>BSBN01000621.1:6128350-6759201 GCA_027924645.1 Cunninghamia lanceolata | reverse complement strand
AACAACATGGACTCTAGATGTGATGTAGGAGCATCCGGGCCGACTGACAATCGACATCACTCAAAAAAAAAATATTTTCAAATTTGGTTTTTGGTTTTGATTTGGTTTGGTGGTCATTGGTATCTCAGCATCATAGAACTTCAAAGTTGGCACAAAATTGCAAGAATCAAACTTCCGCTGGTTCGCAGTTTCGACAGTCCGCAGGCAATTTTGTAAAATTTATTCCCAAACATCCATAAGAGCTAGAGTAGAATCCTTTTGTAGGGGCATTCTTGGAGGTATCGTGCCCAATGTGAAAAGAATCAAAGTCATATCTTTCACTATTTGGGAGAAATTAATGTCAAAAATTTGTGTTTTTAAAGCTGAAAGTGTGTCGTCGGTTACGGAAAGTTTAAAATTTCATAATTCTGGAAGGCTGGAGTGAAATCCTTTTGTGGGGGACCAGAGGGGGTCATAACACACCTTTGGGCAAATTTTTAGGCAAAACAGAGAACTTTCATTTTTTCCCCTGACTTGATTCTGCACATTATCAAAGTTGCAATTTCTCAAAATTGCTTATACAACTTCATGAGGTATTTAAAAGGTATTTAAATTGTTTTATTGAGGCATTTCAAATGTCAATATGGGTGGAGGTGGAAATTCTCCAGTTTTAATATTCAATTTCTCAAGTAACTCTCTCAAGTAAAATAAGAAGCATTGCTGGAAATGAAGAGACATTGTTTTTGTAACATCTCATGGGAAGAAAATATGATAATAAAGAGAATGGACAGTGCCACAAGCTGGAACACAAAAATTGAGAAGCTTAAGGGACATACATAGGTATTTAATTGGAGTTTGTTACAAGTTTGAGCAACGCTAAGTTGGTTAAGGAAGAGAGGGAAGGCACCAAATATGTGGCAGGTTTGTAAAGGTTGTTAAAATGCAAAGATTAACATAGAGTACAATAGAAAATAGAGGTTTTTGAGAGGGAAATTTGTTGTTCTAAAACAAAGAGGAGTGATGAGAAAGTATGCAGATTGGATGTGGATATGAGAGGCCATGAAAAGGCCATTGTTTGTCTTTGTATTGAAGATTTGTTTGTTGCAAATTTGTAGATTGTATAAGAATTTTTATTTCAATAAAATGAAACAGAAATTTGTGTTTGCAATCTTGAATTGTGTTGTGAGTTTTAAGTTGTGTGTGGCAGAGGGAGTACCACTTGGGTCAAGATGTAAAGACTTGGAGTTAAAAGCATATACATTATAATATTGCTATTAATGGCATAATAGAAGAAGACATTGTTAGAGCCCATTTTATGGTCCCAAATTAGAAATATTCTAATATATGAAAACTTAACAACCAATATTGAAAGTTGTTTTCTATAAATTATTAAGTTGTAACCAAAGCAAGTAAATGTTAAAAAAAAATTCTATTGCAGCAAAAAGATATAGAAAAACAATAATAGAAAATAAATGAAAAAAAGAATCAAATTATTAATCACATAAAAGTTCCCTAAAAAAAGATTTCTAAGGAAGGGGTCTCATGGGGCTGCTACATGAACTATTATTGTGGAGCAAGGGGTCTCATGAGAAAAAAATTATGTTATAGGATAAATTAGAATAAGAAAATAAAAGCCCCTACTTTTAGATTTTAGATTTTAACGGGGTATCTTTAGGGTGATGCTCAAAGTTTGGGCACCCACTTCCTAAAATTTTGCTACTAGATATCATTTATCTATAATTTTTTAATTTCTTCCAAATTTAACTATATAATTATAGATTTAACATTCCTTATTTAAAAAATAATAATCATCTGAAATTTTAAAGTAAAAAATTTTAAACTTTACCATTATTACAAAATCCATGAGACAACCTGCTTATAAAAATTCCTAAAAATTCTCAACATCTGTTGAAATACAGTAGGAAACCCCTTTAAACTGCAGCCTAAGATGATGAACATATTAGCAAATGGCTATTAGTTATTTTTTAAAAAGATGATACAACAAACACATCAAACATACAAACAACACAGAAATAAATAGGTGAACAGGAGCAAGGCTTAAATTTGACAGTTGTATAGCTGTATTTAGGCATTTTAGCTGTAAAATACCAACGAAATTTTGAAAAGACAAGGAGAGATTTTAGACAAACTGTCAAAATTTATATAGGATTAAGATGACATACATGTTTGGTTTTTATATAATTTACTTATACGAAAGTATGTTATAGTATTTTAAAGACACCATTGAATAGATAACTGTGAAAAAAAACATTTGCGTTGACTGTCAAATTTAAGCCAGGAGTTACCGGAGCATACCAATGAGACTCGCGACAATCTGAAGCCTGAGAATTTCGTAGAAGGAAAACTACAGGGTCTCCGAAAGTTCTGAGTCGCCGTGGGTCTGTGTAACTCTCTGTATTCATACTAATAGGAAAAAATAGCATTCACATTTACTATAGGAAAAATAGCGTTCATATTTAATTATTCTTTACTGTATTTGGTGAATTCGTTGGGAGCTCATTTGGTAGATGGAGAGAATTAAATTAGTTTGTGACGGCATAGAATATGCCGTCCAAAATTTCCAAACAAAACAATAAAATATAAAACTGAAGATTTTAACAACCATTTCACTGACAATTTTTCTGGACTAGACTAAGATATTAATCAACTTTGTGTATTTTTTTAAAGCAATCTATCAATTATACAGCAAGTTACGGTTGAAATTCTCTATTTTTGGATGAATTTATTTTGGCAAAAACCAGTGAGATATAGTGGGAACAAGTTGAATTGGTTTGTTTCCATTTACACCCTCAACTTGCAAAGATTTGAACCTAGTCCAAACTGCGAGGCCGAGTTCAGGTTACTTATGATAGGAGCAGAGATAACACGATTATCGTTCAGGTCAAGTTCACAGTCTATTTACAATTCCACCTTTAGCCATAGGAGCTCTAATCAAAGAAATAATATGTTGTTCAATTTTTGAATAAGGTTCTTGCTTCACCTCTTAATTAAGCATGCCCAAATTGTGTTAAAAAATATTGTGCCCAAATGGTGTGTACAAAATTAAGCATTTCACTAAGAGTAAATAGTGGGGACATTATTTAATAGTTTAAATTTGAAGTTGAATTATTTGCGAAAGTCTTTATCTTATGTGATAGACATTAAAATTTATGTTGACTAAACTATTGCATTTGCTTTGCATATTTTTTCTATCTCAATTGCAATTCAAAATTGATTTTATGTTGACAGAAGTATCTTTGTGGATGTTTGTTTGCTCACTCTTTCTTTGCTTTGTGAGATATGCATTTCTATTTGACACCTGCAAAAGATGATATGATGGTTGACCCTCTTTATCATGATGTCAAGCTCTAGAGCTTTGCCATTGTAATTTTTGAACTATTCATAATCTTTATAGATTTGTATTGCATTCATAATACTATTTGTTTTTCCATATTCACCATTTGCATCCTTCTTGTATTGATTTATTGCTCCATAATCTACTGACTAGGGATGACATATAATCTCTTCTACCTCTAGGTTAGACCTAGTTTATGTTTAGTCTAACAAGATCTTGCAATCCAAGTATCAAGGCTCTAGGAAAAAAATATCCAAGTGAAGGCCTATACAAAAATGCTATAAAGTTCAAACATTCTATAGACACAAGGAGATATAGAGGTGTTAAACAATACCCATGGGGTTGTTACACTACAAAAATAAGGGACCCCAAACTGAAACAATGTCAATGGCTTGGAACATTTTACAGTTAAGAGGTTGTTCATGCATATGATATGACTACCATTTCCATGAGAGGAAATAAGGCAACAACAAATTTCCTACATATGAATTCAAATCCATTTAAGTTTCTCTTCAACCAGCTTATTGTGTTAGAAGCTAAAATCTACAACAACTTTGGGGGCATGGTTATGACCAATTCCATGCAATCTTTAAAAGATACGATGAAGAAGAATCGTCACTTGATTACAAGTGCTTCCAAAAACATCCACATACCAATCTCTCTTTGTATAGATCCTACCACCACTAGCACCAATATTGTCATTATAATGCCTCCATGGGACTATGGCCTAGGTAATCATGAACCTAATCTTAAAAATTTTCCTATAGCTACACTAGAACTACACAATCCTGAAATGTGTTATCAAAGTGCCACTGCTAATGACCTAATCATTCCATGCTCATTTTAATGTTGCCAACTCTCATCCAACTCTATTGTCCAATCTTCTTTTGACACCACCTACATTTTCTGTAGACACCTGAAACTATCCACTCCATCCCTAAGCATCCCTAAACCATTCGTAAGCATCCCTAAATAAACTTTCTCCACAATTAACTGAATAAACACATGTTTAGATAGTTAATTGATCAATTCCCCTTCAAACCATGATTTAACAATATTCTATTGTCAAAATCACTATTAATGTACTTTGTACTATTCATCTATACATATGTTTGTGCCTATCCCTAGCCTAAATGGTTAATTAATCATTTATTAACCCTTTCCTATAATCCAAACATTAGATAAATTGCATTTATCTAATATCCCCTTTTTCCATCCCATGAATTAAATAAATTATATACCTATTTATTTAATTCCCTATTTTCTACACTTTTGATTAGGTTGCCTAAACCTAATTAATTAACTAACCCCTTACTTGCACATTCCATTATCCCTAACCTAATCCTAGTCAAACCCTCACAATCCCCCACGTGTACAAAGGTATGGCCCTCTGTACAAGCCCACACATACATCTTACAAAGTGATGGGCAAGTCCTTAGTACAAAGGTCATTTTTGTCCTCACTTCATCTCAACTATGTCCTTCCAATATCACTTTTTCACCATTAATTCCTCCTTGAACCAAGGACATCCTTCATCCACCAACCAAATCAAGTAACTTGGGAAGCTCTCCATACTTGAGAGCTCTCAATCAACCTCCATCCTTGATCTCCCAAATCAATCTCATCCATCTAATCCTCATCCCAAAATCCTATAAATCCAACCCAACCCAAGCCATTTTCAAGACTCCACGAATTGCAAAGTAATGTTGTCCACTTGAGGAGCCATCTACATCTACAACATTAAAGGAGCACATCCACACAACAAAGGTTTGCATGGTAACTAGCATTGTTTAGTTTCCTATCTTTATGCATTCCTTTATTTGCTCAATCCAAGGTGTATTTGAGGATGATTGAAGTAGGCTAATATTGTTTTAGTTTATTTTTCTTATGTTCATTTTCACATGCATACATTTGGCACACCTGGTGGGACCCCCTTGGGTCCTAATCTAGCATAATTTTCTCGTCATAAGCTTGTTTTCAAGTTGCAAGCCCCATTTTGTTTGTTCTACCTCAGTTTGGCAGTCTTGTCTATGCTTTGGCAGATTGGTACCCTGCTTGGGTAGTTCTGCAACATTCCTGACATCATTTCTAGAATCTAACTCTGCTTTGGTAGCCATGTCTATGTTTTGGCAGTTTTGTTCTAGGGACTACATTTTCACTTTTCATCCTTCCAAACTCATTCCATCACTTTCTAACAACTTCATCATTCTGTTTTGTGATAGGGGGTCCATTTTACAAGGGGATATGCTGCTCAAATTTCCTCTCATCATCTGATTTCATCAAAAAGTAATCATTTTCTTATGAAAATTATTGTTTTTAGGCCTCCTGAACCCATATCAGTAGCCCTGTCTGCACCTCAGTGGTTTTATCACATGTTTTAGTGATTTTGAAGGCCTAGCTTGTATACATTTTATCCTCTAACTTTTATTGGGTGGCCTTGTCTACAAAAATGGGTGATTCTATCTTGTGTTTGGGCAGTTATGTTTTAAGTGTAGTTTTCATCATTTTTCTTGGGAATTTTCACTTCTAACCCATGAATATGCTAATCACTTGCATGTTCCTTGTCATCTCACATCTTCTTGTGTAGCTCACATTGCTCCAATACAAAATATCAAACTATTAATCTTGTGGTTTTGTAGCACGCTTGTCCAAGGACCCACCATCTTTTTGCACTAAATCTAGGAACATTTCTTTTTCTAAGGGGTTAAAAGAACTTTGTTTTCTTTGTTTGGGACCATTTCAAGGTGTTTTCTCTCCACCTGCACTTCATGTGATCTTGGGGATCAAAAACCTTAATTTGGCCTAATCTTGTTAATCATTGTTAAACCCAAGGTCATATGTGTATATGCTCTCTCCTTGTGCTTCATGCGATCTTGGAGATCAAAAACACCTTGGATTATTTCCTCTTGGAGGCCTAGGATTATTTCCTCTAGAGGACCTACCTTCGATTTCATGACCAAGGGGATGACCTCAACTCTCGTGTTCTGGCAGGGTATACAAATATGGGAGAGAATCGAAAAACTCTCCCATTGGGGGACATTTGTCGTTTGGGAAAATCTTGAAAGAACTTTATACCTTAAAAAGTAAAGGAGGAGAGTGGGTTAACCTCTTGCACCACGCCATTAGACATGCCCCTTATTTCACAAACATGGGCCTCACCCAGCTTGAGTGTATCGATGACACCCCTAGAAGCTTGTACATCCTAGCTAAAGACCTTTGATCATCTTCTAGATAGTGTGGTGCAAGGGATGCAAATTGCCCCTTGAAGTCACTCACAACATACTTTCATAGTGTTGAGATATAATTCACCTTGGTTATGCCTTTGGCACTCCTTGGTAAGGGATTTCACATGTACATGACAATCCATATCTATCTATCACAGTTTGATAGATAATATATTTGTGGGCCTATGTTAGGAGTCACTCCCACTTGATTAATCTAAGGTGTTTTTGTGTTTGGTGTGTCTTCATTTTTTAAGCCCGTGCACTCCCCTTAATCCAAAATCCTTTGCATCTTATGCATGCATGTGTGTGAATTTTTATTTGCAAATTTGCCTAAGGTCAAGCACCTACCCATCCCTAATCACCTCTTAACAACCCATCTTAATCCAAATCTAATCCATCCACTTTTTCCTAATCTACCTTATCTTAATCTAATTTCCTCCTAATCATTCATCCAATTATCCTAATCATCCCAATCTTCCTCCTAATCCACCTTATCTTAATCCAATTTCCTCCTAATCAAACGTTCATCCAATTATCCTAATCATCCCAATCATCCTCTTAATCCATCATAATCCCATCCCTAATCCATCATCATACGACCCTAATCCCAATCAATTAGTCAAATCCAACTAAGGTCCTAATCCCAAATCCACTCTCATCCACCTAATCACTTTCCCAATCACCATCATTTCCCTAATCCAATCCCATCATTTGAGCTTAATCAGTTCCCATCTTTGAACTTTATCTCATCTCATCATTCTAATTACTTCTTAATCCACTATCCCTAATCATTTCCATCCTAATCCAATTCCTAAATCACACATCCTCTATCCATTATCATCTTTAATCCATATCCTAATCCACTTTTCATTATCTTAATCAGCTCATCTCCATCCTAATCTAATCCATTTATCCCTAATCAACTCATCCATTAATCACCCCTAATCATAATCTCATTAGTGAGCTTAACCCCTTAATTCATTCTCATCATAATCCACACACCTAATCCTAATCACTTCACCCACTGATCCCTAATCCTATTTCATTTATCCCTAATCTATCTAATCCATCCCCTAATCAAACTTAGCATCCAAATCTCATCCATTCCCATCATTCCATCCATCCCTTTATCCATCTAATCTCATTCACTTCTATCCTAATCTAATCATATCTAATCCACTTTCATCCAAATCCCCATTCAATTCAATTATTCCTCATCCCAAACAAATCACCCATCATTCCTCTATCCATCTTTAATCAAAATCCAATCCCAATCCTTAATCCAAAATTATCCTTTGCAAATCAAATTTGGTTAAGGAATTAACTCCCTTCAATCCTCTCTAGATTCTTAATCATAACCCATCCAATTTCATCCAAATCTTAATCATTTTCCTCCAAATCGCCATCCAAAGGGCCCTTGGCCTAATCCAAATAAAATCCAATCCAATCTCACCATCAAAGGGCCCTTGGCCTAATCAAAATCAATCCCAATCAATCCATCCAAGTATCAAGTGTCATACGCCGTTGACCTTGACTAATCAAATCAAATCAATCCATCCAAGTATCAAGTGTCATATATCATTGACCTTGATCACTCAATCCCAATTAATCCAAATCCAAATCAATCCCTCCTAATCCAAAATCAAAATCAAAATCATCAAATTATCCTACATCACATCATTCCAAATCCAAACCCATCATGACTTCATATACTTTCGTTGATGAGGATAGTCCTATTGACCAAGCTAAAATTGAAATCCTTGATGAAATCCTTGCAAGCAAGATTGCCATAAACTATACTCACCCATCTCTAAGCATGCAAGAACCTTTTGAACATGCATTGGCTTGCACAAGCTACATCCCCGCACCTAATTGCATACCCTATGGTCATCCTTATGCTACCCTTGACAAGGGAAATCCATTCTATTGACTACCCCCATCCCATCATCCTATTGGCAACTTGGCAAAAATCATAAAGAGAGAGACATTGCTAATAGGATGAAGAGTCTTTGTGCATGATGTTTGAAGATTTTTTCATTAATGGTAACAAGCAAAGGAACAAGATTGAAATAATGTTTTTGGTTCGGAGAAGAAGACTTAGCCATTTTGGCTAAGTGTTGGCAGTATACTGAAGCAGCGAAAAGGAGACAATGTTTGAGCTGGTATTAGTCTGTAGTAGAAGATCATATCATGTTGTTCAGGTATGTTGTTCACAGTCCTCAAATGATCATTTGTCCAAGATTTCAGTTCTTGATGAGTGCCAAAAGTCTATCTTCAAAAAGTCTAACCCTGGCAGTGCAGAGAACAGTGGAAATCAAAACAAAACACTCAATTGAATTGGTCCGCATTCCTTCGATGTTTCACATTTTGTTATGCGGTTTTGAGATGTTGTAAACACATGTATGAAGTATCTAAATCCAGAGTTGCAAGTTCTAAGCTCCACCAGAAGGATAGTTATTGGTGCCTAAGTATCGCTACTTGGTCTGACAGAACTTGAATGTGACAGAGCATGTGTTCTTGTAGTCCACATTCTACCGCAAAAGAATATCTTGCTTTGTGGTTCTAGAGGTATGACCTATGATATGTGAAGAATCTCTGATATGGTTTTGAGCAAGTCTTATGGTCCGCAGTGGAAGATGTAGTCTGAAAGTTGAACTGAACCAATGATAGTTTGTGGTTAAGGCCGACATGACAGTAGGATGTGTGTGCGGTAAGTTTTGTTGTTTGGAATCTCATCTTAAGTGATTATATGGATGGAGCCGACATATGTGAACATGATTCAAGTGTTTTCTTTATCCGCTGTGTATTTTGGTAAATGATTTTGGCCGACAAGTTATGACTACACGCTACACCTTAGTATGACAACCGAATGTGTAAATATCAAATGTTGCAGATATATATGTGATCAAATTTGGTGTTTGGGTGTGTGTGGTGTGAATGTGATTGTGAATTTCGATGTGTGTGGTGCGAATGTGATTGTGAATTTCAGTGTGTGAAGAATAATAAGGGCGACAAGAGCATAAGAAGAGAGATCTTGCTTGATGTAGAAGCAGAACAGTGAAACAAAGCAGCCAAAGATGAAGAGTTTTGAGACAGTATTTATGAGCTTCATTGGATCTGCAATCATGCATATGTAGATGCAATCAGAGCAGTTCATTTTGGCAGTGAGCCATTTCCTTTCTTCATTCTTTCTCTAGGTAGTGAACCTTCTTGCAGTAAGCATCTTTTGGTAGTGAGCCATGGACAGTGAGCCTCTATTGTAATTCAATATTGTTCCTACATAATATATTGTGAGCTAACACACACCGTGGCTTTTTCCATTTTTGGGTTTACCACGTAAAAATCCTGATGTCCATGTGTGATGGATTTTGGTTGTTTCTTCTATGTTTAATTTGCTTTGTTATTGCATGTGGTAAATGGATTACTAATTTAATAAGTAAGCGGTTTAATAGAGTACTGATTCACCCCCCTCTCAGTACTTTGGGTGTTCAATAATTGGTATCAGAGCCTGGTTCCTCGAAAGAAGTCTAACAGCTTGAGGAAGATCTTGAAGACTAAAATCATGGTAGGTAAAAAACGTCCTACTCCTCCTGAAGAAATTGATGCAACTAAAACTGAAGAAGAATGTACAATTTTCAATGAAGAAGAACTCAAGCTTGCACTTGCAGATCTTGAAAATGTTGAAATAGAAAATAGGGATCTGAAAGATAATATCAAGGAAGCAGATGAGTGCATAAAAACATTGAGGGAGCAAGTCAATAATTTCAAAGAAAAATATAAGGATGTTAGTGAACAATTGATATCTACAAATGACACATTGAGCAATCTAAAAGTGGAAGTTGTAAAAAGAGCAAAAGCAAAAGAAGACTTAAATTTGTTGGTAAAAAGAAAAATGAAGACTACACAAAGCTTGAACAAGAAGTTGTGGATCTGAAAGCTAATTTGAAACATGCATGGACTTAGGGAGAAAAATTTAGAGTGAGTGTTGCCCAACTTGATAGAATACTTGCTAGTCAGAAGAGTCCTGATGATAAAGAAGGCTTGGGATTTGAGAAAGGTGAAAGTTCCAAAACTGATCAAGAAAAGAATGTTGAGATCAAGGACAAAGGAAAACAGATTCAAAATCAAAGGAAAAGACCTAGAAGACCACCGGTCAGGCAACCAAATGCTCAAAGGTACCCTTCTTTCAATGGTTATTGTAATGCATGTAATAAATTTGGTCATAAGGCTACTCAATGTAGGAGCAGAGTGAATCAAAATATTCCATCATTCTCTGGTCAATGTTTCACTTGCAATAAGTAGGTCACAAGACTAATGATTGTAGAAGTCAAATAAGGAATGGTTATAACAATAGAAGGAATGCTCAGACCTTTAAAGGTAATTGTTTCATATGTAAGAGGTTTGGTCACAAAGCTAGTTATTGCAGAAGTCATATAAGGAACAACTATAACAATGGAAGGAATACTCAATCTTTCAATGGGAATTGCTTTACATGTAATAGATTTGGGCACAAGGCTGACCAATGCAGATCAAGGATGAATGAAAGGAATAACAGATAGAGAAATGTTGTATGTTTCAATTGCAACAGGGTTGGACATATTGCAAGGTTCTGCAGAAGCAAGAGCATAAAGAAGAATAATCAGGCAGAGAATAAAGAACCAATACAAAAAGAAGATCTAGTAGAGATCAAGAAGGAGATGAATCAAATTTGGGTCAAGAAGGAAGCGCATGAAGTCAAGGGTGAGTCCTCACCAGATTCTGGTGTTGGTACTTCCTCCAAAAAGTAAATTGAGAGCTCTAGTTCAGGGGGAGCTTAATGCAAAATCCTACTCCCCCAGCCAGAAATGTGGTGCTGATATCAAGCTATGAGTCATAAGACTGAATACAAATCTTATGAAGAAGATTCCAGAAGAAAAGAATCTAATGCAGTAAATTGCGGAGCAATCTTGATCGACTAAGGACAACAAAGAAAGGGTTTGACAGCTTTTTGAATGAAGCATTTATTGTGATTAAATCTTGATGAAAAGAGAATATAAAGGATCCATTTGAAAGGAAAATCATTTTGCTTTCAGACCCTCAAGAGACTAAAGAAACCTGAGAAGCAAGCTAGGACAAATTCAAGCATCCGATGAAGAAACCCTAATAGAGGCAAAAGGTATTTATCGTTATCTCTCAAAAATTCTTTGTGTTGAATTTATAAATATGGCTAGCCCTCAAGCAGTTGAGATAACAAAGAGGCCCCACCCTAAATTCAAGAAATGTCCTTTTAAATCATTAATGACTAATCCGAAAGGTGCATTTTCTGAGGTTCCACATGGTGTTATGCACACAGAAGATGTTAGGGCATACATAACCTAGAGGAATATGATTGCATGAAATTAGGGAAATTGTACTTGGATGAGCTGACTACTATTAATATTGTGGTGAAAGAAGAATACAATGTTCTATATGAGAAGAACTTGGATACCTAGTTAGATTTTCTAGCATTCTCATATGATGCATGGGTTAGATATGTTCTAAGCAGAATTCATGATGAATTCTTTTGGCTATTTGAGCCTCACATGATAACAAAGGAGGCTATCAAAGTAGTAACTGGCATGAGCTCTATCGGAAAGGTTCCAACCTTGAAAACCATGAAGAAAAATGTAGTAATGTAGTTAACTAATGCAAAATTTGATAAGAGGGCACTAACTGTGAATGACATTGTGGATCCGGTAGTTAGATTTTTATCGATGGTTATTGGGTACAAGGTCTATTTCTCCAATTGGGAGAATTTAGTGTCTATAACAGCCATCTACACAGCATATGATATGGTCAAGAATAACACAGACTATGACCTATGTGAGTTTCTCCGGGAACAACTAATGGAGAACCTGAAAAGAACAAAGGAAACAGAATATCCCTTTAAGTATGGAACTTTGATTATTTGTCTGTTCTTTTATTTTCTAAGGGAGTTACCTGGTATGGATAATATAGGTTGGCTTGATCATGCACATGTAGCTGCTCAAATCAAAAATCATTTGCATAATTTGTTAAATGCTGACAAACAAAATGTAGCTTTATGGGGTTATTTCAAAAACTTCCAAAAGAAAATGCAGGCTAGGGCTAGGATCCTTGAAACAGTTGTAAAGAAGTATGAAAAGGATATTGTGTTCGTCGTGGACAAGGACAAATACCGCATGGAGGCTGTTGAACCTAGAATTGTATGGGTCCCAGGAATGGAATATGAAGTCTTAGAGGAAGTATTAACTAGTTTGGTAGATCTTATATTGAGCAAACCGAAAGACCCTAAGGAGGAAAGGTTTGGTACATATGAGGAACTATATCTCAAAGTTCAATTGGAGCAAACACAACAGGAGACCCAAAGAAAGGTCAAGAAGTATGTAGAGGAAATTGCTAAGATCCATGGGTTCACAGATGAGGAAATAAGTAAAGCAAGAGAAAAGGCAAAGGCATCAAAGACTGCAAGTGCTCCGGAAGGGCAAACATCAAAAGCTTCAGAGAAGAAGGAAGGGGAGAAAATTGAAAAGGAGAAGCATGCATCTGACCCTGCAAGAAGAACAAGAGCTTCCACCTCTGTAGTTGCTTCAAAGAGTTTCAGACCCTCTATTGCAAAGACAAAGGCTGTAAGTGCTGAGAAAGAGACACCTGAGAAAAAGACTGAGAAAGAAAAGACTAAGCCTAAAAAATAAACACTAGTAAAGAAAATTGCAGAGAAGAAGAAAAGACAGAAAACAAAGGAAACACAAAGAGTGTATGTGAACCTGGGTGAAGGAGATGAAGAAGAGGAAATAGAGACAGATGAGGAGATTGAAGGAAAACAGGCAAGAACAGAGGAAACCACCTCCGGTAAAAAGGAGAAGCCCTCAAGAAAGACCAAGAAGAAGATGGAAGATGAGAAGACTGAAACTGAAGCAACACTTTCCTTGGAAGCCATGGTCAATGCATTTGCTCAACATGGAACCTTGAAACCTATTGTTGACATGTATGATGAAAGATCAAATGCAGACAAGGTAATCATTGAAACAACAGTTGTAAGATATTTAAATATGTTTTGCAAAACATTAATTGAAGTCATAGATGAGTTACCAGATAGTTTGGCCAGCATAATGTCAGCAAGAAAAGAAGGGCCCATGGCTAAAATAATGGAATATGTCTTATTAAAACTATGCCCAAACATCACAAGAGAAGAAAAGGCCAAAGTCACCAAGAAGCTAAGTGATGAATTTAGAACCATGAAGAGAGTCAATGCTCTGATGTCTGGTGAAACTAAGAAACTGGTCAAGGAGACAAAGGAGATAACACTAAAGGTGTTACATGAGATATAAATTTCAACTATTGTTGATGAAGAGGAACAAAATACTGACCTTGTAATAATACAATTCTGGAAATAAGTGTGGAACAAAACGTGGAGTAAGGTACAGTTAATCCTCCGGTGAGCACAAGGAGTGAAGAGGAAGTGAATACAGAACAAAGTGGAATAGTTCCTCTGGTAAATTCTGAACAAGATAAAGAAATGAAAGAAACTAAAGAAGAGAAGTCTGAAGAAGCAAAGATGACATCTGGTGAAAAGGCATCTGAGGAACAAGAAGAGCATGAGAAAAGGAAAATGAATAAATGATGGACATTCATGCTCTGGAACCAGAAAGAAATGAACAAGAGCACAGTCAAGAACATCCTCTGAGTCAAGATATTGAAATATCTCAAGAAGAAATAAAAAGAGACACTGCTAATTCATTAAGAGAATTTTTGTTAAAATAGAAGGAAGCACAAATTGCAGACACATCTAAACTATTGCAAGGTCAAATAAACTTGGCAACCATGTCTCCCCTACAGAAATTGAAGCTGGGTACAATGTTCCAAGCAACTTCCCAAGAAGAAATAATGAAGTCTCACATGGAAGACAATGAGCTACTTGGTGAAGCAATAAACATTTTTGAGAAGATCATGCCCGGAGTTTAGAGAGATAGAACACTCACTCCAGCAGCACAAATGAAAAGGTTTATGGAGTCTATGAATTCCCATTTTGAATCCTTTGAGCAAGCTACTGATAAAAAGGTAAGAGCTGAAATAGATAGTAAGAGATTAGTTAAGCTAAATGATAAAGCTTCTCAAGACAAAATTTTGTTAGATAAAAGTGTAGAGTATACACAATTAGCCCTTAAAGAAGCTAATAAACTGTATCAATTTTGTCTTACATGGCTGGACAAGACTAAGGAGATAAAAGATAAAATAGATAGATGGGAATCTCAAATAATGAAGATATCCAGAACTTATGACTCGGCAAAAGATGTTATTGGCAATCAAAGGGCATAAGTTGAAACCATTCATTCTAATATACATAAGTTGCAAACCCAGAGGGATATCATAAAGCATACAATGAGTCAGCTCCAGGAGGTAGCAAGTTTCAAAATTACATCTCTAACCAAGTTAATAGTAGCAGCAGACAAGACAAGGCAAATCACTAAAGCCCCTGATACATTGAAGAAAGCAGAAGATTTGGTGTCCCAGACTAATGGGCACATACTAATTTTGAGTGATGCCAAGACCAGTTGGGATGAAGAAATGGTGCAACTGAAAATAATCTATAAAGATGTTCTCCCGAAACAACAGTAAGCATTTTGTATTTCACTTGTACATATGAACGTAGAAAAACAGTTTTGAAATTCTAGCAACTTGTAAATATATTTGTATCATACACCTTTTCCATTGGTGTCAAAGGGGGAGAAGAAATGAAGCATGTGAAAAACTTTTGAAAAATAATAAAGCATGAAGATAGGGGGAGTATAAAGAGAAAGGGGGAATTGTAACAGTTTTTCATGTCAAGTGTTGCCATCAATGCCAAAGAGAGATTGTTGGCAACTTGGCAAACATCATAAAGAGAGAAACTACAAATATGATGAAGAGTGTTTGTACATGATGTTTGAAGATGTTGTCATTGATGGCAACAACCAAAAAAACAAGATTGGAGCAGTGTTTTTGGTCTGAAGAAGAAGACTTAGCTATTTTGGCTAAGTGTTGGCAGTATACTTCAAAGCAACGACAAGGAGACAGTGTTTGAGCTGGTATTGGTCCACAATAGAAGATCATATCATGTTGTTTAGGTATGTTGTTCACAGTCCTCAAATGATCATTTGTGCAAGATTTTAGTTCTTAATGAGTACCGAAAGTCTATCTTTAAAAAGTCAATCCAACGGTGCAGAGAACAAAGGAAATCATAATAGAACACTCAACTGAATTGGTCCACATTCCTCCGCTATTGCACATTTTGTTATGAAATTTTGAGGTGTTGTAAACACATGTATGAATCTAAATCCAAAGTTGCAAGTTATGAGTTCCACCAGAAGGATAGTTATGGGTGCCTAAGTATCACTACTTGGTCTAACAAAACTTGACTGTGACAGAGCATGTGTTATTGTGGTCCACATTCTACCACAAAAGAATGTCTTGCTTTGCAGTTCCTTAGGTATGATCTATGATATGTGAAGAATCTCTGATATGGTTTTGAGAAAGTCTTGTGGTCTGCAGTGGAAGATGTAGTCTGATAGTTGAACTGAACCAGTGATAGTCTATGGCTAAGGTCAACATGACAGTAGGATGTGTGTGCGGTAAGTTTTGTTGTTTGGAATCTCATCCTAAGTGATTATATGGATGGAGCCAACATATGTGAACATGATGTTAGATTCAGGACATACAACTGAGAGGGGGGTGAATCAGTTGTCCAAAACTTTCTTCCAATTAAACACTTAAATCCACTTTGTGATTCAGCAGCATAATAATAAATTAATCATGAAAACATAATGCATCAAATTAAGAGCAGAAACACATTAACACACAAGACACCAAGATTTTGACGTGGAAAACTTGGTTAAGGGAAAAACCATAGGGTGACTAACACAAGATTGTATTCTCTATTAGAAGAATAGAAATAACAAAATGGCACATGCCAATTAGGGTTCACTGCTTGAGCACACTTCTCACAAGAGGCCCACTACCTACAGGAGACACACTGTCTACAAAATAATAAGTATTACATACTTGAACTAAAGAATAGCATCTTCACCATGCTTGAGTCAGTCCCATTTAAGCCCAATACTTCTGCTCTACCTTTCGCTCCTCTTCTCTCTACCACACTCTCATCTCCACAAGATCACTTTGAAATGACTATACAATTCCTTATTTATACAAGACATCGACTTAGGAATGATCGTCTAAGTCGGCAAACATTACAGAGCAAATACATAAATACATCATGACTAATTACAAAAGACTTCCCGCAGATCAACACACTGTCATCCACACAGATCTGAGTCTTCAATCTTCATTTAGGAACATGCCAATCCTCACATAACATCTTCAAGATCATCCGCGGGATGTGTAACTCATCTGGTCGCCCAGAGTTAGGAAGAACATCATCATCCAGAAGCTATTCTTCAATTGCGAGCTCAAACTCCAATGCGGACCACCAACACGAATTGGACACGATCCAAAGATCTCCACAAGCTTGCCTGAATCACCATGAACATCCACACTACATCTTCTTAGTAAAATCCTTCTCTCCTTCATCCGGAACCTCAAGAACACAGTCTGTCATCATTGTCACAATGGAATAGATGCTTGCGGACCTCTGGACCATGAACCAATTGAGTTGTCAATTCACATTAACTTCCTAAACACTTCACCAAATCCGCAGAACAAGATATTTCATTTCCAGATCTCACCGGACCTATCTCTGTCACTTAGTCACCTCTGAACGTCTACCAGAATTGGTTTTACTTGAGCGGCCACAACTTCTTCAGATCTTCATGCGGACCTCTAAAATCTTTACTGGATCATCTTAAGACACATATCTACAAACCCTTTGATCTGCATCCTCTGATCTTCATCTTATCTAGGATCTTTAGCTTACTGACTTCATTTTTCTTCTATGTTCCTGATTAGGACTAATTTCTTCACTATCCTCAGCACATAGCTCATCCAATCCTTATCATCAATGCAACAGGAGTATGTTGACATCAATGACAACACTGGTTAGGCCCATACTTGCAACAATCTCCCCCTTTGTCATTGATGGCAACATATGATGTGAAAAACTATTTTGACCATCAAGACAAGAATTTTTTCTTACTGACACAACTCCCCCTATCAACAACAATCATTCACATGTCTTCTCTTCCTTTACTTCTCCCCCTTTGATCAACAACCACTTATTTTTCACATGTCTTCTCTCCCCCTTTGACAGCAATGGCAAAGGGTACATATTTGCACCAATTCATAATCATACCAGCTGCTCCCCCTAAGTAACAGCTCCCCATCATCAATCTGGACCACAATATATGACTGTGATATCCACCGGACTGATACACATCAGTGCACCTTAATTCAGAACCGGAGGGGTAATAACCCCTAACTTCTCCCTGAGATACTCAAAAGAATCCTTAGGAAGAGGTTTAGTAAAGATAGTTGCAATATGATATTTGGAAGGCACAAACTCCAATATGACTTCATTCTTGTTCACTTGCTCTCTCAAAAAGTGAAACTTGATGGATATATGTTTGGTTTTTGAATGCAACACCGGATTCTTTGAAATATTTATTGCACTTGAATTATCACAGAAGATTGTGATAGGTTCCTCATACTCCACTCTGATGTCTTTTAGCATTTGCTTCATCCACAAAACTTGAGTGCAACTACCTGCTACTACAATATATTCTGCTTCTGCAGTAGACAGAGATATTGGCTCTTGTTTCTTTCTTAGCCAAGAAACCAATCTCTTCCCCAAAAAGAATGCTCCACCACTGGTACTCTTCCGGTCATCCACAGCTCCTGCCCAATCTGCATCTGTACATGCATGAAGAGAGAAATCATGATCTCTACAATACCATAAACCATACTCAACTGTCCCTTTTATATACTTAAAAATCTTCTTGATTGCCATGACATGAGATTCTTTAGGATTAGCTTGGAATCTAGCAACAAGACCAACAACATTCATAATATCAGGTCTAGTTTGAGTGAGATACAACAATCCTCCAATCATTGACCTGTACGTTTTCTTATCATCCTTAGGAGAGTCATCATCTTTGCTCAATTTACATCTGGTTGCCATGGGAGTACTCATTGGTTTTGATTCTTCCATCCCAAATTTCTTCAACAATTCTTTCACATATTTGGTCTGAGAAATGAAGATTCCTTTTAGTTTGAATGATTTGTAGACCCAAGAAGAAATTCATTTCCCTAAGCATGGACATCTCAAATTCACTTTTCATTTGATTTGCAAAAGTTTTGCACATACTATCTCTTCCTCCAAAAATGATATCATCAACAAATACTTCAACAATCAAGATATTTTTATGATCAATTTTGAAGTACAAATTACTGTCAGCAGTACCTTTGTTGAAAGCAGTCTTCAAAAGATGCTTATCCAATCTTTCATATCAGGCTCTTAGGGCTTGTTTGAGTCCATACAATGATTTCTTCAACTTGTAGACCATATCACCATGATCAGACAATTCAAATCCATTCGGTTGCTCAATGTATACTTCTTCTTCCAAGTCACCATTCAGGAAGGCAGACTTGACATCCATCTGATATACTTTGAAATCCTTGAAGGCAGCAAAAGCAAGAAACAATCTATCTGCTTCAATTCTTGCCACCAGAGCAAAAGATTCTTCAAAATCAACTCCTATTTGAGAGTAACCCTTGTAGACCAATTTGGCTTTATTTATGATTACTTCACCAACTTCATTCAGTTTGTTCTGGAAGACCCATTTGGTTCCAATCACATTCTTGTTTTTAGGTCTGGGAACAAGATCCCATGTGTGATTCTTCTCAATTTGCATTCACTCTTCCTCCATTGCTTTAGTCCATTTTTCATCATTGCAAGCTTCATTCACTGTCTTAGGTTCAACTTTTGAAATCAGACAATACTCTTTTGAATCTTGAGCAATCTTTCTTGTTTGTACCCCTTTTCTTTTATCACCTATGATCTAATCCTCAGAGTGATTCATTCTTACATACCTAGGAACTTTGGGAGTTTCTTGCACTTCTGATTCTTGAACAGGCTCATTAAAACTCATCTCTTCTACCTGATTTACCGAATCAGTCTGAATCTGAATTTTAGAAGGGGCTTGGACTCCTTGAATCAGAACATCATTCTGATCATCTTCATCATATTCATAAAACCTTGAGGGTTTTTCAATTCCTTCATCAACCTTCACATTTGTACTTTCTATAATCTTTCTCAGTCTCTTGTTATAACACCAGTATCCTTTGCTTTGAGTAGAATAACCCAAGAATATTCCTTCATCACTTCTAGCATCAAATTTGCCTAGATCTTCATCTTTTTTAATGTAACATTTGCTACCAAAGACTCTGAAATACTTCACAGTAAGAGTGATACCAAACCAGAGTTCATAAGGAGTCTTACCGGTATTGCTTCTGATTTGAACTTGATTAAGAGTGTAGACTACAGTGCTCACAGCTTCTCTCTAGTAGATCTGAGGAACATTTGCTTCCATCATCATGGTTCTAGATGCTTCTTGGATGGTCCGGTTCTTTCTTTCCACTACTCCATTCTCCTATGGAGTCCTCGGAGCAGACAATTGTCTTCTTATTCCATGCTTCTCACAGAATTCTATGAACTCACCCGATGTGAATTCTCCACCTCTATCAGACCTTAGACATTTTATGTTCAATCCGGTTTAATTCTCCACCATAGCCTTGAAGATTTTGAGTTTCTCAAAAGCCTCTGATTTCTCCTTCAGAAAAGTTACCCACATCATCCGAGAGTAGTCATCAATTAATAACATGAAGTATCTATCACCTTACACACTCCTGATTCTTGCCGGACCACATAGATCAGTATGAATTAAGTCCAATAATCCGGTAGAAGACTGTTCCTTACTTTTGAATGTAACCCTGCTCTGTTTGACTAACAGACATTCTTTACACAAGCTATTAGAAGGTTTCACCAATCTTGGAAGATCCCTCACAGCCTGAGTGTTTCTTATCTTGATGATATTATCAAAATTCACATGACACATTCTCCTATTCCACAACCAACTTTGATCAATTTGAACAAATAAGCAACTTTTACCAGTACCAACCAAGTGGAAGATATTACCTTTAGTTTGATTACCAGATGCAATCTCTGTTCTGAAACTTTCAAAGATCTTGCATTTTCTATTTTTGAACCGGAGATCATAGCCTTTGTCCACCAACTGTCCAACACTGAGAAAATTATGCTTCAGGCCTTCATCATATAGTACATTACTAGTTTTGTACTTTCCATCAAAAGAAATAGTTCCTCTACCTTTGATTCTGCCCACAGAATTATCACCAAATTTTACCACTCCTTCATACCTTTCCAAATCTATAAACTTGTTTTTGTCACCAATCATATGGTGGGAGCATCCACTATCAATGACCCAATCATCCTTTTCTTCAACTTGGGCAGCCAAAGCTTTTTCAACAATTTTGTGATTGACAAATTCGGAGGGCATTGGATCTTCTTCCTTGACGGTAATAAACACCTAGTCACTTCCGGATTTGTTTCCTGTTAATTCATCATCTGTTACTCCATCATCATCATCTTCATGAACATAGTAGCATTGTTTTTGGAACCTTGATTTGTTAGGGTTTGGCCTTGAGAATCTTTTCGGACACCTTGAGGCAAAATGACCGATCTTATTGCAGTTAAAACACTTAAAAGGCAATTTCCCTTCATACTTAGCAGATCCTCTTGGCAGTCTTTTTGCAATAAGGGCTTCAAGTTGAGTAGCTTCTGCTTCATCTTCTTCCAAATCTTTTCTTGCTTTTTCATACCATGATAGTTTCCTTGAAGAGTTCTCTCTCAGATCAAATCTTTGTTTACCTTTTACAGAGGCACTAGCTTTGAATGCAAATTCAGTCTTGTGGGGACCATCTCCAAACTTGGTTAATTCAAATGCAGCCAATTTACCAACCAATTGATCTCTTGTTACACCTGAATGAGCTCTGAATTCTTCAATGGCAGCAACCTTGTATTTGTAAGAGTCGGGAAGGGATCTAAGAACTTTGCAAACAATCTCATCTTCATCCAAGACTCCACCAGCACATCTAATGCCACAAACAAGCTCATTTACTCTTGGCATAAATGTAGTGATATTTTCATCTTCTCTCATCTTCAGATTTTTGAATTTTTTTTCAAACTCTATAGCTTAGCGCATTTAACATACTTGTCTCCTTCATGCAGAAGTTCCAGTTTTTCCCAAATCTCAAAAGCAATTTGTAGGTCAACAACATTTGTCAGCGCTGAATCAAACAAGGCACTTAGAAGAGGTTCTTTAGTCCACAGATTGTTTTCAGCATCTCTGATTTCATCTATGGATCTCGGACCATTTTGTGGAGGAGTATACTTCTTTGAAGCCATGGTCCAATACTTCATTCCAATACATTGCAAGTGACATTCCATGTGACTTTTCTAAAGAGTGTAATTGGTTCCATCAAACCTCAGACTATCCTTCTTGTATGACGACATCTTGGATCTCCTCAAGCGATTAAGCTCTCTGAGAGGAACTTGGCTCTGATACCAATTGTTAGATTCAGGATAGACAACTGAGAGGGGGGGTGAATTAGTTGTCCAAAACTTTCTTCCAATTAAACACTTAAATCCACTTTGTGATTCAGCAGCATAATAATCAATTAATCATGAAAACATAATGCATCAAATCAAGAGCAGAAACACATTAACACACAAGACACCAAGATTTTGATGTGGAAAACCTGGTTAAGGGAAAAAACATGGGGTGACTAACCCAAGATTTTATTCTCTGTTAGAAGAATAGAAAGAACAAAATGGCACATGCCAATTACGGCTCACTGCCTAAGCACACTGCTCATAAGAGGCCCACTGCCTACAGGAGACACACTGTCTACAAAATAATAAGTATTACATACTTGAATTGAAGAATAGCATCTTCACCATGCCTGAGTTAGTTCCATTTAAGCCCAACACTTCTACTATGTCTTTCGCTCCTCTCTTATCTACCACACTCTCATCTCGACAAGATCACTTCGAAATGACTTTACAATTCCTTATTTATACAAGACATCGACTTAGGAATCATCATCTAAGTCGGCAATTACAGAGCAAATACATAAATACATCATGACTAATTACAAAAGACTTCTTGCGGATCAACACACTGTCAGCCACACAGATCTGAGTCTTCAATCTTCATTTAGGAACACGCCAATCCTCACATAACATCTTCAAGATCATCTGCAGGATGTGTAACTCATCCAGTCGGCTAGACTTAGGAAGAACATCATCATCCGGAAGTTATTCTTCAATTGCGAGCTCAAACTCTAATGCGAACCACCAACATGAATTAGACACGATCCAAAGACCTCCACAAGCTTGCCTGAATCACCAAGAACATCCACACTACATCTTCTTATTGAAATCCTTCTCTCCTTCATCCGTAACCTCAAGAACACATTTTGTCATCATTGTCACAATGGAATAGATGCTTGCGGACCTCCAGACCACGAACCAATTGAGTTGTCAATTCACATTAACTTCCTAAACACTTCACCAAATCTGCAGAACAAGATATTTCATTTCCTGATCTCACCATACCTATCTGTGTCAATCTGTCACCTCTTAACATCTGCTAGAACCGGTTTTACTTGAGCGGCCACAACTTCTTCAGATCTTCATGCGGACCTTTGAAATCTTTACTGGATCATCTTAAGACACATATCTACAAACCCTTTGATTCGCATCCTCTGATCTTCATCTTATCTAGGATCTTTAGCTTACTGACTTCACTGTTCTTCTTTGTTCCTGATTAGGACTAATTTCCTCAATATCCTCAGCACATAGCTCATCCAATCCTTATCATCAATGCAATAAGAGTATGTTGACATCAATGACAACACCAGTTAGGCCCATACTTGCAACACATGATTCAAGTGTTGTTTTGATCTGCTGTGTATTTTGGTAAATGATTTTGGCCGACAAGTTATGACTACACGCTACGCCTTAGTATGCTGACCTAATGTGTAAATATCAAATGTTGCAGATATATATATGTGATCAAATTCAGTGTTTGAGGGTGTATGTGGTGCAAATGTGATTGTGAATTTTGGTGTGTGAAGAATAATAAGGGCAACAAGAGTAGAAGAAGAGAGATATCGCTTGATGTAGAAGCAGTACAGTGAAATGGAGCAGTCAAAGATGAAGAGTTTTGAGATAGTATTTCTGAGCTTCATTGGAGCTGCAATCATGCATATGTAGATGCAATTAGAGTAGTTCATTTTGGCAATAAGCCATTCCCTTTCTTCTTTATTTCTATAGGTAGTGAGCCTCTATTATAATTTGGTATTGTTCCTACATAATATATTGTGAGCTAACACTCACCATGGTTTTTCCTAATTTTGGGTTTTCCACATAAAATTTTTGGTGTTGATGTGTGATGGATTATGGTTATTTCTTCTATGTTTAATTTTCTTTGTTATTGCATGTGGTAAATGGATTACTATTTTAATAAGTAAGAGGTTTAATAGAGTACTAATTCACCTACCCCCCCTCTCAGTACTTTGGGTACATGTTCAACACATCCATCCTCGTATGAGATCCTCGTCACATCCACCTCTTATCCACATCCTTCATCCCTTTATCCCATTTATCCAAATCCACCATCTCCTTATCCATAAACCTCGCTATCCACTTCATCATCCATGTCACCATCTAATTCTCGTCCTATATCAAAATCATCCTTTCTCCAAGGACTCCTCACTAAGAGTATAAAGAAAAATCATGAAAACAAACTTGTGGAGTCATGCCACCTCACTCCACCCCAATCACCTATTGTGTCATTGATGACCCTGTCATCCACCTAGCACCCATCAAAACCAAATCACCTTCCTCCATCCTATTCAAAGTCTTATCCAAAACATCTTCTACTTCTCCATCCACTTAATCAGAGGAGCCTATTCAAACTACACACTCCTCCCCCATCACACTATCCATGCAAATTTGGCTATGTCAAGACCCTAATCCAAAGCATGTGGAAACATCCACCCCCCATCCTAATTAGATCCAAGCATCCAAATTCCTCCCTCTCCCAATTCCACACCATCTTGTATTGATCCCCCATCATCCCCCATTAATCCTTTACCATCTCCCATTGACTCGTCACCACCTCCTATCGACCCCATACCAAATCCATCATCCTATCCCCTTGGTCTCTCTACCTCGCATAAGAGAAACAACTTTTCTCCACCACCCATCCTCCCCCATCTAATAATGGACTCGTGTCATGTTTCAAAAATAACACACAACCCATTGCACATCACATGCTCCAAAACATGAACTATCAAGGTAAAGGCTTAGGCCTTCCTAAATAAGGAATATTGGAACCCATCCATGTCAAAATTCATATGTGCTCACATGGCCTTGGTTATATATCTCAAGTAAAACAACCCAAGCATGTTGGTAACACCCGCGCACGACTCCCAAAATCTATTCTTCCAGGCTCAAACTAGGCACGTCTCAGCGCACCCCCAAAACATATGCTTTCATTCCTCCTCCATCTTATTTCATCCATCAATCCAAAAAGCATGTGACCATACATCCTGCATTTATCCTATTGATAGATCCAAACATTCTCCTATCTCTAAATCCACACTTCCTCCACTCCTCCCAACTCCTAATTTCCCCATCATCCCCCCATCCTCAACACCCTCGTCCATAAATCCCATTCCCATAAATCTTCATCCCACAAAATCCCTAATCATGATCAAAAAAATCACACTTCGTCCAAACATGAAGCTACCACCAACCCCATGGGATTCAAAAATAATCATTTGAAATCCTCCCCACATAAAGCGAAAAATCCCCAAAAGCCTAAAAAATATCATGATGTATAGTATTGATACACGAAATCCAAGCAAAATCCAAAATCCAAAAGGCTACCAAAGCCCACACCTCCAAAAGAAAAGAAAAAAATGTGTGGGTCCCAAAACGAAAAGCACCAAATCCAATTGGAGCATCTTGATGGAACCATATAAAATTTTCATAATTCTAGTATTTTTGTCCTCAAGCTTATGTCATTAGGTTGAAGGATTTCCAAACTTAGGGTTCTTTGCATACCAAAAGGGGCATTAAACCCTAAACCCTCATGTCAAAGTTAGAATGTAGAGGCCACATTCGTTGTATTTCTTTGGTGACTGCTTGTCTCCTATTACCCAGAGTTTAAGTTGCTCCCTTGTGTCCCTTTGAACGTTATTTGACCAGCCCCTTGCTGAACAATTACCTTTTCTAGCCCATGCCCAAAAAAGCTTTATTTTTTAGACCCATTGGCCCCCTTTTTTCCTAGGAAGAAAAGGATATTTTTAAAAGCATAGACACCAAGGTCTAGTCCTACTAATTCTTTTCTAACAAGTGGTAGTGGTGGTTTCATTTCCGCCATTCCGCCAATAATAAAATATTGATGAAGTTGGCACCTACAGAATTGAAGAAAGAGTGACAGTTGGTCAGTGACTATCAAGGAGGGAAGGATGATGGGCCTCAGACAGTATAGAATGGTTTCTTTATTATTTCCTTCATTCCGCCATACTTCACCAAGGGGTCATTCTGGGTGATTACGGAATGGTGAAAATCTTCACACGTGGCATTCTAAAAGGATGGGACTGGTGCATTAAATAAACAAGAATATGATATGTCATAGTCCTATGGACATGGCCACTTGTTGGAGAGTTGTCATGATCACGTGCAGCTGATCCAACGATCGTCTGCCATTCCGCAGAGACCATATCTCTGGCCATATCATTTGCATGCGAAATTGTGAAATGCGGTCTTAACTATACTACAAAGAGGATATTTTCTCGGGATCGTGGTTGGGAGAGCTATCCAGGTGGCAAGTCATCATAGGGAAATGCAAACATAACCCTCCTACTACTTAAAGGGCCAAATCAGTGTCGTTGAAGTCAAGCCAGCTAGGATAATGATTGACGACCAAAATTTAAAAATGTGACAAGGAGATGAGTTGGCATTGATCTGATGATGCTTCATTGCAAGCATTAACTGCTTAGGCATGTGCAGAGTATCCATCATCGCCACTACGAAGGAATTTATTAATAGAAAGATTTGGCTTATGCAGGCTTTACCTTTGGAAATCTGTGTTGCTACCAAGAGTGACATTTCATCTGTTGTGTGATGAAATTTGACATGATGACAATGCTAAATTGAGGAAACCAGACCTGGCATGTTCAATACAAGAAGTGATGTTCTCAGTTATGCAGATTATGAGATCCAATATTTATATTCATTTATAGTAATCTTCATAAGATTTCTATTTATGACTGGAATGCTTCGAAATGACTGGAATTTATTGAACCAAAGATGTGCGAATGTATGCTTGCATCCCGAAATTTCTATAAATAGGCAATTGTTAATATTACCCCTTATATTGTTTATAACATGCTAGCAGTATGGATCTCCCCTATTCCTGTGTGTTTTGTTTTCTCCCCTATTCTATCAGAATCTCTTCCTTGTTCTCATGGTTATTTACTTGTCCTTACAGAATTAGGAGACTTGGAGTTTCTTCCTTTGGAATAGGTGGTGCAGGGAAAATTTGAGAATAGTAGCAGCATCCATTGAACCTCTATGATTTCTTTTCTGGTCTCTTATCTCATCTGACGGTGGGTCCTGAGGGTTGATCTCCCAGCTCTAGTAGTTCCTTATTTCTGAGAGTTGGCAGATTCCCTTCTAGAGTAGAGAAGCTTCTTAGCTTCCTCTACCCCTCCCCTACATCTAATTTTCCTAGGTGTAGGGAGATTACCCACCAGGATGATACAGATAAGGGATAAGAGGAGAATTGTTGTTGTTGTTGCTGTTGTTCTCTTAGCTTGGCTTCTAGTACTTTTGAAGCTAGCCAAGTGTAGATTCCCCAAGTTTTTGCTTGGTTGAAGTTGCATGAAACTTCTCAACTAGGAGGGAGGGAGATTACCCACCAGGATGATACAGATAAGGGATAAGAGGAGAATTGTTGTTGTTGTTGCTGTTGTTCTCTTGGCTTAGCTTCCAGTACTTTTGAAGCTAGCCAAGTGTAGATTCCCCAAGTTTCTTCTTAGTTGAAGTTGCATGAAACTTCTCAACTAGGAGGAAGGGATCACACCTATGCAATGGAACCTGAAAATAGTGAAGGAGGTTCAGAATTCCTGGGTTTCCTTTCGACGTTGTTCCTTGCACATTTTCTCATTCCTTGGTGTGCGGCTTGGAAAGGCGGAGCAGTGAATGCTCTCATTGAATACTTTGATGGCATTTGAGGAGTGTCTGGCTCCAACGGCATTCGACAATGCATTAATCATCAAAAGCCTGGTTCCTTTCCCCGCCAAAATAGTAGGACATACAGTTGTGAAGCGATTACATCGGCCTCCTCTTGCAACTTCATTTTTTGGTTACTCAAATTTGTAACTTCTTTTGTCTTGAAGCCTGAAGCTTTTCTACTCCCTTATCTCTATAAAAGGGAATTTAGGGCTTATAAAAAATCATTGGTTCGAGGTCATGTCTCCAGACTTGGTCTGAATATGGGATCAATCTAGTTAAGGAGGAATTGTAAATAGTTTTTTTTATGCAATAGATTCAGTTGTCCATCTTTCAAGTCTGTATTCTGAGTTTTAAGATGTCCTGATAGAACTATAGAGGTTGTGTTATAATTTACTGAATAGTTTACAAATCCTATTGAGTCTTGAAGTGTACTATCTCCTACTTCATGTATACAGTTCTACATTTATGAATATATATTTGATTAAGGATCATTTTTATTCATCATAATAGTCTTTCTTGTATTTGTGTATTTTTCTTGTGGCATTTACTCAAGTAGTAAAATAATTAGCCGCAAGAGAAATATTGAATGTAGTCTTGGTTTACAGGGATAACTAAGCATGGTTAGCTCCAAGATTAGTAATGTATTTTAATGTAAGGCATTACTATATCTTTATAGTAAACTAGGTTTTATTATATCATATGTTCTTTAAGATTTTTGCAAGCCTCTTGACTCTATGGGCCTTGGATAGGCACTGATCTTTTCATGAATACAGTACGAAGTTTACATCCCTTTAACTATCCTCATTATTTTAAAGAAATCAACACATTTTGCTTTCCAGCAATGTTAGAAGTTAAGTTCATTTTATGTGTTCCTCTGCAAGAAATAGAATCAAAGCTTAGTAATCTAGCCCGTCTCTTTACTTTATCAAACATTCTTTAAGCAATTTTAAAGGAACACATCTGTTATTGGAGTAGTATTATTGAGCAAGTATTTCAGGGACCCCCATCCATTTGAATAGAACATTGTTTTCCCTAAAAGGGAAAGATTCAAAAATAGGAACACCCTCCTTGGTTTCATAGAGCCTAAAGTGCAGAGGAAAGAGGGATTGAAAACCCCTGTTTCCTGTTCGTTGGCCAATCCCTCGAGGTAGGTCAGTTATTAGAAAATGGTTATTCTATAGATCTGTGTTTTTTCCTTGAGATCACTTTAGGAATTTAAAACAACCAACACATCCACATCCCACTTCATCCCCAAATCCAAAAATCTCACTCCCCATCAAAAAATCCTAAGTCCATTTGTGTCCTTTAATCCCCAAATTGACGATCCCAAAATTCACCATCTCAACCTGCAAATCCACCATGGATCCCAAATCCCCATTACTCCCCACTCCCCATCATAAAAATATGCTTCAACATCCATTATGGTGTGTGCAACCGTTGGTCTTGGTTCCCCTCGAACCCACGCCATTTCCGCATACCTCCATCCCTCCATCTTATATTCACTATCCTACATATCTCCCCTATAGCATCCATATGGTCCATGCTTTCTCATAATCCATCCATCCTTCATCCATCTATCCATTCATCCTCCATCTAATTCATCTGTCATCCATTCCCATGCATAATCCACATCATAATCCACTATCCCCCATCCCTCCACCCTCCACTTACCTCCCATCCATAATAATCCATTATCCTCCATCCATCTCCATCTAATGTAACCATCTACCAACATCCATGTGCATGGCGACACTTGACATGGTCCACGTGTGACACCTCTCCAACATGGGACATTATCACCTCCTCTTGGAAACTAACACTTGAGTTCCCATCCTCCAAATCCCTTCCTCTAGCAACCCATCCCATCCAAATATCCAAAAAATCCAAAAATAAAATAAAAATAAAAAATAAAAAATGTAAAGAGAAATAAATTCATCTAATGGTGAAAACCACTCTTCGTGGCATCTTGGGAAAATACCATGACGAAAACCCCTCATGGGTGTCATGCATAATCCACCACCCATTTGCACCCTACACTTGGGTGCAAATCATCCTATTACCTTCCATCCATTACATATCCTTCTCCTATCGTCCTTCCCATCTCCCATCCCTATCATTCCCTAGGTCCACTTGTGGTGTTATTATGTCCATAGTTCACATTGCCAACAAGTTATCCAAATGGTAATTCCATGTCCTCATCCATCCATCGCCTCCGGTATCTATACTATTATCTCCCATCCTTCCCATCCACTATCTATCCTATCATCACCTTATCCTCCTTTCTTGCTTCTAATCCTGATAAGGATGGGGGAAAATAAGTAAAACATGCTTCAAACACCTCGTGGCATACATCCCTTCCAAGTATATCCTATCACATCCATCCTATTACATATATGGTTCATAGGGTTGTCGTTGATGTCAACACTATCATGGTGGTGTGATGGTATTCATGGTTGGATGTCATGTCCCATCCAGCCAGAAAAGAGAGAAGATATAGTTCATATTAAGATGGAAATTAGAAGCACAAAGATTATCAAATGTTTTGTTGATGCTACTAATGGCCTATAGTATGTATGATCCAAGTTCCATGATGATTGCATTACCGAAAGAGTGTTTTGTTGCTAATTGTTTGAAGACAGTGTCACTTCTGTGAAAATGTTTTGTATAGGACAATGGAATGATTTGCATTGCTCTGCATTTGCAGATATGACCATGTAGGTTTGGAATTGTGTTTAGAATGTAGTGAAGTTGATAATTCCAAGTTTTCAAATCCTTTGTCCTTCTGCTATGAAAGTTATGCATGATAGAGTACCGACATGTGTTCTGGCAAAGTATGCTAGTGTTGAAGGCATGTTGGAATGCTCCACATTCCTCCAGAAATGAATGATTTCCCTTGCGATTTTGTGGACATGTTTATGGATGTGTATTATATGCTTCCTTGTAGTTTGAAGGTTCTTGGTGGTCCGCAGCTCATCTTTTCAAATGATAGCATTTTGCAGTGTGTTCTGGATGACAGAATTGTTCTCAGAGTTAATGATTGAAGCTGTGCAGCACAATTCTTTGATGTGTGGTGGCAAAGGAGTGTTTGGGGATGTTTTATGAGTCATGTGGACTCATTTGGAAAAAATTCATGAAGATCTTTCTTGTTTCCAGTACTACACAAGGTTTTCAAGTTGATGTCGTTGTTATACTTCAAGTCTTCATATGTTTCCCTAAAGGTTGTCCTATTTCGAAATGAGCGGAGTGTGCAAATGTAATTCCTTGGTTTTTGAAGTTGTGAAGGTTGTTTTGGACCTAGTTAAGCAAGTATTGGAGTCCACAAGGCATGGGTCTTCTTCTGGTGTAACGTGTGGTTTCACTTAGGACCTATCTTCTACATGTTTCATATTGTGTGTTGTCTGGCCAAATTGTAAATGTATTTTACATGTTGTATATAGCTGGCAAGAAATGTAATCAATGGAATACAATGTATAAATAGTGAACCAAATTGAGTGAGGAGAGGTGTGATTGCAATTTGATTGAAAATTTCACAAGCAGATAAAAAGTAGAATAAATGAATTAAATTGATATGCGACTGAAGGAAGAAGAGCAGAAGTTGTTGATGTTATTCAGATTCATCTTGAAGACATATTTGAGACAGTGATCAAGTATAGAGTGTGCCTAACTGATCAGATCTTCATAAGAAAGTGTGAAGAGGCAGAAGTGCAATCATCAAAAGTGTGAGTTTTAATGTCAATTTTTAGACAGTAAAAAGACTATCATACTATAATCTTTTGTAAGTGTGTTCTCATTTCAGAGAATAGTAGCTTCCTTGGGAGTGACCCTAAAGCAAAATCTTCAGGGAGTAGAAGCTTCCTTGGAAGTGATCCTCAATCAAAGTACTTCAGGATGTAAAAGCTTCCTTGGGTTGTAGCCCTAAAACAAAGTTGTTATTTGAGCTTCATATATTGTGAGTTAATCCTCACCGTGGTTTTTCTCTTCTAGGGTTTTCCACGTATACATGGTGTTATGTGTTGTTGTGCATTGTGTTAATCTTTCATGTTCATGTTAATGATGTGATGCTTAAGTTTTAAATTTACTCTGGATCAGTTGAAGTTATTAAAATTGAAGATTGTTTAGATACTAATTCACCCCCCTCTTAGTATCTTGGTGTGTTCAACACATCCATCCCCATGCATCCTAACACCTTGTTATGAGTGACACATTTTGAGTGGGGCATCTTCTTCTTAGGTGACGTAGTCCTTGGAGATCACATCCAATTTTCTTCCATCCATCTGTCTTCAATCATCTATCCTATCCCTATACTTTTCTTCTATCCATTATCGACTATCCCTTATCCATTATCCCACCCTCCCCAACTCCTCCTACTAGTCCAACTCCCCTCCATTTGCATATCCTTAGTTTGTGTTTTTGCCATAGTTCCAGAGGCTGAAGCATCCCCTATCTCACATTACATCTAAAACCCCTCCATCCATCCTATATCATACTTTCATCAACCCATCATTCTTCCTTCATCCACCTATCCCCCCACCCCCATCTCATCCTCTATGTAGCTATGGTTTTGATACCATGAATATGGTCTAAGAACTCCATTCCTCCATCTATCGCCTAATCACTTCATCACCCTATCCAAACCATCCATTATCCCTTTATCATTAATTCTTCATATCCATTATCCATTATATCCCCTTATCATAATCATCCCATCATGCCCCGTCAATAGGCATAGCTTTCCCTTGTCATTGGTAACTAGCTTAAGGCTACCTTCATGCAAACCAATGCATTACCTCCCAGCAATCCAAAGCTCCCTAACATCCAAACATCACAAGAACATCTTTATCCATGCACATTTCTTGCTAGCATCTACGTGCAATAATCCAATCGCATCCATGGTCTTGTTCCCAACCTTGCTACAAGATTTTGATCCAAAACCATCCATCATCATCATTGGTATATATATCATTCCCAATCATCATGTTGTTCTTATCATTAACAACACAATCCAACATCATCAATCCATCAATCTTTGGCTTTTCATCTTGACCAGGGGCAACATCATTTTTGTCTTTGTATCATTTTTATGCATGTGTGCTTGCTTGTGTGTGCATTATCTTTTTTATCTTGCATCAGTAGCAGTCCTTGTAGCCTACTTGCCATAGCGGTATCATGGTCTCCCTGTTGGGAATTAAGGTGTCTCAACCTTGGTAATTCCTTGTATTATTTCATTGTATTTATTTATTTATTGCCTATTGTATAATTAGGATGCAAATCCTATATTGTCATCTTGTGGGAGTTGGCACGGTGATGTGTCATCCTACATGGCATATGACCACATGTAAGTTTGTCCTCACATGAGGAGATAGGTGTCCCACTTAGTGGTAGGAATATTTTTCCATGTGTTGGCATTTTGGAATGTGTGTAAGGGAATATTGACCGAAACGGTCATGAAAGATTCCTATGACAAAGTTATGGCATGTAAGAGTTAGAAATAAAAGATCCTATGACAGATATGGACATGTGTCGAGAAGCATCTTTGAAAAAAGCATCTTTGGGCACCCCAAGGTGGACTATGACATGTTGTAAGAGAATATGCTATTTATAGCCTATGTATGACAAATTCTCTTATAGCTGTAAGTTATGACAGCTATGACAGATTCTATGATGGTTGTAAGAGCATCTGTTGTAGCCCATTTTAGAAATAGGTGACCTCCTTGGGATGGGGTGACTTGACAAGTGTCAAGAACATTCTACAGTGTTGGACAAGTGTCCATAGGCGTGGGTTTTGGGTCATGAGGCCATGTTGGATGCCCATCTCAATGTGGAGCCATTTTTGCCTTGTATGTTCTTTATAAATAGGTGCTTTGGAGAGGTGATGCATTATGTGATTAATAGGTACTGTTATGCTATAGGATCATCTCCAGATACAAGTGTCGAAGACTCCTACAAGAGCATTGGCTCTATGACTGTATTGTAACCTTCATTGTTTACGGAATACATTTGAGCTATGTTTTAGAGTGTGGGGTTTTTCACTTGTAAGGGTTTTTCCCAGGTATATCTTGTGTCTCTCTTATTCTGTCTTACATTCTTGTGTATGTGTTTTCTGCAATATCTCTGTTAGTGGGTTAACATAATCTATAATTATAAGGATTAAATTGAATTTGCACTCTCCTCCCCTCATTAAATTAGTGTAGGAAGCGATTTCCGCACACCTAGCTTCCTTTTAGTTGGTATCAGAGCCTTGCCAGTTTTGGTTCTAGCTGCTGGGTAAGGATTTTTTGAGCTAATCTTAAGTTGAGTGGGAGTTTGTATAGAGTATTATGTATCTTGTTGCAAGAAGGAGATGGCAACCACATTCGAAAGATTAGAGATGGAGAAATTTAATGGCAACAATTTTGAGTTGTGGAAACTCAAGATGGAAGACCTACTTGTTGATCGTGACCTATGGGAAACTATATCCGATGTAAAACCTATAGCAATTTCACAAGTTGAGTGGGACCTCAAAGATTGGAAGGCTAAGGGTCTCATAAGACTCTGTCTAGCTGACTTTGTCCTGTTGAATGTCCATGAGGAAAAGATCATCAAAGACCTTTGGAAGAATCTAGGTGATGTTTATCAGGCCAAGTCCTTGGTGAACAAGCTTTTTCTGAAAAAGAAATTGTTTGCTCTGAAGATGGAATACGGAGGATCTGTTGCGGACCATATGAATTCTTTCAACATGATCATTGCATAGTTGACATCTGTGGGTGTGAAAATGGAGGAGGATCGGTGTATGACCCTACTTTGTTCTTTTCCAAATTTGTGGGATCATCTTGTCATGGCTATCAGAAGCACCACTACCACCTTCAAGATGGAAGATGTGGTGTCTTCACTATTATCTGAAGAGATGCGAAGAAAGTCTTCTAAGGTAGCCAAAGAGCTCTTGTGGTTCGTGGAAGACCCAAAGAGAAAGGGAAGAAGAAGAACAAGAACAATTGAAAAGGGTAGATCCAAATCCTGTGGGAGATCCAAATCTCCTGGAAAGTCCAAGGCTCTCTGTTGGAACTGTGGGAAAACTAGGCATTTCGAAAAGGAATGCAAAGAGGAGAAGAAAAAGAAGAATGCTCCTGATTCAGATTCTGACAAGTCACAAGACGATGGTGATGCCTTCATCGCAGCCCTGACCACCCATGCATCTCATGATGTGTGGTTGATTGATTCTGGTGCATCATTCCACATGACCTCGTGCATTGAGATTGGTTTACAAAATATGAAGAGTTTGATGGTGGAAGAGTGTACCTGGGTGAGGATTCTCATCTAAAGATTGGTCATGGTAGAGTCTCAATCTGATTCCTTAATGGACAAGTGAAAGGGATCACTGGGGTTGTGCACATCCCAGGCCTAGCATGGAACCTGCTTTCTATAAGTATGTTGAATGATGCAGGTGTGCAGGTTGTTTTTTCAAATGATGGATGCAAGATGACTAGAGGATCTATGGTTCTTGCGAAGGGTACTCGAAGAGGTACTCTATTTCAGCTGAAGGCATGCACTTCACAATGCAATAGTTCTTTTGACTCGAAAAAAAGAGTTGCAGTCACTTCATTGCCACCATCTGAACAAGTAGTGAAGAAATCTATCGTAACTAGTTCTGATGGTAGTGCACATGCTTTGGAAGTTAAGCTTCCTGCTGAAAAGACTGTTATGACATTTGAGATATGGCCACATTGGTGAGAAGGGTCTTAGACCCCTAAAAAATAAAAACCTTGTTAAGGGGTTAAATGATTGTAATATCGAGTTTGAATTTTGTGAAAATTGTGTATATGGAAAGCAAAACCGTGTTTAGTTTTACTCTAGTTCTCACAAGTCTTCTAGTGTATTGGATCTTATTCATTCTAATGTGTTTGGTCCTGTTAACGTTCCTTCAATTTTCAAATCAGTATACTTTGTATCTTTCATAGATGATTACAGTAGGACATGGGTTTATTTTATCAGAAGAAAGACTGAAGTCTTTAGTCGGTTTAAAGAGTTTAAAGCCTTTGCTGAAAATCAGACTAGTAAAAAGATTAAGTGTTTGAGAACTAACAATGGTGGTGAGTTTTGTTTGGCAGAGTTCGATAAGTTTTGTAAAGAGCAAGGGATTGAAAGACATAAGACAACTCCATACACCCCACAGCAAAATGGAGTTGCAGAGAGGATGAACAGGACACTAATGGAGAAGGCTAGGAGTATGCTTAGTGGAGCAAGCCTCGAACAAAAGTTTTGGGCTGAAGCTATAGCCACTGCTTGCTATCTAGTAAACAGATCTCCTACATCATCTCTTGTTGGTAAGACACCCATGGAGGTGTGGTCTAGTAAGAAGACTTCAGTTAGACATCTTCGTGTTTTTGGCTGTGAGGCATATGCACATGTGCCTAGGGAGAAACGGTCTAAATTGGAGAACAAGGCTGTTAAGTGTATTTTCATTGGCTATGGTGTCTGTGTGAAAGGATACAAGCTTTAGGATCCTGTGGCTAAAAAAGTGTTATATAGCAGAAGTGTTATCTCCAGAGAGATAACACCTTCTTCCATTGTTCTATAGCCAAAACAAATAGAAAAGAAAGAGGATGCAGTTTAGTTTCCCTCTACCCTTGAGAAGACTAAACAGACAGACCCTGTGAGACCTAATGATGAGGAGAGCTCTAGCAGTTCTGAAAGCTCAGAAGAAGAAGCAGAACCTCAACCTCAGCCATTGAGGAGGTCTCCACAAACAAGAAAGTAACCTGATAGGTTTGGTTATTCATTACTTGATTCTAGTTGTGCTTTTGCTTTACTTACTAACACTGATGAGCCTAGAACTGTGAAAGAGGCCATGGGCATGAAAGATACAGGTTCTTGGAAGGAGGCCATGGAAGATGAGATGGCTTCTTTGGAGAAAAATAAAACATGGGACATGGTGCCTTTGCCTGAAGGACATAAACCCGTTGGATGCAAATGGGTGTTCAAGAATAAATTTGGTGCAGATGGCAATGTTGAAAAGTATAAGGCTAGATTGGTTGCAGAGGGTATTCACAAGTGGAGGGAATTGATTACGGTGAAATTTTCTCTCCCATTGCAAAGCTAACATCCATTCAATTTTTTTTATCTCTGGCAACTGCTTATGACTTAGAGGTAGAACAAATTAATGTGAAGACAACATTCTTTCATGGTGATTTGGAGGAAGAGATTTACATGTCACAACTAGAGCATTACATAGAGAAAGGTAAAGAAAATTTGGTTTGCAAGTTGAAAAAGTCTTTGTATGGTTTGAAGCAGTCTCCTAGGATATGGTACTTGAAGTTTGATGCCTTTGTGTTGTCAATTGGATATCTAAGATCGAAATCTGATCATTGTGTGTATTACAAATTTGACAATGATCGCATTCTCATTATTGCATTGTATATTGATGATATGTTGTTGATTAGGAATGGTAAGAATATGATTTCTGATTTGAAGTCTCAGTTGTCAGCACAGTTTGAGATGAAAAATCTTGGTGCAACCAGGTACATTCTAGGAATGGAAATCAAAAGAGACAGAGCTAACAAAAAACTTTGGTTAAGCCAGAGTAAGTATGTGAAGATTGTGTTGGGCAGGTTCAACATGGTAGATTGTAGACCATTGTGTGTGCCTGTTTCCTTGGGGACAAAGTTGCCTGTTAATGATCTTGTCCAAAATCTCCTAATGAGGTGGAGGACATAAGCAGAGTACCTTATGCTAGTGTTATTGGCAGTTTGATGTATGTTATGGTTTGTAAAAGACCAAACATTGCCCAAGCAGTGGGAGTCCTTAGTTGATTTATAGTTAATCATGGATGGGTACATTGGGATGCAGTTAAGCGAGTGTTCAGATATTTGAGGGGTACTTCTGAGTATTCCATATGCTATCATGGTAATGTTATAGGACCTCCGCATTCAGTTTGTATTCATGGATTTGTGGATTATGATTGGGTAGGTGACATTGATAGCAGGAGATCCACCAGTGCCTATGTGTTCACTATGTTTGGTGGTGCAATTAGTTGGATGAGTAAGAGACAACCTGTGGTTGCTTTGTCCATGACAGAAGCTAATTACATGGCAACAACTCATGCTTGCAAGGAATCCATTTGGCTTAAGAGATTATGTTCAGATATTGGTGTTGATGCAGAATAGATTATGATTTGTTGTGACAGTTAGTGTGTGATTTGACTTGCGAAGAATCCAACTTTCCATGCCAGAACAAAGCATATTGATGTACAATTTCACTTCGTGCAAGACATGGTAGACGATGGGAAGGTAAATTTGGAGAAGGTAGATACTTTGAAGAATGTTGCAGATGCATTGACGAAGCTAGTGGGCACAAAGAAGTTTAAATGGTGTTCAGAGTCTATGGGCCTCTCATCCTATAGTAGTTAAATTTTTTTATTTCTATTGGCTCTTACAAGGTGTTCGACAAGTGGGAGAATGTTGGGAATTAAGGTGTCTCAACCTTGGTAATTCCTTGTATTATTTCATTGTATTTATTTATTTATTGCCTATTATATAATTAGGATGCAAATCCTATGTTGTCATCTTGTGGGAGTTGGCACGGTGATGTGTCATCCTACATGGCATATGACCACATGTAAAGTTGTCCTCACATTAAGAGATAGGTGTCCCACTTAGTGGTAGGAATATTTTACCATGTGTCGGCATCTTGGAATGTGTGTAAGGGAATATTGACCAAAATGATCATGACAAATTCCTATGACAAAGTTATGACATGTAAGAGTTGGAAATAAAAGATCCTATGACAAGTATGGACATGTGTCGAGAAGCATATTTGAAAAAGGCATCTTTAGGTGCCCCAAGGTGGACTATGACATGTTGTAAGAGAATATGCTTTTTATAGCCTGTGTATGATAGATTCTCTTACAGCTGTAAGTTATGACAGAGTCTATGATGGTTGTAAGAGTTGTAAGAGCATCTGTCATAGCCCATTTTGGAAATAGGTGACCTCCTTGGGATGGGGTGACTTGACAAGTGTCAAGAACATCCTACAGTGTTGGACAAGTGTCCATAGGCATAGGTTTTGGGTCATGAGGCCATGTTGGATGCCCATCTCAATGTGGAGCTATTTTTGCCTTGTATATTCTTTATAAACAAGTGCTTTGGAGAGGTGATGCATTATGTGATTAACAGGTACTGTTATGCTACCTGATCATCTCCAAATACGAGTGTCGAAGATTCCTACAAGAGCATTGGCTCTGTGACTGTATTGTAACCTTCATTGTTTATGGAATACATTTGAGCTGTGTTTTGGGGTGTGGGGTTTTTCACCCATAAGGGTTTTCCCCACGTATATCTTGTGTCTCTCTTCTTCTGTCTTAAATTCTTGTGTATGTGTTTGTTGCAATATCTTTGTTAGTGGGTTAACATAATCTATAATTGTAAGGATTAAATTGAATTTGCACTCTTCTCCCCTCATTAAATTAGTGTAGGAAGCAATTTCCACACACCTAGCTTCATTTCACTTCCATATCATGGTGCTACATGGCATAGGGTTGTTTGTGACCTTATCAGTTGGCTTTTACGCATGGGACACATTGTCACCCTAATTCCTTATACCTCGGTGCATAATGTTTCATGCCATATCAAATAAAGATAGCTCTCATTTATTAGTGCATCATAATGCATCATCCATGTAGTCACCTATCATCTTGCATCCATCCATTTCCCCCCAATCCCTTCATCCTCTCATCCTCTCATCCCCCCTATCCATCCATTTTCCTCGAATCCCCTACCTCTAATCTATCCTTTCCTCCCCATCCATGTGGTCTTTTAAATTCCACTCTCTTCTTTCTAATCCGACCCTCTTCATCCTTTCGAAAGTGCACTCGCGTTCTCCAAACCCACCTGCCCTCTCAAAGGGAATCATTCCTATCATTATCACTATCATCATCCCTCCTTGTCACTCTTGGTTTGAGTGGCTGGGGCATCATTATCCCTAACCCTACCATCTTTTTCTTATCCAACCCAATGCTACATTTTATCTTTCTTTGAAATGGTCTTGCTTTGCCATCTCAAAGAGGGGCAAAATGTAGACACCTAAAATTGTCCACTCCATCCCTAAACATCTCTTAACAGTATTTTTCTCTGCAAATAACTGAATAAACACATGTTTAGACAATTAATTGGTCAATTCCCCTTCAAACCATGATTTAAAAATATCCTATTGTCAAAATCACTTTTCATATACTTTCTACATTCATCTGTACCTATCCCTAGCCTAAATGATTAATTAATCATTTATTAAACCTTTCATATAGTCCAAACATTAGAGAAATTTTATTTATCTAATATCCCCTTTTTCCCATCCCATGAATACCTATTTATTTAATTCCCTATTTTCTACACTTTTGATTAGGTTTCCTAAACCTAATTAATTAACTAACCCCTTACTTGCACATTCCATTATGCCTAACCTAGTCCTAGTCAAACCATCACAATCCCCCATGTGTTCAAAGGTATGGCCCTTTGTACAAGCCCACATGGACCTCTTACAAAGTGATGGGCAAGTCCTTTGTACAAAGGTCCTTTTTGTCCTCACTTCATCTCAAGCATCCTCTTCTTCCAAAATCACTTCTTCACCATTGGTTCCTCCTTGATCCAAGGACATTCTTCAATCACCAACCAAATCAAGCCACTTGGCAAGCTCTCCATGCTTGAGAGCTCTCAATAAACCTCCACCTTTGATCTCCCAAATCAATCTCATCCATCCAATCCTCGTTCCAAAATCCTATAAATACAACCCATCCCAAGCCACTTTCAAGACTCCACGAATTGCAAAGTAATGTTGTCCATTTGAGGAGCCATCTAGATCCACAACATCAAAAGAGTACATCCACACAACATAGGTTTTCATGATAACTAGTATTGTTTAGTTTTCTTTCTTTATGTATTCCTTTATTTTCTTAATCCGAGGTGTATTTGAGGATAAATGAAGTAGGCTAATATTGTTTTAGTTTATTTCCTTATGTCCATTTCACATGCATACATTGCCAACACAATCCTTGTCAAGAATCCTATTACACCCTCTTCTCAAAACAAAGTTGGAAACCAACACCTTATCTATTTCTTGGAACAGTTTATTATTGCACCCTCATCTGCTCGATTTGTAGCCCATTTTCACCAAAACCATTGACTTGCAACATTGAAAATGCTGCTGTTAAGAAATCCTAGATAGATTCTAGATTGTTGGATCAAATATTGAACATGTTACTTCCTCCATTGAATCCCACAAACAACAAAAACAAAAGTACTGCCAATGACATTGACTATGATATTAGCCATCCATATATAGCTAGTACTATTATTCCCACATTTGGCACTAATAATGTCACATCTAATTTGTGCATGAACTTCAATTAGGAACACCAACTACAATTGAAAACTATGGCATGAACGATAAGCTCATTACCAATGAATTCTCGACTGGCCATCAATGTTATAGTTCTTATGTCAACAACCTAGGTACTCTTCTAGACTAGATTTTGTAGGAAACCACTTCAAAGATAGTTGATATGGGTAGTTGAAAATCTACTTTGTTATAATGAACAATATTGTCTTTTCATCTATTTCAATTTTGTTTATCAATACTAGTAAGGAAAAATATAACACATTCTTGATAACTATGATTTAATACATGATAATGTCTTGTTTTAGCAAATTGTAATACATACGGAAAGTTAACATTGAAATTGCACTTCTTACTAAATGCATTCCATAATTACAAGTTTCAAATATATTCGTTCCAATGTATTCATATCTACCACTCTCAATTCTATACAAATATAAATGAAAACACAAAGTAGAGACTAGCCAAGAGAAAGTCGAGTCTCCTTTTTTACTCATACAAGAGAGAGGAGCTAGTAACAAATCCCCCATTATTATTTCATGCGGGGCTAAAATAGTCAATTTGTAAGCAAGGGGAAGTACATGCATTAAAATTTCTTTAATAATAGGGCTAAGCTGCTTATGGGCTCAGCCTAGCCCAGGGCATTCCGCCCCTCACCGAATTTAGTTGATGTTGAGGGTGGGCCGCTGCATACTTTCGTAGGGACTAAACTAACCCATTCTCCCTAACTGTACTTGCTGAAGGAGAAATTACATGCACTTGTCTGTCGAACGAAAGGGACCTACATTTATCTACTTAGACAGGAAATCCAATTAATAATATTAGCACATAGGTTGGAATTGAATTAATGAGTACCGAGCCAACTCCCCTTTTCTATATAAGTATAAAAAAGCTTGATTGAGAGGACTTGTTAATATCTATACTATAGAGGAAGAGGTATAATCACAATCACTATGTAACACAGTTACTTTTAAACATCATTCATTGCAGCAATCAAATGTTAACTTTGGCCAATAAAAATAGGATAAATATTTACCACTTTTTAATATGGATGAGATGTAAAATTGCTATTGAATTTTTGACCATTGAAGTGGTTCCCAATGGACTTTCTTCCTTACCCATCCATAGATGATAGGTAGGACATTTACATTGTGGAGCCTTCTCCCTTTAATAATAGGGGGCTACTCTTTTTCCATTTTGCCTTCTATACAAATAAAGTAGTTTACGAATATCCTGTTATTTCCCATAATCCCTCTAACCTTCTCTAAGGAACTTTAGTGAGAGCTGTCTCTTATTATTTAAGGGACCTGGCCCCTTCATTATATATAAAAGCGGGATAGCAAGCAGTACATATTTCTCTTTCTACGACTATTGTTGTTAGCCCTTTCTCCTTATAACAATAGCATGGCTTAAATAATAATAAGAAACAGGCATGAATTACCCTAAGAAATGTATTCCGTTGCCGGAATACAATTTGATGTTAGAGATGTAGTTAGGAGGTGTGATAGCAGTTGCAGACGAGCTTCTTTATATTCAATCATTTCGATTCACACTATATCTATGTACAATTGTAGGCCATGAATTTACAAAAAGTAGATAGAGATTTATAAGGAGCTTTGCAATGATCTACGTTGAGCTTTTTTTTTCCCTTTTTAGACTAATGAAATATCATTTATTGGGACCTATGTTAATATTGAACAGGTTTTTCCAGAGCACTCATTTGGCAGTTAACATATCCACAGCAATCCTGGCCCATTCAGAAAGTGGGGAACTTCAGAAGATTCATGATAAATTCAGTATAGAGAGGAAGGATAATCTGAATAATTGTGTATATTTGGTAAAGAGAGGAAAGATACTCTAATAACGTTCTATAATAATAAGTATTTACTTTTCATAGATTATTGATAAAGAACTGAAGTTTGATTACTGACTTCTTAGTTTCTGAAGTTAAATTGGGCATATGAAATCTCGAAACTTTGTCAGAGATTTGATATAATATTATAGTTAGATCATTTAATAGGCCATTGAAATTTGAAAGAGCAACCTTATTGAAAATTTTCCTCATTTATAGACAAAACCATATAAATATGAACACTTACAGTTGAATGAATCAACATTAGAATAGTGCCCATTTTATGCTCCCAAATCAGAAATATTTCAATAAATAAAAACCTAACAACTATCTTCTGTAAATTATGTAGTTTTAACCAAAGCAGGTAAATGTTTCCATGCAATTATCTTGCTTAAATTTTAATTTCCATTGCAGCAAAAAGATTTAGGAAAGCGATGTGTTAAGAGGAAATAAATGAAAAAAACAGAACATTAATCACACAAGAGCCCTCTCAAAAGAAAATATATGAAATGCTGAACATATTGGCAACTGGATATGTGTGTTTCTTTTAACAAAGATGATACAACAAACACAACAAACATACAAACAACACATAGATAAAGAGGTGACCCACAGCTTACCAATGGGACTCCCACTATTTGAGGCCTGGGGATTTTGTTGAAGGAAATCTATAAGGTCTGATTATTTTTTAGTCGCCCCGAATCTGTCTAACTCTGTTCTACTTAAATATCATAGCAATAAACTTATAACTCTCTTAAGCATAAAGGCTTCACACTAATAGGAAACACATCATTCACGTTTACAATTGGTTATATTTATATGAGATAATTACGCAGAGAGGCATTCTACATTCACAGAAAGAGCTGAAAGATTTAGATTCCCATAAACAATTAAAATTCAGATTCCCAAGTAAACAAAATTTATAAAATGTGTAAATAAATAAATTCGTGGAAGCCAAATGGATAGAAAAGTAGAAAAACTTGGGCAATTATGGAGTGAAATCTTTATCACATTAAACAAAAAATAATTAAATTTGTGGAAGTCAAATGGATAGAAAAATAGAAACACTTGAGCAGTTATGGAGTGAAATCTTTATTACGTTTAAAGAATATGAAAAGTCTCGCACCATAGTCTCTTTAAATTAACTCATGTGAGTATATCAACTATTCTAACTGCAAGTAATTTATAAATGCCAACAAATTGGAAGATATCTCTTGGCGTACTAAAGATATATTTTTTTAAATATAAATATACTACTTAAATTTATCTGTAGCAATTAACATGTATAGTTTTTTTCATCACAATTTTTTCCCAGAAATTTTTTAATTAATTAACCTGCCGTCCAAATTTTCCTAACAACACGATAAATCGTAAATAACATTTATATATATTTTTTTGGGATAATGTGCACATTGTATCGACCGCACAAATTCGTTAATACCGCATATTTCTTCGATAATGTGCACATTTGTATGGAAAGCATTTTATCATACAATATGATTAGTGCAAGATTTCAGTGGAAGAAATTATGTCCTCGGGATTCTTGTACTATCAATACTACTAATATAAAAGAAGTTTTCACAGTCACACCAGCATTTAATATATCTTTTTTCCGTCGGTGTCAAAAATTTTAGTTGGACTATCTATATGCCAACCTTATCTATAAAGTTGGAGGGCAACCTTACATTCCTAACTAGTTATCCCGTTTCCTCTCAAAAATCTATGCGCTGGGAAGTGACTAGTCAAACAACTCAAAGCAATGCTAGATGGGGAAAAGGTTGTATCATTCATGTCCCACTTTGTGGGCGTCCACGGATCCTATGTTTGCTTTGACGATAAAACATGGCTATAGAAAAGCCCAAGGGTTGCAACTTTATATCTGTCCATCGACTAAAATAGATTATTTTATTCTTACGAAGAAATCATTTTGGTTTTAATTGTAGAGTTTATTGCTTTATTTTGCATGAACTTTTCGGATCATCCTCCATGATCCTATCATCAGAATGAGAAGAAGAGAATGAGAATGAGATAAACTCTAGAGATGGTTTAATAAAAAGAGAGAGGAGTGGACAAAGTCCTTGTTTGACAAGAGTCAAAGAGACAAAAACAATACAATATTAGGATAGAAAGAAATAATAAAGTAGGAGGGAGGAAAAAGAGAAGAATAAAATAAGGAGACTAAAGAGGAGTCACAGGGGAACAATGAGAGACATGTATTTTATAAAGGTAAGGGATAAATTAATAGGTAAAAAGAAAAAATAAAATAAAATGAATAAATGTATAAAGGCTAAAAATGATAAAAAGAAAAAACCGTTGTATTTATTTGCTCTTTCTCTCTATTTTCTCATTTTCTATCTCACTCTTGGACATTGTAATCTTTGTTTTATTTCTTTTTAACTCTTTTCTCCCCTTATCCCTTTACTTCTATTTTCATTCTCTTATGTTTCTTCTTTGATCCTTATTTTATTTTATGGCTTCTATTTTGATTTATGATTTACTTTGAGTTTTATCTATTTACCATTTCTATTTTATTTCTTTAATTGTGTCTTATTTTAATTTACTTTAATTCTTCTCTATTTTCAAGTCTTTTCTTATATTTTCTTACTCTATTGTTTCTACTTTAATTTTTATCTTATTTTATTACTTGATTTCTATCTATTTTGGATATACATTCTTTGAGTGTTTATCTATATTTTATTTCTCTTCTTTTCATTTTAATTTCTTTTCTTTTCTCTTACTAATTATTATATTGATATAATCCTTGATCTTATTTATTTATTTTAGTGTTTCTTTCCTTTTATTATTTTCAACCTTTTTACATTATCACTTTTACTTACTCTATTTTTTCTATCTACTTTTTAATGGACTTTATTTCTTTTTATTCTCAGTCTCTTTTATTTTTATTTTTTCTATATATATATATGAAATCCTTGCTTTTATTTATATTTCTATTTTTTCTATTTTTGTTTTTTCTTTTTATCATTTTTAGCCTTTATATATTTATTCATTTTATTTATTTTTTTCTTTTTACCTATTAACTTATCCCTTACATTTATAAAATACACTTCTCTCATTGTTCCCTTGTGACTCCTCTTTACTCTCTCCTTATTTTATTACTCTTCTCTATTTTCTCCCTCCTACTTTATTATTTCTTTCTATCTTAATATTGTATTGTTTTTGTCTCTTTGACTCTTATCAAACAGGTACTTTGCCTACCCCTCTCTCTCTTTATTAAACCATCTCTGCAATTTATCTCATTCTCATTCTCTTCTTCTCTGTAGTGCCCCCTCGTCGTTGGCTTGTGATAATGGTAGTTCTGCATTGCTCTCTGTTAATCGGAGACAGTTGTTAGTCGTTCATTGCATTGATTCAGTTCTGAGACATTTGATTAATAGGTTACAATTTATGTTTATTTTGATCTAGATGAAATATGTTTGATTGATATAATTAGACATGTGTTATAAGTTTATGATGGCACTACTATTATTCGAGTTATGATGCATCATCATGTGTCATTTGATTTGTGGTATTTGAATTCAGATAAAAATTGTTATGATATTATTCAAGAGCAGGGACGGTGTAGTATTACTCGCTTCGAGTACCCTACTACGCCACGATTCTCTGACTCTCTGTGTGTAGACATATATGAACTTGATCATATACAACCAACTATTTGAATGCAGGTTGCAGGTACCGAACCTCGACTTCACTTGATATAACAGGTTGAGCGGGTTCTTACACCAATGGGTATCAGTGATGGGAGATAATGTGAGGCCTATTCCACTAGGTCGTTCCTTGTCTTCTATTGTGGTCTTGAGTCGTGCTGTGTCGCTTGGTCCTTGCCTTTTATGTTTGGTTATCTTGTGTCTTGGACTATCATCGCGTCATGTTAATATTGCTCATGTGTGGTTGGATAATACTTTAATGAATTATTATTAACTAATACTGCTTCTATTATGTTTATTTGATAATATTTGTTTGGCTTAGAACTTGGACTGATACCTTGGTTAAATTTTATAATAATCTAGAATTAATTATCTCCTACCCAAGGATATTTATGTCATAAATTGGAGTTACCGGTAATTATTAGTGTATATTTTGTTTAAAATCATTTTGATATGTGAAATAAATGCCTTGAGTTGTTGAATATGAATTCTCTGATTTGTGGAATCTCTATTATTAGTAAAATTTTAAATTTCCAGAGGAGTGGGTTGCTGGGTAACGAATGTATGTCTGCATTAATTTTATGAGTTGAACCATTTTTATATGGGGAAAATTTTGTTGGGAAGACAGTTGGAAAGAACACAGAGATATTGGGGAGAAGAACAGAGAATTTGGTTGCAGAAGTTGGAGAAAGTTTGAGGTGGGACTGAATTTCGGGTATGTGATTTGTCTCTCTCTGTGAATTTACAATTGTTGTAGCTGGTAAGTTATATTTTATTGCAGCATGTTCTGTCTGTGAAACTAGCATGTCCTGTGTGTGAAACTTGCATGTAACCTAGAATTTTGCTCTTGTATCTCTAACTCTCTAGGGTTGCATGACGAGGCATTACATTTGGTATCAGAGCCAGGTTTAAACACTGGGTACTCTGGTTACAATTAAGCCCATTATGTGACCTAGTGCTTAAACTCTGTAGATTAAATGTATCCTAGGTTGCAACACTAAGACCTCTGCATTGTTGTTGTTGCCCTAGGTTAAACAATTTTCTCGTTGTAGTGAGTTGGTAAGAAAGTTGATAAGTTTATAGACTTGCTCTTTAAGAAATGAATGTTTTATGCTACTTAAGTGTCTGCTATGTTCTTTCTCCTTCTTCTCTGGAAATGTAATGTTACATCTAACAATATGTTCTCCCTACATGTTAATGCATCTAATCATCTGGTGGGATCATGCATCATGAGTTATGTTGTTATGTGATGTTGACATCTTTACATGGTTGCTTGAAAATCTATATCTAACCCCTAGATGGTCATGATCTCTTATGGAAGAATTGTTGTAATTATTATCGTATATGCCTGTGTAAGAATTGTATGCAGGAGATCAAATGAGAGCTGGTGTTGGGCTTATGAGATCAGGTATGTGATAATGTAAGTCAATTATAGTTTGAATCATTCCTATATGTGACATCACATATATTCCTTTTATATCTTCTTACATAAGGAAGCAATTGCATATTTCCATAGTTTAGTAGAAAGAAATGGTATTGTATTAAAGACAGAAGTTGTGTAGATAAGAGGATGTAGTTAACATAATTGTTTGAGTGTTGGTGTACATTCTCTAACACATTCTGGAACTTATGTTCTTGAGTGTTGTGTAGCGGATACTCCCTTTTTGTGGCTAAAATTAGTCACACCGTGATATGAACTTGTTGTAATTTGGTTGTTTTAGAAATTTTGATAGTTGTTTCATGTGTAGTTAGAGGGGTTAATAGTGAGTTTTCTTTCTTTGAACCTTCTTATGTTAGAAATGGTCACCAAGAATTTTTTTTCCTTTATTTTTTAATTATTGAAATTGCCGGCACTTTGTGACTTAAAGTGGGATTTGATTGTTTTCCATGTGGGTTTGTATTTATTTTTAAATTTTCTGTGGTGGTATTCCAAATGGTTGATTTGTTGGCCCTATTTTGTGGTAAATGTTATTTCTATCATGTTCATTTCGGACCTCTGATAGTATGTTCAAGGGAGGACTCCACGGAGAATTGCATTTTTTATTTTTTTGGTTGGTAATTAGTGGAAATAAGATATGAGATGAATTTTTCCATAGTTATATGTGACTGCAATTCTTGGGATTGTATGAGATTTCCGGAAAAAGGGTAATTAGATAGAAGTAGATCACAGGATGCACCATAAAGGTAAAGAATAGATGTTCTTCTTGTCTTTTATTGAACTTTTGTGCCTGTTTTATGAACAATTGGTTAAAATGGATGAGTATGTTGGCAATAGAATATGGCAATATTAATATATTATGTTGCTACCCTAATCTATGACTTCCAGGAGTAAGTCAAGTTTTAGGGGGGGAGGATGTAGTGCTCCCTCGTCGTTGGCTTGTGATAGTGGTAGTTTTGCATTGCTCTCTGTCAATCGGAGACAGTTGTTAGTCGTTCATTGCATTAATTCAGTTTTGAGACATTTGATTAGTAGGTTACAATTTATGTTTATTTTGATCTGGATGAAATATGTTTGACTGATATAATTAGACATGTGTTATAAGTTTATGATGGCACTACTATTATTCGAGTTATGATGCATCATCATGTGTCATTTGATTTGTGGTATTTGAATTCAGATAAAAGTTGTTATGATATTGTTCAAGTGCAGGGACGGTGTAGTATTACTCGCTTCGAGTACCCTACTACGCCACGATTCTCTGACTCTCTGTGTGTAGACATATATGAACTTGATCGTATACAACCAACTGTTTGAATGCAGGCTGCAGGTACCGAACCTCGGCTTCACCTGATATAGCAGGTTGAGCGGGTTCTTACACCAATGGGTATCAGTGATGGGAGATAATGCGAGGTCTATTCCACTAAGTCAGTCCTTGTCTTTTATTGTGGTCTTGAGTCGTGCTGTGTTGCTTGGTCCTTGCCTTTTATGTTTAGTTATCTTGTGTCTTGGAGTATCGTCGCGTCGTGTTAATATTGCTCATGTGTGGTTGGATAATACTTTAATGAATTATTATTAACTAATACTACTTCTATTATGTTTATTTGATAATATTTGTTTGGCTTAGAACTTGGATTGACACCTTGGTTAAATTTTATAATAATCTAGAATTAATTATCTCCTACCCAAGGATATTTATGTCATAAATTGGAGTTACCGGTAATTATTAGTGTATATTTTGTTCAGAATAATTTTGATATGTGAAATAAATGCCTTGAGTTGACGAATATGAATTCTCTGATTTGTGGAATCTCTATTATTAGTAAAATTTTAAATTTCCAGAGGAGTGGGTTGCTGGGTAACGGATGCATGTCTGCATTAATTTTATGAGTTGAACCATTTTTATATGGGGAAAATTTTGTTGGGAAGACAGTTAGAAAGAGCACAGAGATATTGGGGAGAAGAACAGAGAATTTGGTTGCAGGAGTTGGAGAAAGTTTGAGGTGGGACTGAATTTCGGGTATGTGATTTGTCTCTCTGTGAATTTACAATTGTTGTAGCTAGTAAGTTATATTTTATTGCAGCATGTTCTGTGTGTGAAACTAGCATGTCCTGTGTGTGAAACTTGCATGTAACCTAGAATTTTGCTCTTGTATGTCTAACTCTCTAGGGTTGCATGACGGGGCATTACATTCTCAATGATGGATCACAAAGTGTGATCTGAAACGTTGATGCAAAATAAAGCAATACATAGTTGTACCAGAAGCTCTACAATTATATCATGGACTGTGCAAATATCATGTCTACATTTTGGTTTTACTGTGAAATTTTTCTTCGCTGATAGGTTTTATATGTGGGCATTTATGTCTAGAATTAAGTATTTCTTATGTTGATTTTATTTTTGAGTCGCTGGTTTTGTTTTTGAATCGTTGGTAGTTTCTAATACAATATTATCACCTAAAGGCAACCTTAATATCTCTTTCATTTTTTTCATTGTCTCGACAAATCAAAGAACCAGAAGGAGCAAACTTAAAGTGGCACCTTGCAAGCATAGGGCAAGAAGATGCAGTTGAGGGCCTCCATTGAATGGAAGGAGAGCACAATCAAAGCAATGCCCCCACGGGTTGCGAAACTTGAAAGGACTAGGTAGGGGTGCAAATGTACTTGTAGACAAACATTTCCAGGTTGCCCTTTTCAACAAAATGCATGAAGGATATGTGGTCTCATGGAATGTCATGATTGTAGGATACTTTCACAATGGAAAAATAGAGGAAGCAATCAAGTTGTTTGACAAAATGCCTAAATGAAGTGGCATCAATTAGACTGCAATGATCATAGTGTATTTCCAATTTTATTGTTGTTCATAGAGGAGTGAAGAAAAAAATAGTTGGAGCAAAGTAAAAATCAATGAAGCTAGGAGGTAATAGAGGTTGAGACAAATGAACTATAAGTACAAAGAAGGCACATAGATCGAAACAACAGCCTGATGATGATCAAGAGTCCTAATCATGCCCACGAAGGCATGAATTATATATACCTTAGTAGTATCTTTCTTGGTGACATATTTTCAAATGTTTTTCTCTTTGTTTGTGCCTCCCTAACCTTCAAGATAACCTTCGAAGGTCTTGTACACCTTCTCTTTGTCCATATAAGCCACTTAAACGAAATCTCCCCTTTCACCTGTCAAATCTCCTAGGGAAACCCTGTAGCTAATTCCAAATCTCCCTCAAATATTTCTCCTAACAACATGGGAGATTCACTTCTCCTAAGGGATTGTCTTGCCATTCATTCTTCCATAACCTTCAAATTATTCTTCTTAGGCCTTCCATAACTTCAAATTCCCTGACCAATCCATTTTGGCCAAATCTCCCAATCTCCCTTGGGAGATTTAGCCATTTAGGCTAAATCACCCTATCTCATGTCAAAACTCCTTGGATAATTTGCTCTGCTAACAGGGGTGTTTTACTTCTTGAGAGAGGCATTTCTGTCATCTTTGCCATGTATGATTTCTTCCAATTTTAGCCCAATTTAACTCTATTTTTAGCTTATGATTGTGAGTTCCTTCATGCATAACTAACTATTGACTCCCCCTAACTATTCTTGAACTCCCAATCAATCTTTTTTTAACATCCAGTCACTCTAGTTTTAGTTCTCAATCAGTCTGTCATTATCTTCCAATCAATCTTTTGTGATCTCTCCAACCTCTATTCTCTTCCAATTAGAGCTAGATCACTCTTCAATCAATCCTTGTTAACTCCACAATCATCATCACCTTTTATGTGGAGTTCAAATCCATAAATACTCCCTCCTCTATTCATTTGGGGAGGAAAAATCATTATTCCATTCTTGGTTTGTTCAATCTTTTATAAAATTACCCCCACTAGCATTGTTATGCTATATGCAAGACCTTGTGTGCCTTTTATTTCAACAATAGTTTCAAAGCTCAAGCCATTTTATTTTTACCCTAGCATGCTTATGCTCAATTAAATTTTTTTCCAATTTTCATAGCTTCAAAAATCAATCCAATTACTTTTTATATCCTCATTTTTGTCCTCATTACCAAGACGAGGACCTTGTTGCTGTAGAGGAAGAGACAGTTGCCAAAAAGGACCTCTAAGGACTTATGCCAAGCACTATTGCTCAATTCATACAAGTTTTTCATGCTTTCTTAGTAATTTAGATAATAAATCTTGCTCTTAGAGAAGTAAAACTTCATTTTTTCTCTCTGGATAGGTAGTTTTAAATTGCTTCCATAGAATATATTTGTTTTTAAGTTTCTTAGATTAATTTTATTTTCTTTTTTATACTAATTCCAATTCCATTACACTTGGATTTAATTGAAAATTTTGTTTCATTAGATTACAAGTCAAAATCAATCCATGAAAATACACAAAAACATAGTTTAGATTGCATACAAAAAGTCATAGTTTGCATACATTTTCCCTTTTCGTAATTAAATTATTTAAAATTTAGAAAAAAAAAAAGAATCAAAAGTTGTTTTGCATTCATATATGATTACATTTAGTGTATGTGCATGGAAGTGGGGGACCAAAAGGGGTCAAAAGAGGCCATTTTTTTTTTTAAATTAGTAAAAATTGATCTTGGATGAGAAATTGAAGATATCCATGCTCAAAATTAGAAAATGTGATAAGAACAAGATTTGTAGTGCTTGGAATCTAGTTTCTAAACTACTATCTTTTTCAAAAAATGGAGGATATTAAGAGATCAAAATAGGGGGGAACACACAAAGTGCTCCTAATTTTGTCAGGAAAACATAACACAACACCTAACGTGCTCTCCTAAAATGTTGACTTTTTAAAAGTATTTCAAAAATCACTTTGGTGGAAAATTAGCTAACATCACGTAGTTTGTCTAATTTTTCTGATAATTTTTAATGAATATATCATTTTTTATGAATTTTCAAAGTTGAGAAATCCTAAAAAAATGGAAATTTGAGCGTGCTACCTCCTTATTTTTTTGAAAAAAATCAAAAATCATTTTTTTCAACGTGTATAGAATAGAGTTTGGAATTTAAAAATGTTTTTTTTTAAATTTTGATAAACAAGTAAAAAATGACACCAAAAATACTAGACATAAGTTTTCTAAAAAAAGGAACACATAAGCAAAATAAATTCAAGATGGAAACCTTAATGTTATCATATTTAAAAAATATGTATGGTTAGAAAGCTGATAAAAAATTTGAAGTCATCTTGGCATTTTTTCATATTGACATTGAAAAACGTGTAAGCCTGAGGGGGAGCACGCTCAAAATTTGGTTGATTTTCTAAGTTTGAAAACACATCCTTAGCCTCCAAAAGGTATGTCCAACCCTTTGGGTTAGATGCCCAAGGCAAATCCAACCCTTAGAGTTGGAATTTCCCAAAGCAAGAAGAAACATGCTCATGCATTTTTAATCAGTTAAAATCTCTCTCTCTCTCTCTCTCTCTCTCTCTCTCTCTCTCTCTCATTTCGCTATTGGATTGGTTATTCTCTTCTTGTCCTTGATATTTAGGTGGAACTATTGAAGATATGAAAACCATTTATGATGCCACTCTTGCTATAGCTAGAGTGACATGTTGTGGATCATAGTTTCCTTACCCAAGATATTATGCTTCCAAAGCTTACATGCTTAAACAATAGCATAAAGCTCATGACCATATGTTGGGTAGTTTTCGACTAACATAGTGAATGATTCACATTCACTATGGTATGCAATTGGATGGCCATGTTAAATGATAATTGATCCAAGTGCATATTCTAATGCACTAGTCTTGATCTTGAATGGTCATTGTAGAGCTAGTAGCAAAAGGATTGGTACATATAACATGATATGCACTTGAAGTCTTTAAGTGATTTCCATTATCCTACTATCTAGATGAACCTTGCTTTGGCACCACCTCTTGCAACCTAGTTTAATGGTCAAGTCACGTGATAAACCAAAAGTTTGCCAATCCAAACAATCTAGGCAACTCTATGACATAATTCAAGTATTACCAATCTTGGATGACTCGAATCTTGGTTGAGTCCACATGCACTCCTCAGGGGTCTATAATGTATCTTAGATGCCATATCTTGTTCTTAGAAGATGAACATTTCTCCATGTTTGCATACAACTTGTATTTCTACAAGTTGTCAAGTACTTGCCCAATATGGTGTAGGTGTTTATCCCAAGTCTTACTAAAGATTTTGTTTTCTTACTAAAGAGAATTTTTCAATCTACATACTTTTCCTTCATGTCCATACACTTCATAATCTAGTGGTTGTTGCACATACACTTCTTCTAAAAAACCATTCAAAAATATTGATTTAATATCCATCTAGTTTAAACTTTCCAAATATTTTGTGGTGCTATGGCTAAGACAGTGTTGACTGTATCAAGCCTTGCAACTAGTGCAAATGTCTTATTGTAATCAATTCTATATTGTTGTGAAAAACTTTTTTCTACTAATCTTGTTTTGTACTTTTCAACTTTCCCTTTTGCATTTAACTTGGTTTTATAAACCCATTTGACTCTTGTACAATTTTTACATTTAGGTAGATCTACTAGCTCCCATGTTTTTCAATAGAATCCATCTCTTCATCCATAGCCTTGGTCCAATTTTCTTCCTTGACTTCTTCAAAATATATAGGATCATGGGAAAATAGAGCAAAATTTAATTGTAGATCTAAATTTTCTTCACCCTGATCATAAATTTTTTTCAAACTTCTTAGTTTCCTACCTCTATATCGAGATCTTAGTGAGGCTAGAGTAGGATCATACTCATCACTTACTTGTGAGTTGGGACTAGGATGGCCTAATGGTTCACCTTGTACAAAACTCCTTGGTGTTCTCAACTATCATGAATTGTCTCCTAGAAAATTTATTATTCAAGTACTTGTTATTGGTGTTTATAGATTTGGATGACCACCATGCACACTTTGTTCTTCTGATTCTTCATCTTGAATAATTGTTGTTACAATTGTGATTGATTTATCAACACTTCCATCCCATGTTGTTGCTTCTTTAAATTTGACATATCTACTAATGATTACCTTCTTAGTAATGTGATTGTACAACTTATAGGCTTTTGACTACTCACTGTAACCAATAAAGATACATTTTTCACCTCTATCATCCAATTTTCTTCTTGTTTCTTCTGACATGTGCATATGCCACACATCCAAAATATCTTAAATGAGATAAGTAAGATTCTTACCATTCCATGCTTCTTATGGAATTCTGTCTTTGATACTTTTTGTAGGATATTTGTTTAGAATATATAACGCACATGCTACTACTTCTACCAATATTATAGACAAGTACTTGGCCTTTAACATGCTCCTGGCCATCTCCATTATTGTTTTGTTTTTTCCTCTCTACAACACCATTTTGTTGTGGTGTGTAGCTTGTATTAAATTTGTTTTTAATTCCATGATTCCACAAAAATCTAAAAACTCATTTGATATCCACCTCTAGCTGACCTAAGTACCTTGATGTACTGGCCACTCTATTTTCCAACCATTATTTTAACATCCTTGAATATTCTGAAGGCTTCAAACTTTTTCTTGAGAAAATAAATCCATGTTTTTGTACTGAAATCATCAATAAAAGGTAGAAAATAAAAACTTCCTCATAATGATGGAGTCTACATTGGTCCACATAAATCAATGTGAACATAATGGACTCTACATTGGTCTGCATAAATCAATGTGAACATAATGGACTCTACATTGGTCCACATAAATCAGTGTGAACAAGCTCTAATGGTGCCTTTGCCCTCTAAGACACTCCTATTGGAAAACTTTCCCTATGTTGTTTTGCTAAAATACAACTCACATGAACTAGTTGGCTCCTCAATTGGTGGTAATCCTCTCACCATCTACTTCTTTTGTAATAAACACAATCCTCCAAAATGAAGGTGACCATACCTTAGATGCCATAGCCATGTCTAGTATAAATAAGTTGCCTTGAAATTTGTTTCCTCTTGAGTGGGCTCTCTTTGAGCTATCTTTTTGACTTTTACTCCAATTCATAATGACCACTATAAATAATTTGCCTTGAAATTTGTTTCCTCTCGAGTGGGCTCTCTTTGCGCATAATGACCACATTTCTTACACTAATAACACTGAATATTTGATTTATCATACGTCTGTTAGTGTTGTTGGTTTTCGTTGTTGTTACACCCTTTGTAGCTATAGGATTTGAAATTCTGGTTAGTCTTTTCACCTCGATCTAGATTGCTTCTTCCACCTTCATGGTTATTATTTATGCCCTTGCTTCTGAAGCTTGAACTTTCTCTAACTCTATTGAATGAGATCTAAGATTTAAATGCATTCTCTAAAGAGGAATTATTGTTCCTATTCATTCTAGATTCATAGGATAACAGAGATCTCATCAACTCATCTACAAATAACTGAGTTAGATCTTTGGACTATTTTATAGCAACTGTAATAGCATCAAATTTACTAGGTAGGCTCTCGAGAACCCTTTTCCACAATCTTCTTATAAGTTATCTCCTCTCCATGTGATCTAATTTGATTAACTATATTCATAACTTGACTCAAAAATTGATCTACGAACTCAAAATCCTTCATATGCAAATTCTCAAAACTTATCTTGTGAGTCTATAATTTAGCAATCTTCAACTTAGTTGTTCCCTGATAAGTAGTTTCTAAAATATCCCATGTCCTCTTAAAATGTAGTTGTTGCTGCAAACTTAGAAATGATAGCCTCATCCATTGCTTATTGAATTAAAACAGTGCTTTTGCATCTTTTTTCCTATTTTCTCTAAGTCCATCTTTTTGAGCTTGAAGTAAACCTGATGGGCTCCCTAATCTCAAGGTTCAACAAACACATTTTCTACCATATCCCAAACTTCTTGTGAACAAAATAAAGTCTTCATTTTAATAGACCAAATATCAGAATTCTTACCCATGAATATGAGAATTTGGGTATGAAAGAAAGTATTTCTTATTGCCATGTCTGAGGTCCAATATAATATGGTCTAATGACTTCTCCTAGTGTGATTAATTATGTTGTTGATTAATTCTTATTTCTAATGCTTGTGGGTTCCCTTATTCCCATTTTTCTTTGAAAACTAAAATCTTCCACGATTTCTTGAGATAACTTTACTCTAATACCACTTTGAAGGAGGATAGAGGTTATATAGAAGCTAGAATTTGAATGCTCTAGCATTCAAGCAAAACTTCAATTTCTATTTTTTTGTAAAAAAGCGTTACAACTACCTCAAATATATAGATTTCTTGATAAGATTTTTCTTTTAAAGAAAATTACCTATTATTAGATATTTCTTAGTGTTTACCCCAGTCCTTCTATCCAAACTTTAAAACCTTCTTGCAAAAATTAATCCTCCGTGTTAAGTCATATTTTTTGTTTCACTTCATTTAGGGTTGTGTTGCATACATTTAAATCATAATTCGGTATCATAGCGTCTCTCCCCATCTCATTTTCTCTCCATTAAAGCGTCAAAGGCAATTTTTATCCCAAGGCAAAACTCACGGCTTAGTAATATTTCATTTTGCGTCTATTTTCCATTTTTGGCTAAGCCCGTGTTAATTTTTGTTTCTTACCAAGTCCATCTTGTATTTGCTTTTGATCCTTGCCAAACTCACACCAATTTCTGATTTTCGCTAAATATGCGCAACTTTTGAGTTTGCCTAAGTTGTACACTTTTGTTTTAACCGATGGCATGGGTTCGGAGAGATAATAAAGTTTTACACTCACTTGTGGCTACATTCATGCTTTCACATTTCTACATACACTTTTACATGCCTCGATTGTGTTTCCACAAGTTTACATGCAGCCAGCAATTATCATTGGTGTTAATGGATGTAGAAAGTGATGAAGCTTAGTCTTGACAAACATATTCTATGATTAATTCATACCAAGATTGACGGCCATTCATAAATTTTCACCTTGCATATATCGCGGCTCTTATCTCATGTAAGACACATGCCGGAAAAGGTGGTCATGGTAAAACTCCATCAATAGTTCTCAAGGTTGATATGCGCAAAAAGTGTAAAATTAAAATGTTAATATGGTGAATTCTCCGTGCATCGTTCACAACCTTAAACAGTGAAGTTCAAAGATATAGTGAGGTGGCACCTTGTTTCTGTTTCTCAAGAAACGACTTGGAGATTATTGTTGTTTATCCCGGCGAAAAGAAGGCTCAAATAACTGATGAAACGACGAACTTCAAGTAAGGTGATCTGCGCCAACTTCCAAACTGCCAGCGATAACCTTCATGCAAGCCGATAAAAGTGAGAAACATAAGAAATGATATTGCATTGTATAATAAAATGTCTTCAAAACTGATGTGATCCCCTGGCATTCTCCGTAAAAGGATGAAACTACCATCATCTTACCGTCGGCACCCGGGTGAGAAACTTCATGTCTGAGGTTCGATATCTATGAAGTTAATATGAAATGGATATGTTGACAGAGATTTCAATAACCCTCAGGCTATTGCAAGTGTAAAAGACGGAGAAGACAACGCATTGCATCATTGTTTTCTTACTCATCGAGGCATGTTATTGTATCAAGCAATCGCACTGCCGGAGATGGAAGTCACGTATTGTAACAGCAGGGCAACACATGTTCACCGAAACACATGTCAAATGGATTGCGAGCCTTCACTGTAGACTCGGCCACCTTAAGAGACATGCAAAGAGCACTTTATATAAACCTTCGAAGACATGTAGTTTCATGCATTGTCTCAATATTAGCGACTGTATAAAATGATGTGTTGAACACTCCTTGAGAAATATGTGATTTGCTGACTTAAAGCCAAACTCCATGATTTTGAAAGCATCTTCTCGTCATAGCAGGATATGTAAAGTTTATCAAAACATAATGGGAAGGAAATTTTTACTCTAAGCAGACGTGCATAGTCAAAACACCGTGAAATGCTTGAAAGAATGCCTCCAAGTTTCGGTCGACAAAGCTTTATCTGTGCGAAGGGAATGTTATGCTCAAAAAATTGTTTGCTCATTGATTCATTCTATCAGCCTTTCCATTAAATCTCTTGTGAGTGCAAGTCCCAGCCGATGTTGATGGAAGATGTGAAATCATAAGCCAATACATGTGAATTGTTCCATAGATTGGTTTATTTTTCATACAAAAGGTTGTAGGTCTATGAAGAAATATAGAAGTACAGACACTAATAACTTCCTGAACAATCATACAGAAGGCCTATCAACTTTTCGATCACATATTACGAACAAATACAGTTCTCTTGTAGTGCAGTAATGACTACTCCATGCAGATGTCCGGGTATGAACACTTACTATCTTCTTGTTTGAATCATGTATTCTCGAATATTCTTTTGAAACCCATTGCAACACATTGCAAATTATCAAACAAGACTTCCTAAAATACTCCACAAAACTTTGAAAGAGAATGAACACAAAGTTTTCACGACTTGTGGCAAATATTCAATCATGAAATATAGATATCAGGGGTTTGAGTTTCTCTCAATCCTTGAGTCCACGCTTCCAGAAATATTAGATACCTCTCTAGGACATATCAGTTTGGTAGATTTCTGGGAGACAATGGAACAAGAGAAGAAATCACCGATGACTCAGAAGTTATTTGACAGTGGATTAGCCCAAGCAGTTGGTTTTCCCGTGGCAGTCCAATGCACAGACTTGGTTTTAGAATGTATGAAGCATTACAAACCGGAAACCAGAGAGATCAGAACCGTTGATGACAAACTAATTGTCAAGTTAGACAGTATTTCGATTAGTATTGCTTTCAGGTTACCTGTCAGGGATCAGTTTGTGAACATAGACAAGAAGCTTGCTCATCAATATCTCAATGAAAGAAAACATCACTGTCTCAACACCATTGCAAAACATTGGTTACATACACCTAAAGGAGGAAAATCACAGTTGCCTAAAGTCCTTCATAGATCATGCTTCATAGAAGATAATTCCAATATGGTTGTCCTACTCCATAGAGTGATGGGAGATGAAACAGTAGCTAATTTTAAAATGTGGATGTTCCTTTTTGTAAATGTTATTTGTGCAGGAAACCAGTTTATTGATTGGGGCAACATTATTAGTGACAATTTGCATTATCAGTTGACCAATTTTGAATTGAATGAACATTTCTACATGTCCTCTTACTTATTTTATGCAATTACATGCATGAAATCATGGCCAGGTCTTGCTACTAAAGGAACTTATGATAACATGACACATATCTATGATCATTATCCTCAGTTGCAACTGGAACAAAGTTACAAGCACTACCACAGGGTAAACGATGCTTTCACAATGTTGACAATAAGAGAACTTCAAGGTAATACTGCACTCCGGATATCAGCAGAAGCTGCTAGTTTAATCAAAATATATGGGAGCTACTTCATCCAATATCCTAGATTTACCTATCTGCGAGTTGGCGGATTTGATGGATATCCATATAAGTTACCTAGATATGTAGATGACAAGATGATGTTGATAGAACTATGCAAGCAAATTGGTTCACTTAACAGGAAATACAAAGACGAGGAAACCTGGAGTTCCATTTCCCATTGGCCTTAGTCACTACAGCTGCAAATCTTCCATAGATGCTCAAAACATAGAGAGATCTCTGATTAAAATCAGCTTGTATGCCTATACTATGAGGTTCCCTTTTGACAGCAAAGGATATGTCAGAGATAATCTACGGCTTGGTGCAGGATACTGTCACTTTCCAGAACTTGAAGACTTTTGGGAAGATTGTGAAAATGATTATGAGGTACGTAAACGGGACTGGATGAGGATGACCATTCCACAGATCAGAGAATTCAAACTAGATTGCAATATAGATGGAATTGAGGAAGATGGTTCAGAATTAATTGATCCTATGTATTTTGATAAAATTGAAACACAGTCCTTACCACCTATCAATTGGGCTAATGAGGAGATCAAAGATTTGAGTATTAGGACTGCACATGTCATTCAAAAGACTAAAGATTGGGTAAAGAAAAGGGCTATTGAGGCAACAACTACTAAACCGACATGTAATAATGCTTTATCATCAAATAGAAAAGATAAGCATTCAAATTCTTTTTCTTCTTCTTCTTTTCGTTCTCATTCTCCATCTTTTAGAATTGGTTCACATAAGAGTACTCAAGGAGGAGATGACGGAGAAGATCCATCAAGAAGAAAGGGTCTTAAGAGCATTTGTGAAAATGATGAAAAACAGAAGAGGGGAAAGACAAAAGTGAAGGATAATGCATTGCCTCCCATACAGGAAGCAATTGAGAAAAACAAATCTACAAGTCCTAAAATAATCCATCAAAATGTTGAGTATTTGAATGTCTCCCCTTTACCCCTTGTTGCTTCTCCTTCTCATGAGACACCTCATTCACCTCATGCATTACAACCTTTACTCCCGCCACCTATGAACATATTCAATGAACATATTCTTCCCTCAAACATAGTACCTCTTTCCACAAATATTCCAGAATCCTCACTTAATCCTTCTTCTTGGTTGCAACAAAGTTTGTCAAGAAAACGAAACAATGCTCAGTTAATCATGCCCGATTTTGATACAATCTCTAATTTGCTGCAAAGGTCTCCCAAATCTAAAAAGATCAAGGTTACATCAACGATGGCAGTGGATTCTTTATCAAGCAATGTCTATGTTGAGGTTGCACAACCTATTTGTGAAAAGAATTTGAATGAGGCTACAGAAAGTGATTTTAACATCACTAAGATAGATCTTGGTCCATCTACTTATGAGGGTGACATGCAAAACTTTCAAGTATCAGCTGCCCAGTTAATAAAAAGAATAGAGAAAGAAAGACACACGAAAGATCAACTAAAGCAACAGGTGCAAGTTTTGACATCCTATCTCAAAGCCATCATAGATACATCAGCTTTGCCTCTTGATACTTCCTCTACCTCCACTAATTTCTCTCTTGAAAGTAATATTGAAAAAAAAATTATTGAGAGTGTCAGCAAATATCAGTTGTATGGAAAGGTGACTGAAAAATGGCTTGAGCATATGAAATTAAAAGCATTCAGTTTCATTGAGCAAGCAAAGAGTCTATTTGATGAAGCCGGAACAAAGAGGGAAGAGATTGATAATGAAATGAGAGGTATCCAAAAAGAAGAATTGTTATGGCAGGGAATATCCAAAGACCTCGGTGAGATGATCAAAACCAATAATGAGATTTTACTTGCTGAAAAAGTCTTTCCAAACATTGAAGAAAGCCAATCTAGTTCTTGGCTATGTTCAGTTGAATGGAAACTGTCTAATATAAGACAAGTGTTGGCAGCCCAAGAAAGCTCTTGGAAATTTGTGAGCAGGTGAAGAAGAATATTTGGGTTGATTTATTGGCAATCAATCCTGATGTAATTGAGACAGATAAATTTTCAGTTTTGGAAGCCCAAGCTATCAAAAGAAACTTTGAAGACATGATTAACACAGGATTATTCAACAAACAGGTTTTCAATGAAGGACTTATGGATAAATTGAATCTCATCTTTGTTGCTGTCAATTCTGGCATTGATCACATATCAATTTATCGACATAATTTGAATGATGTCCATAAAGATCGATCAGAATGGAAGCTTCGCATGAAAGGAGTAATTGTTCCCTAAAATAAACTTATAGCTGCAGCAGTCAGGATGTTCAGAGTATACAAAACAAAGTCTACTCTCCCTTCACAGCAGTTTGCAGCAGCAGAAACGTCTTCAGATGGCGCCAAAGATGGCAAGGACAAAACCTGATGGTTTCTTGTGAGATCCATCTTATTGGTCTACTTTTCAAAGTTTCCAAATGATAGGTTTTAGTTCTCTTTCTATGAAAGTGACTTTATGTCACTCTTTTGTAATTAAGGTAAAAAGTGCATTTAAGGGACTTTTTGAAACATGATATAAAGGTTAATTAAAGTGCACTTTTATTTTCATAAAATATTTTGGGTAGTTACGGGAAGTAGTTATAAGGTAGTTATAAAGTTGGTTACTGAAACAAGTCTATATATACAAGACTTGGTGTTTGTAATTAGGACTTTTTGGCTTTCACATTTCTAAGGATGTTATAAGGAACAGAGTTGTACAACTCAGTGTGGAGAAATAAGAGGCATTTTGGATTATGTGATCTTAAATAGCTTCTTAACATTATTCATTCCTCTTATGTTGATGGATGATGTTTTTTTTCTTTACATAATCTTGCATCTGCAATGTGGAATAACAACTAGTCTTGAAGGAATTGATTACTAGATAATGTTTCAACGTATGTTGAATATCCCCTGAATCATTTCTTCTTTCTAATACTACACTCACTTTAACAGTTTAAGAAGTATTCTTATATTGTCCTGGTGGGATTGTTAAACTTTATGCATGTGGGATGAGTCAATGTTCGTAAGCCCATTGTCTTAATTTTCCAAACCTTTCTTTAATTTCATTTCATTGTCAAATATCCTTAAAATCTATAATTTATCAAATGAGGGAGCTGCCCCTTTACACGCAGAGGTAAGTTGATAGAAAAACTACAACTTTACCAACTGTTGGTACTTATTTTCACTATGTGTTTTCTAGGCAAAGGGTCAATGTAATAATCTGTATGTTATAGTGCAAAATTTGTTTACCAACACTTAGATGTTTAAATACTTTATGCTTTTCCTTGGAACTTATCCAATCGCAAGAAGCTTTATTAAATGAAAAACACTAGATAAAAACATACTCAATATAGATAACAAGTTGCCAATAAAACTATTTAAAAACTGTTACCTTTTCTAAACTAATTGTTGTTTTTTATCTATTTATGATGGGAAAATTTAATTTATTCCAACACAAATCGAACCCATGACCAACACATTCCATATTTAACATAGCACCAAATCGTGGTGTACAAAAGTAGATTTTGTTTTCTTCATGCAGTCTTGCTAGACTTTGAGTTGGTTTTTATCAGTTTGGTTAGCTATGTAGCTGTTTATTCATTGTAATGTGACTTATTTCAAGTCATAGTTCTCATTGGCTGTTGTTTCTCTAATCAACGTCATGTATTGTTGTGATATGTTGCACTGACTGTTGTTTCTATTCTGTTTTATTTTCCTCTCCTTCAGTTGCTCTCCCGATCGTTGTTTTTTATTGTAAACTCGTTTTTTATCAATACAAAAAAAAAAGATTTCAAAAGCTAATTGAAACCACATAGCACTTCGGCGATACAAGTTCAATCGGTAAAATTTTAGCTAAACCTGCACAGCACAGTATGGATCTAGCTAGAAAATAAGAAGAGAACATGCAGGTGAACAAAGGAAAAATTTAGAGCAAGAATGAATAAAAACTCTTTGAATATTCACAAACAGAATGCGTGAAATTACAAAGATAAAGCCAATACTGGAATAAAACAAGGAGGAAAAGCAACGGCTTTTACAGAAAAGGCAAAGATATTTCTTAGTTATCTTACAATAAAACAAAAAACAACAGTTATCCTGGAAAAAATAGGAAGTTGCACTAACACCCCCCCTTAAGTCTAAGGAGATAGAACTGATGAAGGGGGTAAATCACAAAACACACAATAACAAATATTAAACACAGCAAATAGAACTTTCTTTTATTGAACTGGGCAACTCATTACATTACAGAAGCTCAATTACAATCAGAGGATGAATCCTCTACTGGCTGCAACACGTTACAGCTTTCCTAACCTCAAGACTCTAGACTCTTCAGCCTTCTGTAACCCCAAATCAGCTAGGGTTTCTATTTTCCCCCCCTATTCTGGACTCTACACTGGCCCCCCTTAACTCTGCTACTGCCCAGTGTTCCCAAAATAGTCATAAATAGCACTTTTTGGCGGCCTCCAGCTAAATTTCAAAATTTGCAACTCCCTCCAAAAGTAGGTCAACTTCCAGGAAGCATAACTTTTGATCCGGGTGTCCGATTGACGAACCATTTTAAGTGCCGGAAAGCTCGCGATGTGAATTATCACGCCGGAAATCCGTAAACGGATTTTCCTCAACTTTTCAAGACGTTATGAGAAGTTTTAGTGCCTCATATCTCATTCCGTAGATTTTCAGGGGCTTTTCAGAAAACAAAAACTTTAATATATTTCAACTCACAAATGATCTTTGCCTGATTCCTTCGCCAAAGGTCTTATATTTCCGTTATGTAACTTTCTGGAAGTTTTTGCTTCATTACGTGTCCAAATGCAAACTTTCTAAAAATAGCAGGTACACTTTCCTAAATAGGCAGGTCGTTGTTTTTAGCAGTTTTGGAAAAACTGAAAGACCTACATTATTATTCTGGATATTATGGAACCAAAAACATTAATTATGGGAAGAAATGAGAACAACTACAATGGTTTTGAATTAACTTATTTTTGGGTGATGCAAGATTGCCCTTACGCCTCTGGATGCTCCTGCATCAAGAACCTTGAGGAAAGGAAAGAGGAAACTGGGAAAACCCTATGGGAACAAAACCCCCCCTCAAAAAAATACAAATTGTGCATGGCAGCTACTATGTTGCAGTGTCCTTCACCCCAAGGTCTCGCAAAAAGTGAAAATTCTGCTCAGTGAAAGTCTTTGTGAAGATGTCGGCAGTATGTTCAGCAGTGGGACAGTACTGCAAGTCAATAATCTATGTATCAATCCTCGAATGTAATGCATGTGGATATCAATGTGTTTGGTCCGCTGTCGTTGTACGGGATCTCTACAAAACTTCAGTGTGCTCTGATTGTCGCACCAAATGATAGTCAGACGATGAAAGAGGATACAAAGCTTAGTTAGGAAGTTCTGCAGCCAAATGACTTGAATGGTAACATTGACTACACCTCTATATTCGGCCTTTGTTGATGACAAAACAACGGCAAATTGCTTCTTGCTTGACCAACAAATCAAGCTAGATCCCAAACTAAGAACATATCCTGAAGTGGACTTGCACGATCAATGTTATCGCCAACCCAGTCGGAATCAATGTACCCAGTGAGATCCAAACTATATCTTGCTTAATAATGAATCCCAAAGCGGATGGTGCCCTGGGCATATCGAAGTATACGCTTGGTAGCTTTCCAATGTAGCTCATGCGGCTCCTGCATGTATATGGAAATAGTCCCCACTGCATATGAGAGATCTTGACGACAATGAGTGAGATAAAGAAGACTCCCCACAAGCTAACGATACTGTGTGCAATCAAACAATGGTGTATCCTTGCCATCCTCAAGCTTTAGACCTGATAAGAAAGGTGTGGCTGTTGGCTTGCAGTCAGTCATGTGAAACCGAACTAGGAGATATCTCACATACTTGGATTGAGCAACTATGATTCCTAATTCATTTTGGTTGACTTTAAGTCCAAGGAAAAAGTGTAGGAGACCCATGTCTATCATGGAAAATCTATCATGCAAAGCAGTTTTAATTGCAGCAATAATTGTGATTGAACTCCCTGTTATTAGTAGATCATCTACATAGAGCACTATGATCAATAGAGAGTCAATTGTTCTCATCATATAAACATTTGGATCAGATTTGCATCACATGATATTTTGAGACAGTAGATAAGAGTCCATTTTAGCATACCAAGCTCTAGGTGTCTGCTTGAGGCCAAGCTCTAGGTGCCTGCTTGAGGCCATAAAGTGACTTCTTGAGTCTACATACCAAGGATGAATTTTGTACATACCCTTGTGGCTACTCCATGTAGATTTCCTCCTCGAGATCACCATGAAGAAATGTGTTCTTCACATCCATGTGGTGAACCTCCCACCTTCTTGCTGCTGCAATGGCAAGAGCCATCCAAATGGAGTCCACTTTTTCCACTAGAGTAAAAATTTCTCGTCATAGTCAATGCCATGAATTTGTTGAAAACCTTTGGCCACTAATCTTGCTTTGTATCTACTCACATGTCCATCTGCTGCTTTCTTCGTCCTATAGACCCACTTACCTATGAAAAGCTTGCAATCAGAAGGAAGTGGAACCAAGTCCCAAGTGTGGTTCGCTACGAGGGAGTTGTACTCCTCCATTGTTGATTCTCGAAAAGGATTCCCTGCAGCTTCTACATAAGTCTGAGGGTCGAATGCTAGAACCACATAGGCATGCAATGGCATGATGGGCTCGGTAGCTGAGAGTGCATGAGGGGCACAATGTATCTCTCTTAAGCTCCTTGTTCTTTGATTTCTCACGAGGGATACTGAATCATCGCTGGAAGCCTAATCAGGAATTGGATGTGGATCAGCACATGCATGCTCATGTTGCTCTGAATCAAATTGGAAAATATCTGAAATCATATTAGAATGATTGTATACATATCATCTCTCAAATCCATATGAAGAAGCACATAAATGGTGGCATGTTGTTCTTGAGATGCATGCAAGGGACTTTTTTCAAAGTAGACACTCCTCTCAATGGAGAGCATTTCTGTTGAAAGATCTAGTAGTCTGTATCCCTTTACACCATCTGGACATCCAACAAAGACGAATTATTTGCTTTGAGACTCCAAAGCCTTCCTCTTTTCTACAGGAATGCGGGCCCATGCACGTGGTCCAAAAATGCAAAAATGTGTGACTTCCGATTACATGCCTCTCCAAGCTTCAAAAGGTGTTTTTCCTATGACAAATTTGTGAGGAGGTCTGTTTTGTATGTAAGAAGCACAATTTATTGCTTCAACCCACAATTTGGAGGGAAGGGACCTTGCATGCAACATGACACTGACCATCTCTTTCAAAGATCGATTCTTCCTCTCAGCTACCCCATTTTGCTGCGAAGTGTAAGAAACTGTGTTCTGCAATTAATTTCCTGCTTCATCACAAAGATGTTGGACATCATTGTTGACATACTCCCCCCCATTATATGTGCGGAGGATCTTGATCATTTTCCCAGACTACTTCTCTACATGAGCTTTGAAAGTCTTGAGATGCTCAAATACTTCAGAATTGAATTTGAGAAAATACACCCATGCGTATCGTGTGCAATCATCAATGAATGTTAGCATATATTTGGCTTTGCTCATGGAAGGTTCTAGGAATGGCCCCATATGATCACTATGAACAAGCTCTAAAGGAGAGAAGGCTCTACATGCATGCCCCTTATAAAACTTTTCTTGTGGAAGCTTTCCAAGAGCACCACCTTCACAAATTCCATCAGAAAATTCTATGCCAGGCAAGCCTTTTACCATCCCCTGTTTGCTAAGTTGTTGCATGTATTTGAAGTTTAAATGACCAAATCTTTCATGCCAAATTCTACTTGCTTCATTTGCATGCATTAGTTGTAAAGTGGAATCTAATCTAGAAACAAAGTCAGAAAAAGTGTACAAATGAGACTGATGATTTGCCTTACCGACAACAATTTTGGAGTTGTCTTGCATGTCAAATATGCTCACCGAATCTGGGGTGAATTCAACTCTCCTTTCGGTGTCAGTATGTGCCATTTGATATACATAGAGAAGATTGACAGAAAGCTTCAAAATGTGCAAGACATTCTCAAAACTTCCAATTCCTAACTCTACCCTTCTTACAGTCTAGTTGCCTCTACTAGAGAGTCATCTCCCATGAGAATAGGAGGATCATAATATGGTATTAAAGATGAGAGAGCATCTTTTGTGGCTGCCATGTGATGTGAAGCTTTGGAGTCTATGATCCGTGCATTTGGAGAAGAATGAATAGCAATTAATGCATGCACATTACCTCTTATTTCTAGTGTTTTTTCTTCCTGCTTCTTCTTGGCACTTTCTAGAATATAGTTACAAAGGTTATTCTGCTGAAGTGTCCATGCCATGAGGTCATGGTCTTCTTCATGCATGATGATTTCGAATGGTAACCACAGTTGCAATAGCTGCACTTTGATTTCCCCTTTTTGTCCTTATTTTCCTTCGAGCTGGTAGATTCATCTAGAGGTTTGAGATTGCCTCCCTTTCTTGGATCTGGTTCCTTCTTCCCTTTGCCTTTGGATTGCTGATTAGATTTCAAACTGTTCTCCCCACTTGCATGCACAACAAGTGCATGAGATTTGGAATTTTTTAATGTACCCATCTTTATGAGCTTATCCTGCTCATGTATCAGGGACTCAATAAATGCATCGAGTGTGGGCATCTTCCAAGTTGCTCATGTTGTAAGCCTAACTGTGTGAAAAGTGGAGACAAATACAACATACTCTGGACCCAATTTTAACAAAATAGCAAGAATTAATTTGTTTTCTTGCTGGGATTTGTCGATTTCGCATCCTTTCAGCTAGAGTAATAAGGCCTTGAACTTTGTGAAGAAGTCTTGACTATTTTCAAAATTGCTCAAATCTAATGAGTTGAGCTCATTTTCAAGGATGTGATCTCGCATCTCATCTTGCTTTCCAAAAAGAGTCTCCAATGTAGTCCAAACCTTGTTTGGAGTTGTGCATGCTTCAACATGAAACAATAATTCTGGGGACATGGATAAGCATAGGAGATCAAAGGCCTCATCCATGTGGTTGAAATATTTGGATTTTTCAACTGCAGACGCTTGTTCAATCTCTATTGCCATGACCATCCAACACAAGCCTCTACTTCTGAGCTGAAGCAGAATCTTTGGCTTCCATTCAAAATAACTTTATATGGCATGAGAATTGCAGAGGTCGGAAATTCCATTCTTTCTAATAGCTCTAATCTTTAGTACCTGCAAAAGGATTGTTTATGCTCCTTCCTAGCTCCCGTGTGCTCGGATACCAGTGAAATTTTAGCTAAACATGCACAACACAATATGGATCTAGAACAGAACATGCAGGTGAACAGAGGAAAAATTTAGAGCAAGAATGAATAAAAACTCTCTGAATATTCACAAACATGATGTATGAAATTACAAAGATAAAGCCAATGTTGGAATAAAACAAGGAGGAAAAGGCAGAGATGTTCATTAGTTAGTTTACAATAAAACAAGCAACTACAGTTATCACATAAAAATAGGAAGTTACGCTAACATTTCATTCCATCGATTACAACTCTAATGATATGGATTCTCCTTATTTGCGTGGATGTCAAAAAGAAAATTGAATTTGACGATAATTGAAATTACCACTCAACTTTGTAAGATGAGAAAGCAAACGTTACCACGTACAAATTATACACCACTTGAATCTTCCTCTGAAAGGTCAATCTAACTATTAGGTGCCCTTCTGACTGTTCACTACTATTATTTTTGCACAAGAAACTGGACCAAGCTAAGCCTACCCACAAAGGCATTATTGATTTAATAAATTGATAAAAATGTTGAAGAATATCAACGAACAACTACATCGTCCATATACAATGTGTATAGTAGTGGATACCTACTACTGACATGGGCGTTGATAGACTCTATGAACTTGTGAACATACATCCATGACTTAAATTTGATGGTCCTATGGCTACATTTAGTCATTTAAATGTCATAAAATACAATCAACATTTTAAGAAGACTGTATCACACATAGTTCCAAGGAGTTTCCTGATGAGGGGACGGGTTTCGAGGACAGGGGGACCAAGGGCTTAAGTTTGGGGACAGCGGGGGCATGACAGCGAGGGGGTGGCGCAAAAACATATAGTACTTGAAAAAATAGTTATAAAAAGATGTACCTAAGGAATAAGTATAAGAATTACAAATGAAACTTTCACATACTAAGTAAACTAGTAAGTAGTAACTACTAAACAATAAAGTTTAAACTTTTAACACATTGCAATGATTGCATTTGAACATTAACAATGAAAATGTGACATGTTGAATTTTCAAATTTTCATAATGATGATTCATGATTATAATGTTCAAAAACAAAATACAAATGACTGTGAGTCCATGGCTAATGCCCTGATACCTCTAATCATCCCCAAAGTTTTTGCCAAGCTCCTCATCACTAGAATTACTAGACTCCACATGCTCAAGCTCCTCTAAACCAATACCAACCAACCCTAATTACACAACCTTTATCCTTCCTCATTTTGATTTTTTTCACTTTTGTGACTGCTTAGGGTGTGGATAGGGCCCATAGACCATTAGGGTTAAGGTTACTAGCATGAAGATTAAAAAACCCTGATTTGAAAAAAAAATTTAAAAATGAACTTTTTACCTTAGCGGCCATGAAAGGCGTCTGGAAGTCTTGGGGATAGTTAGGAGATGTTTGGGAGTCCCCTGGGTGTCTTGGGGACGTTCAGAGTCTCCTAGAAGACCAAAATTAAAGGGAACGTCCCAAAAATGTCCCCGGGTCATGGGCAACAGTGGTGGGATGGCGAGGGGACGTCTCCCCCAAGTCCCCAAGTCCTCGAAACGTCCTAGTCTCAAAAACACGGGGTTTTTTTTGGAGGGGGGCGCATCCCTGTGCAACACTGGTATGACATGAAAGGATAGATTTTGGACAAATTGTCAAAATTTATATAGAATTATGATTATATATATTTGGTTTTTTTATAATTTTACTTACACTAAGGTATGTCATAATATTTTAAGGGAACCTTTGAATGGATAACTATCATAAAAAATTTGCTTGACAAGTAGGGTAGACCGTCAAATTTAAGCCCTGATACACCTTATTAGTTTACAGTCATAAGATTTTACTTGATAGGTAGGATAGACTGTCAAATTTAAGCCCTGATTACACCTTATTAGTTTTAAGGTCATAAGATTTCAGTGAACCTGATTTGTGCTTTGCGATGTAAAAAGCAAACTTGAGTAGCTTTGTAAAAAGCAAACTTGAGTGGCTTTGTGACTCAACAACAACAGATATGGTATCGAAATTATCGGCTATTTATGCTCCTCCCTTCCACAGCAAGAAGCAAGTGGCAAGAGCTTTATATCCTCCTTCGGCCTACAATCATTATCATCGCATACAATAGAAATATCATGGGTTTTTAAAGACTCCTGCGATGCAACAAGACCGGCTTTTAACGAACATTGACTCTGAGCGTTGTCAAATATCCACTCTATCTAAACTGAGTCCTGCCACATTTAAACAAAAATGTGCCAACTTTAGACCAACTCTTATATTTATCAAATGATTCAAAGTCAACAGGGTGTTCAAGCTGAGCTTTTGCTTTTGCACCTCCAACAACTAAAGCGCATATATTATTGTCCCCGTCAGCACAGATTACAAGGTCAGCACACGTATATTGTCTGTGTCAGCCAAGGGTTGATAGTCAGCTAAGGATTTAGAGGGAACTTTTGCACCTGCAGCCACGAGCCCGAATACACTGCCACTCACAATCTTTGATTTCAAGTCCTTACTAGGCTTCAAATTTTCCACCCAGTTACCCCATGAATACGTCCACCTCCTTATTGCCAATGGCAGTAGGTCATACAACAACTGTAATGCTCCGCACAAGATTCTATTGATAAAGTCATCAATAGACAGCCTCACTTTTGTGCTGAACCCCATAACTGCCGATGTAAAGGTTAGCGATGCAGGAATGAGCCAATGAATATGTTTCTGAGTCTGTAGGAACAAACCCACAAAGTTTAAAGTCTTGAGCAACTTATCCTCCGACAATAATAAGTTGACAGGCAGAAAGTAATCGTGGTGGAGACGAACAACCGCGCGTTGTCCAATATCACTGAATCCAACACTTCTTCAAATGCCATAATATCCCCCGTCACCACTTCTTCCTATATTTCTTTATGGTCTTTCACAAGCACTGTCTTTGAAGCCACTTTTCCAATGTACTTCACAGTTTCCCACATTTTATCTGTGAAGTTGGAATGGTAAGATGTTGCCATTGGCCATTCTAATAATGATTTGGAGATAACTGTTAACCTGTTACCTGCATAACAAATTTTCTGTAACCTGCTCTAATACTGATTGAAAGATGACAAAAAGGACAATCGAGCTATATTCATTATTCAATCTGCATTGAATATTTCAATTTTCTTCCCTATTGCTAGCATGACAAAATCAAAGGATGCATGGGCAGCTTTGCAAATTACATATCAAGGATCTAAAGGATCTAACAAAGTTAGATCAGTAAGATTTCAAATCTTTAGAAGAGATTTTGAAAACTTAAAAATGAAGGAAGTTGAGTCTATTCAAGATTTTATCACAAGGGCTCAAGGTATTGTGAACGAGCTTAGGACTCAAGGGGAAGCTATAATAGAGCAGAGGATTGTAGAGAAGAGTACGTAATCTCTTCTTCCAAAATTTGATCCAATGGTGATAGCCATTGAAAGAAAGCCAAGATCTAACCACTTTCAAAATGGCAGAGTTGGTAGGTTCTTTGCAGTCTCATGATGAATGTATGCAACGTTCTACAAAGAGCTTGGTGCAAGATTTCCAATCTACTATAAGAATTGAAGAAAACTTTACAGCGCCTTTTTCTCAAACAAATAAATTTCCAGGGGAGCCTTTTGCTGACCTAAAGGACATGGTAAAAGAAGAGGAAGAGGAAGAAGTTCTATGGATCTCAAAAACGTCTAGTGCAAGGACTGTGAACGTTATCAACACTATGAGTGTAAATGTAGAAAGAAGAAATCTGACTTGAATAAGTCAAGAGCCAACTATACTAAAGAGTCTTTTGAAGATGCAAAATACTCCACATTTTTCACATGTAACTTGGCAAAAGAACATCATAAATATGTGTGGTTCCTAGATAGTGATTGTTCAACTCATATGATAGGTAAATCTAATCTCTTTGTCAAATTAGATGAATATGTCAAAAGTCAAGTAAAAGTTGGTCATGATAAAAAGGTTGATGTAATGGGAAAAGGTACTCTTGTTGTAAAGACTAGGCAAGGAGAAACTACTTATATTCATGATACTTTATATGTACCAAAATTGTAGCATAATCTTTTAAGTGTTGGGCAGCTTGTAGCAAAAAATTATAAAGTTGCGTTTGAAGATAACTGCTGCAAAATATTTGATAAATCAACTAATTATCATCTTGTAGCAAAGGCTTAAATGACAAAGAATAGGTTATTTCTTCACATTATTTTCCACTAAAGTGCATGCCCTCAAAGCAACCACAAATGATTTGTGGTTATGGCACAAACGTTATGGACATCTGAGTTTTCAAGAATTGAATTTGCCTCATAAGAAGAATATAGCAAGAGGACTTCCAACAATTCAAGCAAAAGAAGTTTGTTCAAGGTATGCACTTGGCAAGAAACACTGAAATAGTTTTTTGATAAACAAATCATGGCAGGGAATAGCTCCTCTTGAGTTTGTGCATGCTGACATCTATGGTAATAATGCAAGAGCAATCGTTAGATAAAAATCTTTATTTTTTACTTTTATTGATGATTTTTCTTGCCACACATGGATCTATTTTCTTAAGCAAAAATCTTAAGCCTTTGAATGCTTAAAAATTTTCTCTGACTGAAAAACAAATCAAATATAATCTCAAAATACTCATAACAGGTAAAAGGGGAGAATTCAATTCAAAGATTTCTCTGATATCAATTGAAAGAAATAAACAAAGCACTAACACTATACTAATTTACTTCAAAAGATTTCTCTCATACAAACTTCAAAAAATAAACAAAGCACTAACACTATACTGCAAAAAAATGTTAACAGCAAAATTGCACAGATGAAAATAAATCATAATTAAACAATAATAGACGGAAAACAATAGTAATATGGATTGCACTTTATTAACATACACGAAACATGTAAGTTAAAAGGATAATAGTTAAAAGTGTTGGAGAGATTACAAACACTAAAATTAAACAAACCAAACATGTCTAAAAAGAAAATTTAAAAGAAAAAAAAGGAAATAAACGGAGGTTTCCTTCGAACATGTACTTATCATTGGCGATTCCATATATGCGATAGATAATCAAACTAGGCCACAAAACGCAACCATTACCATTAGATACTATTTAAACAAATAGACCGTCGTGTAACTCTTGTGGAGCATCAAGTGAATCACGTAGTACGTCAAAGGAACACCATAAATACAATGTTGTGAATCATGTCTACGCTTTTCATGCAGGAAGATCAATAATTTTGATTGGACTATCAGACGCTTACCCGGGTAAGATGTATCCCTTCACAATCATTTCAGCTTTATGGTAACTTTTGTTTGCCTACTTTTACTTTTTCTAGCAGTGTAATTACACTTTCTATTTTCCTATCAAGGAACTATATTTTCATTTAGAGATTAGAGAACTATAATTGTTTAAAAGAGAATTTAAGTAAAGCATCCTTTAATAGAGTAATATCAGCGGACACCTGTATCCCCCAATTACAATTTGTGCAGTGGTGGATACCCGTTACAGCACAGCCTTAACAAGATATATCCCTTACAATCGTTTCAGCTTTATTTAAGCTTTGTTAACATTACTTATCTTTCTAATACACTTTCATTTAGCTATCAAGGAATTATAAGAGAAATTTATTTATCTTCTAAGGGAGTAGAGGAATATCAGCGGACAACTACACCCTTCAACTCTAATTTGTAGAGTGGTGGATAACCGCTTCTGACATAGGCGTTGATCGACTCTACGAACCGGCGGACATACACAGTATTAGTATTGCGGTCATAAGATCTCAACGAACCTGACTTCAGCTTTGCCATGTAAGCAGCAAATATGAATAGCTTTATGGCCTCCTCCTCCGTGCTACACTCGATATCCACTGATGCAGTATCAATATCATCTGCTATTAACGACTCCTTTGTCTTAGATCTTAAGACTTCTATATCTGTCTTCGTGCTATTATCACCATCAGCAAATACAATATAAGTTTCAGCGGATTTTAACAAACTAGCCTCCTTCGATGCAACACGACCGGCTTTTAAGAAACATTTCTGAGTTTTGTTGTCGACGATCCGGATCCACTCAATATAAACTGAGTTACGTTTTGACTCACATTTGAACAAAAACGGGCCATCTTCAGAGCAAATCTCATGTACCGAAGGTTCAGCAAAGATTCTCTGCTCGGATAAAGATTGAGAGCGAACTTTTGCACCTCCAGCAACAAGCGCATCTATGTCACCCCTCACAATCTTTGATTGCAAGTCATTACTGGGCTTCAAACGCTCCAGCCAGCTCCCGTAATAATACACCCGCCTCCTCATTGGCAAAGGGAGTAGGTCACACACCCACTGTACTGCTCTGCACACGATTGTATTGATAAAGCAAACAATACACAGCCTCACTGTTGTGCTGAACCCCATAACTGCCGATGTAAAGCTTAGAGATGCAGGAATGAGCCAATGAATATGCTTTTGAGTCTGTAGGAACAAACCCACAAAGTTTAAACTCCTCTGCAACTTATCCTCCACCAATAATAAATTGACAGGCAGAAAGTAATCATGGTCGAGACGAACCACCGCGCGGTTGTCCAATATCACTGAATCCAGCACTTCTTCAAACTCCATTATATCGCCCGTCACCACTTCTTCCCATATTTCTTTATGGTTTTTCACAAACACGCTCTCTTTAGCCACTTTTTCAATGTACTGCACAGTTTCCCACATTTCTTCTGTGATGTAATATGCAGGCCTATCCTTTATGTTTCCAAACTTTAGTAACATATTGTTTCCTTCCATTCGCTCCAGCACAAACTTCTTGCCCAGGTAGTCCAACTCCATTGAGACTGACCCACCATTCTCAGATTTCTTAGGATCCTTCTCCTTTTCCACTGAGACTGACCCACCATTCTCAGATTTCTCAGTTATCTCATTAGAATTGTGAAATTTCATAGGATCCTTCTGCTTTTTCACTTTGGACACATCTCCTGGTGTGGTGGCATGAGCGATCACTTTTTTGAATACTCGACCTTGGAATCCCTCGAGCTGTTTGTAATCTGTGTAAGGAAAACAGATGCAGTGGAGCAAGTAGGCAAGGGTACAATGCACGACCGCCCAAAGAGGCGTTGTTTTCATGATCTGAAAAAGGCCAAGGCTAAGTTGCAATGGCAGCAACACCTTCTCGACAACTTTCTTTAATCCCGGCATAGTTTATACACTGATGAACCACAAAGACAAGCCTCTCCTCTTCTGGAAATTTTAATCTTCTTCCTTTCCTCTTATCCCATAAAAACCTGCCACAAGACACGAGCAGACCGGGTCAGTTCTTTCTTTTCTCCTTCCCACTAAAAATATGCCGGGCCAACCAGTAGACTGACTTGAGTGCTCTTTCTTCCTCCTTCCTTTTCTACCTTCTGTTCCATTTTTGACCAACTTTTCCCAGATTCCTATCTTGTCATGTGAGAATAACAAATGTTAGCATATTTGTTAAGTGAGGGTTAAAATGTTAATGTACACGTTCTGGATATTTGCTAAGTTTTCTAAGTTGTTTTGGCCCACTAAGAGCATGCCATAGATCCGTGAAGACTGGGCCTTGTCAGTCTCCTCTGATCTAACTTCTTTTTTTAAAGTTTTGGGACATTTTCTCCCGATTTTTTCTTTCACTATCTTCTCAATTGATGTTAGGGTGTCAAATGTTATTATATTTACTTTCTTATTATTATTAGGTTAATTAATATTATAATATTTTCACTAAGAAGAGGAGTAAGAAGTGATGATAGGGGGAGAGGATCCCAGTACTTATACCTAGTTATAGGATTTAGTCTTGCAATATATTTATTTATAATATATATTGTCAATAATTATTCCATATGTAAATAAAAAATGACCAAATGTTGATGAATATGGACCCTCATATGATCCCATGAAAACTTATGATATCATATAAAAATCATAAATGCATCATCAACAAGTGTAATAAATATTTTTTTTGCTTTATATAAAATATCATAACCACTGACTATAAGTGAGTCGTTTAAATAAGGTGCTCATTGAACAAATATTGTTGTTATGTGGACAAATACTATTCTTATGTGTACACCTAGAGAGTGGCTACATGCATTAGAATACTTCATATTATATGTTTGTCCTATGACAAATGTAAAAGGAGAGCACAATAAATACTTTGTATTGAAATGTAAAAGGTTATCAAAAAATTTATTATAGTTTAGAGTTAAATATAAGTTTTGTATTTTAAATAAGAATATGTTATTTTTTATGACAATAAATAGTATTTTGTGTTCAACTATTGGATCATTTGTAGTATTAAGATCATTAAGGTTGTACACAATTTATCTTTTAAATAAGAATATGATGTTCTAACAACAAATGATAATTTTTACTTCAACTACCAGAGATTTCATGATAAAGTTTCAGTCAATCTTTACAAATTCATTTTAAGAAACTTTTCACTAAACACACTTTGTAGCCAGTCGCATGATGAATAACATCTCCAAATCTTAATTGTAGATAGATAAGAGTCCATATCACATTTCTAAAAAATGGAACTCCTACAATATTCCATGTAACCTAACCCTACTACTGACCCTTTCCCTGCCCTAACTACTCTTGATTTAAAAACCTTAAATTATTTTGTGACTTCCCTTTCCATCTTGCCAGTTGTCAGTCATGGCATTAGAATGGGCATCCTCCCTCCTTCAATTATAAGTAGTTGCGTAGTCCAGTCCGGTTTTGTCTTTTTACCGTTGTTTTGTTTGTTCTGTCTACGTTGTAAAACATTGTCATCGCTGTCAATGCGAAGTTACTGTAATATTGATGTGACAATTACAGCAACTATCACGTTGCCACCGGCCTCGACTGAAGGCCCCACGACTTTTGTCTTTAATAGTTGGATTTGCTTCTTTAAAATAAGTAAAACACAGCTCAAGGCCTAATGTTATTTTTCTGAAAACCGTGCATTGGCTTTTGGGTGCTCGCTTTTATGTAAATTACTGTAATATTATATTTTAATATAAGAAGCATAATAATAAATAGTATAATTAAAATAATTAAGTTAAAAAGATTATTACCTAAAAAGATAAATGATTAGGTTCCCGGTGAATCAGCTTGATCAGATTGCTGTATGGCTGTATCTAGTCATTTTAGTGACTAAATACAATTCTCTTGTTTTTTTGGGAGGCTTATCACTTGAAAGTGAAGATTTTTTAAAAAATGTCATAATGGGGTAACAAAACCTAAGAAGATATTTGTGGCATTATGTAAATATTTATGGACAAGCAAGGATATCCATTAAATTTAGGTCCACTTTAATTTGACTTTTTAATATTTAATATTTATAATAGATTTAATTATAAATTTTTAATAATGCAAACATACAAAAATTATTAAAGATATTAAATTTAAATATGTTATAATAAATTTTAAAATATTAAAATATAAATAAATTTAAAAGCCTAAGTTAAAGCTTGTAAAATATTAGCTTTCAATGTATTAAATTTTAATATAATTTTTTTTTAAACAAAACAAAAGTCACATTTTAAATTTAAGGTATTAAATTTTATAAAAAAAAATAATTAATAATATCCCAAACCTAAAAACAAAAATAAATATAAAGACACCACACTTAAATAACATAAACAAAAATAAAAACAAAACCTAAAATAGCAACGCAGATGCTGCCTACCTCTGCCTCCGGCAGCCGTCTGTTGCAGCGTGTAAGCCTCAACGAATCTACCAAAGCACTCGTCACTCGTCTCTGCTTCCACCGCCCAACTCTGCAACTGCGACCGCCCACCACATCCCCACGTCTGTGACGGCCAGGCGCAAGCGACCAACTAACTCAACAGTGACCACTTCGTCTTTCAACTGCAAACACCCGCTTACTGTAAACTCTCGCAGGACAGAGACTCACTCCAGAATAAACACTAAAAAAAACCGAACCCTTTTTCCATACGAAATTTAGGGCGACCTAAAACGATGTCTTGGGTTTTCTTTAACTTCGCCGTACCTCAGCCGGTGACAAGGTAAATGCTTTTATGCAGTTATCTTCTGTAAACTGTAATTTCCACTGCTACAAAAAAGAGTTAGGCAGGCGATGGGTTAATAAGAAATAAATGAAAAAACAGAACATTAAATACACAAAAGCCCTCTCGAAAGAAGATATATAAAGTGCTGAACATATTGGCAAATGGGTGTGTGTGTTTTTTTTTTTTTTTTCTAAAAAAAACAAACACTGCAAAACATCCAGACATCACGCAAAGATAAAGAGTTGACCGAGAGCTTACCTATGAGACTCGCAATTATTTGACGCCTGAGATTTTTGTAGAAGGAAAGCGACAGTGTGAAATTTTTTTAGTCACCGTGAGTTTGTGTAACTCTCTGTATAGCAGAAAAGCATTCACATTTGCTTGCTACTGCGTTTGGTGGGTTGGTTCTATCAGAGGATTAAATTTATGCATATGTGCCGTCCCAGATTTCCAAAAAAAACAATAAAATATAGACAGCATTCACTTTTTTATCATTTTCATTTACTATGTGAAAAATGGCATTCACTTTTACTTATTACTTGCCGAGAATAGTAGTTGAGCATCGTAGTTGAGAAATAATTGATGTGTACATATATAATAACAATACATTTTATATGTCATATCAAAGAAACAATCAATCAATCGTATAATGACATGTAAAGGAATAGGTAATAGGTATTTATGTGCATATTTGATTGTTGATATCCAAAACCCTAAAGAATTCTTTTAAACTCTTAACTTAAATATATTTAAACTTAAATATATAAATATACTGAAATTTTCATGAAATTTTAATATGCTCTTAAAAACTTGATATGAAATTAAGGTGTGCTGTCCTCTCCCCTGATATGCTTTCCACCTTTCCAAACAAAACAATAAATATAAAACTGAAAACATTAACTACTATTTCCTGCCCTATTTCCCCGGCTGCTGATAATTTTCCCTCGTCAGCGCGAGACAATTTTTAAAAAAATCGGAAATTTAAAACAAATCGGCGTGTCACAGTTTACAGGTCGGGGCATAAGCCCGCATAAAAGCCTATCTACCCGTCTCTCTTCAGTCAAAGAGAAAGAAAATGGCGCCCGATGAGTTGGAATTGGCGCTTCATCTTTGCCGTCAAAGTACATTTGATGTGGCAAATTCGATGCAACAACGTCAGAGCTACAATGTCAGATTACGTCACGAGCGGAAACAATGATTCCAATTTCCCATGCCTTCCGGATTTCATTTCCTTGTTCATTTTTTTTGACCTTTCAACTTTGTTTGACCTCTCTATGTAATTATCAAACGACTTTTTTTCCAGCTTTGTTTGACCACGTTTTGTAATTGTCCATCTCTAATTGGTACGAGTTTTCCACAATCCATGAATTATTATGAGTGCTTTTTCGATTTTTTGGATTAACTGTGTATCTTTTTTCATCAAAAAAGATACAGAGTTAAATCCAAAAAGTACTCATAATAATTGTTGGCCTAATTTTTTTTATCAATATTTTGGATTATATTAAGTGTTTTTTATTTATCAATGTTTTAGATTACATTATGTGATTTATTATTTTATTTTCTTTATACATAAAATTCTTATATAATTTATATCTTAAAACTTTCTAATATATTATAATGAATTGTAGAAATATCATATCTTTATCATTTTTTTATTTTTTATAAAAAAAATTCTATAGAATTTTACTTTATGAAGTTTCTCAATACTTTAAAATTTTAGTTTTTAAGTTATATATATTTAGTTTTTAAGTTATATATATTTAGTTTTTAAGATATATATGGATATATTAGTTTTATCATTGCATTAAGAAAATTAAATCTTTTTAGTTCAAATTTTATTCATATGTTTTAATTGTTAAAATTCAAAACTTATTTTTGACACTTTTCAATTTAATTTATTTCTATATTTCAACTATTAAAATTCAAATTTATTAATGTTTACTTATTATTAAAATTTAAAACTAACTTTGTAGTAATCTAATTTTGACCTCAACGAATAGAGATTTAGCTCTCACATTTAATAGATTTTATATAAATTTGAAAGGTAATATTATTAGCAATTGTATATGAGAAAAGTACATACTTCACCCTTTTATTTTCTTGTTTTACACTTATTCCAAGGGCCTTGCCCTAAATACATAGAGCTTTGGCATCTAATTTGAATTATTTTATGCATAAGCTAACATAAACTTGAAATAGTTCTTCTATCATCCTATCTCAATCCTCAATGGTTCAAACTAAATCTCACTCAATCTATTCATGCATCGTGGGCTAGATTACATGTAATTTCATCCCTTGGACTCAAACACACTTGTGATCATGACATACCACTTCAAATGAATTGTTCTACCTTTCCAAGTTAACCCTTCTAGAAAATCTTACTATTGTCCATTGACTTATGCCCCTAATAATTTGAATTGAACATCTAGAGTGTATATTTAAAGACAAGCTCCAGGACATAATAAACCAAAAAAAGAAATCAAATTAAAGCATTCTAAATACCACTACACTACATATAATACACTTATGCACATTGAACCATAAAGTTTGTCTTTTGTGTCTTCAATCTCATAAAATTGACAAGTTTTTACTTGGAGTGAAAAAAATTTCACACTTCAATCCTTTCATAGCAAATCCCCAAAGGCGCTTCTTAGTGCCACATTATGTTCAAAAATATGAACTATCAAGAAGATGATTAATCATCAAAGTAGATTTTTCTAGAGGAAGAAAACATGATGCAAAGGTGTCCAAGTGTACACAAACTTAATGGGCACGATCTTATATTAGTTCCAAAGCCACATAACACATGACTCATAGCTTGACAAGTGCAAGTATAGGTTTAGAATATCATATTTAATCATTGAGTACACTAGACATAAATGAATCTTTCACATTGACAACTCTCATTAGACAAACTTGAGTTAAGCAGTTTCCTAGCCTCTTGTTGAATTTATCATTTACATATCAATATTAATTTAGGGCATGACTATTGTTGAGATAAAATTGAGGACTATTTAAGTAATAATATTTGTATTTCTATGATATTATTTTACCCAAAGTTATGGGGTTTCAAGCAAAAAAATGTGTCCAATAAGATTGATACGTTTGGTTTAAAGTGAAAAGGGTACTACATAAGATGTTTTAGGGAAAGACATATACATGTCAAGAATGTCGTATACAATGAACTTACTCTATTTTGCTAATGGTCGAGAGTGGGACACACTATTATGCTTCAACTCTATTAATTATTTAGATCTCAATATTAATTTAGGGTATATTCTTATTGAGCTAAAACTAAGGGCTATTTAAGTATATAGTTCTTTATATTTTTAATGATATTATTTTACCCAAAATTGTGAGGTCTAAAGTAGAAATTTATGTATAGTAAAAATGATGCATGTGGCTTGGAGGGAAAGGTTGTGTGCAAGAAGTTGAGTCCACTTTTTGGCCAAAAAGTGGAAGTGTTTTCCCTAATTTTTTAGAATTTGTCACATTTGACCTTAAAATTTGAAGCACTTAGGGATGGAATCTTGACAAAAGTCACTAATCATAAAATGTAGTACTCAGAGTCTAGTTTCGAAATATGTAATTTATTTGAATACTCAGATGATACAAATTGATTTTCAATAGGCCTTTCTAAAAACCACTGTTTAAAAGTCACTTTTTTTTACTATACCATGCACGTGTACGTCATCCATATTTTGACCTAAATAATATACTTTTCTAAATCCTTTTGGGAAAAGATTTGTAACTCACTGAAGCACGTTTTCTAAATTTTTTTGTAATTTGTTATTGAATATTTTTTTTGTTAATTTTGTACTGTCTATATTTGATGTTTTAAAAAATCATCGTGTACGTCACGCATAAGATGACCTAAACTTATCATTTTTTATTTTTTTTCAAATTCAAAAGAATTGTCTGAAGTACGTTTTTGTACAATTTATTTTTCAAAAAAATATTTTAATAAAAAGTTATTAAAATACTAAAAAACCTTGATAATTCAAATGTATGGACTTGATTCATCATAAATTAATTGAAAAATATAAAAAGTAATCCAATTGTAAAAAAAATTACATATTTGGAATCTACATTGTCTCATCTATAATGGGTATTAATTTTGTCAAAAAATTCTAAAAAAAAATCTTCAGACATATGCCCAAAGTCACTACTTTGTTGTGACATTAATAGGACCTTCAACTTGCAGGTCAAACCAAGTCCAAAGCTTAGGTTCAGGTCCCCAAACCTTTTCCTGAACCGGTTAACAAAGCAAAAACTAAGCCTAAAATTCAAATTTTTCAAAACAGGATCCCGTTTTATAGAGTGGGATCCCGTTTACTAAATGAGATCCCGTTTTATAGAGCAAGATCCCGTTTTATAAACGAGATCCCATTTTGCTTTTGACCATTTTTTAATAAGTATTGTCACTGTTGGCCCTGCAACTTGTTTTGTACGACCGACAATGACATATGCAATGTTTTCCATCAATTTATCTCTTTTACAGGTTCTTCAACTTGGGATTTAATTTCAATTTTGAAACGAGACATCATTGGAATGACTTGTTTGAGTGGAATTTTGTTGAATTGCTACTTGTTTGAAGGAGGAACAAAGAAGGAAGGCTTTCAAGTTTTTGACATTCATTTGTACATACTTTAGAATTTTTTAATCATGGGATCACAAGCTCGTAATAAGAGGAAAGATAGGAAGGTATTGACCCTTGAAGAAATTGAAACAAAAAGAGAGGAGGAAAAATGACAAAGAGATAGAAGAACAAAGATCATTCGATCAATGAATAATGATCAAGCCTCCAATTCCACAACTATTGAAGATAAAAATATTGAGGAGACCATGGATGTAGACGATGTAAATTTGCAAGAGGTGAATGTGGAAACTAATACGATTATACAAACTACTCCTAGCATGTCTTCAAATCCCTTTTTCAATGCTATGAAGAATGTTTCAATAGGCACAAATCTAAGTACATCTACAAATCCACCTTTGAATAAAATGGAAACAGTGTTTATAGGAGATTTAAATTTAAAAGAAGCTAGATATAACAATGTTGAAATTGATAATATTTGTAGAGATCAAGATTTGAGTCAAATTGTTGTTGAAAAATGAAAATGAAAATCTTTTTATTGTTGAAAATGAAGATAAAAATAGTTTTTTATTGAAAATGAAAATGAAAATCCTTTTGTTGAAAATGAAAATGCAAACCATTTTATTGTTGAAAATGAAAATCGTTTTGAAGTTAAAAATGAAAATGAAAATCCAGGATGTGATGTTGAAAATGAATTTTTTTTTTAAATTGAAAAGGATGTTTTGGATAATCTTCCTGGTAAGATTTCTTGGAGACAAATAAGAACACATGTCAATAGATTATACAAAGAATTTTTTTTCATAAAAAACTATCATTTCAATGTCAACTAATGATGCAATTAATGAGAATGTGGAAAATGATAAAAGTAATGAAAAAATTAGGCATTTTTGTTAAACCAAGAAGAAAAGATCAATCACTAAAACATGCTATGTCTATTGTTGTTAGTGTCATTGAGTCTATTGGAAAGAATAGTCGATCTAAAGATAAGAATACAACAAGACAAGCTATAACAACTGCTATAGTTAATAAAGCAACTTTGAATTTAGAAGAATGCTAAGCAATATTAGTGAAATTCTAAAAATACAACCTAAAACATTGGTAAGAGCGGCAAAGAGAAGAGAAAGTATAGAAAATGATTCAATCAACCAATGTTGGAGTTTTAATGGTCGACTCCTGAGCTATGACATGAAACTGAATGTTGAAATCAAATCTTTAATTGAAAAATATTGGCATGATAATACTAGAGTATCATCTAATGCTAGAGATGTTTTAAAATTAAGAGTGGGGTTCAAAGTTCGCAATCCTCATCCAAAACACCTATTAAATACAACGCAAACTAAATTTTACCAAAAATTTTGTGGTAATTTAGTGTTACCTGGTGATATTAGAATAAGTCAAAGATCTTTTGAAAAATGTAAACCTTGGTATGTAAAGATTAATAAGCATCAAATATCTTGTTGTTGTAAAATGCATGTTCAATTTCGTTATTATTATGATGTGTTTCGATATATATGTTGTACTTTACATACTAACATGTTTATGCAGGAATGTGGTATTAATATGCCACCTAAAATAATAAAGGAGTTTATATCAAGTTTGTTTTGTGAAAGATCTAATGAAGAATTATTTTATTTAAGTTCATGTATTTATAGACAATGCACTAGTTGTGGTAATCTTTATTTCTTAAGAGTTTGTATGCATGAAAGTGTTGAAAATAATTTTGGACAATAATTAGTGGATGTTAAAAGATTTAAGAATGTTCACTATTCTTTAAAAGATGGAAAAATTAGAAAGCGTTGTGATTTAATTATAGAAAAAGTTAGTGTACATGTATTCATATCAAAATTTAAGAGTAAGATTGTACCAAAATATGTCAAGCACTCTCAACAAGCTCGATGGCTTGATGGACAATTTCGTGCATGTAGAAACACATTTCCAATTGGTACTATACTATCAATAGTTGATTTTGCGAAAAACTATACTCTAGCTCCGCAAGAGGAAATCTAATCACAATATTACAATTCAGTGTATGTGGCTATGTTTGATCATGTTATTTATAGACATGCAAATGATAGCACAGAGGATGATAGAAAAGTTTTGAAAAGTTATCATTTCTATTTGAGCGATAATAGGTTACACTCATCAGAGTTTGTTCAATATTGTTTCAATATATTTTATATAAATTTAAGAGAAAAATAAATCCAGATAATAGAACATCTCATATGATCAAATAATTGTATTTGGCAGTTCAAGAATGCTCAAATGTTCTATTGGTTAAGTAGGGTTCAGGGTAAGTGCAGGAAGATGGGGGCCAAAAAGGGGTCTTAAGTGGCCACTTTTTTTCTGAAATCAGGAAATACTAGCCTTGGATGAGAAATTGAGCATAGTTACACTCAAAATTTGGAGATACAACCAAAACAATGTTTGTAGTGCTCCGAGTCTACTTTCTAAACTACTATTTTTTTAAAAAATGGCATAGATTAAGGGGTTCAAAAGAGGGAACCACAGAAATTGGTGTTGTTTCTGTCAAAAAAACATAACATAGCATGTTTTGTGGCTCCCTCAAAAGGTCAACTTTTTTTTGGTATTTTTAAAATCGCTTTGGTGAAAAATTAGCTAATAGCATGTAGTTTATGCCTGATTTTTCTGATAATTGTTTGATGAATATTTGATTTTTTACTAATTTTTAAAGTGGACACATCCTAAAAAATAGAATTTTGGCCGTGCTACCCCTATAAATTTTGAAAACTAATCAAAAATTATTTTTTTCTTTTTTTAATATTTGTAGAATGGAGTCTAGTTTCTAAATATGTAATTTTTTTTAAATTTCAATGAATAGTTAATTTACAATGAAAAAAAGACCAAACAGTGGTTTTTGCCCAAAAACGGACACACAAACAAAAGAAATTAAAGATGAAAGGCTTAACATTGTTAAAATGTGAAAAAAATTACATCATCAGATAGCTGAGAGAAAGCCTAACATTACCCAGGTGTTCGATTTGTTTGACCTTGAAACATGTGCAAATCTGAGGGTTAGCACGAACGAAATTATCTAAAATCTTGAAGAATATGGAAAAACACGTATGTTACTGTTCAAAAGGCACTCCAAGCCTTTGGGTTGGAAATCCAAAGCAAATCCCAAGCCCAAGGCTTGGGATTCCCAAAGCAAGACATAACGCGCCGCGCTCTCGTTATAACGCGCTCTCGTTATTCTTTTCTTTATATTTTTCCTTTTCCACAAAAGTTTGTGTTGTTTTTCATGTTTTAAATAACACGAGCGCGTTATGTCCAACTTAAATTTTTTTATATTTAAGGCTATTAATCATGTATGTATGTATGCCTATATGTATGTATGTATATATGCCTATATGTATGTATGTATCTATGTATGCCTATATATATGTATGTATAGTGTCAATAGTAGAGGAGGGTAAAGATGGGAGTGAGCCAGATAGGGGAGGAGAGGGGTGGATAAGGATTGAGTGATTAAGGTTTAAGGTTAAGGGTTGAGCATTTAGGGATAGGATTTAGAGTTTAGGGATAAGGGATTAGAGTTTAGGACCTTGAGGGATTAGGGTTTAGGGTTGAGGCTTTAGGGATACCGTTTAGGGTTAAGGGTCGAGGGATTAGGGTTAAGGTAGAGTGTTGAGGGTAGAGGGATTAGGGATAGGGTTTAGGGTTGAAAGTTTAAGGTTGAGGGATTAGGGTTTAAGGTATAGTTTAGTAGTTCTTGTGGATAGAGCCAATAAACAATGGGAGATTATTTGCCTGTTTCATAACAATATACCTCCCCTAAGTGCGGGGTGGACAGCAAGAAACATAGATGTACCCCAATGCAAAGCTTTTCTCATAATGATCATCCTTCTAATTTCAACTATTAATTACTCACTGTGGATGTACCATACGCAAAGCTTTTCTCATAGTGTGTACACCTATTGGCATAATGAACCCCAGATGGGCCAGAAAAACATGCCATATAACATTACTAACATTAAAAAAGTTCATAGCCATTTTTCTGACATATTCTTGCAACTCAAATATCTTTAAGAGAAGAGTGTCAAAAATGATGGGTTTAACAACCTAACATAAGGCAAAGTAGTTTTGTTGGGTTTAGGGCTAGGGTTTAGGGTTTAGGGTTGAGGGATTATGGTTTAAGGTATAGTGTTGAGGGTTGAGGGTTTAGGGATAGGGTTTAGGGTTGAGGGATTAGGGTTTAGGGTTGACGGATTAGGGTTTAATATTGAGAGTTGAGGGTTGAGGGTTGAGGGTTTAGGGATAGGGTTGATGGTCAAGGGATTAGGGTTAAAGTAGAGTGTTGAGGGTAGAGGGATTAGGGATAGGGTTTAGGGTTGAAGGTTTAACGATTGAGGGTTGAGGCTTTAGAGTTGAGGGTTAAGGGATTGGAGTTTAAAATATAGTGTTGAGTGTCGAGGGTTTATGGATAGGTTTTAGGGTTTAATTTTTAAGGGTTAAGAGTTGAGGGATAGTGTTTAGGGTTTAGGGATAAGGGATTAGGGTTTAAGGTATAGTGTTGAGGGTTGAGGGTTTAGGAATAGGGATAGAGTTTAGGGTTTAGGGATGAGGGATTAGGGTTGAGGGTTGAGGTATTAGGGCTGAGGGTTGAGGGATTAGGGTTTAAGGTATAGTGTCAAGGGTTGAGGGTTTATTAATAGTGTTTAGGGTTGAGGGTTGATGGATTAGGGTTTAAGGTAGAGGGTTGAGGGTTGAGGGTTTAGAGTTGACAGATTAGGGTTTAGGGTTGATGGATTAGTGTTTAATGTCAAGGTTAGGGTTAGAGTGTCGAGGGTAGAGGGATTAGGGATAGGGTTTAGGGTTGAAGGTTTAAGAACTGAGGGTTGAGGCTTTAGGGATGAGGGTTAAAGGCTTAAGATATAGTGTCAAGTGTTGAGGGTATAGGGATAGGGTTTAAGTTTTAAAGGTTAAGGGATAGGGATTAGGGTTTAAGGTATAGTGTTGAGGGTTGATGGTTTAGGGATAGGGTTTAGGTTTGAGGGATTAGGGTTTACGGTTGAGGGATAGGGTTAACGGTCAAGGGATTAAGGTTAAATAAGAGTGTCAAAGGTAGAGGCATTAGGGTTTAAGGTATAGTATCGAGCCTGTTGAGGGTCTAGGAATAGGGATAGCATTTAGGGCTACGGATGAGGGATTAGAGTTGAGGGATGACGGATGACGGATTAGGGTTGAGGGTTGAGGGATTAGGGTTTAGGGACAAGGTTTAGGGTTAGGGTTGAGGGATTAGGGTTTAAGGTATAGTGTTGAGGGTTTAGGGATAGGGTTGAGGGTTGAGGGATTAGGGTTTAGGGTTGAGGGATTATGGTTTAAGGTATAGTGTTGAGGGTTGAGGGTTTAGGGATAGGGTTTAGGGTTGAGGGATTAGGGTTTAGGGTTGACATATTAGGGTTTAATGTTGAGAGTTGAGGGTTGAGGGTTGAGGGTTTAGGGATAGGGTTGATGGTCAAGGGATTAGGGTTAAAATAGAGTGTTGAGGGTAGAGGGATTAGGGATAGGGTTTAGGGTTGAAGGTTTAACGATTGAGGGTTGAGGCTTTACGGCTGAGGGTTAAGGGATTGGGGTTTAAAATATAGTGTTGAGCGTCGAGGGTTTATGGATAGGTTTTAGGGTTTAATTTTTAAGGGTTAAGGGTTGAGGGATAGTGTTTAGGGTTTAGGGATAAGGGATTAGGGTTTAAGGTATAGTGTCGAGGGTTGAGGGTTTAGGAATAGGGATAGAGTTTAGGGTTTAGGGATGAGGGATTAGGGTTGAGGGTTGAGGTATTAGGGTTGAGGGTTGAGGGATTAGGGTTTAAGGTATAGTATCAAGGGTTGAGGGTTTATTAATAGTGTTTAGGGTTGAGGGTTGATGGATTAGGTTTTAGGGTTGATGGATTAGGGTTTAAGGTATAGTGTTGAGGGTTGACAGATTAGGGTTTAGGGTTGACAGATTAGTGTTTAATGTCAAGGTTAGGGTTAGAGTGTCAAGGGTAGAGGGATTAGGGATAAAGTTTAGGGTTAAAGGTTTAAGAATTGAGGGTTGAGGCTTTAGGGATGAGGGTTTAAGGCTTAAGATACAGTGCCAAGTGTTGAGGGTATAGGGATAGGGTTTAAGTTTTAAGGGTTAAGGGATAGGGATTAGGGTTTAAGGTATAGTGTTGAGGGTTGATGGTTTAGGGATAGGGTTTAGGTTTGAGGGATTAGGGTTTACGGTTGATGAATTAGGGTTTAATGTTTAGAGTTGAGGGTTGAGGGTTGACGGTTGATGGTTGAGGGTTGAGGTTGAGGGATAGGGTTAATGGTCAAGGGATTAGGGTTAAATAAGAGTGTCGAGGGTAGAGGGATTAGGGTTTAAAGTATAGTATCGAGCCTGTTGAGGGTCTAGGAATAGGGATAGCATTTAGGGTTTAGAGATGAGGGATTAGAGTTGAGGGATGATGGATGATGGATTAGGGTTGAGGGTTGAGGGATTAGGGTTTAGGGACAAGGTTTAGGATTCGGGTTGAGGGATTAGGGTTTAAGGTATAGTGTTGAGGGTTTAGGGATAGGGTTTAGGGTTGAGGGATTAGAGTGAAGGGTTGAGGGATTAGGATTTGATGTTGAGGGTTGAGGGTTTAGGGTTTAGGGTTTAGGGTTTAGGGTTAGGGTTGAGAGTTGAGGGATCAGAGTTAAGGGTTGAGGGATTAGGGTTTGACGTCGAGGGTTAAGGGTTGAGGTTCGAGGGTCAAGGGTTTAGGGATAGGGTTGAGGTTCAAGGGATTAGGGTTAAAGTAGAGTGTGGAGGGTGTAAGGATTAGGGATAGGGTTGGAGGGTTTAGAGATAAGGGATTAGGGTTTAAGGTATAGTATCGAGTCTGTTGAAGGTTTAGGAATAGGGATAGCATTTAGGGTTTAGGGATGAGGGATTAGAGTTGAGGGATGATGGATTAGGGTTGAGGGTTGAGGGATTAGGGTTTAGGGATAAGGTTTAGGGTTGAGGGTTGAGGGATTAGGGTTTAAGGTATAGTGTTGAGGGTTGAGGGTTTAGGATTAGGGTTTAGGGTTGACGGATTAGCATTTAATGTCGAGGTTAGGGTTAGAGTGTCGAGGGTAGAGGGATTAGGGATAGGGTTTAGGGTTGAAGGTTTAAGGATTAAGGGTTGAGGCTTTAGGGATGAGGGTTTAATGCTTAATATATAGTGTCAAGTGTTGAGGGTTTAGGGATAGGGTTTAAGTTTTAAGGGTTAAGGGTTGAGGGATAGGGATTAGGGTTTAAGGTATAGTGTTGAGGGTTGATGGTTTAGGGATAGGGTTTAGGTTTGAGGGATTAGGGTTTAATGTTGAGAGTTGAGGGTTGAGGGTTGAGGTTGAGGGATAGGGTTAATGGTCAAGGGATTAGGGTTAAATAAGAGTGTCAAGGGTAGAGGGATTAGGGTTTAAGGTATAGTATCGAGTCTGTTGAGGGTCTAAGAATAGGGATAGCGTTTAGGGTTTAGGGATGAGGGATTAGAGTTGAGGGATGACGGATGATGGATTAGGGTTGAGGGTTGAGGGATTAGGGTTTAGGGACAAGGTTTAGGGTTAGGGTTGAGGGATTAGGGTTTAAGGTATAGTGTTGAGGGTTTAGGGATAGGGTTTAGGGTTGAGGGATTAGGATTTGACGTTGAGGGTTGAGGGTTTAGTGTTTAGGGTTTAGGGTTAGGGTTGAGAGTTGAGGGATTAGAGTTAAGGGTTGAGGGATTAGGGTTTGATGTCGAGGGTTGAGGGTTGAGGTTTGAGGGTCAAGGGTTTAGGGATAGGGTTGAGGTTCAAGGGATTAGGGTTAAAGTAGAGTGTGGAGGGTGTAATGATTAGGGATAGGGTTGGAGGGTTTAGGGATAAGGGATTAGGGTTTAAGGTATAGTATCGAGTCTGTTAAGGGGTTTAGGAATAGGGATAGCATTTAGGGTTTAGGGATGAGAGATTAGAGTTTAGGGATGATGGATTAGAGTTGAGGTTTGAGGGATTAGGGTTTAGGGTTTAAGGGGGAGGTATATTGTTATGAAATAGGCAAATAATCTCCCATTGTTTACTGGCTCTATCCACAAGAACTACTAAACTATACCTTAAACCCTAATCCCTCAACCCTAAACTTTCAACCCTAAACCCTATCCCTAATCCCTCTACCCTCAACACTCTACCTTAACCCTAATCCCTCAACCCTTAACCCTAAATGCTATCCCTAAAGCCTCAACCCTAAACCCTAATCCCTCAAGGTCCTAAACTCTAATCCCTTATCCCTAAACTCTAAATCCTATCCCTAAATGCTCAACCCTTAACCTTAAACCTTAATCACTCAATCCTTATCCACCCCTCTCCTCCCCTATCTGGGTCACTCCCATCTCTACCCTCCTCTACCCTCGACACTATACATACATACATATAGGCATACATAGATACATACATACATATAGGCATACATACATACATGATTAATAGCCTTAAACATAAAAAAATTTAAGTTGAACATAATGCGCTCGCGTTATTTAAAACATGAAAAACAACACAAACTTTTGTAGAAAAGGAAAAATGCAAAGAAAAGAATAACGCGAGCGCGTTATAGCACGATCTCGTTATAATGCGCTCGCGTTATGGCTTGGTTTTGACGAGCCTAAGGCTCATCATTACCAAGCCATAACGCGAGCGCGTTATAACGCGCTCGCATTTTGACCTAATTTTTTTTGAAATTAATTTGACCACTTTTTGGCCCCCCATCTTCTTGCACTTACCCTTCACAAAGAACATAATGTCCAACATATGTGGAGTTTTTTTTAAGCTAGACATGGTAAAGGAGAACATGATGGAACTGGTGCGTGTGTTAAAAGAATTCTTGCTAGAGAGTAATTGAAATTTGAGGATGCAGTAAAATTAAAAGATGCACGTGGGATTGTGGATTGGTGCAATACACAATTATCTACACTTAGATCAAGTGAGTACTCTACAGTTCACCAATTCTTTTGGTTGGTTGAAGAAGAGAATATTCTACCTAGACTTGACTGTAAGACAATTAGTGGATCTACTAAATGGCATTCATTTAAGAGTTCGAATGCAAGCACATGAACTATCTGGACAAAAGAGCTTGCATGTTTTTGTCAGTTTTATATTTCAGGAGATTAGGAAGCATGTGAGAATACAAAATGAGTTGAAGAGTGGAAGCAAAGATCGTTGACACTTGCACAAGCACACGAACAATATGAGACAACAATTGAAGACAATGATCAAGTGTTTGCACATGAGACAATTATGAGCGTGTTTCAAACCTTGTACAAGAAGATAATTCAATTCAATTTATTTCATTTTATTTCACTTTATTACTATTTTGTAGTGCTTTTATTTATTTATATACATATGAATGCATGTATTTAGATTGGTCAAATTATATGGACATGTGCAAGTTATTGAATCAAATTTTGTTTGCAAGACATGTGTATGTTGTTGTTGCACCTGAGGAGAATGAAGAGGAAATAGAATATTGGTTGGCTCGTTGTGTGGAGACTAAACATAAGTTAATAGTACCTTAAGAAGATGACGATGGTTGTCATCATCCAACAGGTTTGGTGATCCCCTTAAGACATCCCCTTAAGCAAATTTTGATAACAAGTCTTTGATCCCCTTAAGCAAATTTTAAGAACTTCTTTGATGATGGCTATCATTATTCAATAGGTTCGGTGGTGGTTGTTGGCACTGGGCTACAAAAATACCTAATAAGGAAGAATGGTTTGCCTGCATTCGAAGATTATGAAACACATAAGAAGATTATACACTACTCACATTTGGTGGTGGCAACAAATATAAAACTAGTGAGGTCTCATGGAAAACCTGCAAATAAAGAGCTATGGACAATTTCTATGAAGAGCATTAGACAATCATAGATGCATTGGAAAAAAGAGAGGATGGAGATGGTACAATGGAATAAGTAAATACAGGTAAATATAGTTCTAGTTTTATATTGTCCTTTTAAATAGACTAAATACATGTTTTGATATTGCTTGTGCGTTATTAGTTGAATTTGATTTAAATTGTCCTTTTATATCCTTAGGTCATTATCACAAAGGAGAGTCTATGTATTAGTTCAACCTAGACAACATGGAATACTTGGTAAAAACAGGTAATTATTAGTTAAAATATATTAACATACATGTTTTGATTATATATTGATATTGCTTGGACATTAATAGTTAATATTGATTTATTATCCTTTTTTGTATCCTTAAGCCATCATCACATTGATCTCATACTTTGAAACAAAAAGGAGAGGACGCAGATTAAACCTATACACATGTGCACAAGACACTTGTAAATACAGGTACAAGTTGTGTATATAGATAGTTTTATATAAATTAAAATACATGTTTTGATGATATATTGATATTACTTGTATCATTTTGATATCAGGTGGCGTCAAGACCTGCAACATTCCCTACAAGTTTTAGATTTTTTTGAGATGACAACCACATTTTGTAAACATTGTTTTGAGTTGGCATATATGTACATACACAATTACACATTTTGTATAAATTTGTATCTATGTACATACACAATTATACTCTACACTTTTATATATCAAAATCAATATTCTATATATTTTGTTTGTTAAATGTGCATGTTTTGTTACTTTGAATTTACTTTAAATTTGATTGTATTATTGTTAAATTTGGTTGCCTTGGGTAACTTCACCAAATTTGTTATGATGAGTCACCCTAAAGTCTAATACTTAATTATATCAATTGTGATCTAACATGATACATGTGGTTTGAATTCTTTGATCCCCTTAAGAAGTCCTATTAAGACCCCTTAAGACATCCTATTACGACATAAATTATATTAACATTAACATTATTTTTGTATAACATTTGTGATTGTTAAATGATGAGTCATCCTAATTTCTAATACTTAATTATATCATTTGTTATATGATGAGTCTCCCTAAAGTCTAATACTTAACTATATCAATTGCGATTAAATATGAGACATGTATTTTGAAGTATTTGATTCCCTTAAGAATTTTTTTGAGAACTTCTTTGATTCCCTTAAGACATCATATTAGGACCCCTTAAGACATCCTATTACGACATAAATTAAATTAACATTGACACTATTTTTGTATAGAATGTGATTGTTATGATGAGTCATCATAAATTACATCAATTGCGATTAAATATGACACATGTACTTTGAAGTATTTGATCCCCTTAAAACGTCCTATTAGGACATATCCTAAATATTTATACTTAATTATATCATTTGTTATGATGAGTCACCCTAAAGTCTCATACTTAATTATATCAATTGTGATCCAACATGAGACATGTAGTTTGAGTTCTTTGATCCCCTTAAGAAGTCCTATTATGACCCCTTAAGACATCCTATTATGACATATAATTTTAGTTCATTAACATTATTTTTGTATAACTTTTGTGATTGTTAAATGATGAGTCATCCTAATTTCTACTACTTAATTATATCATTTGTTATATGATGAGTCTCCCTAAAGTCTAACACTTAATTTTATATCAATTATGATTAAATATGAGACATGTACTTTGAAGTATTTGATCCCCTTAAGCAATTTTTTGAGAACTTCTCTGATCCCATTAAGACATCGTATTAGGGCCCCTTAAGACATCCTATTAGGACCCCTTAAGACATCCTATTACGACATAAATTAAATTAACATTGACACTATTTTTGTATAGAATGTGATTGTTATGATGAGTCATCATAAATTACATCAATTGCGATTAAATATGACACATGTACTTTGAAATATTCGATCCCCTTAAAACGTCCTATTAGGACATATCCTAAATATTTATACTTAATTATATCATTTGTTATGATGAGTCACCCTAAAGTCTCATACTTAATTATATCAATTGTGATCCAACATGAGACATGTAGTTTGAGTTCTTTGATCCCCTTAAGAAGTCCTATTATGACCCCTTAAGACATCCTATTATGACATATAATTTTAGTTCATTAACATTATTTTTGTATAACTTTTGTGATTGTTAAATGATGAGTCATCCTAATTTCTACTATTTAATTATATCATTTGTTATATGATGAGTCTCCCTAAAGTCTAACACTTAATTTTATATCAATTATGATTAAATATGAGACATGTACTTTGAAGTATTTGATCCCCTTAAGCAATTTTTTGAGAACTTCTTTGATCCCATTAAGACATCGTATTAGGACCCCTTAAGACATCCTATTAGGACCCCTTAAGACATCCTATTACGACATAAATTAAATTAACATTGACACTATTTTTGTATAGAATGTGATTGTTATGATGAGTCGTCATAAATTACATCAATTGCGATTAAATACGACACATGTACTTTGAAGTATTCGATCCCCTTAAGACATACTATTAGGACATATCATAACTATTTATACTTAATTATATCATTTGTTATGATGAGTCACCCTAAAGTCTAATACTTAATTATATCAATTGTGATCCAACATGAGACATGTAGTTTGAATTCTTTAATCCTCTTAAGAAGTCCTATTAGGACCCCTTAAGACATCCTATTATGACATAAATTATATTAGTTCATTCACATTATTTTTGTATAACTTTTGTGATTATTAAATGATGAGTCATCCTAATTTCTACTACTTAATTATATCATTTGTTATATGATGAGTCTCCCTAAAGTCTAATACTTAATTTTATATCAATTGCCATTAAATATAAGACATGTACTTTGAAGTATTTGATCCCCTTAAGCAATTTTTTGAGAACTTCCTTGATCCACTTAAGCAATTGTAGTGATTAAATATGATCTACATGTACTTTGAAGTAAATATGATCCCCTTAAGTTTTTTTTTAGAACTTCTTTGATACGTTAATGCCTTGACTATGAATCACTAAATTTGTAAAGTACAAATATTTAAATGTCCTATTAGTTTCAACTTTAATTTCATATTTGTATTTAATTTAACATTAATGTCCTATTAATGTCTTGACTATGAATTTTTTGTAAAGTACAAATATGTCCTATCAATTTCATATTAATTTCACATAAAATGCATAAATGCACATGTGTAAATTACTATTTAACAATAATAGACCATAAAATACTAAAATGAAATGAAGTCCATGAAACGATATATTAAGTCCATGATAATACAACCCATGAAATATAAAGTCCATGAAACATAAAATATAAGTCCATGAGAAATAATATGTGGTCCACATGAAATAATCAAATACAACCCATGAAATAATCTAACTCATATTGTCTCTATAATCAAGAGACCTCTTCACACCACGTTGACTACCCAGATGACCCAAATCACTCTATACAAGAGAAAGAAAGATGAAATCAAATGTAAGAAGATTAAAATTTATTTAATGATAATTTAATTTATAATTTATCATAAAATTAAATTACCATGTGAGGCTTCTCTACATGCTCTGGTGTACCTGGACCTGTCTCTACATGCTCTGAATAATCTACATACAAGAGAAAGAAATTTGAAATTAGATGTAAGACAATTAAAAATGATTTAATTCAATTTAATTTATAATTTATCATAATTAAATTGTATTGTAAGAGATTGTTAGGCATCTTCTGTTCTAGGACCTGTCTCTACATGCTTAGCTATAAGACATGTTTCATGTTATAAAAGAAAAAGAATTTAACACATGTCAACATATATATTCTATCAAAATTTACATTAAGTTCACAATGTATAATTGAGTTTAAATATAATCTAAATTTTAAATTATACCGTATCAGGGTGCTTGTCTCCTCTGTCCTCCTGCTCTGCATGTGTTGTTATACATGGAATGGCATCAACAGGATGAACTGTGTCACTGACAAGATCCTACAAGGTCATTTATAAAGCACATGTGTACAAATTGGTTAAAACATATATATTCACTTGTGTAGGTACCCAATTTTTGTTTTAATTTAAAAGACCTACTTATTGCACATAGACAAAGATAGTTATTTCAACAACCTGAAATGCAGTCGACACCTGATATAGACTTGGATCATCCAGGTCTGTTGCAATGCCCATCCTCATGGTTGTGTCAACCTACATAGACATATATTTTTAATATATATTATAAGTACACAGGCATGTTTGATATAGGGAGTTCAAAATACAAAAATCTAAGTATATAGTTTTTTAAAAAAGTATACATACAAATGGCTCATGTGAGACACACAACGATGGAGGAGCGCTCGAGCTACCCTCTGGAGGATTCGATGCAGAAGAACCCTGAACCAGCATATAAATATTTAATGTACATTTTTAAGACTGAATTACAAATTAGGTTCAAGTTAATAAAATTATTTAAAATATATTTAAAAAATCAATCAAAATACCCCAAATGGGTGGCTAAGATGAATAGGTGTCGATGAAAAACAAAATCAATCAAAAGAACTATGAGCTGTGCCTGATGCCATCTACACCAAACAATTTGATTGTTAAAATATTACAATTTAATTGATCTATATGTTCATTAAAAACATGTGCTTAAAATTGTTATAAATTCAACATGTGTGTGTGTATATATATATACTTGTGTCGAATGATTAGTGGGGTGATCTTCAGCAAATAGAAAATCAACAAATGATTCACCCATATCCTCAGATGCTGCATGTGTAGCTGAACTACATGTTACCTGATGAGGTCCATAACACAACCGATTGCAACTCATGCCATGTGAGGCATCGACACATGTGGAGTGGTACTAGGAACACCTCCACCATCAACTCCTCCATGGTCTCAAACCCCAGCTAGCATTGCAGAAGCTTGCTCATCCAGGCTACCTAAGAGTGCACTCAATGCTCTTAGTGTGGATACCACCACACGATGCTGGAAGGGCCCAGGAATGGCAGCAAAAAGAGGGTCAGCAAGAGGTTGAGTAGGCACAGGTCTTTGGGGATCAACCTGTGCCCCTAACCTCTGTTGTGGCATGCTGCCACCAATACCCTGGAATGATCTAAAATCAAAATAGTTGGGTTTCCTATTCATAACAAAATCTGCATATAATTTTCTCAAAAAATATAAAGGAACCTCAAAATTAGCATGAGGTGGATAATCAAACACCATCCACCACCTGTCCCAAAAATTGGTAGACATCGCTTCATATCTACACCACCTAATTGATATTCTTTTCTTATTTGGGGGAATTGGTTCATTGGCAATGGGGTGTCTAAAATATTGTGCTAAATGATCTTTTGTGATTTTTAGATCCAAAATCTCCCTATAAGAGAGGCCATCAACATAAAATTGGCACCTCTCCTCTCTCCATATTCGAAAACTGTCCAAGTCCATATCAATAGACCTCACAAAATCAACAATGCACCAAGTGAGGAGGCATGAATTGTTGACTTCAAATGGCATTGAGTTTTTCTTCAATGTAACTGACATTTTCATTAATTATGGCTCGCAAGCAAGCCTCATCAAATCCAGGTGGAGGTGGGGGTGGGGGTGGGGGTGGAGATGGAGATCGTAGAGGCGGTGGATTGAGGAAGTCCTGAACATCAAATTGAATATTATCCATGATATATAAAAACTATGAACCTACATATATACATAAATATACAAACAAGTACAAAATTAATTTTTAAGAATCTATATATAAATTATAAATGAACATATATCAAAAACTAGATATTATAAATGTTGAAAAATTACAAGAAATATTTAAATTAAATGTACATGACTACATTTAAAAGAAAAATTAGGATCTACATACACATACATACATCATTCAACTTGAGCATACATACAAATTTCAAAATGTAAGAGATTATAGTTGTATGTAATTTTAATACATGTACATATACTAAAAAATAAATTGAAAACATGTACATAAAAAAAGGTAAATTTCTAACAAAATGTGTAAAGCTCATTTATGTCTAAGGCAAATAAAATATTGTGGCTTTCAATACATACTTTAAAGTGTTTACAAGGAATAGTGAAGTTTCCCCTTAAATCATATTTTATTAAATCCCCTTAATCCATGTGTGTCATCTTTTCTAGGATCCATACACCATGCTAATGATTTTGACCATATTTTTCCATATTAAACCCTAAACAATTAACCCTTAACCCTTAACCCTAAACCCTTAACCCTAAACAAGGCTAATATATTTATCTTTTTAAACAAGTTTGTAAAAACTTCAAGCATCTAACATTATACAAATTTATCAAATGTGAATTATCAATTTTCAACTATTATTAATGGTTTGAGGAGATTAATGAGTACATTTCAAGTTGAAGGTCATCTACATCCTCTTACGTCATCTATATCTTGTTTTTTAAAATTGATCAAATGTGAATGATCAATTTTCAACTATTATTAGTGGCTTAAGGGGATTAATGAGTAGATTTCAAGTTGTAGGTCATCTACATCCTCTTAGGTCATCTATATCCTATTTTTTAAAATGTATTTATGACATAATTAAACCCTAAACCCTAAACCCTTAACCCTAAAACCTTAACCATATGCATCCTCTTAGGACGGGTCTTAAGCAATTTTCTTAAATCCCCTTAATCCATGTCATCTAAATCGTAGGTCCATAAACCATGCTAATGGAATGATTTTGTCTTAAGTTGACCAAGATTAATATATTTATCTTTTTAAACAAGTTTGTAAAAACTTAAAGCATCTAACATTATACAAATTTATCAAATGTGAATTATAAATTTTCAACTATTATTAGTGGCTTAAGGGGATTAATGAGTATATTTCAAGTTGTAGGTCATCTACATCCTCTTAGGCCATCTATATCTTGTTTTTTAAAATTGATCAAATGTGAATGATCAATTTTCAACTATTATTAGTGTCTTAATAGGATTAATGAGTAGATTTCAAGTTGTAGGTCATCTACATCCTCTTAGGTCATATATATCTTATTTTTTAAAATGTATTTACGACATAATTAAACCCTAAACCCTTAACTGTAAACCATAAACCCTTAACCCTAAACCCTTAACCCTAAATCCTTAACCATATGCATCCTCTTAGGATGGGTCTAAGCAATTTTCTTAAATCCCCTTAATCCATGTCATCTAAATCCTAGGTCCATAAACCATGCTAATGGAATGATTTTGTCTTAAGTTGACCAAGATTAATATATTTATCTTTTTAAACAAGTTTGTAAAAACTTCAAGCATCTAACATTATACAAATTGATCAAATGTGAATTATCAATTTTCAACTATTATTAGTGGATTAAGGGGATTAATAACTAGATTAAACACATAAAATTTCCACAGTCCATAATAATGTGTAATCAAGCTTCTGGTTTAAACTGTGTTAAAAACTTTTGCATCAACGTTTCGAATCACACTCTGTGATTAATAACTAGATTTCAAGTTGTAGGTCATCTACATCCTCTTAGGTCATCTATATCCTATTTTTTAAAAATTGATCAAATGTGAATGATCAATTTTCAACTATTATTAGTGGCTTAAGGGGATTAATGAGTAGATTTCAAGTTGTAGGTCATCTACATCCGCTGAGGTCATCTATATCCTATTTTTTAAATTGATCAAATGTGAATTATCAATTTTCAACTATTATTAGTGGCTTAAGGGGATTAATGACTGGATTTCAAGTTGTAGGTCATCTACATCCTCTTAGGTCATCTATATCCTATTTTTAAAAATTGATCAAATGTGAATTATCAATTTTCAATTATTATTAGTGGCTTAAGGGGATTAATGACTAGATTTCAAGTTGTAGGTCATCTACATCCTCTTAGGTCATCTATATCCTATTTTTTAAAATTGATCAAATGTGAATGATCAATTTTAAACTATTATTAGTGGCTTAAGGGGATTAATGAGTAGATTTCAAGTTGTAGGTCATACCTAAGCTTGACATATATCCTCTCATCCTCAGCACATTAAAGTCTTAGATCTCTCATTTAGTGTTATATTAACTTATCAATTAATTTAAGTTATATATAACATCCCAATACATTACCTCATTAACCAATTATTTAATTCAATGTTTGTAATTTACAATGAAACTATCTCTATTCTCACTTGTGACTCACCCAAGGAGGATTGTTCTTTGATAAAAAAATATTTTAGATGTACTAGTTGTCAAACTTGAGGGATGTTGCCAAATTTTATTCCCCATTTGCATAGAAATATGTGGAGTTTATAAAGATTTCAAATATGGATGGACAACCTATTAAAATATATCCTTTTAGAGAAATGGTATTTCAAATTTAAGACTATTGGTGAAATAGGAATTGTTAGAGAGATCATATTAGATATAGTTGTTTAGATGAGTGTGGAAAAAAAAACTAATAAAAATCTATAATAAAATTAATGCATTAAAAATCTAAAACAAATAAAAACCAAAATGCATAGTATTCAACAAATCTAGCAGACTGACCGTCCTTGCTATTGCATAAAAACTCAACCATGCACAATTTAATAAAAAATCCCTAACTCAATCTTTATGCATATGTGGATATTAATAGGCACATCAAAAATTAGATTTACAATTAGGATGAATTCTTTAAAACCATGGATGAAAATAGATTTAACCAATGCATACACTCAAAAAAATTAATCTTGCTAGCCAAAAGAATACTTAACATTTTTTCAATCACTAGTCTCCATAGCCTTAAATGAGTATACAACATTCTTTCAACACTAATGGGCATGAGAACAACAACAACTACAACTTCACACCAATTTTATCTAGAAAATTATGATCCATGGTAACCAACACTATGGCCAACCAATATAACCTAAATAGGCATATACCTACAAATTAGTTGGCATCCATGGTATTGACCAACATATGCTCTTTACATAGGTCCACTCTCTACCACAACACATTGAATGTTTAATGCATACTTAAATTTTTATGTAAACAAGAGATACAAATTGTTCACAAGGCACATGACTCTTTAAGGTCTTTGATAAATGTATATACACCTCTACCATTAGTTTCAACACCATTTGTGTCTATTTTTAAATTTAAATCTTATGCAAATGTTGTTAGTTCATCTTACCTACCTATAGTTCCCTACAAGATTCCCCAATTTCATATTCTACTCCAATGATATTTGCATCCCTAAAGGTACCACTATTCTCAATTTACATGGTATCATTTTAAGTTACTTAAATGATCACAACTACCGCAACTCAAATATCAACTACATAAGATGTGATACAAATGATAGCACTAGGATCCAAACTGGATGAAGCAAATGATTAACAAGCTAGGCTTTAGTAAAATCTAGAAATGCAAATCCATGAGATTTAAACTTTAAGGTTACATATGACATTTAGCAATATGGAAGGTGAAGAGGTGGTTGAAGAAAAAGGAAAATCATCAAGCCATTACAATATTGTTAAATTAGAGAAAGAAACTTTAAAAGTATATAAGAAGCAAAAAGGGATAATTTTAGATACCATCAATGATAAAATCAATCTTAGATGTGATAATAGACCGGGTTCAATTTTTTATTAAAAAAATAAAGAGTTGAAAAAGAGATATATGATAGAAATTCCAAATAAATTGATAGAAGAAGTGGTTAGTCAATTGCATCAATTGTATGAGTAGTTGAAGTATGATAGGTAATCACATATGTATGTTGACAAGGTCAAAAGAAAAATTAGAGGGAAAGAAGAAAAGGTAATGGGCTTTGTTGGTTTTAAATCTTGTGTTAGGTCATAAAGATGTATTCTAGACTAAGGTAAATGACTTAAAGAATATATTTTTAAAACAAATGGAATCTATAGGAAAGGAAGGAAGTAAATCTATGATGGAATTTTTCCTAAAGAATGCCACTATAATTTTTTATGAACACCTGTATAATGTGTCAAGTGATATAAAATAAATAGTCAAGGCATTGATCTATATATGGAGATCATTAATGTATAAAATATCTATGTGGACTACCAAGAAATGTGTAGAGTAGAGAGGATTGATAAATCTCTAGTTTAGTACATAAATAAAGACTTGAGCACTTGGGATGTGTTGAGGATCCGAGAGGATATATGTCAAGCTTAGATATGTCAAGTAATTTTCTTAAATCCCCTTAATCCTAGGTCCATAAGTTACCATGCTAATGGAATGATTTTGTCTTAACTTGACCAAGTTTAATAAATTTGACTTTTTAAACAAGTTTGTAAAAAACTTCAATCATCTAACATTATACAAATTGATCAAATGTGAACCATTGAGACTTTAGGTTTTGTTTCAATTTAGTTTAGGGTTTCATTTTTTGTGTAGGGTAATTATTTTTAGGTTTCCAATTCAGTTTAGGGTTTTGTTTTTTGTGTAGGGTAATTGTTTTTAGGTTTCCAATTCAGTTTAGGGTTTTGTTTTTTGTGTAGGGTAATTGTTTTTAGGTTTCCAATTCAGTTTAGGGTTTTTTTTTTGTGTGCCTTAAATTTGACAATCAACGTTGATTGTGAAGCAATTTTTTATGACAGTTATTTATTCAATCAGGGCTTAAATTTGACAGTCAACCTTGACTGTCAAACAATTGTTTTATGATAGTTATCTATTCAATGATGCCTTTAAAATACTATGACATACTTTAGTATAAGTAAATTATATAAAAACCAAATATATATATATATCATCATAATTCTATATAAATTTTGACAGTTTGTCTAAAATCTCTCCTTTCATATGATACAGTCTTTCCAAAATTTCAATTGTATTTTACAGCTAAAATGCATAAATACAGCTATACAACTCAAATTTAAGCCCTATATTCAATGTTGCCTTTAAAATACTATTACATACTTTAGTATAAGTAAATTATATAAAAACCAAATATATATATCATCATATTCCTATATAAATTTTTACAGTTTGTCTAAAATCCTTCCTTTCATATGATACGGTCTATTCAAAATTTTAGTTGTAATTTATAGCTAAAATGTCTAAATACAAAAAAAAAACTTCAAAAGGAAAACTAGAAATAAAAAAACAAAGAAATGGTTGAAAATATGGACTCACCTGGACTTTTGATGGCCAAAAATGGTGGGTTTGCACTCGGGATCCCATTCCGCACTTCTCACTGTCGCTGGGGTAAATGAGCACGTAGGCGATTTTTAAAAAATTTAATAGTTTTACGAAACAGGATCTCATTTCTTGGTGCTAGGTTCCAGATCCCACTACGTAACGGGATCCTGTCCTAGATTTTAGGCTCAAGATCCTGTTTTGTAAAAATGGGATCCCATTTTGGTTTGCCCGATTTTGGGTTTATTTCTAAGGTTGAAACTTCCACCTTAAGTGGACTCAACTTTGTGCATTTACCCAAAAAGGGTATGAAATAGGATGTAATATCGCACCTGTCATTAACATTTTTTTATTATAATAGTACACTTTGTGTTGTTTTGATTATGATAGTGGATTAGTGTGGATGTCTTGATTAATTAAATAATTTATGAATTTTTAATATTTATGTATATTTTTTCTATGATTACTAGACTAATTCCCTTCACAAATCCATTTTATTTTGCAAGCTACACCAACATGAAGTGGTCAAAAAGAGGGTATCATGGAGGAGGGGAGTATTTCTCAATTACAATAGACCAAGAAGATAGGAGAAGGAATTTGACTCAACATGTTCATTTTTTCCTTGCTTAATCAAACATATACTTGTAACTTCAGTATTCAATCATATACTTGTAACCTCAATATACTCCATGAAAATTAACTGAAATGATCTAAAGAAATGGAAAGATTATGGAAGGATTTGAATATCTGACTAATATCACTATCATCATGACACCAAGCTTTCTTAATTTAATCTATAAAATTCTTCTCTTATTGAGATTCCACCATGAATTTGTTGATTAGATGAGTAGTGATGTCTTTGTTCTCACTCATTGTACACATAATATCACACAATTTATATCAAACATCTATGTGTTGGATTTAGGGCACACAACTGAGAGGGGGGTGAATCAGTTGTACGAAACTTTCACAAATTAAACACTTGAATCTTCTTTTAGTGATTAGCAGAATATTAATCATGAACCATAATGCATTCAAATCAAAAGCAGAAACATATCAACACATAAGACACCAAGATTTTGACGTGGAAAACCCGGTTAAGGGAAAAACCACGGGGTGATTAACCCAAGATGTATTCTCTGTTAGAAGAATAGAAAGAACAAATGGCACATGCCAATTAGGGCTCACTGCTTGAGCACACTGCTCACAAGAGGCTCACTGCCTACAAGAGACACACTGTCTACAAAGAAATAAGTATCACCTTCATGAACTGGAGAATAGCATCTTCACCATGCTTGAATCAGTTCCATTTAAGCCCAATACTTTTGCTCTACCTTTCGCACTCTTCTTCTCTACCACACACTTATCACAACAAAAACACACTTCAAAAAGACTTCACAATCCTTTATTTATACAAGGCATCAACCTAGGAACAATCATCTAAGTCGGCAAACACCTACAAGATCATTCGCAAGACGTGTAACACATCCGGTCGGCCAGTCTCAAGAAGAACACCAATACCCGGTGGTAATTCTTCAAATGCAAACTCTTACTTCAATGCGGACCACCAACATGAACTGGACATGATCCAACGATCATCATAACCTTCCCTGAATCACCAAGAACATCCGCACTTCTTCATCCTACTGGAATTCTTCTCTCCTTCATCCGGAGCTTCAAGAACACAGTCTGTCATCACTGTCACAAATGAATAGGCTCTTTCAGACCTTCAAACCACAAACCAATCTATTTGATACTTCTCAGGGATGTCCTCAACACTCCCTCAAATCCACAGAATGGGATAATGCATTACCGGACCTATCTGTGTCACTCTGTCACCTCTGGACACCTACCGGAGCTGGTTCTACTTGAACGACCATAACTTCTTCAGATCTTCATGCGGACCTCTGAAAACTTGACTAGAGAATCTCAAGACTTATAACTACAAACCCTTTAAACCGCATCCTCTGATCCTCAACCTATCTTGGACTTTTACCTTGTTGTCATCACTATTCTTCACTGTTCTTGATGGAGACTAATTTTCTCAATATCCTCAGCACACAGTTCATCCAATCCTTCTCATTAATGCAACATGAGTATGTTGACATCAATGAAAACACTGGTTAAACCCATACTTGCAACAATCTCCCCCTTTGTCATTGATGGCAACATATGATGTGAAAAACCATCAAGACAAGAACTTCTCCTTACTGTCACAACTCCCCCTGTCAATAACAACCATTCACATGTCTTCTCTTCCTTTACTGCTCCCCCTTTGATCAACAACCACTTATTTTTCACATGTCTTCTCTCCCCCTTTGACATCAATGGCAAAGGGCTCATACTTGCAATTTCATCACCTCATACTCATACCTGTTGCTCCCCCTGAGTAGCAGCTCCCCAACATCAATCCAGATCACAAGATGTGACTGTGATACTCACCGGACTGATGCACATCAGTGCACCTTAGTTCATCACCGAAGGGGCAATAACCCCTAACTTCTCCCTGAGATAGTCAAAAGAGTCCTTAGGTAGAGGTTTAGTAAAGATATCTGCAATCTGATCCTTGGAGGGCACATACTCCAATCTGACTTCATCCTTGTTCACTTGCTCTCTCAGAAAGTGAAACTTGATAGATATATGCTTAGTCTTAGAATGCAACACTGGATTCTTAGAAATACTTATTGCACTTGAATTATCATAGAAAATTGTGATAGGCTCTTCATATTCTACTTGAATATCTCTTAGCATCTGCTTCATCCACAGAACTTGAGTGCAACTACCTACTGCTGCAATGTATTCTGCTTTAGTTGTAGACAGGGATATTGCTTCTTATTTCTTTCTTACCCAAGAAACCAATCTTTTTCCCAAAAAGAATGCTCCTCCACTTGTACTCTTCCTATCACCCACATCTCTTGCCCAATCTGCATCTATATATGCATGAAGAGAAAAATTATGATCTCTAGGATACCACAGACCATACTCAATTGTTCCTTTTAAGTACCTAAAAATTCTTTTGATTGCCATGACATGAGATTCTCTGGGATCAACCTAGAATCTCGCCACAAGACCAACAGCCTGCATTATATCTGGTCTAGTTTGAGTGAGATACAATAATCCTCCAATCATTGATCTGTACTTTGTCTGATCTGTCTTAGGAGAGTCATCATCTTTTCTCAACTTACATCCGGTTGCCATGGGAGTGTTCATTCGCTTTGAATCTTCCATTCCAAATTTCCTCAACAATTCTTTCGCATATTTGGTCTGAGAAATAAAGATTCCTTCCTTTGTCTGAGTAATTTGTAGACCTAAGAAGAAATTCATTTCACCGAGCATTGACATCTCAAACTCACTTTTCATTTGATTTGCAAAGGTTTTACACATACTGTCTCTTCCTCCAAATATGATATCATCAACAAATACTTCAACAATCAAGATGTTTTCATGATCAATTTTGAAATATAGGTTACTATCAGTAGTACCTTTGTTGAAACCAATCTTCAAAAGATGTTTGTCCAGTCTTTCATACCAGGCTCTAGGGCTTGCTTTAGTCCATACAATGCCTTCTTCAATTTGCAAACCATATCACCATGCTTAGATAATTGAAAACCATCAAGTTGTTCAATGTACACTTCTTCTTCTAAGTCACCATTCAAGAAGGCAGACTTAACATCCATCTGATACACCTTGAAATCCTTGAAGGCAACAAATGGAAGAAATAGTTTGACTGCTTCAATTCTTGGCACCGGAGTAAAGGTTTCTTCAAAATCAATCCCTTCTATTTGAGAGTAGCCTTTGCAGACTAATCTGGCTTTATTTATGATTACTTCACCAACTTCATTTAGTTTGTTCCGGAAGACCCATTTGGTTCCAATCACATTCTTGTTTCTAGGTCTGGGAACAAGATCCCAAGTGTGATTTTTCTCAATTTGTATCAACTCTTCCTCCATTGCTTTGGTCCAGTTTTCATCATTGCAGGCTTCATTTATTGTCTTAGGTCCAATCTTTGAAATCAGACAATATTCATCTGAATTTTGAGCAATTTTCCTTCTAGTTTACACACCTTTGCTTTCGTCACCTATGATCTGATCTTCAGAGTGGTTCAGTCTTACATACCTTGGAACTTTGGGAGTTTCTTGCACTTCTGCTTCTTGATCAGGCTCATTCAGACCTATCTCTTCTTCCTGATTTACCGGATCAGTCTGAATCTGACTTTTAGGAGAGGATTGAGCTCCTTGAAATAGAACACCATTCTGATCATCTTCATCATACTCATAAAACCTTGAGGGTTTCTCTATTCCCTCATCAACCTTCACATTTGTGCTTTCTATCATCTTTCTTAGTCTCTTGTTATAACACCGGTATGGTTTGCTTTGAGTGGAGTAACCCAAGAATATTCCTTCATCACTTCTAGCATCAAACTTGCCTAAATCTTCATCTCTTTTGATGTAACACTTGCTACCAAAGACTCTGAAATATCTTACAGTAGGATTAATGCCAAACCAGAGTTCATAAGGGGTCTTACTGGTATTGCTTCTGATTTGAACTCGATTAAGAGTATAGACTGCAGTGCTGACAACTTCTCTCCAATAGATCTGAGGAACATTTGCTTCCATCATCATGGTCCTAGATGCTTCCTGGATGGTCTGGTTCTTTCTCTCCACTACTCCATTCTGCTGTGGAGTCCAAGGAGTAGACAACTGTCTCTTGATTCCATGTTTCTCATAGAACTCTATGAACTCACCGGATGTGAATTCTCCACCTCTATCAGACCTCAGACACTTCAACTGTAATCCTATTTCATTTTCTACCATAGCCTTGAATATTTTGAATTTCTCAAGAGCTTATGATTTCTCCTTTAGAAAGGTTACCCACATCATCCAAGAATAGTCATCAATTAACAACATGAAGTATCTATCACCTTGAATACTCCTAGTTCTTGCCGGACCACAAAGATCAGTGTGAACTAAGTCTAATAATCCGGTAGAAGACAGTTCCTTGTTTTTGAATGTGACTCTGCTCAGCTTACCCAATTGACATTCCTTGCACAAGCTGTTAGTAGGTTTCACCAATTTTGGAAGATCTCTTATAACCTGAGTATTGCTTATCTTGATGATATTATCAAAATTCACATGACACATTCTCCTATGCCATAACCAACTCTGATCAACTTGAACAAATAAACAACTTTTACCAGTACCAACTAAGTGGAAGATATTACCTTTAGTTTGAGCACCAGATGCAATCTCTGTTCCGGATCTTTCAAAGATTTTGCATTTTCCATCCTTGAATCAGAGATCATAGCCTTTGTCCACCAACTGTCCAACACTGAGAAGATTGTGCTTCAAACCTTCAACATACAGTACATTACCAGTTTTGTTTCTTCCATCAAAAGAAATAGTTCCTCTTCCTCTACTTCTACTAGTAAAATTATCACCAAACTTCACCACTCCTCCTTCATACCTTTCCAAGTCTATGAACTTATTTTTGTCACCTGTCATATGGTGAGAGCAACCACTATCAATGACCCAATCATTCTTTTCTTCAACTTGGGAAGCCAGAGCTCTTTCTACAACTTTATGATTGATAGATACAGAGGATATTGGTTCTTCTTCCTTGATGGCAATAAACACCCATTCACTTCTGGATTTGTTTCCTGTGTTTGATTCATCATTTGTTACTCCTTCATTATCATCTTCTTCATGAACATAGTAACAATTCTTTTGGAACCTTGATCTGTTAGGATTTGGCTTTGAAAATATTTCCAGACATCTTGAGGCAAAATGACCAATCTTATTGCAGTTAAAACACTTAAAAGGTAATTCTCCTTCATACTTACCAGATCCTCTTGGCACTCTCTTTGCAATAAGGGCTTCAAGTTGAGCAATTTCTACTTCTTCTTCAAGGTATTTTCTTTCTTTTTCATACCATGACAGTTTCCTTGATGAGTTCTCTCCTAGATCAAATCCTTATTTACCTTTCACAGAGGCACTGGCTTTAAATGCAGATTCAGTTTTGGGGGGATCATCTCCAAACTCGGTCATTTCAAAAGTAGCCAGTTTGCCAGCCAATTGGTCTCTTGTGACAGTGGCATGGGTTCTGAATTCATCAATGGCAGCAACCTTGATTTTGTAAGAGGTAGGAAGGGATCTAAGAATTTTACCAAAAATCTCATTTTCATCCAAGACTCCACTAGAATTTCTAATTCCACAAACCAGCTCATTCACTCTTGGCATAAAAGTGGTAATATTTTCATCATCTCTCATCTTCAGTTTTTCAAATTTCCCTTTTAGACTCTGTAACCTTGCACATTTAACATACTGGTCTCCTTCATGCAAAAGTTCCAGTTTAATCTAGATCTCATAGGTAGATGGTAGGTCAATAACATTTGAGAGCTCTGAGTTAGTTAATGCGCTTAGAAGAGCCTTTTTGGTCTGTAGATTGTTTTCAGCATCTGTGATTTCATTTAAGGTTGTCGGACCACCCTGTGGAGGTACATACACTTTTGTGACCATGGACCAGTATGCCATTCCCATACACTACAAGTGACATTTCATGCGACCTTTCCAAAGAGCAAAGTTGGTTCCATCAAACTTCGGACTATCCTTCTTATATGTCGACATCCTGGATCTCCTCAAGCGGTTAAGCTCTTTTTTAGAGGAACTTAGCTCTGATACCAATTGTGGGATTTAGGGCACATAACTGAGAGGGGGGGTGAATCAGTTGTGAGAAACTTTCACAAATTAAACACTTGAATCTTATTTTAGTTATTAGCAGAATATTAATCATGAACCATAATGCATTCAAATCAAAAGCAGAAACATATCAACACATAAGACACCAAGATTTTGACGTGGAAAACCTGGTTAAGGGAAAAACCACAAGGTGATTAACCCAAGATGTATTCTCTGTTAGAAGAATAGAAAGAACAAATGGCACATGCCAATTAGGGCTCATTGCCTGAGCACACTGCTCATAAGAGGCTCACTGCCTACAAGAGACACACTGCCTACAAAGAAATAAGTATCACCTTCATGAACTGGAGAATAGAATCTTCACCATGCTTGAATCAGTTCCATTTAAGCCCAATACTTTTGCTCTGCCTTTCGCACTCTTCTTCGCTACCACACACTTATCACAACAAAAACACACTTCAAAAAGACTTCACAATCCTTTATTTATACAAGGCATCGACTTAGGAACAATCATCTAAGTCGGCAAACACCTACAAGATCATTCGCAAGACGTGTAACACATCCGGTTGGCCAATCTCAAGAAGAACACCAATACCCGGTGGTAATTCTTCAAATGCAAACTCTTACTTCAATTTAGACCACCAACATGAACTGGACATGATCCAATGATCATCATAACCTTCCCTGAATCACCAAGAACATTCGCACTTCATCATCCTACTAGAATTCTTCTCTCCTTCATCTGGAGCTTCAAGAACACAGTCTGTCATCACTGTCGCAAATGAATAGGCTCTTCTAGACTTTCAAACCACGAACCAATCTGTTTGATACTTCTCAGGGATGTCTTCAACACTCCCTCAAATCCACAGAATGGGATAATGCATTACCGAACCTCACTGGACCTATCTGTGTCACTCTGTCACCTCTGGACACCTGTTGGAGCCGGTTCTACTTGAACGACCATAACTTCTTCAGATCTTCATGCGGACCTCTGAAAACTTGACTGGAGAATCTCAAGACTTATAACTACAAACCCTTTAAACCGCATCCTTTGATCCTCAACCTATCTTGGACTTTTACCTTGTTGTCATCACTATTCTTCACTATTCTTGATGGAGACTAATTTTCTCAATATCCTCAGCACACAGCTCATCCAATCCTTTTCATTAATGCAACATGAGTATGTTGACATCAATGACAACACCGGTTAAACCCATACTTGCAACACTATGTTCCAACATCCTTGTTAATAGCATACGTAGACCATGAACCACAACATCAAGATATTAGATTGAAACTTTTAATTTTGCACACATTTTATTATTGTTGCATCGAAGACAAAACTCTTCATTCATACAAATGCTCCTAAAAATTATTGTGTAAAATTAGATTCATTTTTAGTGTACGAATTGAACTGTGAACATGTGAATTATTTGCAAATTAATTTTTGAATTAGGAGATCTTTTGATGATTAAAAAATGAATCCATTGAGTGCCTTTAAATAAAAGTGCATAACAACATATCATATAAACTTGTATTTAGTTGTCCCTAGGTGGGAAGTGTGTTGGTTCTACAATTAGTTCATTATATTTTTAAAGATGCACTCTTGAGATCTTTGTAGCCCTAGGGTACACGATCAAGATAGAAGATCAAAAAGACTTATAATATTATCTTAGTAGATGAGATGACTTGTTGTGAGATCCCAGGTGAATGATATGAGATAGGGAAACTATAGATTTCTATGACCTCAATAGAGTTGTGAGACTAAACCAAAAAATAGAAGATGGTATGCATGTTTAGCTTAATAGGATGTGTTTTTTTATCAATGCTTATGCTAACCCAAGCCTCTTTTTGATGGATACTATCTTTTCGACATTGATAAGTTAATTAATACTTTAGCTTTATTTTAAGATAAAAGTCTTCTCCATTCAATTGAATGAAGTAACCTTTTTAAACTAGATGAAATCTAGGGAAGTTAAATCATAACTTTGTTTCTCATAATATAGAAGGGTGAATCTGAGGTTATGAATGGTTGACTATGTGAATAACCTCTTTAAGGATAGATCATTACTTTATTTTGGCTAACTCATGTTGAGTGTGGAACTTAATGTAAGTAAGAAAGAATTATCTTATTTAGGACCTTACCTTTTGTTGAAGACATTGATCATGTAGTAGGATCTTTTTGTGGAAAATCAAGTGTATTAGTGAAAAAGGGAATGTATCTTTGGATGTTGTATGCCATTATGGTTGTAGATTTACTAGATGTAAGGATTTGTGTGAACTCCTTATGATTTATGAAATCTTAAGAAAATAATACGAGATATTAAATGATGTATGTTACATCCCCAAACTTTGACTATGTTTTACTTTTACTTTCATGTGATTAAGTGGATAAGTTATCATGGATTAATGATTTGACGTTTAGGAAAATGTCAAGATAAATCATTGATTTTATAAATTATGATTAATGCATAGAATTTGACATGAGATCAAAAGATATTGAGATTATTTAATCATAGTTTGTATGAATGTGAGTGAAACAGAGTAAATTTCCACATCTGGGAAAGGAAGGAGAGCATCATCGGAGAGAAGGGAATAAATGTTTGGGAAGAGACAGATTTGCCATTTGGGTTCCCATTTGTACTGTTGTCAATGAGATTTGCACCCTGTTAAACGTAAGGTTTAACAATCTATTTAAACATGGGAAGACCTCTAAAGCTATGGGTAACTTGTAAACAAAGGTCTCACCTCCAGAGAAGGTTGGCTTCCTAATGGGTATCACTTGAACTACTTTCTATCCTACTGCTTTGACAAGGAAAAGGGTTAATAAGAGATTGCATAAAAATGAAACTTACAGCTAAGGTGATGCACCAAAACTAACTAGAACCTGCAAACACAGCTTGCATACACAATTTCAACAATGACTGAATTTGACTTACACAACTCACTTTCATATATCTTTGCATAAGTACTTTATAAAGAGGTTAAAATGTTTAAACCTTTAGAAGGAAAGAATTTTCACAACTAAAAGTGTTTGCATTCTTGACACAGATTATAACCTGCAACAACATACCCTTCTATAAAAAAGGTGCTTAGCCTGAGACAAAATTACAAGGAAATAAACAAAACTTCACAAGTAACTCGATCAATCAATTAGATACACACAATAAAGTACAAAGTGGGAAGGCAAAAATACTCATAATCATTGATGTCCAAGGTCACCACTGGTATACATGTTCAAAATTGAATGAATTACAAACTGGCAAAAATTCGAACAATGATAGTAAAAATCACAAGTCTCTAGAATCTGCATGTAAGAACTGAGTACAAAAGAGTCACATAAGTGACTATATCCACCACTATCCAAGTGGTTCCACAATACAAGGAGCTGGAAACTAACTAGGGTTGGATGCCCATAAAAAGCCTAAAATCTTGGGCCTATATCCCCTCCACAAGAGCCCACAATGAAGGAAAAGTCTATCATGACCTAGTCAATCATAATGACTAGTGAAAATAACTCAAAAATGACTCTAAGAGTAATAAAATCACTCCTAGATACCCTCCAAAGTCAAGCCAACTACTAACTGTCCTCAAGACTTAGTCAATCTCCCTTCACTCCAAGGCAAAACAAAGGGCTACATATTTGGCATGTGTCTACCAACTCTTCCACAATCCAAGCACATGCTCTCAAAGCCAATAAATTCCTCCATCACTCCCCTTTACTCTCCTTTGCAATAAAAGTAACAATAACTCCTTAAATGATTTATATGGTTATCATTTAAAGTCTATTGTTTTACATTATATATATCTCATACAAGGAAAAAAAAAATACAAAGGAAAATGGCACCGAGGTGCTCACCCTAATACGAAGAAAGCAAAAGACTTAACAAAGTCTTAACATGCTCTGCCACCTTGTGGCATTCACCTAGGCATTACATATTATAAGGTCTTGACCATGGGCTTTTTAAATGATATGCAAAAAACATAAAAGACAAAAAGAAAAGCTTATCGGGTCTTTAGGGTTATGAAACCCTAAGACACAAAAACAACTTTTTGAAGCTCATTTTTACATCTTGCATTTCTTGTCATTTTTATTTGCCCATTTTGCGCCACCATGAGGGTTTTGTTTGAGCTTTCTATAGATGAAATCTATTATTTTTTAAGGCATCTTGACTGTATTCCTCCATGAAAAGCTTCTGTAGCTCAAGGTGAGTTCGATGAAGTTGTTTATTTGAAGTTATGCTTTGAAACTCCATTATTCATGCTACTTTTTATTACTGTATAAGCTGGAAGTCTCTGCACTTTTCATGGATGTAATGAAGGACTTCATTCTCATCTTAGACCTCCTATAGCATTTTGAAAGGCTTCTGTAACCATCTAACTGTTCTCTATCTTTATGCTTTCTTAGGGTTTCAAAACCCTAACTATGTTCTTGCTCTGAACACTTACAGTTGATTCTCCTTGTTGTTTTTTGTATATACATGCTTCTTATAGCAGCTTCACTGTGTTCTTTATCTTTTGTATCTTAGGGTTTCAAAACCCTAACTGTGCTTTTGGACAACCATAAAAATAACTGCAGTTGTTGAGGCTCTTACTGGTTTCTTGATCTGTATGAGATTTTCTGGCTTTCTGTAAACATTTTTAGACCTCCTGTCTCTGGCTATCTTAGTTTTGAATTTTCCTCTTTTCTGTTGATGGATCTCTATGCTATTCATTGCCTTTTGTTGTAGCATTCATGAAAGACTTCCTGCAATTATCTCAACATACTTAATGTTATTTCTGGCATATTTTCATGTACCTGTCATGGTAGTTTGCTGAAATGCTCCTGTGAATAGAAACAATGAAAGGTTTACTTTCTCTTAATATTCTGATGGCTTTTCAAACCTCATACATTATTTGCTCCTAACTCTATTTTATGTAGCTAAATATTCTATATTTCTATTCACTTTGCACATATATGATGTAGCATTCATCAACTTGGAATTACTTCTGTGTCAAAAACTACCTCCTGTCACTGTGCTTGAGAACTCCTCTGTGTATAAGCTTTTCATGGTATCTTGTATCAATGAATTTTTGTGGCATTCTATAACATGTATACACTATTGTTCTTAATTGATTGTTGATTGTCCCCTATTGGCATGCAATCATTCTGAGCATAAGGTATTGTTTCTAGTTTATCTCTAAAAATATGGAGTTCTTTAACAGTCACTTAATTGTTTTGAACTACCTGATGCAGTAGAGACTACTATAGTCATAGAGATGATTGTCCCTATCCCTCTAATGCATGTATCATTGTCTTTTTATCAAGATTACCTCAGTCATGCTTATGCTTCAGATCTACTATCCATTGTCTTGAGATGCTCTTGTTCCCTCTATTATGACAGTACCTTCCTATCTTGAAAATGACTGTGTTCTTCCTTTATTGCTCGGTGATACGGCCTTGTATACAAAACTGTGTGACAGTCCTCTCCTCATTGTGTCAATTTGATGACTATTCTATTGCTCTATACTTGAATGTTGTGATAGTTACTATCAAGTGAGACTATTCCATTTCATACTTTGTAACTCTTCCAAAGACAGTGATTGCTCTACTCTTGATGATGGTTATCATGCATTATGCCTTCTTCTACTACCTTTGATAACTGTTATGGATGCCTCTTGTCATTCAACATTTCTTCCTTATGACTCAGTGATCCATCCATGTTCGATAACTATGACTATATTATCACTGTTGTAACAGTCATCCCTAGTGACTGCTTCTAAGAACTATTCCTTTTGTATGTTCTTTGTCCTTGTGACAGTCACCTTTGACAGAGCTATTTCATCCTTGTTTTATAGCTGTTGAGATTTCCCTCTAGATATGACTAATCTTGTCTTCTGTCTATGGATGATTGTTGATCCTTTTGACTGTGCTTTCAACACTATCCTTGTTGTACTTATACTTGATCTTGAATGCAGACTGCATCATGTAATATCTCCTGATAAGCTATTTCTTATGCTACTCTGCATGACATTGACTCTCTTTATACACTCTGTCCTTCTTGCATCTGATAAATACATATGAAATGTTCTATAATGACTATGAGCTAGACTCAACCCTTGTGGGAGCCACATTTTCTCCACTCATAATGTAACCTGATGAATCAAACAGAAACATAATTACACATGTATCTGCACATGAAGCAAACTTGTTAGAAAATAAATGCATATTTTGGATGTGTTTGATGACTTGATTGTTCTTCTAGGACATCCAAGGTATGCATTTCTTATTTAATGCATTTGAGGATCAGTTTGTACATGCATAGGTACTTGTTCATGTCAGGTTTGGGACCATTCATTGCTTAGAGCTCTACTCTAACACCACTATTTTTGCCAGATGCAGGAACTAGAGGCGACATGAAACAAGGACAAAAACAACCTAGGGAAACAACAAGACAACACACCAGAACCAATCATTCTCAAGCAATGACTGACCTCTAACCCTACATGCACATTTATTTACATTTAATTATTCATGTATAGGATTTTCTTCAATTTCATTGAATAAGAAAAGTTAATCTCACGGCTTGTGTGAGATAATGTACATTTTACATTCAATAAAGATTATTTTGTTTGTTCAAAAAATATTTGTGTAAATCTTTCTTATATTACATGCACTTGGATAAATGCAGTAATTTGATAAACATAATCTTTTTAAATTATTTCATTTATGCACTTGAATGTAATGTAGGAAAGATTAGATGAAATGTACCTTTTAAACTTTGAATCAAGGCTCTACCTGAATGAGCTGTAGTGAAATTTAGGTAACATGTACATTTCGTGAACCTTCTTGATATGAAGTATGTATTAGTTAACTCTCCTTGTTGAGTCAATCTCAATTCGATCATTGTTCATTTGTCGTTATGGAAAGGATTTTGACGTCAAAAACTTCATTGAATTGGTCGAGAGATATTCAACAACTAATTTTGAGGTTAGAGTTAAACCATTTTCCTTTGTCAGAAATTTTCTGACATATTTATTTGTTTTGCGTGAATATTGATGATGATATCAACATAGGTGGCGAAGGGGGAGAAGACCTCAACCTCATTCACACAACTTGCCAAATAATTAATATCAACATTTATAGACATGGTATCACTACTATTGTGTTGATATATTATATTTATAAATTGGTATATTATAATATTATTTATAGAAATATGTTTATTTGGTCTTAATAACTTATCTCCTTTTGATAAGCTTTCTTGGGTTGGAAACCTCCATACTCATGTAGTTGTGCATGTATTGAATTCCACGTAATGTGGAGAGAGTGGGGAGTAATCCACTACTAATCTGCAAGAGGTTAGCAACTGTCATGTTGCATGCTCGCGGGTGGAGACTTCTAAAGAAGTTTGGTGTTTACCCCATGGTGGGAAAAAGGTACCACTATATCATTATTTAAAGAATGATCTTTCTTTTAGTAGTGTGTGAAAGAAAAACAAAAAGTCTAGCATGGATAAAAAACCACGATGACAGAAAGAATACACAGGAGTAAACTAGAAGTCCAAGAGGAGGACTATAGCTAGCCATCGAACATGTATCTCTTGAGATGGATGAGGCTTTGTAAAGCATGATATGTATTTCCTTTTTGCTATCATTGTTTGAATTTCTTTTAAATGATCACTATTGGCAAGAGACACTGCTACGAGTTGATAGGTGTTGTCATTGATGGCAACTAAGATCATCCCAAACATCAACACAACACAAGTTGTTCATACCAGAAGTCAGAATCAGAATTTGTCTAAGTCTGGGCAGTAAAGAACAGAGTAGTAACATAGTTCGATATCTTGATGCAGATCTCTCCGGTGGAAAGGCATGGTTTGCTGCGGACCTAAGGTAGTTGATAGTATTGCAGAGACACCCTAAATCTAGATTTTCATCCTCTGGTGATGAAGGATTTAAAAGATATTAGTATCTGAGTACCAGGTTCCAGTATGACAGAGTAGACAGAAGAAGAACAGGCATACCTTGCAGAAGATCTTGATTCCGGATGTATAGAAGTTGCTTGTTGGACAAATAGTGGTGATTAGTGATTGTGGCCGACATGAGTAATGATTTCCAAGGGCAAGTTTTGGTCCGCACCTTAAGATATGCATAGATCTGGCCAACAGAGCAGAGCATTCATAAAAGTTCTAAGTGTTGATTGAAGCTGACTGACAGGATGATTGTATATCATGTTGCGGATATATGTAGTCAATGAAATTGAATGATTAAGTGCATGTGAAGAAGGTGTATATGTGAAAGGAGCATAAATCAAAAGTGCGAATGAAGGCAGATCAGTAAGAAGAGCAGAAGCAAGATGAAATGTGTAAGATCAGTTTTTGTACTTAACCGGAATTGAAATTCATGCATAGGCAGATGCTATTAATTAGTTCAAATCTCTTTCTCTTGTAATATTTCATAGGCAGTGAGCCTCCATTTGAGCAGTGAGCTCTGGGTAGTGAGCCCAAATGCATGTGTATTCCCATTTGTAAAATACTTTTAACAGGGTATTAATTCTTGTGGGTTAACCCCCACCGTGGTTTTTCCCTTAACCGGGTTTCCATGTTAAAAATCTTGGTGTCAAGTGTGTTATTTATGTTTCTACTTATGTGATGCTGAAATCTTTATTTCATTAATTTGATTATAAGTTGTAAAGAAAGTTTAAAAGAAGAAAAAGTTGTAAATGTGTGACAACTGATTCACCCCCCCTCTTAGTTGTCTAGACCTAATCCAACGATTGGTATCAGAGCAAGGTTCCTTTTGAAAAGTTTAACAACTTAAGGAAGATCTGGGAGATGGATGAATATTACCTTCAAGGGCAACTTAATCTCACCCTAGATGATCTTGAGCAGTCTAAGGCAAAAGTCCAAGAGCTGCAAGATAAAATCAAATAGGCTAAAGACTTCATTGAGATTTTAAAAGGAAAATTAAGCAAATCCAAAGGAAATGATCAACCTCCTCAATTAGAAGACAAGGCCCTAAAAGAGAAGACAAAGGAACACAAAAAGTTAGCTGAGGAAGTTGTTGTCCTAAGAAATGAGATGGAAACTGGAGTGATGAGACTAACCAAGGAAGTTGAAGACAGGAAGAAAACTGAAGAAGAAATGAAACAAAATATGAAAGAGAGAACTGAAGAATGCTGCAGACTAGATGGTATAGCTGGTCTCCTAGAGTCTAATCTACAAGAAAGTAGAAACAATGAGAGAGAACTTGAAAGACAAATTATCACTCTCAGGCATGACCTAGAAATTACAAATGAGTATAAGGAGAAGTTCAAACTAAGCTCAACTAAGCTTGAAACCCTAATTGAAGAGCATAAAAAGAATGATGACAAGCATGATCTTAGATATGAGAAAAGTGAAAGCTCTGGATCCAGACAAAGAAATATTCAATCAAGAAATAAAAGAAACAGAACTAGAAAGCCTTCGGTAAGACAACCTAATGCTCCAAGATATCCATCATTCAATGGAAATTGTTTCAATTGCAACAACTATGGTCATAGAGCTACTCAGTGCAAAAGCAAATTAAATCAAAATGGTCCATCCTTCTCCGGTCAATGCTTCAAATGCAAAAGGTATGGTCATAAATCCAATGAAGGTAGAAGTATGATAATAAATAACTCAAATGGCAACTCTTTCAATGGCTATTGTTTTGCTTGCAATGGATTTGGACACATGGCTAATCAATGCAGATAAAGAGGAAACCAATTCCATAAAGGAAATGTTGTATGCTTTAATTGCAATAAATATGATCATATTGCAAGATTCTGCAAAAATAGGAACAATGGAAGAAGAGGTCCGGTAAGTAGAAAACCGGATGAACAGAGACAAGACAAAGGCAAGAAACAAATTGATGTGAATGAGATATGAAATGAAATGAACAAGACTTGGGTAAAGAAAGATACAATGAATAATTGTGATGGGTCTGCATCGGAATCCGGTACTGAAAATTCCTCCAAGAATTGAATTGAGAGTCATGGCTCAGAGGGAATAGTAGTGGAAATCAAATTCCCCCAGCCAGAAAGTGGGTGCCTGGAGATGGCACAAAAAGAAAAAAAACATTTTGATCTGTCTCAAAACTTTTGGGAAAATTTATGGAAAGAAAAATGTTGATATAAAAACTTGCGAAGTGATTTATGAAGAACTATAAAAAATAGAGCAACTGGATATAATTAGGGCAACACATTTATTACAATGCCAAAATAGGTGTTGCAAAATATAAAAGGTCACTTGGTCACTCATTTGAATCACTTTACATTCAGAGGAAACAAGAAGAAGAACATTCAAGCTGCAAATCCAGAGACTGAGGCGCAAAAGAGTGAATTCAACCGAAAATTGATCAAACCTAACCTCGCTAAAGACAAAGGTACCTATCTATAAAACTTTGAATCTGAAATATGTTGAGATGGCTACTCCTCATGTTGACATTACTAAAAGGTCACAACTTAAATTTAAGAAGCATCCTCACAAATTAATAGAAGTTGACCCGTTAGGTGCCTTTTCGAGTGTTCCGTATGGTGTACTGCATGTTGAAGATATTAGGGTTTATATTCATGCAAACTTAGATGAATTTGGAGATTCAAGATATGTAGATCTATTTGAGAAACAACTCAGTGATGAAAATCACGAACTTAAACCCGAATAAAAGGCACTACAGGATAAACACTTTACTCAGGTCATGGGGTTTCCAACATTTGATGAGGATGAATGGGTCTGATATGTTTTAAGCCAGATGCATGATGAATAAAATTTGGTTGTTAAAACCATTCAAGATTACCAAGGATGCTATAAAAAATGTAACTGGGTTAAACTCAATCGGAGAATTGTCCATGCTGAAAGCCATGAAAAACCAGATAGTGATAGATGCTACCAGTGCCAAGTTTGATAGAAGAGCAATGACTATAAATGATATTATAGAACTGGATGTTAAATTTTCCTCCATGGTGATTGGGTACAAGATCTACCACTTGAGCAGAGAAAATTCTATTTCCAGGATAGCCATATATGCTGCATACAAGATGCTAAAACAAAATACTGACTACTATTTGTGTGAATTATTACAAAATCAACTGATTGAAAATTTGAACAAAATCAAGAAAGATAAGAAAAACACCTTCAAGTATGGTACATTGGTTCTATGTCTATTCTTTTACTACATGAATGAGGTACCAGGGGTAAGAGGTGTGTACTGGAATAAGGATAAGCCAGTTGCCATTCAGATCAGAGATCATCTTCGTAGCATTGGTGACTTTAAAGCTCAGAAAACTGCAATATGGGGTTACTTCAAGAACTTCCAGAGTATGATGTACTTAAGGGAAAGAATCCCTAAATCAATTGTTGAGAAGTACAAAAATGAAGTATGCTTCATGGTTGATACCGATCGGTGTCTAATGGAAGCAGTGGAACCTAGAACTGCTTGGATCACACCCATGGGGTATGAAGTAGATGAAAACATCCTGAATATGTATGCTCAACATCTTCTAAGCAAGCCTAAAGACACAACGATTGAAAGATTTGGAACATATGAGGAGCTGAGTTTGAAACTGTATACTGAGTTCATAGAACATGAAACAAATAGGAAAGTAAGAAAAGAAGTTGAGCAGTTAGCTGAAAATCTGGGTCTAACTAAGGAGGTTGTGAAGAAATTCAGAGAAAGAACTAAAAAGGTTGAGAAAGAGAAACTAGATAAGAAACAAACAAGTGCTCCGGTGGAACTCTCTTCCACTTCAAGAACTACTAGAAGCTCTACTTTTGCTCTTGTACCTTCCAAGACTGCAAAACTGAAAGCAAAATCATCTGAAAAAGGGGAGAAAAGAAAGAAAATAAAAGCATCCCAGACCTATGAAAGCATAAGAGAAGAGGAAGAAGATGCAAAATTTTACATTGAAATCAAAGAAATAAAAGCCACCAAAACAAACGTTGCAAAAGTAACCCAAAAGAAGTCCTCTGGAAGAAAAAGAGCTAGCAAAAATCAAAAGACAGAAACATATGAGGAATATGTTGAAAAGCCTACACTCTCCCTAGAGGATGTGATACAATCAATCACTGTAGATGGTAATCTGAGCCCCATGATTGAATTCTATGATGAATACAGTGATGCGGATAAAAGGGTGTTGGAGGAAGCAACAATCATATATCTTAACATCTATAACAAGGCACTAATTGAGATAACTTCAGAGTTGCCACAAAGTCTGGCTGATATTTTGGAATTGAGAAAAGAAAATGCCAAATGCAAAGACTTGGAAATCAGGGAACATGAGCTAATAACATTATGTCCTCAGATTTCACCTGATCAAATAAATATGATATTCAAGGAAGTCAAAGATGACTTTAGAAGCAAAAATAGAATGAACAAGCTCATCATGGGAGAAACAAGTGAGATCGTTGAAGAAACTCAAGAAATTCTTTTGAAAGAATTGAGAAAGCACAATCTTCCCATAGTCACAAAAGAAGTTTCGGATGGTGAAAAAGAGAACATCTTTGAACAGCAATTTGAGTTGGGTGATGCCTCTATTCTAGAAGAAGAACAAACAAATCAGAAGGATATAGAAATGATGGATAGAGTAGTTGATGCAGGAGATACTCCTAATCCACCAAATAAGATGGGAAAAGAAGATAATATTACTACTTCTCAAAGTCCTCCAGATCAGGTAGCAAGTGGTGAACAAACAGAAAAGGGTCCCTCTACAGCGAACACAAAGAAAAATAAAATAGGGGAAGAAGAAGGAAGAGAAAAGAAAGATAAAGTAGAAGAAGATGGTGCAAATGCTGAAGCACACAAAGCAGATACTGAGAAATTTGATGAATAGAAGAATAATTCAAAGAATGTTGCAAGAGACACTACATATGCAGTGAAAAGTCTTCTTGAAAAAGAAGTGATTAAGCTTTATGAACCTAAACTACTTCAAGGTCTAGCAAATCTAGATGCTCTCTCTCCAATTCAACTGATGAAAATAGCATCATTCACCCAAGTAAAGGCTAGAGAAAAGATGTTGAAGTTCCACAGAGAGGACAATGAGCTACTGGGACTTACATCTAGGATTTTGGAGAAGTTGATGCCTGCCTATCAAAAGAGTCCATTTGATTCCCCCTATGAACATCTGAAAAATCTTGTAAGTTATGTAAATACTCATTTTGAGTCCTTTAAGAAATCTGTGGAGGCAAAAGTTCAAAAAGAGTTCTTGGATAAGAAATTTTGTGAAATAAAAAGCCTGATAGGAAATGATAGAAGAATACTTGGTATTAGCATAAAGAGTATTTAGAATGCTCTAAATGATTGAAGTGATTTGTACAAATTTTGTCTATGGCCCAAAGTAAATGAAGACATTGAGAAAAAGATAAAGAAGCAAGAACAAAAATTGTCAAATTTCTCTCAAAATTTTGATCCTCTAACAGTTTCGCCTATAAGTCAAGAATGTCAAGTAATCAGCCTGACAGATGAGATAAAGAGGCTTGTCAAAGAAAAGGGTAACATTATGAAGAGGATGTGTGAGCTCTGGAGACTGATTGCCCCTAAGTTAGAGACAATGCATAATGCCCTATCTGAAGCTCAGACTGCAGTTCAAACTAGTGATCCATCTGATCTATTAAAGGCAGAAGCATATTCATTTTTGTTAAGTGGGTACATCTCAATTTTGGATGGAATGAAGAGTACTTGGGCCTCTGAACTTGTACAAATACAAACCAGTTTTGCAGACATTCTCAAGTTTATGTAATTAAAACTTGATGATTGATTGTACTTATGCGGCAATCTATTCAGATTTTTTTTTGAGTTTTTGCTTGCGGACCCCACCCTTTGCATTGATGTCAAAGGGGAGTGAAGGGTAGTGAAAAATGAGGAATTCAACAAAGAGGGAGAACTGGAATAAGTGAAGGGCACGGGTGTACAGACAAAGGGGGAGTTGTACCAAGACACTTAGTCATTTTTCACTAAGTGTTGCCATCAATGCCAAAGGGGGAGATTGTTGGCAAGAGACACTGCTTCGAGTTGATAGGTGTTGTCATTGATGGCAACTAAGATCATCCCAAACATCCACACAACACAAGTTGTTCATACCGGAAGTCAGAATCAAAATTTGTCTAAGTCCGGATAGTAAAGAACAGAGCAGTAACAGAGTCCAGTATCTTGATCTCTGGTGGAAAGGCATGGTTTGCTGCGGACCTAAGGTAGTTGAAAGAATTGTAGAGACACTATAAATCTAGATTTTTGTCCTCCGGTGATGAAGGATTCAAAATATATTAGCATCTGAGTACCAGGTTCCAGTATGATAGAGCAGACAGAAGAACAGGCAGACCTTGCAGAAGATCTTGATTCTGGATGTATAGAAGCTGCTTGTTGGAGAAATGATGGTGATCAGTGATTGTTGCTGACATGAGTAATGATTTCTAAGGGCCAGTTTTGGTCTGTATCTTAAGAAATGCATAGATTTGGCCGACAGAGCAGAGCATTCATAAAAGTTCTAAGTGTTGATTGAAGCCGACTGACAGGATGATTGTAGATCATGTTGCGGATATATATAGTCGATGAAATTGAATGATTAAGTATGTTGGAAGAAGGTGTATATGTGAAAGGAGTAGACATCAAAAGTGTGAATGAAGGCGGATCAGTAAGAAGAGCAAAAGCAAGATGAAATGTGTAAGATCAGGTTTTGTACTTAACTGGAACTAAAATTCATGCATAGGCAGATGCTATTAATTAGTTCAAATCTCTGTCTTTCTCTTGTAATATTTCATAGGCAGTGAGCCTCCATTTGAGCAGTGAGCTTGAATGCATGTGCATTCCCATTTGTAAAATACTTTTAACAGGGAATTAATTCTTATGGGTTAACCCCCACTGTGGTTTTTCCCTTAACCGGGTTTCCATGTCAAAAATCTTGGTGTCAAGTGTGTTATTTATGTTTCTGCTTATGTGATGCTAAAATCTTTATTTCATGAATTTGATTATAAGTTGTAAAGAAAGTTTAAAGGAAGAAAAAGTTGTAAATGTGTGACAACTGATTCACCCCCCCTCTCTGTTGTTTGAACCTAATCCAACAATCACAATGACTACAACAAGATGATATCATTAGAATACATGCATTATTATTAAGGGATACTAGACAGCTACAATAGGTCGATATTATTATTGCAATACATGCTTTCTGGTAGAGCTTACCATGTGGCAGGTCGATAGCATTAGAATGAATAGTATAATCTTGCTATCATTTCAACGACAGTTAAGAGACTTTATTAATCATTTCTAGATTATTGTATGCATGATACTTTGATACCAGTTGTCATATTATTAAATATCAAAGTTCTTTAACTATCATTGTGAGACCATGACTGGTTCTTAATGACTGTATGAGATTGTTCTTTACAGTCGATATTCCCTAATGTTTTTGTAAAGAAAGGTTACTAGTTAACCTTGATAACACATCAATAATGATGTAAAATGGAGCCTTGGGTTGAGAAAATAGTCTTTCTCAGTATGGACGACACTATAGGCATTTTCAGATTGAAGAAAACCACTCATTGATACTATCTTTAAACGAGTTTAATAAGATTTCAATCTGCATGTCTCAGACTCGAATGATATATTTTCTTTTTCAAATGAGACCAATTGTAACAATAATAAAAGTGGCCCCGAGCAGGATAATAAGGTCAAGACATAGACCCTCAAGCCTAGTTTACAAGATGGTGGACTTTTGAGTTCCATAACTTTATTACATAATTGTTAGTTTGAGACAAGAACAACAGTTATCTAATCTATTTATATTATTGTATCTATTAGAATCTGTTGTACCCATTATAAGAACATGACCTTTGTTGTGAAAAACTTGAAAGGTCATGTGGTCGACAAGAACCATGTCATTTGATGACAACCATTTAGCCATGAATTGGTAAGTGTTTTAAATGTAAGTAGAACATTAGAATTTGTTTTACGATGCATGTCAACATATCTTTTTATATGACAAAGGTTCTTAAATAATCGTTTTGCATAAAGGGATTAGAAAAGGTAGATTTCTAAAAAGATCTCGTACATGCATAATAAACCTATAAATCTTTCCACAAGTATGTGGTTGACTATTATTAGACATTCTATTGTCGCATGGATTAGATGAAAATCCTTGAACCAAGTGAAAAGCCTTGGATGAACTTATGAAGTAATAAACAAAACCATTCTTTTGTTAGATTTAGGACAGACAACTGAGAGGGGGGGTGAATCAGTTGTCCAAAACTTTCTTCCAATTAAACACTTAAATTCACTTTGTAATTCAGCAGCATAATAATAAATCAATCATGGAAACACAATGCATTAAATCAAGAGCAGAAGCACATTAACACATAAGACACCAAGATTTTGACGTGGAAAATCTGGTTAAGGGAAAAACCATGGGGTGACTAACCCAAGATTGTATTCTCTGTTAGAAGAATAGAAAGAACAAAATGGCACATGCCAATTAGGGCTCATTGCCCGAGCACACTGCTAACAAGAGGCCCACTACCTACAGGAGACACATTGTCTACAGAATAATAAGTATTACATACTTGAATTGAAGAATAACATCTTCACCATGCTTGAGTCAGTTCCATTTAAGCCCAATACTTCTGCTCTGCCTTTCTCTTTCCTCCTCTCTACTACTCTCTCATCTCCACCATACAATTGAAATGACTTTACAACTCCTTATTTATACAAGACATCGACTTAGTAATTATCATCCAAGTCGGCATACATTACAGAGCAAATACATAAATACAACATGACTTATTACAAAAAGACTTCACGCAGATCAACATACTGTCGGCCACACAGATCTGAGACTTCAATCTTTCTTTGGGAACACGTCATTAGTCACAGGACACCTTGTAGATCATCTGCGAGATGTGTAACTCATCTGGTTGGCCAGACTTAAGAAGAACATCATCATCGAAAGTAAATCTTCAATTACGAGATCGATCTTCAATGCGGACCACCAATACGAACTAGACACAATCCAAGGACCTCCACAAGCTTTCCTGAATCACCAAGAACATCCACACTACTTCTGCTTACTGAAATCATTCTCTTCTTCATTCGGAACCTCAAGAACACAGTTTGTCATCACTATCATATTGGAATAGATGCTTGTGGACCTCCAGACCACGAACCAATTGAGTTGTCACTTCAAATTGACTTCCTAAACACTCCACCAAATCCACAGAACATGATATTTCATTTCCAGATCTCATCGGACCTATCTGTATCACTCTATCACCTCTAAACATCTGCCAGAACCAGTTTTACTTAAGTGGCCATAACATCTTTAGATCTTCACGCAGACCTCTAAGATCTTTACTGAATCATCTTAAGACACATATATAAAAACCCTTTGAAGCACACCCTCTGATCTTCATCTTAGCTAGGATCTTTACCTCACTGTCTTCACTGTTCTTCTCTATTCCTGATTAGGACTAATTTTCTCAATATCCTCAGCACACAGTTCATCCAATCCTTATCATCAATGCAACAGGAGTATGTTCACATCAATGACAACACCGGTTAGGCCCATACATGCAACAATCTCCCCTTTTGTCATTGATGGCAACATATGATGTGAAAAACTGTTTTAACCATCAAGACAAGAACTTCTCCATACTGTCACAACTCCCCCTATCAACAACATCCAGTCACATGTCTTCTCTTCCTTTACTGTTCCCCCTTTGATCAACAACCACTTGTTTTTCACATGTCTTCTCTCCCCCTTTGACATCAATGGCAAAGGGCACATACTTGCATTACTTTAGAAACATATCAGCTACTCCTCCTGAGTAGCAGCTTCCCAAACATCAATCCAGACCACAAGATATGACTGTGAGATCCACTAGACTGATGCACAACAGTGCACCTTAATTCAGAACCGGAGGGGTAATAACCCCTAACTTCTCCTTGAGATACTCAAAAGAGTCCTTAGATAGAGGTTTAGTAAAAATATCTACAATTTGATCCTTGGAAGGCACAAACTCCAATTTGACTTCATTCTTGTTCACTTGCTCTCTCAAAAAGTGAAACTTGATGGATATGTGTTTAGTCTTTGAATGCAACACCAGATTCTTTGATATGTTTATTGCACTTGAATTATCACAGAAGATTGTGATAGGTTCCTCATACTCCACTCTGATCTCTCTTAGCATTTGCTTCATCCACAATATTTGAGTGCAACTACCTGTTGCTACAATATATTCCGCTTCTGCAGTGGACAGAGCTATTGCCTCTTGTTTTTTGCTCAGCCGAGAAACCAATCTCTTCCCCAAAAAGAATGCTCCACCACTGGTACTCTTCTGGTCATCCACATCTCCTGCCCAATCCGCATCAGTATATGCATGAAGAGAGAAATTATGATCTCTAGGATACCACAACCCATACTCAACTGTTCCTTTCAGATATCTAAAAATTCTTTTGATTGCAATGACATGAGATTCTCTAGGATCAGCTTGGAATCTAGCAACAAGACCAACAACATTCATAATGTCAGGTCTAGTTTAAGTGAGATACAATAATCCTCCAATCATTGACCTGTACTTTTTTTGATCAGCCTTAGGAGAGTCATCATCTTTGCTCAATTTGCATCCTGTTGCCATGGGAGTACTGATTGGTTTTGAGTCTTCCATCCCAAATTTCCTCAACAATTCTTTCACATATTTAGTCTGAGAAATGAAGATTTCTTTCTTTGTTTGAGTGATTTGCAGACCAAAAAAAAAATTATTTCCCCAAACATGGACATCTCAAATTCACTTTTCATTTGATTTGCAAAAGTCTTGCACATACTATCTCTTCCTCCAAAAATGATATCATCAACAAACACTTCAACAATCAAGATATTTTCATGATCAATTTTGAAGTACAAATTACTGTCAGCAGTACCTTTGTTGAAACCAATCTTCAAAAGATGCTTATCCAATCTTTCATACCAGGCTCTTGGGGCTTGCTTGAGTCCATAAAGTGCTTTCTTCAACTTGTAAACCATATCACCATGATCAGACAATTGAAATCCATCCGGTTGCTCAATGTAAACTTCTTCTTCCAAGTCACCATTTAGGAAGGAAGACTTAACATCCATCTGATATACCTTGAAATCCTTGAAGGCACCAAAAGCAAGAAATAGTCTGACTGCTTCAATTCTTGCCACCGGAGCAAAAGTTTCTTCAAAATCAACTCCTTCTACTTGGCAGTAACCCTTGCAGACCAATCTGGCTTTGTTTCTAACTACTTCACCATCTTCATTTAGTTTATTCTGGAAGACCCATTTGGTTCCAATCACATTCTTGTTCTTAGGTCTGGGAACAAGATCCCAAGTGTGATTTTTCTCAATTTGCATCAGTTCTTCCTCCATTGCTTTGGTCCAGTTTTCATCATTGCAAGCTTCATTCACTGTCTTAGGTTCAATCTTTGAAATCAGACAGTACTCTTCTGAATCTTGAGCAATCCTTCTTCTTGTTTGTACACCTTTGCTTTTATCACCTATGATCTGGTCTTCAGAGTGATTCAGTCTTACATACCTGGGAACTTTGGGAATTTCTTGCACTTCTGATTCTTAAACAGGTTCATTCAAACTTAACTCTCCTTCCTGATTTACCGGATTAGTCTGAATCTAAATTTCAGAGGGAGCTTGGACTTCTTGAACAAAAACATCATTTTGATCATCTTCATCATATTCATAAAACCTTGAGGGTTTTTCAATACCTTCATCAACCTTCACATTTGTACTTTCTACAATCTTCCTTAATCTCTTGTTATAACACCGGTATGCTTTGCTTTGAGTAGAATAACCCAAGAATATTCCTTCATCACTTCTAGCATCAAATTTTCCTAGATCTTCATCTTTTTTAATGTAACATTTGCTACCAAAGACTCTGAAATACCTCATAGTGGGAGTGATGCCAAACCAAAGTTCATAAGGAGTCTTACTGGTATTGCTTCTGATTTGTACGCGATTGAAAGTAGAGACTGCAGTGCTTATAGCTTCTCTCCAATAGATCTGAAGAACATTATCTTCCATCATCATGGTTCTAGATGCTTCCTGGATGGTTCAGTTATTTCTCTCCACTACTCCATTTTGCTGTGGAGTCCCAGGAGCAAAAAACTATCTTTTTATTCCATGTTTCTCACAGAATTCTATGAACTCATCGGATGTGAATTCTCCACCTCTATCAAACCTCAGACATTTCAATTTTAATCTGGTTTCATTCTCTACCATAGCCTTGAATATTTGGAATTTCTCAAGAGCTTCTGATTTTTCTTGCAGAAAGGTTACCCACATCATCCGGGAGTGATCATCAATTAATAACATGAAGTATCTATCACCTTGCACACTCCTAATTCTTGCCGAGCCACATAAATCAATATTAATTAAGTCCAATAATCCGGTAGAAGACTATTCTTTACTTTTGAAAGTGACTCTGCTCTGCTTACCCAACTGACATTCTTTGCACAAACTTTTAGTAGGTTTCACCAGTCTTGGAAGATCTCTTACAGCCTGAGTGTTGCTTATCTTGATGATATTATCAAAATTCACATGACACATTATGCCACAACCAACTCTGATCAATTTAAACAAATAAGCAACTTTTACTAGTACCAACCAAGTGGAAGATATTACCTTTTGTTTGAGTACCAGATGCAATCTTTGTTCTAGAACTTTCAAAGATCTTGCATTTTTCATTTTTGAATCGAAGATCATAGCCTTTGTCCACCAACTGTCCAACACTAAGAAGATTGTGCTTCAGGCCTTCAACATATAGTACATTACTGGTTTTGTTCTTTCCATCAAAAGAAATAGTTCCTCTACCCTTGATTCTGCCAGCAGAATTATCACCAAAATTTACCACTCCTCTTTCATACCTTTCCAAATCTATGAATTTATTTTTGTCACCTGTCATATGGTGAGAGCATCCACTGTCAATGACCCAATCATCCTTTTCTTCAACTTGGGCAGCTAGAGCTCTTTCTACAATTTTATGATTAACAGATTCAGAGGGTATTGGATCTTCTTCCTTGATGGTAATAAAAATCCAGTCACTTCTGGATTTGTTTCCTATTTCTGATTCATCATCTGTTACTCTTTCATCATCATCATCTTCATGAACATAGTAACATTTCTTTTAGAACCTTGATCTGTTAGGATTTGACCTTGAAAATCTTTTCGGACACCTTAAGGCAAAATGACCAATCTTATTGTAGTTAAAACACTTAAAAGGTAATTCCCCTTCATACTTACCGGATCCTCTTGGCAGTCCTTTTGCAATAAGGGCTTCAAGTTGAGCAGCTTCTAGTTCTTTTCTTGCTTTCTCATACCATGATAGTTTCTTTGAAGAGTTCTCTCCCAGATCAAACTTTTGTTTTCCTTTAACAGAGGCACTAGCTTTGAATGCAGATTCAGTTTTGGGGGGCATCTCCAAACTCAGTCAATTCAAATGCAGCTAATTTACTAACCAATTGATCTCTTGTGATACCTAAAATAGATCTGAATTCTTCAATAGCAGCAACCTTGTACTTGTAAGAATCAGGAAGGGACCTAAGAACTTTGCCAACAATCTCATCTTCATCCAAGACTCCACCAGCACATCTAATACCACAAACAAGCTCATTTACTCTTGGCATAAATGTAGTGATATTTTCATCTTCTCTCATCTTCAGATTTTCAAATTTTCCTTTCAAACTTTGTAGCTTGGCACATTTAACATACTTGTCTCCTTCATGCAGAAGTTCCAGTTTTTCCCAAATCTCAAAAGTAGTTTGTAGGTTAACAACATTTGTCAGCTCTGAGTCAGACAAGGCACTTAGAAGAGCTTCTTTAGTCCGTAGATTGTTTTCAGCATCTTTGATTTCATCTACGGTTTTCAGACCATTCTGTGGAGGAGTATACTTCTTTGAATCCATGATTCAATACTGCATTCCCATACATTGCAAGTGACATTCCATGTGACTTTTCCAAATAGTGAAATTGGTTCCATCAAACCTCGGACTATCCTTCTTGTAGGATGACATCCTGAATCTCCTCAAGTGGTTAAGCTCTTTTAGAAAAACTTAGCTCTAATACCAATTGTTAGATTCAGGACAGACAACTGAGAGGGGGGGTGAATCAATTGTGCAAACCTTTCTTCCAATTAAACACTTAAATTCACTTTGTAATTCAGCAGCATAATAAAAAATCAATCATGGAAACACAATGCATTAAATCAAGAGCAGAAGCACATTAACACATAAGACACCAAGATTTTGACGTGGAAAACTCGGTTAAGGGAAAAACCACGGGGTGACTAACCCAAGATTGTATTCTCTATTAGAAGAATAGAAATAACAAAATGACACATGCCAATTAGGGTTCACTGCCCGAGCACACTGCTCACAAGAGGCCCACTGCTTACAGGAGACACACTATCTATAGAATAATAAGTATTACATACTTGAACTGAAGAATAGCATCTTCACCATGCTTGAGTCAGTTCCATTTAAGCCCAATACTTCTGCTCTACCTTTCGCTTTCCTCCTCTCTACCACTCTCTCATCTCCACCATACAATTGAAATGACTTTACAACTCCTTATTTATACAAGACATTGACTTATGAATTATCATCCAAGTCGGCATACATTACAGAGAAAATACATAAATACAACATGACTTATTATAATGTTTCTTTGGGAACACGCCATTAGTCACAGGACACCTTCCAGATCATCCGCATGATGTGTAACTCATCTGGTTAGCCAGACTTAAGAAGAACATCATCATCAGAAGTAAATCTTCAATTACGAGCTTAATCTTCAATGCCGACCACCAATACGAACTAGACACAATCCAAGGACCTCCACAAGGTTGCCTGAATCACCAAGAACATCCACACTACTTCTGCTTACTAAAATCATTCTCTCCTTCATCCGGAACCTCAAGAACACAGTCTGTCATCACTATCATATTGGAATAGATGCTTGTGGACCTCCAGACCACGAACCAATTGAGTTGTCACTTCAAATTGACTTCCTAAACACTCCACCAAATCCGCAGAACATGATATTTCATTTCCGAATCTCACCGGACCTATCTGTATCACTCTGTCACCTTGAACATCTGCCAGAACTGGTTTTACTTAAGTGACCATAACTTCTTTAGATCTTCATTTGGACCTCTGAGATATTTACTGAATCATCTTAAGACACATGTATACAAACCCTTTGAAGCGCACCTTCTGATCTTCATCTTAGCTAGGAACTTTACCTCACTGTCTTCACTGTTCTTCTATGTTCCTGATTAGGACTAATTTTCTCAATATCCTCAGCACACAGCTCATCCAATCCTTATCATCAATGCAACAAGAGTATGTTGACATCAATGACAACACCGTTTAGGCCCATACTTGCAACATCTTTATGTCGAGAAGAGACATCAAAACCAAGAACATATAAACTTTTGAAACAAGGTGTAAAGTGACAAGGAGTCATAGATTCCATGTTGCAGTTGCAACAAAAAACTTCTTCATAAGATCAAGATGTCAATTTGAATCATCTTGGTATTGTACTTCAAAAATCAGAGTTAATAATCTAAGTCAGGAGGACTATAGGTGAGATCTATTTAAGACACCCCATGACTAGAATTGGTCACATTAAATTCATTGTAGGATGAGATAGTTTCTAAGTCGAATTAGAAGTGTGTGAACAATCGATTATGTTCATTGCGAAATGTCTATATATATTAAATCTTTGGCCAAAGTAATGCATCCGTCTCTACATGCATTGGTCGGTTCACTGTGTTCTAGATTTGCATAACCATCTAATAGTGTCATACTTAGTTAGAAGGGATCTATAGTGGTATGACCGTGTTGGTTATGTAGGACACAATGCTAGAAACTCAGATGGCAAAAACCTATTGGTTCTTTATATCTATTCCCTTCATGAAGGGTAGGGCCACTTCCAGGAAGGAAGGTGTGTGGGGGACCGTTGATCTGTGGTTAGAGGAAAAGCACTCGGGTGATGCTCTCCTTCCCAAGCAGATGAGAAGCCAAGACTTATAAATTCCAGATATAAAAATTTTAGATATAGTATATTTATTAATGACTTGACAATCAAATTTATGTACAAACTATTCTAATTTCCATGAGCAAAATATTGTAATTGTAAAGTGAAGGATTTCACTAGAATGCTATCTTTGAATATGTTGTAATTTTCAATTTTGAAAATATTCAGAAAATATATGCTTTATATTTATTTGATTATGCAAATGATTAAAAATGTTAGCAAACCAATGCTTGTGATAATTATGTTGATTTACTTTCTAGTGAATTCGGGCAAAAATTTAGGTAATATGAGAAGGCATGTTACAATGTCTTATTATGTGAATAGCACCTTAGAACTTGAAGTGATTGGATTTGCTTTACTATTTGAATACTTTAGAATTGTTTGTTTTGAATTGTCTTCTATTATGAATGAATGAATAATCTTAAGGCACTTTTTGGATAATGAATGAATGTTTGAAATTGTATGTAGTATCTCTACTTTTATTATTTTAATTTAAGTTAGAGAAAGAGCATGGATGGGTGTCGAATATAGAACTACATAGAAGGGTAGGTTCCTTCTTGAACCTATCTAGCCGAACACGGCTGGAAAAGATGCTTTGGCCAAAGCTTGTCAGTCAAATTAGTAATAGTTACTATTTGATGTTTTATATCTCTCTCTATTATACCATGATATTAGATCAGTATATGCATTTGACACATGCTATAAGGATAATAAATGTACACTAGATTCCTTCTAGTGCAATCACGGTTAGGAGGGTCCACAAAGTGAACAGTCTAGACTGTGTAGGAGTAAACACAATGGAAACAACTCAAAGCTAAGATGAAAACATAGATTCAGTCATTCAGTACATCATAGATTCAAAATACAAACATGTCAGCAACAAGCGCACTTCTGACTAGGGCTCACAGGCCTGATTCGTCAGTTACAAGATATGCGCAAGATATAGCTTTGAAGCACCTTACAGAAGAAAATCTAACTTATCAACTATCTACTGATGATCAACTACTTTCCTAGGCATCTACTACATGAATTTATATCCTCTCCGGATCACAAGATTCCTCCACGTCGGTCAAACAAATCACAAACTCCAATGAAAGAGGTGTAATGTGTGTACACGGATAGGTCAGCCCAAAACATAAGGTAATCCTCCTCAAGTGAATGAAATAGCGTGCAGATCTTAGGCAAGGTTGGACACGATCCAAAGTAACTTAAATGATGTGTAATTCAGCTCCGCAAGTCTTCTCCTTTAGCTGATTATCTGAGACTGTCTGAATGCTCTATTCTGAGAAATTAGTTGATCTTTTGATGATGATATCTTTCCAGAAACTGATCCAAATGATCTAAATTTTGGATATGATGTGCATGAAGATGTCTAGATGCTAAGTCTGGCTCTTCAAGATCTAAAATACTACTGTGGCAAAATGCAGAGCAATCTACTAAAACTGCTACTGACTGAATTAATTGTACTGAACTAGAAAATGAAAGAAAACAAAATGAACTGCAAATATTTTTGGTTGATGTGAGATTTCTCTTGAACCAGGGATGCTCCTGCATCAGACACCTAGAGTTGTTTAAAAAGTGAGTCCCTCACTTTGCTTGGGCTAGAGAAAAACCAAGGCAGTCCACCTCAGCCTGAGAAATCCAAGATGAGTCTTCTTTTGGTCTACCTTTCCACTTCACAAGATATTCTTTGTATTGCTTTCCTCTTGTGTTGTGTTCAATTTTGCTGTCTAAGATGTCTTCAATTTGCTCTGATGCTTGTTGTGGTAATTGCTTCTTCAAGTCTTCTTCAATGCTGTAACAACCCCCATGTTCGCATTTTGCTTTTGCTTTTACTTGATGGATTCCGATGACTGTATACCTTGTATTAGATTATGCATCCTGTTATTATTTTGTAGTGGCACCGATGATGTACAATCTTGATACTATCATGATGTTGACATGAGGGTATGTGCAGGATCACGCAAGCCAAACAGTGGCAATGGAAAAAAATCGTGTCTTTACTTAGCCAAATTCATGAATTTCCCAACTTTGACTTTCACAAGTATGTTAAAAATATCCGTTTTGTCTTGGATACCAAACCAAAATGGATATCCATTTTGGTTTTCCAGAAACGTATATCCGTTTCCTGGAACTATAAATGGTTTTTTTTTTAATTCTTTAAATTGTGAATAGATAAACAATGAACTATAAAAATGGAACTATAAAAAAGGTCATATAGATAAACATGTGCATGTTGTGTAGGCTAAAGAAGCAAGATCATTGAGTGCTAGAGTAGAAGGTGCAAACCTAGAGGCTAGGGAGAACTTGATGATGAACATTGTTTTGCTGAAACTTGCATGAAAGGATGATGAACCATGGTTTAGAAAGAGTCTCTTCTGACTAAGTGCAAGTTTAGAGGAAAGTGTTGCAATCTTATCATTAATAGATGCACCACAAACACATTAGTATCAATAAAGATTATGCATAAGTTAGGGATGAAGATAGTCATGCAAATCACACAATACAATCTCATGAATACAAAAGGGATAGTAACTCATGATGACATAGTAACATTAAGTTACATTCTACCTTGAAGGATATGCAAATGAAGTATGGTGTGATGTGATTTTGATGTATGCCTACCATGTGTTACTAGGAAATCCTTGGTAGTATGATCGATGCATAGGGGCACAAGAACACCTTCACCATCAAGAACCTGATGGGAAACTTTTGAGTTACTTCCCATGAAGGAGGAGGAAGAGTCCATGTAGAAGGCCAAGGTGTTGCTATTATCAAAATGAAAATTTCTCAAGGAGATAGAAGACTTGAAATACTAATATGCACAAGTAGTCAATCCCACATAGAAGGTGTAGATTGAGCCACAACTTAGAGGAGACAAGTTGTGATCCTACATGAAGAGTTCATAGATGTGATTTGTGAAGGTATTGTAGATGGATTTCCACCAATATGTAGCATCTCATACTTCATGGATATGATTCTAAGTTCTAGTTTTCCAAACAAGCTTATATATGCCTTAAAAAGGATGTAGGAATTATTGTATGTAATGATGGTTAAACTAGTGGGCATGGAGGTGATGAAGGATATCTACACCAAAAACCTATATTTTACATATACATGGAATGCATTAGTAGAACCCTAGATGGGAGATATAGTCTTATATGAGGAATAATTTGCATGAGGGATACCTATTCAAGAGTGAGTAACTGTCCATATTGTAGAGTTCTAGGAGGGAGACTATCATTAGATAGTTACATTAAGGCAGACTTGGAGGATATTTTCATGTATAGAAAAGACATGATCCATGTTGGAGTAGAGGTATCACTAGCTAAGTTTAAACAAAGATGTACATATATTCATTGAAAGAGGTACCATCTATAAAAAAAAGATAATTACATAAAACATTGGGTTTTATAATCCATTGTGCATGCCAAATATATTGTAGGAGGAACTATCTATATTTTGTCCTTGGATCTATGCACATAGAAGGGCAATGATTCTATCTTCATAGTGGTATTTTTTCCTAAATGTAACACTTCATTCCTTGTGTGTAGTTGAATGAGACATTCTGGATAGTGGATTTATTATTCAAGGAGATGTTTTGGTTGCATGGCTTGCCATGGAGCATAACATCTGATCATGACATGAAGTTCCATAGCTAGTTTTAGCACAACCTATGGAATAAATTAGGTACAAATCTCAATTATATCTCTATGTATCATCTACAAATGGATAGATAGACATAGGTTGTTAATCAAAGTCTTGGAAATATACTTAGATGTGTGGTAGGGGAAATAATTAGGTTGTGGAACTCTATGTTGGTGCAAGTAGAGTTTATGTACAACAACTTGGTGAATTTATCATCAATGAAGGTTCTATTCCAAGTGGTGTATGGGACATTCACACAAGGTGTCATAAATTTGTTGGGAGTAAAAAAAAAGCAAGTGAAAAAGTGTAGAAGTTGAGGAATTTATGCAACATGTATGAGAGAGATTCATGCACAAGTCAAGGAGTAGATGGAGGAGCACAATGTATATGTATTACACATAGATGATCATTATAGAGATAATATTTACTCAAAGTGTGAGTTAGTCATGGAACATTTAAGAAAAATAGTTACGTAGAGGAACCTACAATAAGTTAAATCTAAAGAAAGCCAGTCCATGCTACATTATATGTAGATTTTCTAAGAACGCATATGAGATATATTTGGACTAGGGATGATATTCACCTTGTTAGACTATTGCAATTTATTTAATAGTCAATTAATTATGTGTACAACTCCAAGGATCATGAAAAGAGGAAAATTGGACTTAAACACGAGTCCATACATTCTCTAGGTGACTTAGAATATGTTTGTAAGGGGTACATAATGTGGAGGGAAGCAAATGTGTAAGGCATGATTGGAAACTTAGCACAAAGTGGAGGGTAATCTATGAAAATTTATGACATTGTAAGATGTGTAAGAAACATATATGACATTGTAAGAGGTGTAAGAAACAATATATATGATGACATGTAAGAAGTTGCTTGTCATTTTTGGACTTGGGGAGTTGTTATTTTGTCCTTTAGTGAGTTGTTTTTGTCCTCTAGTGAAGTTGCATAAATGAGTTCATGAGAAAGGTCTTGAAGCTTCTAGAAAGATACTTGTAACTTCCACACACATGTCATGAGGTCTCTTTTGCATGTTGACTACTTGGCTCATGATTTGAGTACATTGTATTGGAAACCATAAATTGGATTACATTTACCTATATATTGGAGGCATGGGATAGTAGTTTGTATGGTAATATAGGTTATATTGCTATGCTACCAGAATTTTGTTAGACTAAAGGGGAAGTTGTGTTAATGTACTCTATATTTGAGATTAATACTTGAGATTGTAATCTCTTTGGTGGTGGGGTTTTATACACATTGTATCTCCCTATTGGTCCTCTATCTCTCTCTAAACCCTAAACCCTAAACCTCTAAACCTTAACCCCTAACCCCAAAACCCTAAACCCTAAACCCTAAATAATGCCCCTAAACCCAAGCAACCCTAAACCTTTGTCTCCCTATCTCTCCCTATCTCCCTATCTCTATCATCCCTCTACGTCTCAATCTCTCTGTCTCTGGACATGTCTCTCACTCTCTATCTCCCTATCTCTCCCCTCTGTCTCCTCTAGAGCTCTCCCAATCTCTATCAATGCCCTCTCTCTATCTCTCTTTAAACCCTAAACCCCTAACCCCTAAACCCTAAACCCTAAACTTGAGCAATGCTAAACTCATAAAACCTAAACAATGCCCCTAACCCCTAACCCCAAACAACCTGTGTGTGTGTGTGTGTGTGTGTGTGTGTGTGTGTGTGTGTGTGTGGTTCAACTATTAAACAATGATAAAATGTAATGTGGTAGGATGTGGTGAGTTTTAGATGTTGCGATATAACATGGAGATATGTCTACATGTGGTGATGCTATGGAAATTTAACCATGAGTCATTTGAAGAAGTACTCACAACTATATATTTAATTGTGCTAGTAGAAGCATAAATAATAATGCATGTGGACTTGTAGTAGACTTGAAGTTCATGTGGAACAATCTAGAGGCTTGGTTATGTTAAGAGAATGTTCTACAATACTACAAGTTGAAAGAGTTGGTTAGATGGTTGTATGTGTTACCACAAGCTTATGGGTGGTAGTGGTGGTTATATAAGAAGACATGAATACATTGACTATAGTTAGTAATTTAAACTATTGATATTTAATGTGTAATGTAATGTAATTTAATGTGTAATGCAATTTAAACTATTTATATTTAATGTGTAATGTGTAATTTAAACTATTTATATTTATATTTAATGTGTAATTTAAACTATTTATATTTAATAGTTTAATGTGTAATGTAATTTAAACTATTGATATTGATATTTAATATGTAATGTAATTTAAACTAGTTATATTTAATGTGTAATGTTAAACTAAAAAACAATGAAAAGAATTGGGTAAAGAGAAATAGATATCTATTTCTGAAAACATAAAAAGGGAAAAAAGAGGTCACATTTTGCAAACCCGCGGCTTGCAAAATGCAGACCTCTCGTAAAATAGATATCAGAGCTCCAGAACGGATATCCGATCCAAAGAGGTTAGTAAATTTGCATTTTTTTGTTTGTTTGGTATATTCAAGAAAGTTTTTTTGGTTTTTATGCTAAATATCTATGTTTTATATTTTAAATAGGTAAAATAGATGAACAAAAACCCTCCACCACCAAACCCTCCCCCTCCAACAATCGAAGAGAAAATTCAAAGAAACATTGATCAAATAAGTAGGAATGTAGAAATGTAGTGCCACGTCTACAATGACATCGAATTTAGAGGGAATTATTAGTCATGTTCGAACCCTATCAAGCCAACATGAATCATTTAGGGAATGGTAAGAAACCAAGAAGGTAGAATATGCTGACAGTTTATCATATGATCAAGTGAAGACATTACGAAAGCTATGTTAGCCCAACATTTTGTCAATCCTAAAACCGACTTGCATGTTGATGTTCATAAGCCCAAGTATTCAATTAAATGGTGTACACATGAGGGCATTAGTCAAAAATTTTGGGATCATTGGTGGATGGTTTTTGATAAACCACCCAACAACAATTTATATGTACCTTTGTATTTCCTTCGTAAACTCTATGCCAAGTTTGTCATGGGCCACCATGTTAATTATTTTAATTTTAGAGATTTCCAAGGAGTAGGTAAGGGAATGCCTCAAGATAGACTTGGGGTAATGAGACAAGTACAAAGTCCCTATATTCCCCCTCCTGCTATCCCTTCTCCACCCCAAATTTAGCACCCAGACGTTGTTGCAAATGCAACACAACAGGGCCTTAGTGCAATACACTCTTTGATCGAGCACTTGATTATATAGACTTCTTAGTTTGTACAACCACATGATGTTGGTGATGATATTGGATCACTTGATTTTACTAGACACTCCTCATCCACACATGTTTGTGTGCCCCATCATTGCATTTTTTGCAATCAACTACGCTTAGGTCCTATTTTGGAGAGTAACGAGCCCCCTTTGAACACCTCAGAGTATGATCTCCATTCACGAGATGACGTAGTGGCCTCTAGAACTCAAGCTGAGGGGTCAGGGACAAGAGTAGAAGCACAAGCATCGGTGGCACATAGAGAAGGAGAAGACCATGGCCAATCTTTTATGCAGGTAAAATTTAAAGTTAAATTTCATAGTGTATTCCATATGAATAATATAAACAAATTTATTAGTACTAATGTATCTAAGGGGGATAACAGGTGATGATAGAGGAGGAGTTGATAGAAGTTCATCATGGAACTTTGTTTGCCATCCAAGTTGGCTTTGACTTGTCGGTATAATTTGTTCTACACATCATTTTTTTTTGTATGCATTTATTTCTTTGTGAGTAATTATATATATTAATTTATATCATGATGTTAATTTAATTTATATCATGATGTCTCTTTAATTTTATAGCCAGAATGTGAATGATGTGGCATCTTTGCCAATGGTCTTCACTCGAACTCCTGATCGACCCAAGGGACTATCATTTGTAAAATGACTTTTTGAACGCCAACAAAGGGTGGAAACATAATTCAATTGAATTGTACTTTAATTGATAATTTAGAAAACTTAAATATTTGATTATAGTCATTTAGATAAATAATAATTTAAAAATTATTATGATTATTTGTATACATAGAGTCTTACATTCTTGTCATTTTTCATACAGGAGATATTAGTTGGTTCATCCATGATGAGTCCTTCTCAATCGATGCAGGAGGCCTCGATGGTGGTATGTGCTTGTTTTCTAGTAGATAATTTTTTATGTAGTGTGCTCTAGATTGTTTTTGTGTAACACATCTAACCTTTTTTAATATATGCATTTCCTTTTTGTTTAATAATTATATATTAATTTATTTCAATGTTACTTTACTTTTATAGTCTCTTGCGAATATCAGTGATGTGCCACCTTTGCCATCACGCTTCAGTAGGACACCTGATCGTCTTAAGAGAAAATCATTTGCAGAATGATTGTCCGAACGACAAGAAAGAGTCGAGGTAATTAAATTAAATTTTTCTAAATAGTTGATAGTTTATAGCGGTCTTATAGTTGATAAGATTCTATTTACTAGTTCTCTAACTTATTTTTATTTACCATTGAAGAGATTGATCAAATTTGTGGTTTGACTTGTTAATGCAGTCAACTTTGCCTCCATCAACTAATAGACATCATGGTATGAAGAGGACACTTTTTGAGGATCCATCACAGATTGAGGATCCATCACAGGTTGAGGAATCACCAAAGACATAGGGTCAAGTGGACCTTTAGTATTTGATGTAGCTATTCAGCATGTAGATTCTATATAGATTTTGAGACATGGCATATACCACATTTTGTAAAAATGTTGTGAGTTGGCATATTTGCCAAATTTTTGTATATGTCTACCATTATGGACTAGATTTTAATATATATACACCTTGATATACAATATAATTTAAATTCCTTATGTGCATGTATTCCTACTTTGAAACTTAAAAGTTTGATGTATAATCAGTTTACAATGGTTGAGTTATGATCAATAATATGTTATAGATTGATTTTTTGTTATATATGATTGTTTTTCTTGGTAGAAAGATGATATATGTTGTTTCATACCTCAAGACATAACTTGATCTTAGTTGCCACGTGATTGTAGTTTTAGTTATATATAGGATTTTCATGAAATGACAAATTTGAATGGTTCACACATATGCAGAGCCATGAAATACTTTTAATCTCCTCCATATGTAGCTGCATCTCTTCATTTTTCAAGTACAAACATCAAAAAGCAGTTATAGATAACTAATTTCACCATCAAAACTTCATTTCTAGCCTCCTTTCTTCATGTTTTCTCCATTTTTAGTCTTATTCAGGACATCGGCAATCTAGAATAGCAATTTGGTACCTCATGGAAGGCTGCAACAATCATATTTAAGGTTTTAATTCTCGTACATGATTATAAAGTTCATTTTCATTCAGCTCCAAGACATCAATTCCTTCATCTTTGACCATTTCTAGATATGATTATGTAGGTACAAATTTACAATAGTGATATAGGTCTAAAAATCAATTTGTTTCTTGATTGGTATAGCAAATTAGGAGTTTGAAATCATTCCTTCAATAATTTCTTCCTTCAATCATTTCTTCCTTCAATTATGCAAATTAGGATAAAACTCTTTATGACTGTCCTATAAGTACACTTGGTTGACTTTGGAGAATATTCTAGAAATTTCTTCATGCATTTGTAATAGTTTGACGTATTTTGATGATTTTTGGATATTGGTTGCTTGTATGCTTTGGATGCACTTGTTTGTTGCCACATATCTCATTTGAGTCAATTTGATGGTTTGCTTGTGTGTCCATTAGTTAAGGTTTGACATGCTTTTGATTGTGGAGTCTTGGTTGGTTCATAATGCATTTGGTTTTTCAAGAGGCTATTGGTTATATGGGTATGATGGGCTTAAGTTATTATTGCTTTAGGAGGTCTTGGTTGAGTATGGTTTGTATTCCCATAGTTATGTCTTGAGATTTTGGACTTATGAGTTTGCATGTTATCATTGTGAGATATGCATGTGTGGTTATTACATGATGAGGTATGCTTTTGTGATATTATCCATATACCTTTGTTCTAATCTTATGACAAAATTTTGAGGGTGAATTTGGTTTGATTTGTGATGACATTGTAAGCCTCCATTGTCAACTTATGACAATCCTCCTTTGATCTTAGACCTTGAGAGTCTCTTCTCATGTATATACAACTTCTTTATAGAAGCTACATGACTCCAAGGTCATGGAGACTTGGGGGGTATCCAACATTAGCCACTATCCCTAATGCATATTGTTGTCTTTATTCTTCCTCATGATATTTTTCCAAGACATATTTATGTTCTCACATGACATCTCTTCTTGACCTAGCCCAGTTAAGTTTGACAGTGAGCTTCACTATCCAACTTGGACTGTTCATAGTCCGTATGTGCTCACCTTTTAGGGTTTTCTCTTGGTTAACAATGTCATCTGCATTGTATTTAGTCCCTTGCCCCTTTTTCTCAGTCTTAGATTATCCATTACTAATATTGCAAGCTTCACGAAACTGTTTCAATCCATTCTTAGTGCTGACAGGGTCTTGGGACTAAAATCTGGCTTTATTTTATGCACTCTTCTATTATAGCTTTGCCCATATAAAAACATGAACACCATTTACAAATTGATCATAGAACAAGGTATAGATTTTTTCAACCTTGGTATCATGAAATACATATACAAATAGGTAGCAAATGATGAAGAACTAAATCAGATCAGGTTGTTCACACAACAGTCCTTACACAACTTCAATTACAACATATGCATGGCTAAAGGACAGCCAAGGCACATAGCTTAGACTGTTGTTACAGAATTTAGAGCTGTATGCAATGAAGAATGATGAACTGATTCACTTCTAACTGTTGTGAAAATCAGATTTCTATATCACTTCAATCACATTAGAATGGATGGTTTTATGACAGCCAACACATATGCAAATCTGTTGTTACAAAATTAGAGATATATATGAAATGTTGACATACCAATGGAGGTGACAAATGCAATATGTTTGATTATTGCTGATATGAGTCTTCAATAGTCTCTGACTTCAAACTGACCACTGTATATATATTATCCTGATATGATTTGTTGTCCACAATTAGTTCCCACTATGATGGAGTGTGTCTCCCTTTGTATTACTCACGTAGGCATATAAGACATGTGCTAAGCTATTCAAATTGATTTAAGAACCTCCAAAGACATTGATATAAGACATGTGCTAAGCTATTCAAACTGATTTAAGAATCTCTATTTTGTGGCTTTCTAGGCCATGTGCCTTTACTCATCTTTCATCCTCTTGTCTAGCATGTCCTTCAACAACACTAATCTAACCTCCACTAACAACTACTATATTATCTGATATCTTTCCTTTGCTAACTTTAACAAAGTCCTAAGACTTCCTTGACAACCTCATGAGCTATGTTTGGTTTGAGATATATATGCATGTCTTGAGACTATACTGGTAGAGCTTCATAGTGTTGGAAACACATGCCAAAGTAGACAGGGGTTTAAGTAGTTTGAAAGTATGTGCAGGTTATAAATGCATACACAGACCTTGTATCTTCTTTTTCTGAGTCCCTTCAAGGATATAAAAGCCTTTAATAAGAATGCTAGCCATTACTAGACCTAAAAAACTATCTAACAGGATTATATCACTGCTTTTCTCCTTCTTAGAAACCTGCAACATGTTTAGTACAAACCCTAGCACTAATCACACTATTCATCTTCATAAATTTTTATAAGGTTTCAGACTACAAGGTTTTGGGTTTAGTGTATGATTGATCTTCAATCTCTATTTTGTAACCTCTCAATAATGCACAAGATATCCAACACTATAAGCCAAGGTTTAGCAGGATCCATTCCTTCAAACATATTTATCTTTGTTCAACATTATACCATTTATTCCACCCTCTACTTGTCATTTTTACTGCTCTGCCTGCTTCTATTCTCTTTAATACTCGACATGCAACTAATATGATCTTCCTAATCCTTAAACTGAAGACTCCTTAAACCGACAAAGTAGAAAGTTGCTAACATTGAAATTTTGCATTCCACAGGTCTTGGGGGAAACAACTATGCCAACACGTCCGGGTGGGTGGGTAGATTCTAGGGGAGGTCTCATTTCATGCGCCAAGTGTCTTAGTCATTTCGGGTTGCAAGTTACCAATAAACTCGAAAGGTGCTAGGAGTGACATTTTACATTCCATAGCTTATGGGGCCAAATGAACTATGCCAACATGTCGAGGTGCGTGGGTAAATGCCAGGGGAGGTCTCATTTTTTGTGCCAAGCATCCCAGTCCTTCCGGGCAACAGGCTACCGGCAAAGTCCCTTAAGATCCCTAAGACGAAAAACTGCCAAACTTTGATGGAGCAGTTCTCAAAATTCATGGCAGCTGGGAATGCTTTGTTTGGACCTATAGGTGCATGTGGTGTCCATCTATAATAACCTCTCCTGGTTTTGTTCAACTCCTATCCGTTTGATCATGCCAAAATCAAACACATTCTTGCAAAATGCTTCATTTTAATGCAGTGGAAAGGTGCTAGGAGTGACATTTTGCATTCCATAGCTTGTGGGGCTGAATAAACTATGCCAATGTGTCGAGGTGGGTGGGTAAATTCTAGGGGAGGTCTCATTTTATGCGCTAAGCATCCCAATCATTCCGGGCAACAGGCTACTGGCAAAGTCCCTTAAGATCCCTAAGACAAAAAAATTGCCAAACTTTGACAGAACAGTTCTTAGAATTAATGGTAGTTGGGAACATTTTATTTAGACCTATAGGTACATATGGGGTCCATCTACAATAACCTCTCCGAGTTTTGTTCAACTCCTGTTTGTTTGACCGTGTCAAAATCAAACACATTCTTGCAAAATGCTTCAGTTCCATGCAGTGGAAAGGTTGCCAAGTGCCATATTTTTTGTTCTTCTCATCATGGGGCTGAACTAACTACGCCAACACATCGAGGTGGATGGGTAAATTCCAGGGGAGGTCTTGTTTTGTGTGTCAAGTGTCCCAGTCGTTCTAGGCTGTAAGCTACCGACAAAGTAGAAAGTTGCTAACACTAAAATTTTGCATTCCACAAATCTTGGGGGTGAAACGACTATGCCAACACATCCGGGTGGGTGGGTAAATGTTAGGGGAGGCCTCGTTTCGTGCGCCAAGTGTCTCAGTCATTTTAGGTTGCATGCTATCGGTAAACTCGAAAGGTGCTAGGAGTGACATTTTGCATTCCATAGCTCATGGGGCCAAATGGATTGTGCCAACACATCAGGGTGGGTGGATAAATGCTAGGGAAGGCCTCATTTCATGCGCCAAGCATCCCAGTCCTTCCAGGCAACAGGCTATCGACAAAGTCCCTTAAGATCCCTAAGATGAAAAAACTACCAAACTTTGACGAAGCAGTTCTCAAAATTCATAGCAGCTGGGAACATTTTGTTTGGACCTATAGGTACATGTGGGGTCCTTCTACAATAACCTCTCTCAATTTCGTTCAACTCTTGTCCGTTTGACCATGCCAGAATCAAACACATTCTTGTAAAATGCTTCAGTTCCATGCAGTGGAAAGGTTGCCAGGTGCCATTTTTTTTGTTCTACTCATCATGGGGCCGAACTGACTATGCCAACACATTGGGGTGGATGGGTAAATGCAGGGGAGGTCTCATTTTGTGTGTCAAGTGTCCCAGTCATTCGAGGTTGTAAGCTACCGACAAAGTAGAAAGTTGCTAACATTGAAATTTTGCATTCCATAGGACTTGGGGGCAAACTGACTACGCCAACACATCCGAGTGGGTGGGTAAATGATAGGGGAGGTCTCTTTTCATGCGCCAAGTGTCTCAGTTGTTTCGTGCTGCAAGCTACCGGTAAACTCGAAAGGTGCTAGAAGTGACCTTTTGCATTCCATAGCTCGTGGGGCTGAACGGCCTATGCCAACATGTCATGGTGGGTGGGTAAATGCCAGGGGAGGTCTTTTTTCATGCTCCGAGCATCCCAATCCTTCTAGGCAACAGGCTACCAACAAAGTCCCTTAAGATCCCTAAGATGAAAAATTGTCAAACTTTGATGGAGCAGTTCTCAGAATTTGTGGCAGCTGGGAACATTTTGTTTGGACCTACAATTGCATATGGGGTCCGTCTAAAATAACCTCTCTCAGTTTTGTTCAACTCTTGTCCATTTGACTATGCCAGAATCAAACACATTCTTGTAAAATGCTTCTATTCCATGCACTAGAAAGGTTGCCAGGTGCCATATTTTTTGTTCTACTCATCGTGGGGCTGAACCGACTACGTCAAAATGTCGAGGTGGATGGGCAAATGCCAGGGGAGGTCTCATTTTGTGTGTTAAGTGTCCCAGTCATTCTAGGCTATAAGCTACCGACAAGAAACAAAGCAATGATTATTATTATGATTAGAAGCATGGAAACAAACTCTACAAGAAACAAAGCAATGATTAGATGAGTTTGGTGAGTTGCCATTGGCACCAAAACCCTAGGTCTTCGTTAGAAATCCTTGAATGCTAATTATTGCCATTATGCTTCTTTCTTATTAATTCTTACTAATTAGGGTAATCATATGGAAATATATAGTATATCATACATATTCTTACAAAATGCATATGGGAATTTTATCAAATGTTGTAGTTGCATTGAATGATGCCTCAAAAAAATGTGGTCTAATGGAATTTTGAAAAATGTTGTAGTTACAACTGCCCTAGAAGACATGTATGCAAAATGCGGAAGCATAGACAAGATGAGTGAACTATTTGACATGATGCCTCAAAGAAATGTGGTCTCATGGAATGGTATGGTTGCAAGATATGCAAGTAATGGATTTGTCACCAAGGCTTTAGAAACTTTCAAGAAAAACCAATTGGTGGGTGTAAAGATAAAATCCACAACCTTTGACTATATCCTCTTTGCTAGTGCCAAACTAAGATCTTACACCATCTTCATTTATGCTCCTAGGTGTACCTCTAACGGACTCTAACATTGAACTCTTTTTAGACTCTTGATCCAATAGACCTTGGGACAATGTATTTGTCATGGGGTAGGCTTGACTTGGTGTTTAAATAATCATAACAACTCCTATGTGATGACTCAACAATGCAACAATTTATGGGCTTACAACTCTTACACCCTAAGACTGTGAAATCGGTCCTCTTGTGACAGTCATGCCTTAACTTGTGTCAACCCTTCAAAGATGTTCAAGACCTATAGTTCATGGTCTGTATGACCTCTCTCTCCATCCACCAATCCAATTACTCATGATAAACAAACAAAAACTAGGCTCTAACACATCAAATCTTCCTTGTTTTTGTTGTCCACAGTCTGATACATCCAAATATCAGACCTATTGTGCCAACAAATCCTAGGAACAATTCACGTGCCAACAAAGATTGAAATTAACTCTTTCCTACTCATCCCAATTGCTATAAGACTACAAGTGCAATTGCCAATTGGATCTTAACATCCATGGTTTTGATAGGAAATGGCATAATAGATTGTGTAATCTATAATAGTTTTGCCTTATTTCTTGCCCCACCTCCATGAGCAACCTAAACACCTTAGCCTTCTCAAATATTGACCCCCTATCCACCTATGCACAAAAGATGATTGTAGACCCTTGTGTAGCTAGCCCTATAATCCTTGTTGTATGAATGACATAACAAACCTCTACTCCCCCTTTAACTTTTTTCTTGTCTTTCTCTATGGTTGTCACAAATTACAAAAATGGTTCTCTAGGATTGAATGGGCCCTTCGCATTAGGTTTTAGAAGATCACAAAGCATTCAAAGGGGTTATTTGAACCCACGGTACCTGCAATACTCCCACACCTAGAAGAACCCCCAATACCTCTATGGCTTCTAGTTCTTTGTTCAATATCAACCTCTTCACCTTCACTACCCTCACTGTTACTCTTAAACTTTTTTGGTTGAAAACAAAGCTGCAAGCGCAAATAGAAAATAAAAAAGCAAAACAAAACTCCCACACTATTTCAAACTTTGAAAGAAATTAAAAAAAAATCAAAAGGCTTTGTGCAAATAAATGATATAGTTTTGATGCTCTCTCATCTTTCTCTAACGATTTTTCTCTTCTCTTCTCATTAATGTTCTCTCAAGTTTCAAAGGTGGCAGACCTCATACACCAAAGAAATCACTAAAATCCAATTGCCAACATGCTAGTGAATGAGCATTGAATTGATGCAAAGCAGGGTTACAAACTAGACTATTGATAGGGTAAACTTCTTTAGTCATGATAGTCCTCTCAAGTTTCAAAGGTGGTAGACCTCATACACCAAAGAAATCACTAAAATCCAATTGCCAACATGCTAGTGAATGAGCATTGAATGTGACCACATAAAGAAAAATCATATTATTCTTCAACAAAGACCATCTCCTTGGTCGAAAATTTCAAAAGTCCTCTCAAGTTTCAAAGGTGGCAGACCTCATACACCAAAGAAATCATTAAAATTCAATTGCCAACATGCTAGTGAATGAGCATTGAATGTGACCACATAAAGAAAAATCATACTATTCTTCAACAAAGGCCATCTCCTTGGTCCAAAATTTCAAAAGACCTAGATTCAAGCACATCTCAATGCACATTTAGATGAATAGACACACTTCCAACTTTATTGAGCCAAGTGAAAAAAGAAAATTCATTCCTTGAAAGAAAGCTAGTCATATAATAAGAAAGTTTCATAGATCCTTCCCAAGTAATTGTTGAAGGACTCAATTTAATGGTGCCATTACAAATGCTAAGAGAGAAGGAAAGGCAAAGAAAAAACATGTTTGGGCAGGCAATAAGTAACATCTTTGTCAATATCAATATTTACACTAATTCCACTAATTATGAACTTTGAAATATGACTTTTGACATTGTATTGATGTAGAGCAGGGTTACAAACTAGACTATTGACAGAGCAGACTTCTTTAGTCATGACAGTCCTCTCAAGTTTCAAAGGTGGTAGACCTCTCAAGTTTGTGGGACAATGTGGAAACACCATAGAAAGCATTGGGTGATGATATAAATGACATGACAGACCTTTCAAGGTCTTAGTAACCCCCAAATGGATGGGCAGATTTAGTAACTCTTACACCCTAAGACTGTGAAATCAATCATCTTAGGCCAGTCATGCCTTAACTTGTGTCAACCCTTCAAAGATGTTCAAGACCTATGGTTCATGGTCTGTAGGACCTCTCTCTCCATCCACCTATCATTTCTCATGACAAACAAATAAAAACTAGGCTCTAACACATCAAATCTTCCTTGTTTCTGATGTCCATAGTCTGATACATCCAAATATCAGACTTCTTTAGTCATGACAGTGCTCTCAATATGCAAAGGTGGAAGACCTCTCAAGTTTGTGGGACAACATGACAATACTATAGAAAACATTGGGTGATGATATAAATGACATCATAGACCTTTCAAGGTCTTAGTAAGCCCTAAATGCATGGGTAGACTTAAAGGTAGCAACATTCAATGGGACAGTCTATGTTTCATGTGCAAACAATGATTCAAACCTCAATCCATGAAGGAAGTATCAGGCCAATGGTTGTTCTAGGGTGTCAACATTAATCTTAGACCTGTCATAACCTTCACCAAACTCTAAGCAATTGTACAATGCCAAACTCTGGCAAGCAACCTCAACACAAGGTCAATTTGCCTGCAACCACAACAACAAACAAGGATTGTCATTCAAATTCTCTTCACACGTACAATTGTTCAAGCCTCAACTCTTAAGGGTCGTTACAGTACATCAGGACAAAGCTCTGTACACAAGGTTTTGATTTGATCATGGAGGAAATGCAAGAAATAACATTTTGATTGCTCTCTGAAACCCTAGAAATAAGAGCTTTTCATTCATATACAATGAATGTTCAAACTGTTTGACATGATGCCTCAAAGAAATATTGTCTTATGGAATGCAATGATTGCAAGATATGCACGAAATGGATTTGTTGAAAAGACTATAGAAACTGTTGAACAAGTAAATGCAATTGGCACGTGTAAAGCCAAATTCCACAACCTTTGCCAATATCCTCCCTATCTGTACACCAAAATAGAATTTTGGAACAACGTATGGACAACCATCAAAGCATAAAGGATATAGGAAATTTGTCACATGATGTAATTGCAACTGCCCTTGTAGACATGTATGCAAAGAGTGGAAGCATAGACAAGGCATGTGAATTGTTTGGCATGATGCCCCAAAGAAATGTCACATCATGAAGGCACATGAACTGTATGGAAAGTGTGGAAGCATGGACAAGGTGCATGAACTGTTTGAAATGATGCCTCAAAGAAATGCATAGTCCCACAGAATGCAATGATTGCAAGATATGCACAAAATGGATTATTTGAAAATGATTTATAAACTTTCAAGCAAATGCAATTGGCACGTGTAAAACCAAATTCTTGTAACGATAATTGATCATCATATTAAATATTTAATATAAGTTGTCATATACATAATGTCATGAACATAACATCTCCCTTATATACAAATCCATATAGGCATGTCCAAACAAAGCCATACAGGCATATATTCAAAAATATACATTGGTAGATCATACAAAAGTTTGAAATGATGCCTCAAAGAAATGCACAGTCCCACAGAATGCAATGATTGCAAGATATGCACAAAATGGATTATTTGAAAATGATTTATAAACTTTCAAGCAAATGCAATTGGCACGTGTAAAACCAAATTCTTGTAACGATAATTGATCATCATATTAAATATTTAATATAAGTTGTCATATACATAATGTCATGAACATAACATCTCCCTTATATACAAAGCCATATAGGCATGTCCAAACAAAGCCATACAAGCATTTATTCAAAAATATACATCGGTAGTTCATACAAAAGTATGTATACAAAGCCATCTAGGAATACAAAAAATGTCCCAAAAACTAGTTTCCAATCAGTGACTCATCCTCTCTCTGCCGTCAAGTAGACCTCTTTGACAGAAGTTCATCCAACTCCACTTGTTAATACAATAAAACAATTTATGCACATTAATATAGAAAATGTATGAAATATATAACATCACATATGTAATCGATCACTTACCGCTGCTTGATGATGCTTCTCCATCATCTTGTTTCCAGCTTCTTTGTCCATAGTTGTACAAGTTGGAGTTGTCACCTCCTGTGAGAAGCATCAAGAAGTAAAATTGATTAAACATAAATATCATTGCATGAAAAATATGAGAAATCTATCAGATGTTGTAGTTGCAACTGCCTTAAGAGACATGAATGCAAAGTGAGGAAGCATAGGTAGAAATTAGTATGTAGAAAAAGCTAGAAAGCAAAATATTAAGAAATTCAAATTAACACTAAAAATCATACCTCAGGTATAGTCAAAATAACCTATGATGCCATGCAAAAAAATCTATTATGCCATGTAAAATAACCTCATTCGCAATCCTGTATAGTCAAAAAAATGCATTATAGTTAAAGAAACAAGATTTTTAATTTAAAACATAGAAAAGTTTGGCAATTGGCAGGTGTAAAGCAAAGTGTGGAAACATAGAAAAGTGTGCAATTTGATTTCATTTGTCATACCTACTTGCTTGAACATGGTCAAGGTGTCATTGGAACCATTTATCCAAAACACACGGAAAGTAGAGATTGTCATATACTATATAAAATATACCATATGAGATTGAATGAAGCATATGGGAAATCTGTCAAATGTTGTAGTCAAATTAACACTAAAAATTGTACCTCGGGTATAGTCAAAATAACCTATGATGCCATGCAAAAAAATCTACTATGCCATGTAAAATAACCTCATTCGCAATCCTGTATAGTCAAAAACATGCATTATAGTTAAAGAAACAAGATTTTTAATTTAAAACATAGAAAAGGTTGGCAATTGGCGGGTGTAAAGCAAAGTGTGGAAACATAGAAAAGTGTGCAATTTGATTTCATTTGTCATACCTACTTGCTTGAACGTGGTCAAGGTGTCATTGGAACCATTTATTGCAAACCCAAGGAAAGTAGAGATTGCCATATACTATATGAAATATACCATATGAGATTGCATGAAGCATATGAGAAATCTATCAGATGTTGTAGTCAAATTAACACTAAAAATTGTACCTCAGCTATAGTCAAAATAACCTATGATGCCATGAAAAAAAATTTACAATGCCATGCAAAATAACCTCATTCACAATCCTGTATAGTCAAAAACATGCATTATAGTTAAAGAAACAAGATTTTTAATAAAACAATTCTAAAATATAGAAAAAACAAGAACAAGTTAAGATAAAAAATGTCATACCTATCCATCTAGAAGTTTAAATTCTAGTCAAGCATACCTGAGGGGTCATCTCTTACCTTTAGAGTATCCAATATAGTTTCATGATCAGCATTACTAATTGTCCATAGTTGTTTTGATTTTGGTTTTCTATGATGCTTTAGTAACTTGAAATTTGTTTCTACAACTAGGTACGAATACATCAATATGGTTTTATGCTTCTCAAAGTCTTCAAAGGTAGGGATGCCATTCTTTCTAATCATTTATGTTCATAACCAAATCCCAGTAATAACAACTGATCCTGTAGGATATGTGAACCCATCATCATCTGTCATAGGTTGTATTAGCTTTTGTTTTCCTTGTACACATCGTGCCAACCAATAGTCTGACCTCTCTTCATTTCCATGCGGTGCAACAACTGCATAAACATGACCTAGTTGTACAAGGTCTAAAAGATGTTCATAGTCGAATGAGCTCTCCATGTCATTGACGAAAGATGATTGACCTTGAGATAAAGGGGTTAATTATCATGGAATCCATGCATCTACCCACTCACTTGCTCACAATTATCCCAATCACATTTAATACAACTCTGACAAAAACAAGCTAATTCTCATGTCCAAATAGTCCATGCACTTGCATCTAAGCTTCAAAATGAATGCATCTTTGACGATTCACTGATTCTCTGACAATCCCATTTCTCTTTCACTATCCCGTCATCAACCAACCAAAAGAACCTGTGCACTTCTGAATCAAAAGCCACTCCTTGTAACAATGCATAGTTACACCACTTAACAATAGAATCTGCATCACTGAATGTAGCACCACCTCTAATCTTTAGTTGTTCTTTAAAAAGAGCTCTCTTCATGCATGCACCTGCTCCATCATGTTCACCTTTTCCATGCCCAGCTTCAAAAAAATTTCAAATATGAGGTATACCTATCTCTACATGGTTTCTACATAACTAATAGAATATATGAGCATTCTTGAATTAACCAGTGCAATTATCTGATCAAATGAGATGTTTATCTATTCTAATATCTTTTTCTTGCAAGAACCCATAAAATTGTTCAAAACAATATTACACATACTCTGATGAATGAGATCGATCATCACTCATGTAAAAATGGTATTCTTTGACAATCTTCATGTTCTCTTCTGTACTATCGGGGGCATGTCTATATGTGATGTGAACAAAACTAGCAATCTGAATAAAATTGTAGTATTGAGATTAAACTTCATTTTGGGGTTGTAATGTGTAGTTTTCTGCAAAATCAACTACAAAGACAATAGTTCCAATCGAAAAAAAGTCTTTACACATCCTGAACTGTTGATCTAACCCTCGAGACCTGTGGTTGTGTCTGACATACTTGTAGAAAAGATTTTTCTTAAAATCAGCAATACTTACCTCTCCTACAATCAACTCACATCTAGAACCTTCACCTCCACTTTTCAAATTGTATTTCACTATCTCATATCTCTTTTTCTCAACCAATCTCTTTCCAAAATCATGCTCGCTGCCCTCATGAAAACATGATACAAAATTTGATAACCCACCACATTGTAAACACTTTCATTTAAACAATCATTCTTATAGAAAATACAACCATCATCTCTAATACATAGAAATAAATCCAATAAGTCCCTAGATGACTTTAGTAGTTGAATTGCACCACACTCTTGTAACATTTCGTTAGTGTGCAAAGTAGAATGAATATTGTATAATAATTCATGGTACATAGAAAAGTCTACATGGTATTTGCAACAACATGTATTACGAATTTTAAGAGTAACACAATAAAATGGCTTAAGAGATTCAAATGCACTTTGTGAGATTGTCGTACCTGGGTGTGTTTCACAATGTTGTTTGGCTACATTCCAAGTAATGTTTAGGATGTGGTGTGTGGTCTTTATCACCAATTCTTAACTTTAAAACATCTTTTGCATTCGGTGATACCCTAGAGTTAGTGTGCCAAAATCGTTCAATTTCTTCCTTTGTGCTATTGATTAGCTTCTTGTCAACTCGTGGAAGCCTACCACTAAAAGCCCAAGTATCATTTCCAAGAGAACTATCTAGTCTTGATCTTAATGCTAGTGCTTTTGACAATGTTTTATGATTCAGTCTTAAGTCAACACAAGTTTGCCTCATTAATCGAGCATTTCTTAATTGTTTGCTTACTATTGAGGTTGTTATTACTCTACGAGAAGCTCTTTTATCTTTCTCCTTGCTAGTCTTTCCAATAGAATTGAGTGCATTGAAAAGGCTTCTAACAATAATTTTATTTCGATCGAACACTTTGTTTAACCGAATCATTAATTTCTTTAATAAAGGTCTCATTTTGTACATCTTTAGTAATTGCACAAAAAGTTGGTATTGTTCAGTTAATGTTTTATTCTCAAAGTATTCATTGAAGAGTTTTGAAGCCTACAACTGAACCGTTCGTGATGATATCTTGCCTTCAAGTTTTTCCATTATGTTCTCATCAATTTCAAGTAACCATTTTGGGGTTCTTGGGAGTTTTCCAATTTCATCACGCTTATTCTCTTCTTGACAAATGTCCTCCCTTCTTATGAAATTTGGAGATACATTAATTTTCATTGTTTCATCTATGTTATCAACCTAATCAATTTTATCAACAAATGGATTATGGAGTGCAAATTCAATATCATGAGGTTCATATCCACTTTGTTTAAGTGCACGTCTTTGTTTTTCTTCTTCTTCTTTGTCCATGGTATTGCTTTTATCAATAGGTGTTTCATAACATTTTGGAACATTTCCATTTGCAATATCATGGTGAATTTCATTCTTATCTAACATTTCATTATAATCAAAATTAACATCTTCAATTTTCATGTCATTGGATGGTAAAGAAGAAGCCTCACCTTGATGAGCATCCTCCAAACCCCCTCTTCCAATCCTCTTCCTTGCCCTATCCTTTTCCCTAATTGCTTCAATTTCCTCTAATGTAACTTTCCTCCTTTTTGCTTTACGACGACTGTTGCTTCCCATTAGGGGAACAAAAAGGTCACCCTTATGATTGTAACAAGCAAATTGTGTCTCCAAAAGTGCATAAAAATATTTTTTCGCTGTCACATGCAGAAATCACAAGTTTTTCGACAACAAATGGTCTGTAGGCGCAGATGTTGGGCCCAACAATATTCCTTTTTTCTTTTTTTTTTTGCATTTACATAACGGATATCAATTTTAGAAATGGATATCCATTAGTAAACGGATATCCATTATTGAAATGGATATCCGTTAATAAACATATATCCATTATTGAAACGGATATCCATTAGTAAACAGATATCCATTATTGAAACGAATATCCGTTTCTTAAGCCAATTCTTTGGGCAACGATCACCCAACAATGTCCATATCACTTCTACAAAACATATATCTATTTTTAAAATGGCCAAAATGGATATCCATTTTGTCTTCCTCAATTTAAGCATGAAACTATATACATATCTATGAAGTATACAACTATATACATAAATGAGAATAGGAGATGCCTAAGAACACATAAGAAGGGAAAATTAAATGTTAAAATACATATAAAAATAAGTAAAGAATAAGAATGCTAAATGTGTAAGAACCATAAGTATGTTTAAGTATTAGAAACATCATGATAAGCATAGACTATGGATACATAAGAGATAGAGATCACAAGCATAGATCATAGGAACATAGGGACATCATGGATATATAGCATAGGGATATATAAGTAAACAAGGAACATGGAAAAATATAGGTTCTAAACATAGAACATGGAGATGTTTAGGAACCAAACAAGGCATAGAGGAAAGCATGGGAGGTAAGGATTGAATATATGAAAGAATAGGAGCTAAACAAGTAACATAGGATAGCATAAATGGTAATCATGGAAGATATGAACAACAACTCATATAGGAAGAGACATGGAAAGAATTGAAAGGAAAAATGTCCCCACATGGGTCCAAACAAAGATCAACCAATAAAATTAGAGAGATAACCATAAAATAGGTCATCCCTATCCCAACAAGTAATATCAAGTTCTTTATCCTCAAGTAAATGTAATTTTTTTTATAAGAAGTGGTTCTCTTAGTGAAAAAACTAGCAACATGTGCAACTATTGAATTATTTTTCTATATCCATTGTGCTTTCTTCTTTTGAGGTGGCTCCATAGAGAGATTTTGCATTTGCTTTGCCACAGTTCATTATTAAGTATCTAGGAAGAAGTAGTTCCTTTGGAATGAAATGTGGGTTTATCATACATAATGTCCTTGTTAATCTCTTGATTTCTTGGTATGTGAGGAATGTGTTCTTAATAAGATCATTGGAAGGCATGCATATATCATGACCTTAATGCTTAAATATTGTAGGATGTGTAACTTGAGTCTCAGAGATTTTTCATCATAAGTTCTAGAATGAGAAGGTGCATAAGTAGCTTCTTGATTCTTGTTCATTTTTTTATTCTACTACTCTTTAATAACTATGAAATTTAACAACATGTCTTCATCAACAACTATTTGACTTTGTTAATGACTACTTAACTTCATCCGCAAGAGAAACTTTGGTAGTAAAGAGTCACTTCTAGAGAAACTGTCAACTTCTACAGTAACGAAAAAATTAGGACATGACCCCGATCGTCTAATTATTTCAAATAGATCCAAATTAACTACTTAATTTTAGATCAGTATGGTTTGGACATCTATCGTCACCTTGTCCACATGATCCATGCACCACACACATGTACATATGTATAAAAGTATAGACAAGGAAGAATAAGCTAAACATTGCATGTGTACATGCCTTCTCCAATTCAATAAAGAAATTTGTTCAAAGTCTTTAATGCCTTTGAATATATACATTTGGATTCTAGACTAGGGATTCATTTTATTATTCTATGGACTTGTGAATTACCATCTAATTTGAATGTTTACACACTAATCCACCTAGGTATCAACTTAATAAAGCTCTGGATATAAGCCATTATTTGAATTGAGTAATTTTACTTTGGACACATTTGTGAAGACTCGTAAAGAGCCTCCATATAAAATTGTAAAGATGATATGGCCTCCATATAAGCATAAAGATGATATATGATTTTAGTTTGTTGAAGGCCATGTTTCACTCATTGATGAGGACTCTGCTACACCTAAAGTTGAGTCCTTTATTTGGAACTTTGAAGCATGCAAAGAGGCAAGTGAATTGTAATGCTTAAGTAAACACGAGTCTCAACATGATGTAGTTCAACTTGATGACATGTCTATTTATGTGACACATTTTAGTTTGTGTTGCATGAGGACTTCCTTATTCATGCATATCAAATTTCTAATTAGGTATATTTTTCTAAAGTGTATGAGTTTGAGGCTTTCAATTTTTGTATTGACTCACTTGAAGATTCTAGTAGCCATGTGAACATGATTAATATGGGATCCAAGAGTTGTCCTTTTCCTATGCATTCGGAGTCGATTGTTGGCCCTTATGATTGTTTACATCATGTTTGCCTAGCATTTGAATAGTTGCTTCGTGACATGGATGGGAATAGATCATGCTCCTACTACCTATGGCTAAAATATATTGATGACTCTAATGAGTTTGACTATTATCTTTAAGAAGTAGTGTCATGGTCATGTTTGGATGTGCAAGATACTTCATGTTGTAGTTAAAAGGTGGATACATAATCAAGTCAAGATTGGGAATCTCATTCATGAAGGTTATTTTTTACAACTTGGAAGGAGATGTACTTTAGTTTATCTATTGTAGCATGCAAACGAATCTCCCCACAAGTCTTGACTTGCAACATGTTCTTGATGTTATTTGCATGACATGTTTAATTTGTCCTCTCGTATGCCTTTAGGTCAATTAGCTGCAAGTTTTCATTTTTATGCTTTGTCCTAAGGTTTCTAAGTTGTGTTCCCTTTATCAGGTTGTCTATAAATATTGATGTGTGTTTGTGTATCACCCCTATGTTTTTGGACTTCCCCTTTTCCATTTTGGTCTACAACCTAGAACTTTTTTGGATTTTCATAGTGTCAACATGTGATACTCATCCTCAACCAAAGCTTATGTTGGCATTATTTTTTGTCTAACCTTCTAATATGCATATGTGCTCTTCTAACTTGTATGAACCTTGGTGTATATGTTTTTATGCTTCAATTCTCAGTTTAGATGTTCATTGTTATTCTCCATCATTAAGGTTTGAGCATAAGCATCTTATGGTTAGGGTTTAACTTGTACATTTTCTCATTGCATGCACACCCTTATTCTAAGTGTTCCTTGATGTTTATATATCTCTTTGCATGGCTCTATGTAATATACTTGGACCATTTGTATGATGACACGTGTTATCCTAGTGATGCCAACATTGGTGGGCCTTGATGTTTATTTGTCATGGGTGTATGGTCTCTCATGTGGCTTTATGTGGATTCATTATCAGCTCTTTGCTTGCCATGTATTTCCTTTGATGGTGATGGGCCCAAGCATTTATTATGTTGGCTTTACAATATGAGGTGTCATTCCAACTTGGTGGTGACTATTCTCCTACAAGATAGTCAAGTATACTTCATGGTAGAGTCTTCATCTCGTAAGAACACATAAAACCAAAACCTTTGAACACTTGGTTTTGGGTAGCCCCTAAACGCCAGAAACGGATATCCATTTTTAGTTGCCAAAACGGATATCCATTTTGGTTGTTGACTTTTCATGGATTCTAACATGTTTTCATGTTTAAGTCTCTTCTTCGAACTTCACCCTTCGTGCTGACGACTTTTTTTCATGCAAAATTGATAAAACGAAAAGGGTTTATTGAAGAAGTTGTCAGCTTTCTAAAAATATAACATTTATTTGGTTATCATTTTATTAAATAATTATTAATAATTTTCTATATAGTGTGTGTCTGAAATCCTGATGGATACACTGATTGAAAAACATCCATAACTTTCAAACCGTTACACCTTTTTGAGATCCAAAAGCTGCGTCACACTCTATGCTTTTCTAGCTACAGGTTAAAAAAATTTTTGAATTCTGATTTTTTTTTATCGAGTTAGGTTGGCTGGAAAATTACTTTTTACTTTTTAAAAAAAGTTAGTAAAAAAATCATAACTAATTATTTTATTGGAAAAAAATTTCAAACAAATATGTGCCACATCCGGGCATGAGTCCTCTACTTATTTTGAAAGATTCAAAAAAAATATTTTTTTGCTCATAGTTAGGTTGGCTGGAATGACACCCACTTTTTATTTTTTTTAAAAAAATTTAATAGCTGTTCATTGAAATATTCATTTTTCACTAAGTAAATTTAGTTTTTTTTTTTTAAAATAGTAGCCCATAAACGAGATTCAATTCTCTACAAATTTTGTTCTTACATCTTTTTCAAATTATGTAGATAATCCATTCAAATTTTCACATGAACTTGATTAAGTCTGATTTTCTGTATTTTCATTGCCACTTAGAGGTATAGTTTGGCCCATCATGATCCTGCACATACCCATGATTATTACTTATGATGGATTTCATGCTTACATGATTTATGTTGCTTTGGCTATATGATATATGTATATGCACAGGTACCTTGACGTGTGCTTGGAGTGTTGCAAGTACTGAATATTGACTCCGCTTGGATTCACAGGCCTGAGCGTACTCTTATTATCCTCGATGGTGGTTACTAGAGATAGTCACAAGCCCTATACCCTATCCTAGCCACTACACTTGGTTAGTACAGTATTCCCGTGTAGTTGTCTTACCATCCAGTTACTTGATGGTAATGTCAGAATTGCCCATATGGTCAAGTGTAGTTTGCCTGTGTGGTTTGTTGAGGCTTTTTTGTCATGGTTTCCATTGATCTTATATTGTGGCTATATATATATTTTGGTTGTTGGTGTTTTGATGAGGTTTCATTGGCATCTTTACGTGGTTGCAAATATGTCATTTTAAATGATTTTATTAATCCATTTTGTTGATGGTGCAGGAGCACCAAAATGTCGAGATTCTATTTGATTTTCAAGTTGTCTTATTTGGTTCAATAAGGTCTTTTTCATGTTGTAATAAGGCTTAATGCCATTCTTGTAATGGACTATGTCCCAATGTCAAAGAATCTTTTGTTATGTTGTAGGTCCTAGTTAGGACAGCCATGTTGTCTTAGGTAGTTTACAAGAGTCATTAAATTTTAATATTTGTATAGGATAGTCATTTAATATTCTCCATGTTTATTAGCTTATAATGGCATGTCAAGGTTGGAAAGGTGTTTAAAACCTTGTCATAAGTTAAACCTTATGTTTAGAAAGCTTTCTAATCATGAAAAAAACAATCGGTGGGCAATTTCAAAACCAAGTTTCTAAAACAGTTTCAGAGGATAGCAGTTACAAATCAGAAAAAAAGACAAGGAAAGAAATCGATGGTTTTAAAAGGCAAAACATTTTAATGCATTGGAGGAGGCTTGTATTAAGCCAAGGAAGATTGTATTGTGCAAAAACATTGAATAGATTTGAAGGAATAGAAAGAAAAACACAAAAAGATAACCATTTTCTATTTTTTCTGATTTTCTGTGTTTTTTGTTACTGTTCACCAGCCATACACGTGACTGTACAGATGTATTATTGCCCAAGCTTGTAATGGATGGAAAGAGATTTGAAATACCTTTGATTTGAGTCTAGTTTGGTGTCTTGAAAATGATCTGGGTGAAAGATATCGCTGTTTTCCCAAAAACTATTTTTTTAGAGTTGCTGTTCATTTTTGAAATTGACTGTTTTTCTGCATTATTCCGTACCTGTACGGAATTTTCATGGCACAAGGGTATAATGGTTGGATGGGGTGTTGAAATATCTTTGCATTGAATCTTGGTTGGACTCCTATAGTCAATCTTGCTAAGAGAAATCACCGATTTACCACAAACTATCTGAAAACTTTTGTTATAACCATTAATTTGCTATTTTCTGCATAAATCTGTACTTGTACGGCTGGAGGTGGTTGATATTTGTAATGCATGTTTAGAGTGGAGAGTTAACTTTCATCTGCAAGTGGTTTGAAGTCTTGACACGAGGTTTAGAGTGAGAAATCATTGTTTTGGTGTTAGACTGTCATAAATCCTGAATCAGGGTAATACTGAGCAATCCAATGGATATGTCTTCATTCCATTGATCCCTTCTGTCACTGATCAATGGAATGATCTATATACTAGTTAAAGTAATGTCTTGTAATGGTAGGAGGATGGTTGATGTTGAGAGTTCCATATGAATGACCCTGCAGAGTTGTATGTTGTGACTTTGGAGAAGGACAACAATCACTACAAGGTAGGAAAAGGTAAATTTGATGAATTGTTTCTCTGTCAATGAAGACAATAGGCATGTAGGTATGTGATTTGTTTGGCATGTTGGATTAGACCAAGTTGAGTTAGAGGGAGATTACTCCAAGGTGGATATTGGGACTTTCCTGCTCTTGGAGCTATGAGATTGTGACTGCCCATGAAGGGTATGATAGGTGTTGCTGTCCTGCAGGGTCTGTATAGTGGTTTGGCAAGAAACCTTGATGGAATCTTGATGGAGTTGGCATCCTGGAAGGTGTGTCCTGGAGTCCTTCATTGTGTGTGTGTCAAGAGTAAGTTGGAGATGGTGTTGGAGGTTGTCTTCAGAGATCTTTGCATGTGAACTTATGATCATGCTACTGCTGTCCTAGATGCTCTGCATTATTTGTGGTATCAGAGCTAGCTAGTAGATCCTTGAAGGAGTAAAGGATCTTGTGAAGAAGATAAAAGTTTTTGAGAGAGTTGTGAAGATGCCTCCAAAGAACCAGATGGCAAGAGAGAATGCTGAGTTGAGAGAAGCCTTAGAGGCAAGAGAGAAAGAGCTGAGGGACAGAAGAGAACATGATGCTGCCAGAGACAGAGAGCTGAAGCAAGTAAGAAGGGAGAATGCAACAATCTTGGCAAGATTGGAAGCATTAGAGAAGAATCCAAGAAAGGTTGAACAAAGTGAGTCAGAAGAAGATGAGGATGTAGATGAGAATCCTGCTGAGGATGAGTTAGATGCTGAAGAAAAGAAGTTTGTAAGATTGCTGAAGGCAGTCCAAGGAAGTGGAACTAAGGCAAACATAGAGCTATCTATCTATCAGGGGAAGATGGATAGTGAAGAAGTATTAGGGTGGATAGATGCCCTGGAAAATTTTTTTGAGTATGAGGAGATGAGTGATGAGAAAAAAATCAAGTTTGCAAAGACAAAACTGAGAGGAACAACACTTACCTGGTGGAGTAGTGTGCAGACAGAAAGAATGGCTAGAGGTGCATCAAAAATCACTTCTTGGAGTAGGATGAAGGACATGATGAAGGATCAGTTTCTTCCATCTGATTACTCCATTCAGACAAAGAGGATGAGGCAGAATCTGAAATAGAAGGACATGGATGTTCTGTCCTATACTGAGCAATTTCATAAGCTTAGTATTAGAGGTGGGCTGGAAGATGAAGAAGAGAAAGTGGCAAGATACCTTAATGGGCTTAGGTATAACTTGCAGGATGAGATTGGGTTAGCAGTACCAAAATCACTTGGAGAGTGTTTTCAGTTAGCCATCAGGGCTGAAGAGAGAGTGAAGAGGAAGCAAGAAAGGCAAGGAGGTTATGGAAGAGGAAATAGAGGTAGGCGCAAACCTACTAATGAAGTTCAGAACAACAAAGAGAAGGGTAAGGAGTTGTCTACAGAACAGAGAGGTGGATATAGAGGTGGAGGTAGATTTGGATCAGGTAGAGGAGTGTTCACAGGCAGATGTTATCACTGCAATGAGGTGGGACACACATCTTTCAACTGTCCTAAGAAGGATGATGTTGACAAGACCAAGGATAAAAGAGTTCACTTGGCACAAGAGGAGGAGAAGCCAGAAGAACCAGAGATGTCGTCAACCTCTCTAATGATGGATGGAGAGATGCTCATGGTGGAAAGAGGTAAGATGCAGCAACCACCACAGGTATCTATTTTCAGAACTAATTGTTTCAGCCATGGCAAGATATGCAAGTTGATTGTAGATTCAGGTTCTCATGATAACTTAGTTTCTTGGGAAATGGTGAATAAGTTGGGGTTGAAGACTTTTGATCATCCCAGTCCTTACCATGTCACTTGGGTGAGTCAAGAGTAGCAGGTAATGGTCACTAAAAAGGCTTATGTTGATTTCACAATTGGTCCATATCAGGACTCTGTTTTATGTGATGTTATTCCTATGACATGTGGGCATGTAATCTTGGGCAGACCATGGCAGTATTTGAGAAGGACTATTCATGATGGGTATACTAATACCTATGTAGTGCACAAAGATGGTAAGAAGTTCAAATTGATTCCTTTACCTTGTGAGGAGATGAAGGAATAGGTTACAATTTGCTTTGGAAAGAAATTGAAGTTGAATGTGCAGGTTCAGGGTGATAACACACAGCAGACACAGATGCAACACAAGAAGGTGGATGATAGTCCTAGAGAGCAGCAGGCTTGGGACTTGAGTCATGTTAAGGTAGGAGACATTGAGTGTCCTATAAGGAGCCAGAAGAAGGAAGGCAAACAGTAGATGGTATAGGGAGGAATGAATCAGAAGTTCTAATTGAAAAGAGCTGAAGCATTGCAAGGACATCACAACAAGTTTTATGTTTCTAACACTATTTACAGGAGCCATGCAGGTTGGAGAAGAAGGAAGATGACTCTTGGAGAATTCCTGTTTCCTAATCAGAGGAACATACCAACAAGATGGAAGAATGGTTGGCGCAGATCCCCTAACTCTTGGGACAAGAGTTTTCATCATGCCGGGGAGTATGGTGCAGGAGCACCAAAATGTCGAGATTCTACTTGATTTTCAAGTTGTCTTATTTGATTCAATAAGGTCTTTTTCATGTTGTAATAAGGCTTAATTCCATTCTTGTAATGGACTATGTCCCAATGTCAAAGAATCTTTTGTTATGTTGTAGGTCCTAGTTAGGACAGCCATGTTGTCTTAGGTAGTTTACAAGAGTCATTAAATTTTAATATTTGTATAGGATAGTCATTTAATATTCTCCATGTTTATTAGCTTATAATGGCATGTCAAGGTTGGAAATGTGTTTAAAACCTTTTCATAAGTTAAACCTTATGTTTAGAAAGCTTTCTAATCATGAAAAAAACAATCGGTGGGCAGTTTCAAAACCAAGTTTCTAAAACAGTTTCAGAGGACAACAGTTACAAATCATAAAAAAGACAAGGAAGGAAATCGATGGTTTTGGAAGGCAAAACATTTTCATGCATTGGAGGAGGCTTGTATTAAGCCAAGGAAGATTGTATTGTGCAAAAACATTGAATAGATTCGAAGGAATAGAAAGAAAAACACAAAAAGATAACCATTTTCTATTTTTTCTGATTTTCTGTGTTTTTTGTTACTGTTCACTAGCCATACACACAACTGTACAGATGTATTATTGCCCAAGCTTGTAATGGATGGAAAGAGATTTGAAATACCTTTGATTTGAGTCTAGTTTGGCATCTTGAAAATGATCTAGGTGAAAGATATCGCTGTTTTCCCAAAAACTATTATTTTAGAGTTGCTGTTCATTTCTGAAATTGACTGTTTTTCTGTATTATTCCGTACCTATACGGAATTTTCATGGCACAGGGGTATAATGGTTGGATGGGGTGTTGAAATATCTTTGCATTGAATCTTGGTTGGACTCCTATAGTCAATCTTTCTAAGAGAAATCACCGATTTACCACAGACTGTCTGAAAACTGCTGTTATAACCATTAATTTGCTGTTTTCTGCATAAATCCATACTTGTACGGCCTGGAGGTGGTTGATATTTGTAATGCATGTTTAGAGTGGAGAGTTAACTTTCATCTGCAAGTAGTTTGAAGTCTTGACACGAGGTTTAGAGGGAGAAATCATTGTTTTGGTGTTAGACTGTCATAAATCCTGAATCAGGGTAATACTGAGCAATCCAATGGATATGTCTTCATTCCATTGATCCCTTCTGTCACTGATCAATGGAATGATCTGTATACTAGTTAAAGTAATGTCTTGTAATGACAAGAGGATGGTTGATGTTGAGAGTTCCATATGAATGACCCTGCAGAGTTGTATGTGTGACTTTGGAGAAGGACAACAATCACTACAAGGTAGGAAAAGGTAAATTTGATGAATTGTTTCTCTGTCAATGAAGACAATAGGCATGTAGGTATGTGATTTTTTTGGCATGTTGGATTAGACCAAGTTGTGTTAGAGGGAGATTACTCCAAGGTGGATATTGGGACTTTCCTGCTCTTGGAGCTATGAGATTGTGACTGCCCATGAAGGGTATGATAGGTGTTGCTGTCCTGCAGGGTCTGTATAGTGGTTTGGCAAGAAACTTTGATGGAATCTTGATGGAGTTGGCATCCTGGAGTCCTTCATTATGTGTGTGTCAAGAGTAAGTTGGAGATGGTGTTGGAGGTTGTCTTCAGAGATCTTTGCATGTGAACTTATGATCATGCTACTGCTGTCCTAGATGCTCTGCATCAGTTGAGCTCATGGACATGGTTAGATCATTATAGTAATGGTGCTAAAATGAAATGTTCCCCAGATCACTGTACTTCATGTATATCACCATGTTTCTATTGCTTTTATTTGGTGGATAAAATTTCACATTGCACTTAGTTCTAGTCATTTTGGGGCCTTCTCCTTTGGGTCTATTCATTTGGATGAATGGTTTTGGAGAGAGAGTTAAGCTCAGATTTAGTGCTCCAAGATTAGCTATATTACTGTCAATCCAGGTGTTGAAGTGTTGAAAGTGCCTACCCATTTGGACTTTTTTATTATTATTGTGGCCTTTTTTATTTATTACATAGATTCTTATTCACTGATTTGATGAACATTGAGTTGAAAGGTTAGTTTTTCTTTGTTTTGAAATGGAGTGAAGTCGTGGCTCTCAAAAATGGGGTTGGTGAAAATGTTTAAGTGACAAGAAAATATCTATGAGGAGGTGCGATTGGATTGGAGGCAGCAGAGGAACCTAGCATACGATGGGCGTGTAGGAAAGAGGAGAGTCAATGCCTCTTATGGGGGAGGCTTTTAAAACAAAAAAAGGAGATCGTGGTGGGAGAGACATAAATTTTGAGGGCATGTTAGGTGAGCGAATGATTGGCTGGGAAGAGTTTTGGCATATGGTGAAAAAGAGGTAGAGTAAAAAGGAATGCTGGATTGATTGGCTGAGGAAAAAATAAAACAGAGAGAAAAACACGCCAAGTTGAGGGGAAAAATAGCGCCAGAAAGAGAGGAACATGGGTGCAAGCGAATCACTCAGGCCAGCATATCATCTTGCAAGATAGGAGGTCGTTGTTTTGGGGGAGTGTGATCAGAGGTATTTACATCAGTCTTTATTTTTCTAGCACAAAAACTAAACATGTTTTCTGTAATTTCATTTCCCACAGAAGAAAAATTGAAACCCCTGCTGCATTTAAATTATCTGCCAAAGTTTAGTTCAATGCAAGAAATTTACAACACCCCTTCCTTGAATTCGACTTTTAAACATGCCAAAATATATTTCATGTAATATATTTTCAGCGCCTATTTCCTTGGATTTATTTGAGCTTGTAGAGCTATTTTATTAATTCTTATATAAATGGGTTTTCAAGGAAAGATCAAGTGACTTCAGAGTTATAATATTAGGCAGAATAGAGGGGTTGATTCTATAAAGAATATATGAGGGCAGCCATACTACAAAACTGGGATGTAATGATAGAGATTGAAGAGATCTAAGTTCCATGAAACCCTTTTGTTTTATGTCGATTTCTCTGCAGAGATATTTTATATTTCAACTCTCCTAAAAGAAAATTAGGCAGCTTTTGTTTTGGTCAATACAGTCTATTTTCTGCTAAATCTCTAGCCATGTGGAAACTGTCTTATTCTATTTTCTGCTAAATCTCTAGCCATGTGGAAACTGTCTTATTTGAGTTAAAGAATGTTATGGCACTAAAATACCCTTGAGTCATCTATCTGTGTCTGTGCATTGAAATTTGGTTACATAATTTCTAATTAAGAAAATCTTTCACGCAACCCAAGGATCTAAGGGAACTACTGTAGGAGGGAAAATTAAGATTTCCATTTTGTAAGTCTTTTTAACATTTTATTTTGTTATTTTAAATATGGTAGACAATATGCAAAGTTCAAGGTTGTGAGTAGACTTGCAAGACCATTTACCATTTTTTCTTATGATATCTATGCATTCCTTTGTGAAGATTGGTTAAATTGGGGTCACGGGAGTTATTACAAAACCGATCTAACTGGCAAGGGGTTGTTTTCAATAAATTACACTGTCATCAAAAGTTTTGGTCGTGTAGATCACATTTTCATATTTACTACTTCAAATTTATACTTCAGTGTTTCAGTCAATTTTGGATTCCTTGTTTGGTTAACAAGATGAACAAGGTCTAGGCATTAGAGTGGTCATTTGGAGTGGCTCTCTATGAGCTCGAGGCCCGCAAGTGGCTGCCAAGGGAACTAGTAGTAGAGTTACAGTAATAAGTGATAACTAAATGAAAATATTGGGGTAAAGACAGTAACAAGATAATGAGTCCTCGTGCATGGCATTGACACTACTACATAGAGGGGGGTTTAAGACAATTTTTGAGTAAATTGTCTTAACTTGAGACAAAAAAAACTTGTGTATTGTCTTAAATATCGTCTTTAAGCGAATGTCTCAAACTATTGTCTTAAAAAATTGTCTCTGTAAAGACAATATGAAATAGAAATATTTTTGTCTCTTTAGAGACAATTTCACTTTTGTCTCTTTAGAGACAATAGTTGGGATTAAAGACATATTGTCTCTCTAGAGACAATATGTCTATAATCCCAACTATTGTCTCTTTAGAGACAATAATAAAAAATGTATTAAAAATAAATAAATTATTTTAAATATTTTTTAGTGTGGTTATTAACATTCAATGTTTCTAGATTCTCGTCGTCCTCCTATTTACTGGAATTTTTAATTTTGAAATCACAAACGTGGTTTTTATAAATGAAGATGTTTTTCACCTAAACACAGACTATAACCTACATAAAATATGCTTTTCCTATTCAAAGGTGCTAAAATAAGACATATATTCAAGGATTCATGCATGAAATCACAAAAATAACATCAATTACCAGCTGCACACAATAGAAACAAGTCCTTGAAGGAAGAAATTGATATATTTATTGTTGAAAAGGTGTTTTACAATAGTACATGCCTGAAAATGATTGATTTGTTCTCAAAATCTAGAAAATTACATCTATTTCAATCACAATATGACTGATTTTTGAGTTACAGTACAATGGTTTGTTGGAGGAACTTTTCAGAAGTTACAATACCACAAATATTTGCAAGAACTAACTAGCAAAGTGAGCCTAGTTTCCTTTTTGGCTATCCTACATTGGAGAGAAAGTAGGACAACATCAAAGACTATTAAATGACTCCTTCATGATTGTTGATGATGTTTTGACTTTATCTTGGTCGCTAGAAAAAGGTTTTATCTTTGCTTGACTGCTGGAAAAGCTCCTGAATCTTCTCTCAACCTCTGTAGATACTTGCAGCTGTCCATTCCTATTCAAACTGCCTCCTAGATGCCCTCAACTTGTTGTCCAAATCAGCAAACTGCCTCCCTATATCTCTTCAACTACTATCCTTGTCACTCTCTTGACCGTATCTGCCTCTTAACTACTTTTTGCTCCATGAAACTACCTTAACTGCTCTATGCTTGATAATAGGGCATGTTTTTTACCTAAAAGACAAGGCAAGTCTCAAAAAATAAAACAATCAATACAGCATGTAGATGTAGGTTCAAAAATAAATTGTGCAGGAAAAGGACCAACTTCTGGGCCAGAGAAAAAACATGAGCTACCTGCCATGAATCATAGTCCACATTTAATATAAAAAGTGGTGTTTGTATGTATGGTGTCAGATACTGTGGAAAGAAGTACTGCAATTTTATTCATACATTGGTAAGTAACAACACAATGGAATAATGGACATTTCCAAGGAAAACCAAGATTTGCATATAATTATGACTCTAACTTTCATTGGTACCTGAGCACCTAGTTTGAGGTACATGCGATTGGTAAACTCTTAAGTGATTGATGCATCATAAAAGGGAATTCAATTAAGAACACAAGGTTAGAACATTTCCAAGTGACAGTCTGCCTCCACATACTTTATTCCAACATCTCTTGTCCCCAAACTAGAAATCATTAATAGGAGAAATCTCAACTTTCCTTTCATGCTCCTATATCCTCATAGTTTTTGATCCAAAATACTTCAATCCCACAACCAAGAAACCTAAGTTGAGGAAAAATGTAGGCTAATTGAAAAAATATATATTTGAAACAAATACTTGCAATGTCACTACATCATTAAAGAAAGATCTTATATAGTTTGTACTAGAAACGTCCTTCCTGCTCCACAGGCAACCAAGCATATAAAGTAAAATAATAATAATTTTTAAAATATAATCAGAGCTAATAACTACCCTCGAATGATTTGAGTTTGATAGAACGATACAAATTAAATAGTTGTTAATGTCACTAATGAAGACATGATAAATGTATTTTGAAATAAATGAATTTTTGCTCCATAATAATAATCAATTCTCTCTCAATCAATTGCCTTAGACCTGTTACTGCACAACAGAGATAACAATGCTTCACAAATAGCACCTGGCAGAAATTATGTACCAACAAATATAACATAATAAGGAGGTAATGAGACAATACCCATCAATAAAAAATCCAGCATCTACCAAACACTTGACTTTAGTAGTCTTTGGCATAGGTGCCCAAAAATTATCACAGTTGAGAATTGCAGTTAAACCCCCAGCAAAGCAAAGCATCCAGAAAGGAGAGCCTATAGTCAATGTTTCATTAATTAGTGTAACATTAATGTAGTTACTGAATATGAGATAAAAAAATGAAAGAATCTCACTATAGAGTGCAGTTCTACTCATATTATGTCCTATAAATGCCAATAAATACCAAAACATCTCTTCAATAAGGCTTCTATCTAATCTTGAATCCTATTTGTTGCTGAAATTTATATTATCTATTTCTTTGCCTATATATTTCCATGTATATAATCATAAAGATGGTTAAAAAAAGGAAAACCTGTTTAGCATTTATCGTTCCTTTTGCCAAAAGTTCATCAATGACAACTCGAAATATCCTTTGCCCTCTAAAGTACAATTTATCAACCTGAAACATTTTAAAGAAATCCTAGCTTAATTGAACCATAAATAACTAGAAAATGTAAAATCTTGCAAGAATCTCTAGCACGAAGTTTGTTGAATCTTATGCAAGGCTTATCAGTTATACCATCATAAGATCAATTTTCGAACTTTGAGCAATACTCATTCATGTGTGAACCTATACCACATACATGTGACAAAAAGTCTTCAAAGCTACATTAGGATAGTCATAAGGTTTGAATCATGTAGCAGGTAAGAAAAAATCCTTTATGACACCATCTTAAATAATAATGAGACAAACAAAAAAGGATCTATAGACACAATAAGATAACCCTTTTTGCATCACTCACTGGATTTACTGCCTCCACATCTCCAGTAAATGAGGCTCCATCACAGTATCTAACCTTTATGTGGTTCCAATTATAGAAGTCTGTTGCACATACCAATTTATAATTGTTTTGGCAATCAAAAGAAAGTCCAAAAACAAGTAAAATCACAACTAAAATTGCCATGCCTTTGTGTAAGGATAAATCTACTGAGAAATGACAACATACATTTTTGAGAATGAGATCCATGGAGTAGATATGCTGCAAGAGGTCTTGTGTATGTCAGGCATTGAAGCTCCACATTGGCAAAGCAACTACCCATAGACCGGTGGAAAGACACAAATTCACGAATAACAAAGTACACGAGAACTAATTCTTTACAACTAAAAAATCACAGTTACTATCTTTTTACAGGCATGAAAAAGAGCTTTAGAGACAACAAAAGGTAATAAATTGAAGCTAGCAAAAATTGGATAGAAGAAAATGATACAATTGTTGATTCATCCTTTGAATGAAACAATTTAAATCATAAATGTCAGTGAAGCAAAAATTCACTCATGGAAACAAAGCATCTTTTGATCTAATCAAAGCCAAATTCAATTTGAAGAGTAAATAAATATGTATCAAATTTTGATATCAGATTTGTGTTAGGACTAACTGTTCCTATAACCTTAATAAGAATTTGGATAAATGCATGACTTGGGAAGACAAACTTTCAAATATATAAGAACATACAGGATAAAATATCATCCAAGTTGTATTGTTGATTCATCATTTGAATGAGAAAATTTAGATCATAAATATGAGGGAAGCAAAACTTCACTCATGGAAAGAAAACTTCTTTCGATCTAGTCATGTCAAATTCAATTTCAAGAATACACATACATATATTTTAAATCTTGACCTCTGTTTCATGGCAGGACTAACCATTTCTACACTCTTGATTAAGATGTGGATAACTCCTTGATTTGGGGAAATTAAACTTTCAAAAAGTATAAGAATATACAGGATTGAACATCACCCAACTTGTATTAGATAAAGCATCCTACATATTTTTCAGAAGCATCTGTGCATTTACAATTAGCTAGAATTTAGACACAATCTGTCCCTCAGAATAATGCATTGCAGTCATAAGGCAAAATGCATTTAGTTGCAGAAGTTGTCAATTACCAGTATTGAGATTGGTTCCCTTTGAGTCATGATGTGCACAGTACATGATTAGGATTGGTTGTGATAAAATCATAATATACACAAAACATAACTAATATGAATTGCGGACTGCAAATGGGTGCATGATTAGCTAAGTAGCCTGACTTTAAAAGGTTCATTTTTTGCTTCAGCACTAAAATTTTCACAAACTTTTGCCAACATAAAAGCAATTGGACAAGGAATTTTTTCAGCTAGATAAAGTAAGCTTCTTTTGTGTGTGCCATAAAATAGCTAAGATATTTAGACAGCATCCTAGAGGCTTACCATGCCCATAACAGGCAACATTTGAGAGCACACAAGAGGAGACCAAAACATCAATACATAATTGATCCTTTGCAGATGTGGTCATCAACATTTAAAACAATAGTTACATCCAGCTGGTACCACTAGACTACTTGTTGCAGCTTTGTGTCACGTAATATGAACAATTGGCTAAATTATAGCCAATTCTAATAACAAAAATCTTACTCTACTTAAATAGCATAAGATGGTCCTTAATATACATTACACAGATGCATATATCTAGCTAACTTGTTAGAGATATGCTTTCTATTTCATATGCATCTAGTAAATGCAACATAGTTTGCACCAATTTGATCATTTGATTTTGGAGGAAAAAGGTACATTGTACATAGTGAGGAATCATCGTCAGTTAACATAAAAACTATTTCTTCAGTAACAGTGTTAAAAAGAGGATGGCACTAACATTATCTTTGAAAAAATTGTCAATTATTTAATAAGTTATTCATTGGTAGATTTTTTATATCAAGCAGGGTCAATACAAGGTCACAAGGATATCTTGTCAGATTGATCCAAATAACCTGGAGATCTTTAGCCTTAGCCAATTCAAAGTTAAGTGAGTTGAAATACCTACAAGAAAGAATTTCAAGCACTCTGCTGAAATACTCAGCAAAAATACAGTTGAAATAAAACAGAGAAAGAACATTGTAAATCCATTATATGCCTCCCAAAACTAGATCTAACTACCTATATAGTCACTCATCTATCTTTAGCCAATGCCACCAGGAATTTTAAGATCAAATTTTTTTTGGAAGTTATCACCACAATGACAGATTTGGATGGGGAATGGACTTCAATTTTTAAAAAGATAAACTATACTGGTCAACAACCAACAACATTCCACCCATAACGATGAAGGCAATAAATCCTAAAGCGTGATAACAAAGATGTTATTGAATTATTAGTTCATCCAAAATCAAAGAAGACTTTGCTGGGCATCTATTCTGATTACAGTATGAATTCTGAATAGGGAATCTTCCCCTTTCACATCTTAAAATCTTGGAAATTATTTTATGGAAACAAATGTCCCTGCCCTATAGGTGAAGATTTAAAGCATTTTCTTGGAATCATTGACTCCTACTCGTGTTAAGCTGAAAAAATATAACACGGAAATCATTGCAAATTTGTTAACATCTAATAACTACAAATATGAACTCTTAAAAGTAATTGGATTTCACTCATTTTTGTTGAGAAGAAGCTACAATGAACCCAGCCAAACCAATCAATTTATGGTGTAAATGTCTTAAAATTATAGATGCCAATAAGGCTAAAATCAATAAAGCATCATAGAATTGCCAAGCCAAATAATTACTATGATTGTTTTATCTGTAAGTACTAAATATATCATGCAGTGAGTAGTTTAAAGAAGTTTCAGTGGTGTAGGATTGAAAAGAGAAGATGTATGCATTGGTTAAAAATGTGACCCATCTTTCATGGGTAAAAACAACCTGAATGCTAATTTAAGATATAGTTGTATTCCAAGTTATTTTTGACATATTTTGGGGGGCATAGAGCATATTGGAACTCAAAAGTTGTTAAAAAGCCTAATAATGCACTTGTATATAGATACTTGAATAACCAAGTACAGGAAAGCAAGAGGTAGGTGCTGAAAAGTAGAATTCTCATTTATATATTCGTCTGAGAAAAATCATTAGGTTCAAACTCCAAATCCAAAGATTATGAAAAAAGATACTAAGTAGAACAAGAAAATGTGTATTTATCTCTATTCTACAAACTTGAGTGGAGTAAAGCTCATTTTATCTCTACAGTGACAGGAATGCTAACTATAACTTCAAATGGAAAGTGTTATTGATGTGGGAATGCACATTAGGATAAAGAAAAGTAAAAAATGTTTGTTGCAGATAGTGTCATTTCCTCAAACATGATAATAACAAGGAACATTATAAATTATAATATAAAGATCTCTTTAAATTAAAAAAAATTATATCAACAATGAAATTTCAAAAATAGGAACAAAGATAAATACCTGGATTTTTTGCTTCGTTGTTGCCTAAAAAGCCTGAGAATGTTACTGTCTTATCCATGTAATTGGATGAACCCACGCTAGTTTTCTTCCGTGCAGAGCATGTTGCAACATCGTTACACCATGCACCTCCTTGAGATTTAGTTGGTCAAAATGTTCAATATGAATGGAACAACATTCTCTCATAAAATCATAATTTGCTTTTTCCTTTTTCAAATAATTTTTTAATTTCAGTTAATATTATATTGAGAACAATGCTGAAATACAAGGCATGGATATCAGTGACTTAAAGTAGAAGCCTGCCTCAAAGAAAACGATCTAGTTATCTACTCCTGTTCCAAACCCCTTGTCAAAGTGGTAACCTAGTGGGCTTCCATCTAGACAAACTGCATTCAACTTAAATAAGTGATCTGATAACCAATGTCTTTCACTTGCAAGAATTACAAAAAATAAAATAAAGGAAAGAATAACATGCAAGTTAGACAAATTTGATTTACTATTGTGTTTTGCTTTTGCTTTTGAATAACTTGAACAATCTCACCCAGAAGAAAACAGGGGACACTATTTCCATCCATTTATTGCAAAATAAGAAAAACTTTTTTGAAATTTTAACTACAGTATGAGGAGCTAAAAGCGGGGAAGTTCCTCAGCTGTGGTGTTCAAAGGCGTTCATTAAAAGAAGGAATCTTATTATTTCTATTTATTCATTTGATAATGAAAAAGAGGGATTTTAGCCAGGTTTTTGCCATTTGGGGTATACAAGTTATAGGACTATGTAGTATACTAGTATCTATATGCAATACCATATGCAAATGACTCTACGCCATGATACATCGGTAATGACTCGGGGCATTGGATAAAAGAACAAAACTACAGATACTTCTCATAACCATCAATTTACTAACAAATAACTTGAGGCATGAGTAGCCCTCTTTAGCTTCTTAGTGGAGATACTTCTCAAGAGTGAGTTATGCATATAATGAAGGGGAGCTATGTGTGGAATGATTGAATCAAATAAAAATTACAGATCATATAATTAAGAAAGACCAAAAGAGTACTTTAGAAGGGCACTGGATCCTTGGGAGCAAAATTAGAGGAACACATTAAGATGCCTCTAGGAATTTGCTAATATGGAAATAGTTCACAATATTCTGATCCTAAATTTAATGTTTTATATACAAACGTCCATTCCCCTGAAAACACAAAAACTTATCCTCTAAATCCCAAAACCATGAAGGCATTAAACAGTTGCCAATGAAAATTACAAGTAAATACTTTTAGTACAAGAATCTGACACAAAATGGCATACAATAGAAAAGAATGAGGAGAAAACATATTAGATTCAACAAGCTTAATGTGTTTATCTCAGATTAATGCCTTTAACTACATTGCAATAGAATTGATTTGAAAGGTTTAACCATTGAAATGGATAATATTGATGCAGAGCCAAACACCCTAACATGCATTCCCCTTTGTATGTCTACACGTTACTTGCCTATCGGAAAGACAATACACTGTTAGCCTCCGCTCCACGCTTCACTCCGATGTACCGATCACCCTGATACAACTAATGTATACATGCATAGCATGACCCGCTATTGCCAGTGACCCAAATGTATCTGCCTACTCTTTCCCCATGCTGAACACTGGTACATACATGACATGACCTGCAAACACCGGTTTCCTCCACCGTCGCTACCGGTCGCCCTTTGTATCTAACTCAAGGTATGTGCGCAATGTATATTTCAATATACATTCGCAAGGTGCATTCACAATATACTTTGCAAAACATGCATTCGAAAGATGCATTCATAACATGCATTCGACCAACGACTTAGCACAATGTATGTTCATAACATACAACCGGAAGATACATTACCAACATGCTTTGCAGAATGTACATTTGACTGTTGAATTCCTTTGTATGCCCGACCTCCCAGATCAGAAACTTATAACTTTCTCTCTCCTTTGTATGCCGATACACTTGTACATTCGCAATGTATGTTCACTACATACAATCTTGGCATACAATACACCAATGATTCCCGATATGCTTTGTGACATACACACTCAATAGACTCTTGTGATATACACATAGAATGTATATCCGACATGCATTTGCGATATACACACGGAATGTATATTCAGGGAAACAACACAAATCTTACGCTGATTTAAACCTCTGCAAACCCTGCGATTACATCGACCCTCTGCAACAACTACGCAGATCTAATTTCTCCATCAACCACACAGATCTTTCACCCTACCAACCTAGCACATGAGGATGCTAGGATTTATCAATGCATATTGTACGCGATCCTGCAAACATGAAATGAACAAAACGAAAAAAAATGAAAACACTGTATAGCCATTCCACCGATTTCAAAGAAATCTAACTGGTGGAATGGGCTAAGAACCCATCTCGGCCACAAAACAGGAAAATCAACTTATACAGAGGAAAACCTTATGAACTCGAATGACAGAAAGATGCACAACACAAAATTTTATTATGCCTTTTAGAACATGTACATACACAAATGCTATGTTTACAATTGCAAACCACTCTGATCATATCTGAACTCAACTACAACTGATTACAACTAATCACATTCAATGATTTTGGGGTATTTATCTACTTACCCTGGGTAGTACTTGTTAGACTTAGGGCACACAACTGAGAGGGGGGGTGAATCAGTTGTTCAAAACTTTCTCCAATTAAACACTTAAATCTTCTTAGTGATTAGCTATATATTAATCATGAACCATAATGCATTCAAATCAAGAGCAGAAACACATCAACACATAAGACACCAAGATTTTGACATGGAAAACCCGGTTAAGGGAAAAACCACGAGGTGATTAACCCAAGATTGTATTCTCTATTAGAAGAATAGAAAGAACAAAATGACACATGCCAATTAGGGCTCACTGCCTGAGCACACTGCTCACAAGAGGCTCACTGCTTACAAGAGACACATTGTCTACAAAGAAATAAATATCACATACATGAACTGGAGAATAGAATCTTCACCATGTTTGAATCAGTTCCATTTAAGCCCAATACTTATGCTCTGCCTTTCGCTCTCCTCCTCGCTACCACACTCTCATCACCACAAGGACAATATCAAACTGACTTCGCAATCCCTTATTTATACAAGGCATCAACTTAGGAATGATCATCTAAGTCGGTGAACATTAATAAGATTATTCGCCAGATGCATAACTCATCCGGTTGGCCTGTCTCAAGAAGAACACCATCATCCAGAAGTTACTCTTCAATTGTGAGCTCCAACTATAATGCGGACCACCAACATGAACTAGACACGATCCAAAGACCTCCACAAGCTTGTCTTAATCACCAAGAACATCCATACTTCTTCTGCTTACTGAAATCCTTCTCTCCTTCATCCGGAACCTCAAGAACACAGTCTGTCATTACTGTCACAAAGGAATAGATGCTTGTGGACCTTCAAACCATGAACCAATAGAGTTGATACACCACAAAGACTTCCTCAGCACTCCCTTAAATCCACAGAACAGGAAACTTCATTTCCGGATCTCACCGGACCTTTCTTGTTACACTCTGTTACCTCTAAACACCTACTGGAACTGGTTTTACTTGAGCGGCCACAACTTCTTCATATCTTCATGTGGACCTTTGAAATCTCTACTGGATCACCTATAGACACATATCTTCAAACCCTTTAATCCGCATCCTCTAATCCTCATCCTATCTTGGACTTTTGCCTTACAGTCATCATTGTTCTTCACTGTTCTTGATTGAGACTAATTTTCTCAATATCCTCAGCTCACGGCTCATCCAAACCTTATCATTAATGCAATAGGAGTATGTTGACATCAATGACAATACCAGTTAGGCCCATACTTGCAACAATCTCCCCCTTTGTCATTGATGGCAACATAAGATGTGAAAAACTATTTTAACCATCAAGTCAAGAACTTCTTCTTACTGTCACAGCTCCCCCTATCAGCAACAACCATTCACATGTCTTCTCTCCCTTTACTGCTCCCCTTTTGATCAACAACCACTTTTTTTTCACATGTCTTCTCTCCCCCTTTGACATCAATGGCAAAGGGGCACATACTTGCAATTCCAACACTTTAGAATCATACCTGTTGCTCCCCTTGAGTAGCAGCTCCCATCAATCCGGATCACAAGATATGATTGTGATATCCACCGGACTGATGCACCTCAGTGCACCTTAGTTCATCACCGGAGGGGCAATAACCCCTAACTTCTCCCTGAGATACTCAAAAGAGTCCTTAGGTAGAGGTTTAGTAAAGAAGTCTACAATCTGATCCTTGGAGGGTACAAACTCCAATCTGACTTCATTCTTGTTCACTTGCTCTCTCAAAAAGTGAAACTTAATGGATATGTGTTTAGTCTTTGAATGCAACACCGGATTCTTAGATATATTTATAGCACTTGAATTATCACAGAAGATTGTGATAGGTTCCTCATACTCCACTTTGATATCTCTTAGCATCTGCTTCATCCACAAAACTTGAGTGCAACTACCTACTGTTGCAATATATTATGCTTCAGTTGTAGATAGAGCTATTGCCTCTTGTTTCTTGCTTAGCCAAGAAACCAATCTCTTCCCCAAAAATAATGCTCCACCACTGGTACTCTTCCGGTCATCCACATCTCCTGCCCAATCAACATCTGTATATGCATGAAGAGAGAAATCATGATCTCTAGGATACCACTGACCATACTCAACCGTCCCTTTTAGATATCTAAAAATCCTCTTGATTTCCATGACATGGGATTCTCTAGGATCAGCTTGGAATCTAGCAACAAGACCAACAACTTGCATAATATATAGTCTAGTTTGGGTGAGATACAACAATCCTCCAATCATTGATCTGTACTTTGTCTGGTTTGCCTTAGGAGAGTCATCATCTTTGCTCAACTTACATCTAGTTGCCATGGGAGTATTCATTGGTTTTGAATCTTCCATCCCAAATTTGTTCAACAATTCTTTCACATATTTGGTCTGAGAAATGAAGATTCCTTTCTTTGTTTGAGTAATTTGCAGACCCAAGAAGAAATTCATTTCACCAAGCATAGACATCTCAAACTCACTTTTCATTTGATTTACAAAAGTTTTACACATACTATCTCTTCCTCCAAAGATGATATCATCAACAAATACTTCAACAATCAAGATGTTTTCATGATCAATTTTGAAATATAAGTTACTGTCAGCAGTACCTTTGTTGAAGACAATCTTCAAAAGATGCTTATCCAATCTTTCATACCAGGCTCTTGGGGCTTGCTTTAATCCATATAGTGCCTTCTTCAACTTGCAGACCATATCACCATGATCAGACAATTGAAATCCATCTGGTTGCTCTATATACACTTCTTCTTCCAAGTCACCATTTAGAAAGGTAGACTTGACATCCATCTAATATACCTTGAAATCATTGAAGGCAGCAAAGGCAAGAAATAATCTAACTGCTTCAATTCTTTCCACTGGAGCAAAAGTTTCTTCAAAATCAATTCCTTCTATTTGAGAGTAGCCCTTGCAGACCAATCTGGCTTTATTTCTGATTACTTCACCAACTTCATTTAGTTTGTTCCAGAAGACCCATTTAGTTCCAATCACATTCTTTTTTCTAGGTCTGGGAACAAGATCCCAAGTGTGATTTTTCTCTATTTGCACTAGCTCTTCCTCCATTGCTTTAGTCCATTTTTCATCATTGCAAGCTTCATTCACTGTCTTAGGTTCAATCTTTGAAATCAAACAATACTCTTCTGAATCTTGAGCAATTCTCCTTCTTGTTAGTTCTCCTTTACTTTTATCACCTATGATCTGATCTTCAGAGTGGTTTAGTCTTACATACCTGGGAACTTTAGGAATTTCTTGCACTTCTGATTCTTGATTAGGCTCATTGAGACTCATTTCTTCTTCCTGGTTTACTGGATTAGCTTGAATCTGACTAACAGATGAGGCTTGGGCTCCTTGAGTTAGAATACCATTCTGATCATCTTCATCATATTCATAAAACCTTGAGGGTTTCTCAATTCCCTCATCAACCTTCACATTTGTACTTTCTATCATCTTTCTCAGTCTTTTGTTATAGCACCGGTATGCTTTGCTTTGAGTAGAGTAACCCAAGAATATTCCTTCATCACTTCTAGCATCAAACTTTCCTAGATCTTCATCTCTTTTAATGTAACATTTGCTACCAAAAACTCTAAAATACCTTACAATAGGAGTGATGCCAAACCAAAGTTCATAAGGAGTCTTACCAATATTGCTTCTGATTTGAACTCGATTGAGAGTATAGACTGCAGTGCTGACAGCTTCTCTCCAATAGATATGAGGAACATTTTCTTCCATCATCATGGTCCTAGAAGCTTCCTGTATGGTCCGGTTCTTTCTTTTCACTACTCCATTCTGCTGTGGAGTCCTAGGAGTAGACAACTGTCTCTTTATTCCATGTTTCTCACAGAACTCTATGAACTCACCAGATGTGAATTCTCTACCTCTATCAGACCTCAGACATTTCAATTTCAATCCGGTTTCATTCTTTACCATAGCCTTGAATATTTTGAATTTCTCAAAAGCTTCTGATTTCTCTTTTAGAAAAGTTACCCACATCATCCGGGAATAGTCATCAATTAGTAACATGAAGTATCTATCACCTTGCATACTCCTGATTCTTGACGGGCCACAAAGGTAAGTATGAATTAAGTCCAATAATCCGGTAGAAGACAATTCCTTACTCTTGAATGTGATTATGCTCAGCTTACCCAATTGACATTCTTTGCACAAGCTATTAGTAGGTTTCACCAATTTTGGAAGATCTCTTACAGCCTGAGTATTGCTTATCTTGATGATATTATCAAAATTCACATGACACATTCTCGTATGCCATAACCAACTCTGATCAACTTGAACAAATAAGCAACTTTTACCAGTGCCAACCAAGTGGAAGATATTACCTTTAGTTTGGGTACCAGATGCAATCTTTGTTCCGGAGTTTTCAAAGATCTTGCATTTTCCATTCTTGAACCAGAGATCATAGCCTTTGTCCACCAACTGTCCAACACTGAGAAGATTGTGCTTCAAGCCTTCAACATATAGAACATTACCAGTTTTGTTCCTTCCATCAAAAGAAATAGTTCCTCTTCCTCTGATTCTACCAGTAGAATTATCACCAAACTTCACCACTCCTCCTTCATACCTTTCCAAATCTATGAACTTATTTTTGTCACCTATCATATGGTGAGAGCAACCAATGTCAATGACCCAATCATCCTTTTCTTCAACTTGGGCAGCCATGGCTCTTTCTACAACTTTATGATTGACAGATATAGAGGATATTGGTTCTTCTTCCTTGATGGCAATAAACACCTATTCACTTCCGGATTTGTTTCCAGTCTCTGATTCATCATCTGTTACTCCTTCATTATCATCTTCTTCATGAACATAGTAGCAATTCTTTTGGAACCTTGATCTGTTAGGATTTGGCCTTGAAAATCTTTCCAGACATTTTGAGGCAAAATGACCAATCTTATTGCAGTTAAAACACTTAAAAGGCAATTTTCCTTCATACTTACTAGATCCTCTTGGCAGTCTCTTTGCAATAAGGGCTTCAAGTTGAGCAGTTTCTACTTCTTCTTATAGGTCTTTTCTTGCTTTTTCATACCATGACAATTTCCTTGATGAGTTCTCTCCTAGATCAAACCTTTGTTTACCTTTTACAGAGGCACTGGCTTTAAATGCAAATTCAGTCTTGGGGGGATCATCTCCAAACTCGGTCATTTCAAATGCAGCCAATTTTCCAGCCAATTGGTCTCTTGTGACAGTTGTATGGGCTCTGAATTCATCAATGGCAACAACCTTGATTTTGTAAGAGGCAGGAAGGGATCTGAGAATTTTGCCAACAATCTCATTTTCATCCAAGACTCCACCAGCATTTCTAATTCCACAAACAAGCTCATTTACTCTTGGCATAAAAGTAATAATATTTTCATCATCTCTCATCTTCATGTTTTCAAATTTCCCTTTCAGACTCTGTAACCTTGCACATATAACATACTAGTCTCTTTCATGCAAAAGTTCCAATTTTTTCCAGATATCAAAAGCAGTTGGAAGGTCAACAACATTTGAGAGCTCTGAATCGGATAATGTACTTAGAAGAGCTTCTATAGTTCACAGATTGTTTTCAGCATCTGTGATTTCATTTGGAGCTTTTGGACCACCCTGTGGACATACATACTGTGTTGTAACCATGGTCCAATATGCCATTCCCATGCATTGCAAGTGACACTTCATGCGACCTTTCCATAGATTAAAATTTGTTCCATCAAACTTTGGACTATCCTTCTTGTAGGATGACATCCTGAATCTCCTCAAGCGGTTAAGCTCTTTTAGAGGAACTTAGCTCTGATACCACTTGTTAGACTTAGGGCACACAACTGAGAGGGGGGGTGAATCAGTTGTTCAAAACTTTCTCCAATTAAACACTTAAATCTTCTTAGTGATTAGCTGTATATTAATCATGAACCATAATGCATTCAAATCAAGAGCATAAACACATCAACATATAAGACACCAAGATTTTGACGTGAAAAACCCGATTAAGGGAAAAACCACGGGGTGATTAACCCAAGATTGTATTCTATGTTAGAAGAATAGAAAGAACAAAATGGCACATGCCAATTAGGGCTCACTGCCCGAGCACACTGCTCACAAGAGGCTCACTGCCTACAAGAGACACATTGTCTACAAAGAAATAAATATCACATACATGAACTAGAGAATAGCCTCTTCACCATGCTTGAATCAGTTCCATTTAAGCCCAATACTTCTGCTCTACCTTTCGCTCTCCTCCTCGCTACCACACTCTCATCACCACAAGGACAACATCAAACTGACTTCACAATCCCTTATTTATACAAGGCATCAACTTAGGAATGATCATCTAAGTCGGCAAACATTAATAAGATTATTCGCCCGATGCATAACTCATCCGGTCGGCCTATCTCAAGAAGAACACCATCATCCAGAAGTTACTCTTCAATTGCGAGCTCCAACTTTAATGCGGACCACCAACACAAACTGGACACGATCCAAAGACCTCCACAAGCTTGCCTTAATCACCAAGAACATCCATACTTCTTCTGCTTACTGAAATCCTTCTCTCCTTCATCTAGAACCTCAAGAACACAGTCTGTCATTATTGTCACAAAGGAATAGATTCTTGCGGACCTTCAAACCACGAACCAATAGAGTTGATACACCACAAAGACTTCCTCAGCACTCCCTTAAATCTGCAGAATAGGAAACTTCATTTTCGGATCTCACCGGACCTTTCTTGTTACACTCTGTTACCTCTGAACACCTATCGGAACCAATTTTACTTGAGCGGCCACAACTTCTTCATATCTTCATGCAGACCTCTGAAATCTCTACTGGATCACATACAGACACATATCTTCAAACCCTTTAATCTGTATCCTCTTATCCTAATCCTATCTTGGAATTTTGCCTTACAGTCATCATTGTTCTTCACTGTTCCTGATTGAGACTAATTTTCTCAATATCCTCAGCTCATGGTTCATCCAAACCTTATCATTAATGCAACAGGAGTATGTTGACATCAATGACAATACTAGTTAGGCCCATACTTGCAACAGTACTGAATTGACTCCAAGCGACTGGGGGATCTAACAACCTCCAACTTCCTAACATCCTCCTAACTGTCTAACAACCCTCACGATTACAGATCGACAAGTGTCCTTGGGATTTACAACATAATCTTAGATACAAACTAAAATGACATGCATTGGTCAAATAGAGCTTATTACATGAATGGTCTTATAAGACCTTATTGGAAACAACAAAATGAACATTAAATAGTTAAATGCCTCATGGAGGCTACTGTGGATTGGGTGTTCCTGCACCAAATATTCAAGTAGAATGGGTTTAGGATGATTACTACCTTGCCCTCCTATTTTGGAACCAGACTTCAACTTGTCTACGGCGAAAATTCAGCTGCTTGGCCAGGGCTTGTTTTTGCTTCCACTTCTGCACACAAACATAGATAGAAACATTATATACTACTATCTAAGACAAATTAATGTTGAGAAACCATCTTCATGTCAGAAATTAGGTACACTTACAATATTAAGAGTACTGTTCTCTTTAAAGCTCTCTTCCAAAAGTGTTGATTGATCTCTTGAGAGTCTGAGCTTCTTCCTTGTACCATGGCTCTCTACTTTTTTATCACTAACTCTACAACCACCTTTCTCCAACTCAAAATCCTCTATAAGCCCATCACACTCTCTCTTCATGCCTATGCCATAGCTTCCTTCTCCAATAATATCATGATGTTTCTTAGAAGTAGAACAAGAAGTTGCAGAGAGGCAACTTATTGACATCAATGATATTCTGCCTTGACCCTTGCTCTGCAATCACATACCCTGTCTTAGAACACCCTCACCTTCAAACCCTCTATCTCCCACACAATTCCTCTGTTAATGTTTTGTAGCTTCGGGAGGTTATGCCAATTCTAACCTCATCGGCCCTAAACTAATAGTAATCACACCTCGAATTAAATGGATGAGACACGATATTGGAAGGATGTAGTCTTCTAGCATATGCGCCCTTTCTAAAATATATATATCAATCAAAGCAAGGCAGAATAGATGATTAATCACAGTTCTCTAATCTACCTCCACACGGAGATATATTCAAGAACATCCAATTTGGCAATCCTTAGTGCATTCATCACAGCAAATACAACGAATCAAGTCTGAAGTCATTCCATTTATCGATCATAGGAGTAAAACAGAGATATAAATTCAGGAAGTCAATTCTGAGTTGTTCCATAATCACCATAACAACATATCTGATCTGGAAAATTTAACATGGTATCAAAGCAGGTTTAGGAAAATTTGATCAGATTTGGCTAAAACAGTGTGTGGAATACAAATCCTTGTTTAGGACAATTTCTCAAGATGGTGACCGGTGTCAAAGTAGAAGATAGGCTTGATGGAGCTTCAAACTTCAACTCTTGAAAAATTAGGGTACTCATTGTCTTAGAAGAGAATGATCTTCTAGAATTCATAGAAAATGACATGCCTAAACCATCAGATGACACAAATAAAATCCAGTGGAAGAGAAATGGCACGAAGGCTAAGAAGATCATGATAGACTTCATGAAGGATCATCTAGTACCGATCATCTCCAAGATGAAGACAACTAAAGAAATGTTTGATGCTCTAAAAGGACTATATGAGATCAACAATACCAGCAAAGCCCTTGCTCTGAGACAACAACTCCATCATGTAAAAATGGCTAAAGGAGATTCAGTCATTTCATTTTTTATGAAGCTCTCTAAGTTGAGAGACCAACTAAGCACTATTGGAGATAAATTTGCAGACAAAGATCTTGTTATGTTGGCTCTAAATGGTCTTCCCCAATCTTGGGAGCCTTTTATTCAGAGCATCAGTGGGAGATCCAAGTTGCCTAAGTTTGATCATCTCTGGGCTGACTGTATTCAAGAAGAAACTAGATTGGCAGCAAGAGGAAATGGGCGAAACTCCCATGATGAAGAAAATCAAGTTCTTGCTGCACATGCAATGAGAGAAAGAGGTAAAGGAAGAAAATGAAAAAGAGGCACTTTCAAGAGGAATAGAGATAGAAAATTAGATTCTATTCTAGAATGGAAAAAGAGATATTTCTCTCATATTCAGTGCTATAGGTGTGACAAGTATGGACATTATGCCCGAGAGTGCAATTTAAAGCTGAAGCAACATGTTTCTAGTGTAGACATTGATAAAGAGTCACCTCAGAAGGAATCAAGACATTTAAAAGATAATTCAGAGGGATTTCTATTCATCTTTGCTCTTTCAAGTAATGTACCAACTGAAAGTGATACTTGGTTGATAGATAGCGGAGCTTCATGTCACATTATAGGCTATAGAGAGCATCTTACAGAGTTAGTAGAGAAATAGTCTAACCTACAGGTGATCATTGGAGATAATGCTAGTTATGCTGTAAAATAGACTGGGGCCACTTCCTTCTAGCTAAATTTAGGTATTCCTGTTCATTTGAGTGATGTCTTGTTCATATCAGGGATCAAAAGAAACCTTCTCTCCATTTCAGCCTTGGAGGACAAAGGGTACAAGGTTGATTTTTCTGAAGGAAAAGTTCTTGCATGGCCCAAGAACTCTAGCATAAAATTAGCTCGTGTAATCGGTATTTGTCAGGAGAGCCTATACAGATTATCAATTCGTCTAGTTCAGGCATTATCTCACAACTGTATTAGTTTGAATGAGCTATGGCATAGAAGACTTTCTCACTTACATTTTAGAGCCCTTCTCTTTATGGAGAAAGTGGTTACTAGTCTTCTAAAGCTTAGTTTAGAGCAAGATGGTATCTGCAGAGGATGCACACTTGGTAAAAATATCAAGAGTCCCTTCCATAACAGTGACAGTAGATCAAAGGGGATCTTAGGAGGGAATAGATTATGAGGAGACATTTGCTCCTTTTGTTCGATACACCTCCATTAGGGCGATTATTGCTATTGCCTCTACAAAGGGCTGGAAGTTACATCAAATGGATGTAAAGACTGCATTTCTTAATGGCGTGATTGAGGAAGAAGTGTATATTAAGCATCCAGACGGTTTTGTGATTCATGGGAAGGAGTCTCATGTATGCATATTGAAGAAGGCCTTGTACTGTCTTAAACAAGCACCTTGTGCATGGTATGAAAGGATTGATAGTTACTTGATGAGTTTGGGTTTCTCCAAGAATGATGCAGATTCTAACCTTTATTTCAAGATAGTTGATGGTGAGGTGTTGATCTTGGTCCTTTATGTTGATGATCTATTTCTCACTGGAGAAGAGAACCTCATTGTCAAATGTAAGAAAGAGTTAACCTCTTAGTTTGGGATGAAGGACCTTGGCCTTATGCATTACTTCCTGGGACTAGAAGTATAGCAAAGACCTAATGAGATCTTTCTAAGTCAAGGGAAATATACTATAGATATACTGAGAAGATTTGGGATGATGGACTGTAAGTCCATGTCTACACCTATGGAGACAAATTTGAAGAAGTTGAGTAACTCAACATCCGATTCAGACTTGGTAGATCCCACCATGTATAGACAATTGATTGGATCATTGATGTTCCTAGTCAACACCAGACCAGACATTTGTTATGCAGTAAGTGCTCTCATCCAGTTCATGTGTGAGCCAAGAAAAATACATCTAGTTGCAACAAAACATATACTGAGATACTTACGTTGTACTGTGGGATATGGCTTGAGGTATACTTCCAATGGAGATCTAAGATTACAAGGCTATTCTAATTATGACTGGGATGGGAGTCTAGCTGACAGGAAGAGCACCTCTGGATGTTGCTTTAGTTTGGGATCTGCCATGATTTCTTGGTGTAGTAGGAAGCAGACCTTTGTGGTACTAAGCACAACAAAGGCTGAATATATTGTAGCATGTGTAGCAGCCTGTCAAGCAGTATGGCTTTGAAATCTCCTTGTAGGATTGTTTGGTCAGATGGTAGAGCCAACATTAATTCACTGTGATAACCAAAGTTGTGTAAATCTCTTAGTAAATCTTGTATTTCATGATAGGACAAAGCATGTGGAGATCAAGTATCATTAAGTATATTTGCACTGATGATCAGATGACTGATATCCTCACCAAGCCTCTTTCAAGAGTAAAGTTCACATACTTCCAAGACAAGCTTGGTGTGGTGGAGAATGATGCTCTTGCAAAGAGGGAGTCACAACATCATTGAGAGCCCTTGTATTGTATATTTCTCTGAGACAGAGATTTATATGAGGTGAAATCCCTTGTATCGTATATTTCTCTGAGACGAAGAAATATGAGGTGAAAGCCCTTGTATCATTTATTTCTTTAAGATAGAGAAATATGAGGTGAAAGCCCTTGTATAGTACACATATCTGAGACTGCATTGTGTTTTCCACAATTGGATGTAGCCATTGTGGAGATCGTGTTGAGAGAGTTCATGACAAGACATGATACCCTTGAGTAGGACTCAAGGAAGACTTTGCTATACCTCCCTAGCTAAGAGGGAGTGTTAATGTTTTGTAGCTTTGGGAGGTTATGCCAATTCTAACCTCATAGTCCCTAAACTAATAGTAATCACATCTCTAATTAAATGGATGAGACATGATATTGGAAGGACGTAGTCTTCCAACATATGCACCCTTTTTAAATATATACATATCAATCGAAGCAAGGCAGAATAGATGATTAATCATAGTTCTCTAATCTACCTCCACACATAGATATATTCAGGAACATCCAATTTGGCAATCCTCAGTGCATTCATCATAGAAAATACAACGAATCAAATCTAAAGCCATTCCATTTATTGATCACAGGAGTAAAACAATGATATACATTTAGGAAGTCAATTATGAGTTGTTCCATAATCACCATAACAACATATCTGATCTGGAAAATTTGACATCCTCCACCGCTCAACTATAACGTCAAGTGTGAAGAGAGCTGCATGCCCAAGGCAATCTCATGGATGCAGCTGATCCCAATCTTGGGGGTGACTATGTTGAAGATGAGATGGAGAAAGTGCTCAAATTAGGACTGCTGTACTACAATCCTCAGCTGGAGGTGAGACCTACCATCAGACATGTATTGCGGATAATTGAAGGGGAAGCATCTCTCCCCACTTTACATCCAAGGGAGTAATAGTTCATATCCAAGTATAGGAGTATCTTTTTTCTCGACTTCCAAATCTCTAGAGGGATGGTAGTAGAGAGTCTCAACAAAATTAGTCATCATTTAGTAGAGGTTTCCTTTTCAGATTTTAATGGGAAGCACTCGAAAGAGGATGGGTATGTCTTTTGTGGGAATTTGTTGACCAGAGGATCCTGTATTGACAAAGCGACCATTGTCCAATTCCTCATTTGCTTTTCTATATGTATATATTATTGATAGACACTACATATTGTTGATAAACATCTCGATACTTCTTCGTTTTTAAGCCAGTGGATATAGATATACAAATTATGTGCTCCTCTGTATGGACACAATCTTGGTGGTGAATATTTTGAGGATGAGATGGAGGAAGTGCTCAAATTAGGACCGTTGTGCTGCAAATCCTCAGTCGGAAATGAGAATTGCAGATAATTGAAGGGGAAGCCTATCTTCCCACTTTGCATCCATGTGAGATGAGTGGAGGGAGTAATAGCTAACATCCAAGTACAAGAGTATCTTATGCGTCGTCTTCCAAGTCTCTAGAGGGACAAAAGTGGAGTCTAAACAAACTTAGCCAGTTTTAATTGCTTAATCAATAAGTTGAGATTTCCTTCTTGAAATCTAATGGAAAAACTTCAAACCCTCACCCCGTCTCCCACACAATTCCTCCACTGCTTTGTACTTAATTCTTTTTAAATTATCTGAAAATAACTCTATCAAAAAGAATACTAAGTTTTCTTAGTTGTCTTGCTAAGAAGGAGATATAATAAACACTCTTAAACAATAATGGAGTGATAGTATAAAATCCTTTACAAAACCCTAACAGTCAAAAGCAAAGGTCACAAGTCACCTCTAGTTGAGTGAAAGAGAAATAAATGAAACTCACCGCTCGTGAAGGCACAAGTCAAACCAACAGCGAAATTGATGGTCGTAGTAAACGCCACCAACAAGATAAAATTATTAGGATGCTTTTGGTGGTGGTAATACAGCGGACATAACACTGCAAATACCACACAAACATAACTCTAATTAACAGAAAATGGGGGCGAAAAAATAGGAAAAAAATGGGGGTTTTGCAGTGCATACAGATAAACGACAGCACAATGAGGGCAATGCAAAGGCCCAATCCAAGGCTGGAAGAGATGAAGAAAAAAGCCACCAGATGAATGAAAACAACTACACTTCCGACAACAACTGTAAGAAGCATCTACAATGAGAGGATGGCATAAACCTTTGGAATAAACGCCTAGCAAACCATTGCATGCCTTGACTCTTGCAATGGACGCAACTTACGAGTGCAAAGCAATTCCCAGAGAGACAAATAGAAAATGTGTCTCTTCTAATCCTTTAGAGGGTTACTTGAAGGGAAAATGAAAATGCATGTTGAGGGAGGGAAATAAGATAGAAAAATATTTTTTTCAATTGTTCTCTCTCAAAATTGCACCCTTGCTAAGTTGCAAAAATTAGCATTCTAGAGAAACATGGGATCCTTCCAGGCTTGTGGGTCACCTATGATGGAAAGAACCTCCAGAGAAGGTCGGCTTCCTCTTGATACTCCACCTATAACTGCTTGTACTAATGCCTTTGCAGAGAAAAGGGTAAGAAGGATTGCATGAAAATGAAACCTACTATCTGAGGTGATGCACCAAATGATTATCACAGACCACAAATAACTAACACATGATGGAACCAGCAATATTAAGGCTCTCATACACAACCCAGTCAATCACAATCTTTGCATCATCAATTTATAAGAAGGCCAAATAACCACATTCCTTTAAGGGAGAAAGATGTTTTCTCACCACTTAAGACTGATTCTTATTACTAGCACTTCTCACAACCTGCAAAAAATGTATGTATTCCTGCATAAAGGCACCAACATGAAATACAGTTCCAAGGACAAAGAACATCACAAGATTCTACACTAACACTAAGGACACACAATATACAGAGTATGGGAAGGTATAAATTGGTTATTACTGCTAAAAGTGTTACAATGCCGTGTTACTCTAAAAATGAGTTACAAAAATGTCCACTTCTGTAAAAGAACTCAAAAATTACAATATGTAGTGCAGTGAACAGCCATAACTTCTGAATAATGAACAAAAGAGAAGACTATATGCTTCTCCAAGCAGGTGTAAAAGGATAAGGACTAGAAACTTCCTTGGTCATGCATAACATAAAAGCCTTCAAAATATCTATCCAAAACCCTCCAAAATGAGTTTCCAATGAAGAAAAGTCAAGGCTTGTCATCACCCATCATAAAAGCCCCAAGAACTACCTCTTAATGCCCTTAAATGCTATTAAAAACAAGTCAAATCTCCTCAATAATTCCTCCATCTGTTTGCCAACCTCTCATGCAACATTTATAAATCTTTGATATTTACACATAAATACCCAACCACATCTTGAAAGCATCCTCAACTTGCCCTTACACAATAAATGACACAAATACATTTATTTTCTACATTTAATTAACATTAACTAAGTGGTTTATAGCCACACCACTTAGCTTAATGTTTTACATTTCAAATTTGTGACAAACCTATGCAGAAAAGAAGGCACTTGGACATAATCATTCAATCTCCTAGTTATGCATGATTTGGAGATGAATAAACGGTGTGAAAAAATAGTAAAGTAATCGATGAGACTTACTTTGCTACTTGTTATGGATTTGTGTATCTTTTCTTTTCAATTTTTATGACAAGTAATAAAGTAATTTATAATCTATTACTTTATCATTTGTTTACAATGTTTATTTATTTCTAGATTATGCAAAAAGAAAATAAAACCCCTTATATCTCCCGTGCATTAACAAGATCTCTCCATGCAATATCCATACCATACATACCATCATACCCCACCTTGTGACTTCAAACCTCAACTCATACCTTAGCAAAATAAATATAAGGCACTCGGACTTAACTTTTCATCATGTGTTTTGACTTTAGGAAAATCAAAAAGGCAAAATAAGGCATGCCCTCATGGGGCCTATGGTATCATAAAATGATCATTAGGTTCGAAAGACTTTGAAGTCTTTCCCATGGTGCATAATGGATAGCAATGATTTTTTCAAAAACAATAGTCAAAAAACAAAAAGTTTGAACTAGGTCGTTCGACCAAAAGGAAGAAAACAACCCTAAAATATCATTTGTAATTGTCTTTAATTACTGCTATGTTCGACCTGCCGCCATACCTGTAGGGTTTGGATGAAAACACTCTAATTTCTGTGGCATTTTCTAAGGGATTTGATGACTCCTTTTTGGAAATGAAAGGTAAAAATCTCTGTTTCTACATGTTTGATCCATTTTCTTTCATTTTGGAGACAAATCTTGGCTTCTCAAGCCACGGCTGTGCTATATTTCTGATGCATTCTCTTGTTTCTCTTGGTTGACACACTATCTCTGGCTGCCATGGTATTTCTAAGTTGACTTGAGGACAAGATGAAAGTAGAAAAGACGGGTAAGACCCATGGCTCTATGCATATTTATCCTCTTATCATAGGTGTAAACTTCGAACTCTAGAAATCTGCATTTATTTTTTGCATTTCCTGTAGCATGAGGCACGACATGGCACTAGAGGCCATGGCCAAACTGATATATCAGAGCATTTTTTGAGATAAAATGGGTTCGAAACGTGAATACTTTCCTTCTACTCCTGCCATTTTTGCTTAAAACTCTAATGGGTTTAACTGTTATGAGAAAGAAAAATGTCTCCTCTTATTATAGGCCGTGGCCTCTATGGCATACAAATGGTTTTCAGTATCTTTCTGAGTCTACAAAACAATCTCTAGAGTTTGAAACTTAGCATTTTTTCTTGTATCTGAAACCCGTGCATACATAATGACAAGGGTTTGTAAGAAACACAAAACTCTAGCAACAAATTTCAAGCATATGAACTAGGTTTTCACTTCTATATATGAAATATATCCTCTTTTGCATGAAAACACATTGCTCTTCTTTTTCATCTATAGTTTTTTCATATCAAATGCAAATCTATATGGGTTTTGTCATTCTTGAACTGGGTTTCTGTTAAATCTGGTCTATTTCTGAGAATGCAGAAATACAAAACTTTTACTGGCTGCGGCCTGATATATCTAATGCATTACACATTTATGAGTATTTCCTTAACAAACCTGTATAAGCTCAAAAACTTCTTACTCCTTTGCATTTGACCTTTGTGTAATACAATGTGGGTTTTCGACTTTGCATGAAGAAAATACATTTTTCTAATTGTTCCTTCATAGACTCGAACTGGGCTTTTCATCATTTTCAATATGCAGAAAATAATGGTATTAGACTGTTCTTATTGCATTCTGTAATAGCTGTAACTTATCATTTGTTTCCTTTTGTACTCTTGTAGATGGAAATGAACATCTGAAACCTGTGTATACACTCTTCTGATGGCATTATATTCACCTGCATATCATGGACTCTTCCTTTTGTAGCTTCATAATACATACAGCCTAAGATCCGTTTTATGAAAGAAGTTAATGCTTGAGGTTTGAAGCACCATTGATTAGTATGTATAGCCACTCATTTACTTTTGTCTCAGATGCATAACATATTGTTAGAAGAGTCTTATTCTTCCTGAGTAATCTGTAGCTATAGGTCTTGGATGCATGAGGCTACAATTACATTTCGGTAGCTCATTAATGATTGCACATGTGTTCAAAGACAAAAGACTTCATAAAAGTTCCTTGACAGTGTATGATATGAAGCTTGGGACATGTATCATGCACACATGCAGACATATATACTTTTGATGCACCTGTTATATCTTCTTACTTTGTTGTCCCAAAATCATACCTTGCACTATGCATAACACATTAGCATATTTTAAACTTGGTGAAGGCATCATCTTGATCTGTTCATCTTGTACATACTTTGCTCAACCCATGATGAATATGTGCTGTAACTCTTTATTTCAAAAGCATCTTTGCTTAATGATAACATTTGAACAGTGCATATACATAGGTGATATGAACACTTACCTTTCTATAGTTCATCAGTACTTTATAACACATGGCAAATATTTGATAAGCTACCTCCTCTAGCTATGACATGGTGTTACCATGGCTACCTTCATGTTGACGACTGTCCTTTATCTGATGCAACATTGTGATACACATTTGTTTTCTCCTTCTATGGCTGTACTTCTATCCTAGAATGATGTGTTAGACTAAAACTACCATGTTGGCACTGGATAATGCACTTTTCACCAGCACAAAGGTGATCTCATGCACTCATAAACACTTTCAATTGATGAATTGTAAAATGATCTTTAATTGGATATATTTCTTCATCTGAAAGGCTATCAGAAGATCCAACTTTTGTCTCTGAACTTCCTAAATGTATGAAAATGAGAAAACATTTGCATTACATTTGAAATTCACTCATTCAGATAATTGAGCAGCCTGCTTGCTAATGTGCGGTTATCACTCCATCCTCTCTTGGACTGTCAATCATAGATGAGCATTTGCTACTCCATGGTCATCTGTTGTACCCTTTTGTCCACATGGTGCTTCTCTCACTGTCAACTTTTTTGTCACTTGTCTATCACTTAGACTTGAGCATGCATGACTTGTAGTTGCTCTTTCTTTTATTTAGCTTCATGCCTCTTTGGGCAGCATCAAATGAGCTCACTGCTCCATGATACAGATGTCACTTTTGACTGTTGTAGCTGTCACCTTGCCTGATATTGTAGTTCCATTGTTGTTCCATGATAAAGACTTAAATGAACCACTTGCAAATTGTACCTGATATGTCATTGCATTCATGGAATATGAATGTTTGTAATATATAGAAGGTATTAAGATAGATATGATCTTTGTTGTCCCTTTATCTTCTCTATAACTTGATTATATTTGTTCATGACCTACTGTTCCTAGATAAAGCCAATGCTGTAGCAAGGTGAGTAGCAACTCCTCGATCAAATGTATTGTAACATCTCTTTGTTTGGTTGGATCTATCATGGCTGTATATCTTATGAGGTTGTTCCATTTGATAACATTATGCACACTTGGTGTCCAATTCACCGTATGATATAGGACTGTTCACTTGCACATATGATCAATAATTTGATATTTCATAATAGCAAAAGGAAAATACATGCTTCATTGTGCCTTGCTATCCTTTGTCTTTTATGACTATGTATGATCATGTTGACTGCACTTGTATATGCTATGGCTGTTCTACTATGATTGAAACCTCTGTTTCTTTGATGGAATCATGGGCTTTTAATGACAATAACACATGGCATTTGACTTGGGCTGTCCCACATGGCATTTGTTCCAACTTGACTGTACCTTCTCTCTTGTACTCGATACATCTGATATAGTAGCAACCTATATGTGATGAAAACATCATGATGCTTGGTCTATCGAATATCTCTGCATTAATGTCATTACTCTGAGCATGTTGGGCTCAACCCTTATGGGAGCCCATTTTCCCCACATGCCATTTAATAAAAGATGAATCAAAAAACTAATTTCTCATATACCTGCACAGGAAGCAAACATGTTAGCATATGAAACATATCTTTGATTCATGATGTGGGGTTACTTGTATGGATCTATCTCTTTTTGATATAGCACTTATGTCTACTCATTCTGACCTCTCTTATGCTGATATGATTACTGATATACTGCTACTATATAAAAGTGAATGGTACTTTTGAAGTTCTAATTGTGTATGAAAAGACCTGGTACCCTAAGCTAACAAAATCTATTTTCCAAGTACATTGGAGCTCAAACGGATGGAGGAAGATAGTAACCAGCACAACCACGGGATTCATCATTCACAGGAAATGACAGGTCCCTCTTCTTTTCCTATGCATTTCTTTTCTTTCAAAAGTAAAATTTACTTTTATGTTGCCTATTAGTTACTCCCACGGCTTGTGTCGGGCACTTTTATACATTCTTCAGAATACAATCAGCTATCTCATTTTATGCAATGACTTATGTATATTTCACTTTCTGAATCAAATACATAGCATAAAACAACTGATCTTTCTTTGGAACATATGTATAAAACATGATGTATAATTTGATAGTATATAAATACCTCTTTTACTTGCACTAAAACATAATAAATAATCAGCAACTGAAAAATGAACTCCATCAATTCTCTTCATTCTTTGAATGCCTATTTTCTTGTCTGTAGATGTTTTCACTTACCAGGATGATGTAACAGCTCAGCTTGAGCTGTTACATGATTTTGATAAGTGATTTTTCACTTGTCTTCTGTCAAGACATTAGACATTGACTGGATGATCCTGCATAAGCAAAAAAAATTGTACTCCCTCTAAACAACTGATGTTTAGGCCTCGCTAAATTAGGTGTGAACATAATTTAGTAACATTAATATTGTCTTAATTTAAGACAATTTCAAAATTAAAAATATATTGTCTTAAAATAGCCCTTTATGTAGTAGTGTGAGTGCTTGTAAAGGGGATGCAATGAGAAGGCCCATCCGTCTGTGGGACGTCGAGTCATCCGTCTGCGAGGTGTTGATTCAGGCACGATTGAGTCTCCTCATCCATATGAGAGGTGTACTTCGTTCCATGTGGTGCCATCCCTTCGAGCACGCATGATGACACTCCATCTGATTCACATTCTAGTATCTAGTACCTTAGCAGTTGTGAGTAGTACCTAACCTATGACTTGGATGAGTACCTCTATGTTATGACACTAGCCTTATGTATTGTTTTCCGTGTCTACTCCATGATTGATGTGAGTGTTGGCCTTCGTGTATACCCTTACTTGGTGATGCAGAGGAACTTTGAATGGGGAAAGATAGACGAACTAGACAAGGTTCTACTTCACCTACAAGCCCAAAAACAAAGACCTTTATGCAAAAGTGGGAACAGCAGAAGAAAACTCCAATATGATCATGGAAAGGTTGTATCAAGGTACCAAAGGACTCATCCCACTCATTGGTTAAGGCAGATCACTCCCGGAACATACACTTGCTTCACAAATCCTCTAAATGGCTTGTCTCCCTAGAAAAAGAGAACAGTCCTCTTATCTTTTTGCACAGAACTTCAAATGTCAACCTAAGACATGCATTGGATACCCATTATGCATCCCCACAGCATACTCTAAGATGGGTATAGGTTACTTTGGAAAATGTGCTCTAAAAACAGACTGGTAATTCTGCTACAAGGGTTCAAACTCAGAAATGTCACTGTGAAATGCCACAAACAGTCATACATAACTTCTACACAACACAAAATGAGGTCGATCGCTTCGGTCAGATTGTAGATAACATAGTTATAGACATTTTTTCCAAGTTACATAAAGATCCAGCGGTGGAAACAAAAGTTATGGCGTTTTTCCCAAAACAGGTTACTCTAAATCAGGGTTTGACAGTCTACACGAAAAATGCAATATCTTGAGCAAAACGTAACCAAAATGCATGAAACCAAAAGAAAATAGAGGGTGATTGATAGGAATATCACTTACAACCAATTTAGCACCATTCCTTGTCCGTACAGGTCCGTACAACTGCAGGAAACAGTCAATTTCTGTTGAAATACATGAAAATAATGTTTTGTCTATTGATCAAAACCTACTAATCAACCACCCACACCTTATTTGGATGTTACAAGGCCTTAATAAAGGCATTCCTCATTTGTCTCTTCAGTTTCCACTTCCTTCCAATGAATTGGAACAAGGTGACCCTTCACCTTCCTCATTTTACATTTTTGAAAGATACATTTTTAGGGATTTTCCATTTTGTATGACAACTTGTCATAAGACTTAAACATTAGACCCCTCCTAGGATCTTAACACATGAAAGATGACTTGATGGACCTCAATACAATATTAAATCATTACAAATTTAACCAAAAATTAAAGATTTGTCTAGGACAACTTTGATTTGCCAAGGTGCTCCTGCACCACTTGGTTACTTCTGTTTGGGCCTTGTGACTACCTCTGAGCATGGTGGGGTGGTCTCTTATGAGTTCACATGGTTGGGAGGTGTAATGCCCCGCAATGAACACCTTAGAGAACAACACATCTATGCTATGCAATGCAGAATATTTTTTTTTGTATAAGATAACAAAGTAATGTTTAACAAATCAATACACATCATTAAACTAACAACTTGTCTTCTAAGGTTCCATGGTTGCATTACTTGACAAATTAATCAACATAATTTAACATACATTATTAACTAACATCAGCGGATCATTCTAAATCTATTGCACTAATAATTATACATATACATCTCCATTTCATGTCATCAGTTAGATAATCAACTTGATCAAGATTACATGTACATATTCAAAAGTCTATACATATGAGTACATCATTATGTAGTTTACATTATCACTATCCTGATTACATCTGAATACATACATTATGAATCAACTGATACACAGGCTAGTACATGAGCATAATAATTGTCTTCATAAATAAGTACAAGATCTGATGTCTGATACAGAAGATATATCCTCCTCACTCACGAACAACGGCAAGGGAAAAACTAATGGATAAAGCTCTTCCACCTGACCATGTGAAACCCTGAGGTCCACCCCCCGAGCTAGGAGTTAACATAAGGTCCCCACTACAACATACAATCAGGTAGACAGTAGACTATAAGACAACACATGACTCCAACATCACAAGTCAATATCACAAACAACACAACAGTACTTCCAAAGGCAAACACTTAACAAATGGGGAGAGTACAACTAGGGAATGCTAGGCTGCAATAAGGAGAGTGTCATCACATGGTCCTAAGATGGGTTACCCAGGCAATCTCTCTCTAGACACCGGCCCCCATCTATGGTTACCCTGGCAGTCTCTCTCTAGACACCGACCACATAGGGTGACACATGCGGAATCAACCTTCCTTTCGTGAGGACAAGGAAGTTGATTTTGCCAACTAGGCCTTCTCATTTCATCCTTAGTCTGAACTAGCACTACAGCCATGAGTGAGGAATCTAATTATCTTGTTAGTGTGAAAACTACCCAACCCCTAGATTTATTATTAGGTTATCACTTGATTACCAACTCCCAATGGGTTACCCTGGCTAGCCACTTTGGGTACCGGCCCCACATTGGAAGCCACTCCCCTACCTACAACTAGAAGACCATACTCAACAAGCATAGCAAACATCTTCATGACAACGAGGATACATGAACCATGCAAGGCATTAACCATCTTGCATAACAATTATCCTTATATCAACAAGTATATATAACAATGCAAGGCGTTGACCCTTCAAAACATAATCATAAGGGCAGAACTCAAAAAACCATTGCCCATAACAACACATATTCATTACATCTCTATGATTTCCATGTCTCCCCATTCCATAACTCACAACAAAATTGGATACAAGACAAATACAACCAAATGGACAACAATACACCCACAAAGAAGTACATTTATCATTCACCTTGTCTTTTAATCCAAACATAACTAGAGACGACATGCTTCTTAAAACATCATGATCTCAAGACATTCCATTCCAAGCCTCTAGGAAAACTAACCACACATGTAGATACAAAATCAAAAAGACTATATGAACTAGTTCATGACCCACAAACTAAACCTATTACTGGCAATTTACATTTTCTCAATATCAACACACTTATAATTAACTTATGCCTTCTTTACAACTAATCCACTATAGCAGATTACAATTGACTAAGTTATTACAATAGTATATTAACATTAAAATATAGCTTATCATTTGATTGTATTCTTATTAAGGAATAAATCTATAATTATAATAAAAGTTAACTACATGTAAATATTTATTAAAATAATTATTTAAATGATTTACAAAGATACAAATATATTTATATATCATTAACATAACTAAAGTAAACCACTATTTGTCATTTTTATAAATCAAATTAATTAAATAATTACAATGCAATTTAAATTCAATTCTTGCGGATAAACTTGAGGGTTCCTATTTATTTTATAAACATATAAAAACCCTAAATCTCGTAATAACATATTTAACTTAAAAGTAAAAAGAAACAACTTTAATTACTTCTACGTAAACATCAATTACAAATACTTATAGATGAAATACTAATTACAACATTTATAAATCCAAACCTATTTATTAAATTTCTACTAACAAAACATTATAGTAAAATCAATGCCAAATTACAGAATAATCATATCAAATAGTTTGATAAACTTTTGTATTAATCTAAAACTACATTTCTTTTATTTCATAATTCGATAATTCCATTATATATATATATATATATATATATATATATATTCCCACTACTGATCTAAACAAATTGTATATCTTAACTATGCATGGATTCATATTTAATTTTATAATTAATAATTGATACATATACAAATATTCATATGACAAAAATATATTTATATACATGTTCATGCACTTGTGTGTAGATTATTCCTATTCTCCAGGTAAGATTTGGTCAATAATAGATCATTTATTTACCACTATTGTTGGAGATAAGATGTAAAATTGTTATTGATTGTTTGACCATTGAAATGGATGATATTTAAATAAATTTCTTTCATATTTTCCTCATGCAAGCAACCCAAATATTTATAACTAATAATTTACTATTTATCAACTTCTAGTATTTAATATATAAAACTTAGTGAGACAGTAATATAATTCACTAGATGGTTTTGCAAGGTTCTTATTTATCCTCAACATATGTGCAATCCATCTAACAAATCAATTAGATCACAATAATGTGAAATAGTAATACATTTTGTTCCACCTAACTATAATATGACTACTATATAATTACTTAATATTATAATCTTTTGCAAAAGTATTCAGAAGCTCTATTATCGTAACATTGGAAAAATAAACTTTTATAAAGACCATACTATAATTTATGGAACCTTACTATTCCAGCAAGTTAGAGAGAATGTTAAATTAGATGATGCAATTGTAGTTCCTTGTAACACATTTACAAACAGTGGAAGCATACAAACATTACGAAATCTGCATAACCTACAACTTCATGGAATGGAAAGATTATAAGATATGCACAAAATGGTTTAGTTTAAAAGACTTGTATGTGCAAATGCTTCCAGGCTAACCACTGGCAATGTTATTGTGGAAGAAGTAGACTTAATAACACTGCATATTTGCAAAATCCTACCATAACCCTAAAATGCCATTGGCATCCACTACTCATCTCAATCTCAGAGTATTATGTAGAGAGGGGCAGTTGAGGGATGAAATCAGACAGAACTCCTCAAAGGGGTGTAATCTCCTGGAATGCAATGAGTGCAGGATATGTACAAAATGGATTTGGTGAAACGACTTTAGAAACTTTAAAGCAAATGCAAATTGCAGGTGTAAAGCCAGACGCTAAAACCTTTGCCAACATTTTGTCAACCTGTGTCGATATGGGAGTTTTAGAACTAGGTATAGACATCCATCATAGCATAATGGAAGGCATTTTTTTGTCAGATATTATAGTGGAAATGCTCTGGTAGACATGTATGCAAAATGGAGAAGTATAGATAAGGCATGTGACTGTTGGTAGAACGTCTCAAAGAAATGTAACCTCATGAAATGCAATGATCGCAGGATATGCTCAGGTGTTTGCAGAATGCACGACAATGATGATCACAGGACAACAGAATAATCCCAAATGTTATGATTGCCAGATGTGCACAAACGGTTATAGATAATATCAGATGTTGTAATATATCTGCCCTCCTCACACAACGCCAAAAGAATGATTGCAAATATGAAGACAAGGCAAGAGCTACTTTCAAGGTCAAGTCTCTGATTAACATGAAGAAAAAGGTTCACAACTCTCACAACGTTTTCGCTGCACGCTAGCTATTCTGAGGTCACCCTGAACTTTATCATTAAGATGCCAGTTTAACCGGTGGAGGATTGAGGAGTTGAGTTTTATTGATGCCTGTTGATCGCACAGAAAAATATAAGCTTAGGAGTATCTATAGTGACATTATTTCTTGGTTTGGATTCTAAAAGAAATGCTGCAGGAGTTAAGTTCTTCTCTCAAACATCTAAGCCGATGTGGATAGGTGCTGAGGGTTTGAATAGATCAGGAGATGGATGAAGGATAGAGGAATAAAAGGAACCGCTGGGCGCAACAGGGTTAAGGACATAAAATGGCACTTGTTCCTCATGCAAGAGATAGATCGCTTTAATAGACACGGGAGATCTGTCTAGAATTGTTGAAAACAGTGATTGCAGCGTACATACACAAGACAGATTTGCCAGTAAAACCTTAGAGCGTTTAAACAAATGCAAAAAAAGGCAGGAGTAAGGGCAAATTTTGCAATCTTTATGACAATGTAGGCTATCTTGGGGTAATCTAAACTTGACATTGAAACACCAATTAAAACTGTGTTGGATGCACAGATGTGGTGAATGGGAAACAAATTATATTCAATTAAATCTAAAGCAAATGAAAAATTTGTGACAGTCTCAAAACTAAAGATAGGTTGGAGGTCAAGAGTAATTTCTAGTTTGCTCTTAAAGAATCTAATACCAAATCCTGAATAAATCCCATCAATGGATGAAAACACAAATAATCTAATTCCATTAAAATTTCATATGCAATAGGCATAAATCATATACAGTTGCATACCTGAAGTTTGTTAAGCTTTTCCAGAATCTCCTTTCCTCTCCAAATGCAAAACCCCTTCCCTTCTCTTCCAGAAATCTTTCTCCTTCCAAACCAGGACTCAACTCCTTGAATGAATGCAGGAGACATGCCCCTCTTCCCAACAACCCACTTTCTCAAAACAAGGATTGAACTCCTCGAATAAATGCAAGAGACATGCCTCTCTTTTCCCAACAACCCACTCTCTTGTGAGATTCAAAAATTAACTATATCAAAAGACTCCCAAATCCTCCAATTTGCAATTGACGGCACACGACATTAATTTTGCATATCCCCAAAATACTAAATACATGATACAAAGCGACAACCCTAATTTTAACCTTAAAATATTATCTTTATTACTATAAATTTATTTTATCAAAATTTATAATTGTTTATTCATCTTTATTTATGTATTTTGTTTTCTTTTTAATTTTATTCGTTTACAACTTGTAATTTATTATTTCATTTAATCATTTATCAAATTTATTTATTTATGTACTATTTTCATGTTAGTTTTACCAATTATCAAACAATTAAATCATTTATAATTAATAAACAACACATAACTTCCCTAGCAAATGTTTATTTAACTTTGGCTTAAATTTAACCTTATTTTAATGAAGTACTAACCAGGCTTAAATCAACACTTTAAATTGGATAAACCCAACTTACTGGATGATACCTGCCCCCATGGAAAGCCACAAGACATGATGACAAAATAACAACAAACAGTCCAACTAACGGTGACGACAGGATACAATACTAAGAACTCATCCTCTTTGAGGATATTGACTGAGTAGGGGACCTTATGCTAACTCCTATCAACAATTCCATTGGCTAGGGCACGCTCAGACCTGGTAGTTCAGGTGGATTCGATGCCCGGTACCTACATCCTGCAACAAACAACAAGCTTGTACATATATGTCTGCACCTGGAGAGTCAGAGAATCATGGCGCAGTAGGGTACTCGAAGCGAGTAATGCTGCACCGTCCCTACTCTTGAACAACATTATAATCACATCATTTAAAATCAAGAATCAATGAATCTAATAAAACATGTAATTAATATTCCATTACTAAATATATCCAACACATCATAACTGAAGTAATCATAATGTCATCATAACTCATAACACATGTCTAAATATATCCATCGAACATAGTCCATCAAGATCAAGGAGAACATAAACCATAACATACTAGTCCAAATGTCTCGAAACTATAAATATGCAATATAAGATTATCAACTGTTCCAGAACTGACAGATAGCAATATGAAAATAACATCTATCACAAGCCAAAACAAAGTGAGGGGCATTACATCCTCCCCCCTAGAACTAGGCTTACTCCTGGAAGCCTACAAATAAGTGAGGATATAATTCCCTCATCCTGGTAGCATCCTCCCAGGTAGTGGAGGTCTCATCATTAGGATCCCATTGGACCCCTACCTATGAGGGTTAGCCCCCGATGCTACAGAACGCGCGCGAGCTCTAAAGAAAGTTGCCCGTCCTCTGCCTGCAATATCCAAGACTGTCCCCTGATGCTCTACTTGGCGGTGATCAACCGCTGTGAACACTCTATGAGACCTCCCTGCATCACCCACTATTGGTTCTGAAACTGTCATCCTGTAGTTAAATCCTACAGTGTTCTTCTATGGACATTGCCTAGCAATATGGCCCTGCTGACCGCAAGAGAAACATCCTATTCCCTTGCCAAAACCTCTACCAACTATAGGTGCATTAGACTGCTGAAAACTTTCCCTACTAGCAGTAGGTTGTGAGCTTTGAACGGGTTGGTTGGGATGATAATTCTTGGCCCGCAGCCAATTACAATTTTTCCCAAACTAAGGACCACCACCTTGCTGAGGTTGGGAATTCTTTGGTTTTAACTGAGAATACTGCTGCTACTGTTGTTCACCCTTAGCAGGTGCATGATGACCTCTAGAAGAGCTTGCTTCCTGAGATTGACCACCTCGAGAACCAAAGCCTGCTGAGGGTGCACTCCCAATTTGCACACCTGTATGACCCCCTAGGGCCATGGCCAAATTCTCCTCCACTAGCCGAGCTTTCTCCACGGCAACCTCCATAGTCTTAGGTTCGAATACACGAACCCCTCCACTAATCCGGGCATTCAAGCCCCTAATAAAATGCTGCACCAACATAGACTCGTCATCCCCGATACCTGCATACTGTTTGAGCTCATAAAATTTGTGCTCATATTGCTCAACCGTCATGGCCAACTGCCTTAGCTCATGAAACTTGTCTGCTTGACGCTCCCTCTAATGGTCAGAAAGAAAGCGGCCTTTGAATCTCTCTACAAACAACTCCCAAGACACAGTGCTAATGTCCAAATATAGCTTCTGCTCCTCTAGCCCCTACCAAGTTGAAGCAAACCCTCGGAGATGCAAAATAGCACATCTGGCTTTTGTATTGCTGCCATACAGATGCATGGCAAAACACCTGTCTAAGTCCAATAACCAAGTCTCTGCTTCAAGTCTTCTACCAACTCCATCAAAGATGGGAGGGCGTGCTCTCAGTAAATCCCTCATATGGCTGGCTAGTGTGGCCTCCTGCTCAACTGTCAACTCCCTACACCTGGGAGACCTCTCTCTCTCTAGGACCTGGCTGGTCTACCTCCTGACCTCCTCTGGGCTGCTCACCCACCTGTCTGGGGCCTAAATGGGCAAGGGCCTCCTCAAGAATCTGTCTCAACTGGGCTCCATCAGGTTGACCCTGACCCTCCATGTTCTGACCCCCACCTTCATGGCCACTCGCATGAGGAGAACTGGGGGGAGGAATACCACCACCCCCTCTCCCATGACCCCTACCTCTGCCCCGACCTCGGCCCCTACGTCTAGGCATCTACCCTACACACAAAAAGCAAATTATTACATTAAGAAGAGGGTCACAACAAGGGTTAAATTGTTCTACAGAGTTTAAGCACTAGGTTACATAATGGGCTCAAATATAACCAGGGTACACAGTGTTTAAACTTGGCTCTGATACCAGATGTAATGCCCCACAATGAACACCTTAGAGAACAACACATCTATGCTATGCAATGCAGAATAATTTTTTTTTTGTATAAGATAACAAAGTAATGTTTAACAAATCAATACACATCATTAAACTAACAACTTGACTTCTAAGGTTCCATGGTTGCATTACTTGACAAATTAATCAACATAATTTAACATACATTATTAACTAACATCAACGGATCATTCTAAATCTATTGCACTAATGATTATACATATACATCTCCATTTCATGTCATCAGTTAGATAATCAACTTGATCAAGATTACATGTACATATTCAAAAGTCTATACATATGAGTACATCATTATGTAGTTTACATTATCACTATCCTGATTACATCTGAATACATACATTATGAATCAACCGATACACAGGCTAGTACATGAGCATAATAATTGTCTTCATAAATAAGTACAAGATCTGATGTTTGATACACAAGATATATCCTCCTCGCTCATGAACAACGGCAAGGGAAAAACCAATGGATAAAGCTCTTCCACCCGACCATGTGGAACCCTGAGGTCCACCCCCGAGCTAGGAGTTAACATAAGGTCCCCACTACAACATACAGTTAGGTAGACAGTAGACTATAAGACAACACATGACTCCAACATCACAAGTCAATATCACAAACAACACAACAGTACTTCCAGAGGCAAACACTTAACAAATGGGGAGAGTACAACTAGGGAATGCTAGGCTGCAGTAAGGAGAGTGTCATCGCATGGTCCTAAGATGGGTTACCCAGGTAATCTCTCTCTAGACACCTGACCCCATCTATGGTTACCCTAGCAGTCTCTCTAGACACCGGCCCCATAGGGTGACACATGCGGAATCAACCTTCCTTTCGTGAGGACAAGGAAGTTGATTTTGCCAACCAATCCTTCTCATTTCATCCTTAGTCTAAACTAGCACTACAGCCATGAGTGAGGAATATAATTATCTTGTTAGTGTGAAAACTACCCAACCCCTAGATTTATTATTAGGTTATCACTTGATTACCAACTCCCAATGGGTTACCCTGGCTAGCCACTTTGGGTACCGGCCCCACATTGAAAGCCACTCCCCTACCTACAACTAGAAGACCCTACTCAACAAGCATAGAAAACATCTTCATGACAACGAGGATACATGAACCATGCAAGGCATTAACCATCTTGCATAACAATTATCCTTATATCAACAAGTATATATAATAATGCAAGGCGTTGACCCTTCAAAACATAATCATAAGGGCAGAACTCCTAAACCATTGCCCAAAACAACACATATTCATTACATCTCTATGATTTCCATGTCTCCCCATTCCATAACTCACCACAAAACTGGATACAAGATGTAAATACAAACAAATGGACAACAATATGCCCACAAAGAAGTACATTTATCATTCACCTTGTCTTTTAATCCATACATAACTAGAGACGACATGCTTCTTAAAACATCATGATCTCAAGACATTCCATTCCAAGCCTCTGGGAAAACTAACCACACATGTAGATACAAAATCAAAAAGACTATATGAACTAGTTCATGACCCACAAACTAAACCTATTACTGGCAATTTACATTTTCTCAATATCAACACACTTATAATTAACTTATGCCTTCTTTACAACTAATCCACTATAGCATATTACAATTGACTAAGTTATTATAATAGTGTATTAACATTAAAATATAGCTTATCATTTGATTGTATTCTTATTAAGGAATAAATCTATAATTACAATAAAAGTTAACTACATGTAAATATTTATTAAAATAATTATTTAAATGATTTACAAAGATACAAATATATTTATATATCATTAACATAACTAAAGTAAACCACTATTTGTCATTTTTATAAATCAAATTAATTAAATAATTACAATGTAATTTAAATTCAATTCTTGTGGATAAACTTGAGGGTTCCTATTTATTTTATAAACATATAAAAACCCTAAATCTCATAATAACATATTTAACTTAAAAGTAAAAAGAAATAACTTTAATTACTTCTACGTAAACATCAATTACAAATACTTATAGATGAAATACTAATTACAACATTTATAAATCCAAACCTATTTATTGAATTTCTACTAACAAAACATTATAGTAAAATCAATGCCAGATTACAGAATAATCATATCAAATAGTTTGATAAACTTTTGTATTAATCTACAACTACATTTCTTTTATTTCATAATTTGATAATTCCATCATATATATATATATATATATATATATATATATATATATATATATATATATATATATATATATATATATATATATGCTCCCACTACTCATCTAATTAAATTGTATATCTTAACTATGCATGGATTCATATTTAAGTTTATAATTAATAATTGATACATATACAAATATTCATATGACATAAATATATTTATATACATGTTTCATGCACTTGTGTGTAGATTATTCCAATTCTCCAGGTAAGATTTGGTCAATAATAGATCATTTATTTACCACTATTGTTGGAGATAAGATGTAAAATTGTTATTGATTGTTTGACCATTGAAATGGATGATATTTAAATAAATTTCTTTCATATTTTCCTCATGCAAGCAACCCAAATATTCATAACTAATAATTTACTATTTATCAACTTCCAGTATTTAATATATAAAACTTAGTGAGACAGTAATATAATTCACTAGATGGTTTTGCAAGGTTCTTATTTATCCTCAACATATGTGCAGTCCATCCTAACAAATCAATTAGATCACAATAATGTGAAATAGTAATACATTTTGTTCCACCTAACTATAATATGACTACTATATAATTACTTAATATTATAATCTTTTGCAAAAGTATTCAGAAGCTCTATTATCCTAACATTGGCAAATAAAACTTTTATAAAGACCATACTATAATTTATGGAACCTTACTAATCCAGCAAGTCAGAGAGAATGTTAAATTAGATGATGCAATTGTAGTTCCTTGTAACACATTTACAAACAGTGGAAGCATACAAACATTACGAAATCTGCATAACCTACAATTTCATGGAATGGAAAGATTATAAGATATGCACAAAATGGTTTAGTTTAAAAGACTTGTATGTGCAAATGCTTCCAGGCTAACCACTGGCAATGTTATTGTGGAAGAAGTAGACTTAATAACACTGCATATTTGCAAAATCCTACCATAACCCTAAAATGTCATTCGCATCCACTACTCATCTCAATCTCAGAGTATTATGTAGAGAGGGGCGGTTGAGGGATGAAATCAGACAGAACTCCTCAAAGGGGTGTAATCTCCTGGAATGCAATGAGTGCAGGATATGTACAAAATGGATTTGGTGAAACGACTTTAGAAACTTTAAAGCAAATGCAAATTGCAGGTGTAAAGCCAGACGCTAAAATGTTTACCAGCATTTTGTCGACCTATGTCGATATGGGAGTTTTAGAACCAGGTATAGACATCCATCATAGCATAATGGAAGGCATTTTTTTGTCAGATATTATAGTGGAAATGCTCTAGTAGACATGTACGCAAAATGGAGAAGTATAGATAAGGCACGTGATTGTTGGTAGAACGTCTCAAAGAAATGTAACCTCATGTAATCCAATGATCGCAGGATATGCTCAGGTGTTTGCAGAATGCACGACAATGATGATCACAGGACAACAGAATAATCCCAAATGTTATGATCGCCAGATGCACACAAACAGTTATAGATAATATCAGATATTGTAATATATTTGCCCTCCTCACACAACACTAAAAGAATGATTGCAAATATGAAGACAAGGCAAGAGCTACTTTCAAGGTCAAGTCTCTGATTAACATGAAGAAAAAGGTTCACAACTCTCACAACGTTTTCGCTACACGCTAGCTCTAAGGTCATCCTGAACTTTATCATTAAGATGCCAGTTTAACCAGTGGAGGATTGAGGAGTTGAGTTTTCTTGACGCCTGTTGATCACACAGAAAAATATAATCTTAGGAGTATTTATAGTGACATTATTTCTTGGTTTGGATTCTAAAATAAATGCTGCAGGAGTTAAGTTCTTCTCTCAAACATCTAAGCCGATGTGGATAGGTACTAAGGGTTTCAATAGATCAGGAGATGGATGAAGGATAGAGGAATAAAAGGAACCGCTGGGTGCAGCAGGGTTAAGGACATAAAATGGCACTTGTTCCTCATGCAAGAGATAGATCACTTTAATAGACACAAGAGATCTGTTTAGAATAATTGAAAACAATGATTGCAGGGTATAGACACAAGACAGATTTGCAAGTAAAACCTTAGAGCATTTAAACAAATGCAAAAAAAAGGCAAGAGTAAGGGCAAATTTTGCAATCTTTATGACAATGTAGGCTATCTTGGGGTAATCTAAACTTGACATTGAAACACCAATTAAAATTGTGTTGGATGCACGGATGTGGTGAATGGGAAACAAATTATATTCAATTGAATCTAAAGCAAATGAAAAATTTGTGACAGTCTCAAAACTAAAGATAGGTTGGAGGTCAAGAGTAATTTCTAGTTTGCTCTTAAAGAATCTAATACCAAATCTTGAATAAATCCCATCAATGGAGGAAAACACAAATAATCTAATTCCATTAAAATTTCATATGCAATAGGCATAAATCATATACAGTTGCATACCTGAAGTTTGTTAAGCTTTTCCAGAATCTCCTTTCCTCTCCAAATGCAAACCCCCTTCCCTTCTCTTCCAAAAATCTTTCTCCTTCCAAACCAGGACTCAACTCCTCGAATGAATGTAGGAGACATGCCCCTCTTCCCAACAACCCACTTTCTCAAAACAAGGATTGAACTCCTCAAATAAATGCAGGAGACATGCCTCTCTTTTCCCAACAACCCACTCTCTCGTGAGATTCAAAAATTAACTATATCAAAAGACTCCCAAATCCTCCAATTTGCAATTGACGGCACACAACATTAATTTTGCATATCCCCAAAATACTAAATACATGATACAAAGCGACAACCCTAATTTTAAACTTAAAATATTATCTTTATTACTATAAATTTATTTTATCAAAATTTATAATTGTTTATTCATCTTTATTTATGTATTTTGTTTTCTTTTTAATTTTATTCGTTTACAACTTGTAATTTATTATTTCATTTAATCATTTATCAAATTTATTTATTTATTTACTATTTTCATGTTAATTTTACCAATTATCAAAAAATTAAATCATTTATAATTAATAAACAACACATAACTTCCCTAGCAAATGTTTATTTAACTTTGGCTTAAATTTAACGTTATTTTAATGAAGTACTAACTAGGCTTAAATCAACACTTTAAATTGGATAAACCCAACTTATTGGATGATACCTGCCCCCATGGAAAGCCACAAGACATGATGACAAAATAACGACAAACAGTCCAACTGACAGTGATGACGGGATACAATACTGAGAACTCATCCTCTTTGAGGATGTTGATTGAGTAGGGAACCTTATGCTAACTCCAATCAACAATTCCATTGGCTAGGGCACGCTCAGACCTGGTAGTTCAGTGGAGTTGATGCCCGATACCTACATCCTACAACAAACAACAAGCTTGTACATATATGTCTGCACCTGGAGAGTCAGAGAATCATGGCACAGCAGGGTACTCGAAGCGAGTAATGCTGCACCGTCCTTGCTCTTGAACAACATTATAATCACATCATTTAAAATCAAGAATCAATGAATCTAATAAAACATGTAAATAATATTCCATTACTAAATATATCCAACACATCATAACTGAAGTAATCATATTGTCATCATAACTCATAACACATGTCTAAATATATCCATTGAACATAGTCCATCAAGATCAAGGAGAACATAAACCATAACATACTTGTCCAAATGTCTCGAAACTGTAAATATGCAATATAAGACTATCAACTGTTCTAGAACTAACAGATAGCAATATGAAAATAACATCTATCACAAGCCAAAAAAAGCGAGGGGCATTACAGGAGGCGTTGCCACCGCCATTGGGGACCGGTGAATAGCTTATTGGAACACCATATTAGAGATGTTCTCTCTCTTTGTTACTTTATCAGTTGTACTTATTCATTCATTATATCATATTCATGGACCTATGCCATTGTATTGTATATTCTTTTATGTAATTGTACTATCTTAAGAGAGAAGTTGTAATCATGTAATTTAATGAGAAGAAATGAGTTGTTTCCTTTTGGTTTACAGATTTCGGTGTGGGTATCATATCTGCTTGTACTATGATGCTTTTGGATTCATGTTTATAATCTGGAATGGGACATAGGAACATTTAAATGGTGTTTAAAATGAACGTAGTTTATCAATGTTTCCTTTAGAGGGTGAATTAGTCCTCTCCTTTGGGTTGTTCATTTAGCCATACTTGGCCATGAATGTTGTCAACTGATTGAATCAGCAACTGTATCTATGTATATTATCCATTTATGTCAAAAAAAAATTATCTTGTCCTCTTTTGGCTCTTACCCTTTAGGGGTTACGTAGCAGGATGTTACAAATGTTGTCACTGAACTCTGCTTCATGATACTAATATAGGTCTACAATGTTGAAAATAGGTGATATCCCCAATGTCTTCAGTATCTCCACTTCATATGCATTTCCTGAATCAATCTTTCTGAGTATCCTACATGGTCCAAACATCTTCATCTTCAACTTGTTGTATGTTCCAACTGGATCTTTCTTTTCTCAGATAGATCTATACCATCACTTCATCTCCAACTGCAAATTCTGTGTGTCTTCTCTTCTCTTCTGCTTTCCCTTTATACTTATTGTTCATCTCCTCCAAATGTTTCTTAACCTGATTATGTACTATCTCCATGTGTCTTGCAAATTCTTTTGATTCTGCACTCCTCTTGTCCTCCATGCTTATATCTCTCAATTCCGCTACTCCTTTAGGGTTAGTTTCTGTCACAATCTCAAATGGTGTTCTTCTGGTACTCCTATTCACTGAATTATTATATGCAAACTCTACTTGTGATAGAATCAAATCCCAATTTCCTTCCTTCTCTCCAACCAAACATCTCAACAAGTTTTCTAAACTCCTATTCACTACCTCTATCTGTCCATCAGTTTGGATGAAATGTTGAATTAAACTTCAAATTTGTCTTCATCTTTTTCTAAAGTGTCCTCCAAAAATATCCAAGAGATCTTGTATCTCTGTCTAAAATTATACTCTTAGGTAATCCATGCAATCTCATAATCTCTTTGGAAAATAGGTCAGCCACATGAACTACATCAGTTGTCTTCTTACAAGGTATGAAATGTGCCATCTTTGAAAATCTATCCACCACTACACATATTGAATCATGTCCTCTTTGTGTCTTCGGTAATCTCATTATGAAATCCATGCTTATGTCTTCCCAAAGTCTCTCTGGTATTGTCAAAGATTTGTACAATCCAATATTCTAACTACTTCCTTTTGCAACTTGACATACTCTATAACTTTGCACAAACTTCCTAACATCCTTATATATATGAGGCCAAAAGTAAATTTCACTTACCAAAGCCACTGTCTTATCAATTCCAAAATGTCCTGTCAATCCACCACTGTGCTTCTCTTTTATCAAATTATCTCTCATTGAACTCCTAGGTATGCATAACCGGTTTCCTTTAAATAACATATCCTCCTGAATGAAATAATCCAACCACTTGCTTCTATTTGTCACAACAGGTTTCTTACATGCTTTCCAAGGTTTTGCAAAATCAAGGTCTTCTTCATACATGTTCTTCAATTCTTCAAATCCTAACACTTCAATTCTCATCTCTGTCAGCAAGTTCCTTCTCCTACTCAATGCATCTGCAACTTTGTTTGATTTTCTACTCCTATACTTCAATACAAAAGTATAACTCTATGTGAACTCTACCCATCTCATATGTCTGAATTAACTTTCCTTGACTATTCAAATATTGCAAAGCTTGATGATCTGTATACAACACAAATTCCTTAGGCAACAAATAATGTCTCCACTTCTTCAAGGCTTGAATAATTGCATAGAACTCTTAATCATAAACTGAATATCTTCTCCTTGTATCATTCAACTTCTCACTGAGATATACTACAGGTCTACCTTCTTGACTTAACACTGCTCCTATTGCATTTCCACTTGCATCACAATCTACTTGAAATACTTTATTGAAATTTGGTAATGCTAACACAAGTTGGTCTATCACTTTCTACTTCAACAATTCAAAACTTTTATCTTCTCCTAATGTCCACTTAAAGTCTTTTTTATCACCTCTCATTGTCTCTATCATACCCTGGTTACATACTGAACTAAAATTTCTAATGAACTTCCGATAGAAACTAGCTAATGTGTAGGCCACTCAACAATTGCTCTGACTTTCTTAGGGTCCATCTTCAATCCTTCCACAAAAATTACAAATCCCAAATATATCAATTTTCTTCTTTCATTAAACTACACTTATTAATGTTTATCAGCAATTTCTCTTCTCTCAACCTCTGTAATACTTGTCTCAGGTGCCACAAATGTTCTTCTTTTGTCTTATTGAAAATCAGAATATCATCCAAATATATAATAACAAACTTACCCAAGAATTTCTTCAAACTTTGTTGATCAATCTCATGAACGTACTCGGTGCATTTGTCAATCAAAAAGACATTGACTAACCACTCATACAATCCTTCATTTGTGTTAAAAGTAGTCTTCCATTCATCTCCTTCTTTGATTCTCATATTATGGTAAAGTTTATCTTTGTAAAATATTTTGCTCCACTCAAACAATCCATAATATCATCCATCCTAGGCAAGGGAAATCTATACTTAACTATGATCTTGTTGATTGCTCTAGAGTCTGTACACAATCTCCATTCTCCATCCTTCTTCAGTGCTAGCACTGCAGGTATTGCACAAGGGCTCAAACTTTCTCTGATCAAACCTTTCCTCAACAATTCATGTATCTGTCTATTTAGTTCTTCATTCTCTGTTGGTGTCATTCTGTGTGTTGCTTTGTTAGGCAAACTAGCTCCAGGTATAAGATCCATGTGATGACTGATACTCTTGATTGGCCTGGCAAACCTTAAGGTACATTATCTAATATGATGTCTTCATACTCTGTCAGCAACTTAGTTATCTCCTTCGGTTTTGATTCTTCAGTCTTTGTCTTTAGGTTTTTAGGCTTCTTAGGAATCAAAGCATAACACATATTCTCATGTCTCAAACCATCCAAAAATTTCCTTCCATCTACTAATAGATCCTAGCATTCCCACATACTTCACTCTTAGGATCATCTTCCAAAGGAATCAAAGTAATTCTCTTTCCATTTGATGTTATAGTATATGTATTCTTTATCCCATCATGTATAGCTTTTCTATCATACTGTCATGGTCTACCCAACAAAATATGACATACATCCATAGGCATAATATCACACAATACTTCATCATGATAAAATTCAATATGAAATTTCACCAAACATTGTTCACTCACTAGTACCTTATGATTATATTGAATCCATGCTATCTCATATGGCTTAGGGCGTTTCAATCTCTCCAACTTCATCTTAGTCACCATCTCTTCTGAAACCAAATTATTTGAATTACCACTATCAATTACAACTTTACAACATTTTCCTCCTGATTTGCATCTGGTTCGGAACAACTTTTCCTCTATGATGGTTCTTCATTTGTCTCTGCTTGAAATAGTGCTCTCCTCATGACAAGTGATTCTCCTTTCTCAGGTTTACCAACTAAAATTGGTGATCCAATAGGTTCTTCTTCCACATATGTTACTCTTCTACTGTTCTCCCTCTTCTTACTTGCACTTCCTTGGTTACATTCAAATACTCTATGTCCTTCACCTCCACACTTAAAACAGGTTCCTTTGAATGTTCTCCTATCAAATCCTCTTTTCCATCTCTTCTGTATCTGTCACTCTGGTATGAACTAGGGTTTCCTCTGCGGGGTAAGTGCAAAAAGATGGGGGGCCAAAAAGTGGCCAAATATTTAAAAAAAAAAATACTACATAATGCGAGCGCGTTATAAAGCACTTGCATTATGGTTTGGTAATGATGAGCCTAAGGTTCATCAAAACCAAACCATAACATAAGCTCATTATGAAGTACTATAAATAAATAAAAAAGTTTGTCATCTCATTTTATTTCTTTTTTCTCCACAATTCCCGCGGTCTGCAAACCCTAGGAAGTGTGCTCGCGTTTTGGATTCCTTAATTCAACACAAAAATCTTATCGATTCATCACCAAAATGCCACCACAATGTCAAGCACGCCAAAGAAGTGAGTTTATTTGTCTTTTTGTTTGAATTTGCTTCTAAATAGGTAGGTTTGAGTTGTTTTTTGATGTATATTTCGTTAGTTGTCAGGAAATGTTAATGCACCTCCTCCTCCTCAAAATCCACAAAATCCTGTGGAACAACAACCTCCTCCATCCATTCCTCAACATGCCCCTGGAACACAAGAAAATATAATGGGGCAAATTGAAAACAACAAAAAAGAAATTGAAGATATAATTGCAAGGTTGAAAGATCCTTCCACTTCAACCTTGCATAGGTCCACACTTGCTGAATCTCTTGAATCTATGTTATCAAATGTAGATTCAATTAGCAAGCAAATAACTAGTTGGACGGATAAGAGCAGAGAGTTGAGATTATTATGCAGACAAGCTGTCATACCAAGATGTGAAAAAATTACAAATCACAAAATTAGACTTGTGTTCAATTTTCACAAACCCACAAACAAATCAACCTCCATCCATTACATGCAAGAGGTTCCCTATCCATTGGTGCAACAACCAAGCGATAAGGGACAATTTTGGGCAGAGGTGGTGGATGGTTTTTGACCATCCTCCATGCAATAATAATGAGGTCCTGCAATACTTTTTGAGGAAACTCTACTGCGAGTTTGTTCTCAATAAAGTGCCAAACTATTTTGATATGCGGGACTTCTAGGGTAGAGGTGGGGGGTTAGCACAAGACAGACCAGGGGCACGTCTTGACCCACAACGGGTAGTGAGACGAGTAATCACCAGACCAGCGCATGAGCATGTTTTTATCCCTTCCATTGTGAAGGAGAGTGTTGAGGTTGATACACTTCATTCCATTAGTGCCTTGACCCAGAGCATCATAGAGCATGCCGGTCCTGCAGCACAGAGTGGGTTGGGAGATAGTGCGAGGAGTAGGGTCCCACCCCATGCTTGTCAGGCTTGTGGGTCAGCCTGTGGTTATGACCCCATGGATAGTCAGGATGCAAGTGCATAGGCTACATTTGCAGCTGAGCAGATGGTGATGACAGATACCCTCCTGAGTGAGACTTTCAGCCTTGATACTCAGGTAAATATTAGCAAGTTTATTGAATTTAATTTATTAAATTTCATTTTTGAAATGCAAGATTAACTAATTTAAATTGATGATTTTAATGAAATTTCAGGGTCATAGCGTCGATGCATTTTTTAGTGGTTCTCCACCTGCATTTTACACTAGATCATCTACTGTCAGGGTATGTAACTAGTAAACAATTATAAATATTACATGTGAATAGCATCGTTATATGAATGGTATTCTAATATCTGATTTTGGAGGTTGAATAGGTTAACACTGTAGATTTCACGGCAACACCTGCCAGCGGTGGTGGACTTCAAAGCTTTACGGAGGTAATAAAATAAATAGTTTAATGAATGAATTGTACTTACTAGATTTTTGTATGTGACTTGTGTGCTTTATTGTGTGTACTTCCATGTTTAGATGAACATGTGTGTATGTTAGGAGCCATGATTTGCATCACTATTATAGTTTTTGTAATTGAATAATGTTGTTTTATTTCCAGATGATGCAGGCTGCGGAGACACCTCCCCATGTTCATAGGGCAATGGAGCAGGGTGTGGCCTCTGCGATTCATAGCTCCATGGCATTGGCAAGGGTATGAGGTAGATTAGTAAATTTCAATTTACATTCATTGTTATAGTTGTCTTTTTAAAAATCAAAAGATTATTGATTTGAAGTTTAATTTCTATCTGGATGGTTTCTATAGGACATGACATCACCATGGCCTATTCCTGCTACTAAGGCAAGTGAGGAGACAGATTATATGGTAGCGGTAAGTGATTATTTTGTTAAATGTTTCATTTTTTATAACATGTAATTTCTATATATTAATGTTTATACTTTTTATTGTAACAGGTAAAGATGCAGGAAGAACTAAATAGGAGGAGCAGCCCTCGGGTTCATAGTAGACCACTCACATGCACGTCTCCATCCCCTAGAAGATCAAAGGCTGCCCATGATCTATTCTCTTCACCAGCCAGAGGGTAATGATTGTTTATTGTGTTCCTTTGTTGTATGCCTATATGGCATTTGTGGACATATATTTTGTATTGTATATAGTTGACATTGTATGCCTATATGGCATTCTTGTAAGCCTATATGGCTATTTTGTACATATGTTATACTTATATCGACAGATATTGATGTATGCCTATATGGATATTTGGTTAATACAAATCTTTTTTATTGATGGCGTCCATACTTGTATTATAAATCCATGTTTGAATGGATATTTGTAGATGGCTACTTCAAATATTTAAAGTCCAATTGTATTACATAGGATGTTTGTTGATCCAATAAGCTAGCTATTGTTATTCAAGTATCACCTAAACCTCATTTTGGAACTAAAAGATAAAAGTTGTATTTAAAAAATATGAATCATCATGTTGAATAGAAAATATTAATATTCTTTATGAGTAGCATACAATGTCAACTATATGCAATACAAAAAAATGAATCATCATGTTATTCTTTATGTTTGAGATCTTGAAAATGACTAAGTCTAGTAGCCTGATATCCTGAAACACTAGGATGAATATCCAAGTCATTAGGACGATTGCGCCTTGAGAAAAATTCATTAAAATGAGTGCCTAAAGGAGACTTTCTTAAACATTCAAATATTGAGCAACAAGCATGAAGGGTTAAGGCGCAATTTGCAACTCATAAAGCCTCAAAAGGGCGCCCAACTTGGAGAGAGCATTCATTTAAGACAAGGCACCCATTTAGACCTGTTCCACCATAAAAGTGTGCCTAAGGTGGAAGGAGAACAAGCCTCTAGTAAGTGAAGCACACCTGTTGTCTAAACCACTTCATTATGGCGCCCTAGCATGAGGAGGAGTATATAAGTCAATAGGAAATGGTGCCTATAATGCAAATGAAGGACTAAGTGGCATTTTCAATAAGCATCAATTCACCTTGAGCTTTCAATAAATACATCAAATTGAGCCCCATAAGCCTAGGCGCCCTTTGCCTTCAAAAGAACCTTGTATTGGCACCTTGGAGGAAATCAACTTACAATGACAAGTCTTGGAGATTTCTCATTTTGGATGATGTCTTTTGAGATTAACTACAATGATTGAAAGTTAAGATGAGTGGAAAGAACCTATCTTGAACCTTAGGCGCACAACTCCTTGCTGACTCCCATCCTCATGCTTCTGTAGCAACAGCACTAACAACGAGAGCAAGCTTTGATAGTTTGATACATCTAATCTATCAAAGTTACCATCATTAATCACTTCTATTGAACAATCCAAAAGTGGGGATGATTCTTGTTCATCACCAGAGATTGCCATATCCATCAACACAGTATGCAATGAGGTCGAATGCTATGCTCATTAGCATTGGTGGATCCAAATGCTCTAACACTGCTTCTAGTTTGCAACATTTCCCATGCCTCAAATCAACAAGAAGTCTAAAGTATTATTGTCATGCTTAGCCCTAGGTGCAAGCACCTATGATTTTAGATTTTGTACTGTCTTGCACTGATGGTTGCATATCAGTACACCAAGAAAAGGACCTTGTCTAACAACCCACTTTTCTTCCTCTATCTTTTGCACCTCATGATTTAACCCTGTCGAAATCTCATGTGTAGATCCTTTCACATCAAAGGTTATTCTCAATGTCCCATTTTGGTTCTAGGTTGGACATTGTAGAAGAGGTATCCTCTCGATCAATAATCACACTGCCATATGCCAAACTAAACTTTCATGACAATTGCATCTCAAAGTTGGCAGTTTCATATTCTTTACTGTATGCACAAGCTTAAGATTCAAACTTAAACCAGGGATCTCTTGTTGTATACTCCTGTCCTCACATTCCTAGAGTCTGTCTAGTCTCTCTTTGATCCATATTTTAGTCAAGTCTGCTATAGTAGAATTAGCCTCATAAGGAGACATTTCTCGTATGATCCTCTTTCCACCATCTTCACAATCAATTGACTCCTCAACAACAACATGGACTAGTTCCTTCTCTAAACTTTCTACAAAGAGCAATATTTAAACAGCCTCATGTGTCAATGTTGTAACCCCTGATAAGAACCATTTCAGACTTCCTCCATAGCAAGAAAGAAGAGTAACAACAACAATGCCTAATAGAAAAGGGTGCCAAAAGCTACTTTGAAACTAAAGCTACTTTGAAACTCTCTACCACAGCAAGGTTTGTGATTCCCCAATGTCTGCAATGGATCCTTGAAGTTCTCTATAAAAACCTCTGCCCTATGGCAGATGTCAGGAATCAGAACACTATTTTAAATTTCATATCAATAGGTGAGTGCCTTGAGAGAAAGGATCACTCTAGGTCATTTTCAATTGTTGAAAGCACAAAAATGATAAAGATAAAGGCAATTGAGTTAGGCGCACTTTAGCCTCTGAGGACACCTCAATGAGCGCCTTGGGTGAAATTGCATGAGATGACCTTTTGGAGTGAGCGCTTGAAAGATAGAATTCATTCTAAGACATGTCTCATCATTTAGAATTACAAAATTGCAAGTATATAGACATTTAAATCTAGGCGTACTCTCCATCAGTACAAACCCATTCTAGCACCTAAGGGAGAAATTGCATTGAAAGACACCTTTTGAATGAATCTCTTAAGGGAGATTGACCTCTTTAAGCCATTACAATTGTTTGAAATCATTTAAAGTGATAAATATGGACCAACTTGTGTTAGGCACCCTTTGCTCTTCTTTTTACCTATATATTTGCCTAGATTTGTAGTAAGATTATTCCATGTTTAAAGAGGATTCCTAGTCAATTAGAGTCATAAAATATCAAATACAAAGTCAAATTGGACTTAGGCACCCCTTCATGTAATTTCCCACCATCATGAGTGCCTAGATCTAGGAAGATCATCCAATTGCGCCTAGGAATAAGATACAAGTCCAAGACCTCAAATTTGAGTGCCTAGAAGTGTGATGGATTGAAGAAGCTACATTAGCGCCTAAGGGTAAGTTGTATCTAATGACATCACCTAATTGAGCACCTAGGAGGTATAAAGCTTAACATTGACATGAGGACAAGCGCTTAGTAAAGGAGAGTTTCTCAAACATTTAAACATGTGAATGAAGTCATAGAAATGCACTAAGTCATCTAGGCGTCATTTTCCCCTTGTGTATCCTTACATTTGCGCCTAAGAAGAAGTTGCTTCAATTCATTGGAGTGTTTGAGTATTGAGGATTTCTTAGCAATGCTTTGCAACTTTACACTGCCTCCTTCTGATGATTTTTGGGGCAGCAGAAAACCTTTGACCACGGGCAAATGTCTCCGAGATATAAAAAACTGAGAGAGGTTATTGTAGAGGCACTCTATGTGATCGCGTTGCCTCAGACGGAATGTTTCTAAGTGACACAATTTTTGAGTAACATCTCGTCAAAGATTGCTACCTTTTTGCACTTTGGACTCTTCAGGGATATTGCCGGTACAATGTAGCTCGGACTGTTTCGACATGTTTGGGTGAAAAATAGGACCATACCTAGCATAAATGTACCCATCTAGATGTGTTGGAATAGTCAGTTTGGTCGCATCAGGAGCAGGACAAAAGTTACACCCCTTTGCAACTTTACACTGCCTCCTTCTGATGATTTTTGGGGCAGCAGAAAACCTTTGACCACAGGCAAATGTCTCAGAGATATAAAAAACTGAGAGAGGTTATTGTAGAGGCACTCTATGTGATCGCGTTTCCTCAGACAGAATGTTTCTAGGTGACAGTTTTCGAGTAACATCTCGTCAAAGATTGCTGCCTTTTTGCACTTTGGACTCTTCAGGGATATCGTTGGTACAATGTAGCTTAGAATGTTTCGACATGTTTGGGTGAAAAAAAGGACCATGCCTAGTGTAAATGTACCCATCTAGATGTGTTGGAACTATCAGTTTGGTCGCATCAGGAGCGGGATGAAAGTTACACCCCTTTGCAACTTTACACTACCTCCTTCTGACGATTTTTGGGGCAGATGAAAACCTTTCACCACGGGCAAATGCCTCAGAGATATAAAAAACTAAGAGAGGTTATTGTAGAGGCACTCTACGTGGTCAAGTTGCCTCAGACAAAATGTTTCTAAGTGACACAATTTTTGAGTAACATCTTGTCAAAGATTGCTACCTTTTTGCACTTTAGACTCTTCAGGGATATCGTCGGCACAATGTAGCTCGGACTGTTTCGACATATTTGGGTGAAAAATAGAACCATGCCTAGCCTAAACGTACCCATCCGGATGCATTGGAACTCTCAGTTTGGTCGCATCAGGAGCAGGACACCAAAAATGCAAAAGTTGCTTTGTGTAACTTGACAACATTGACACTTTTTTGCAACATGACTCAAAGACTCAAACTGACCCCAAATGACTCAAAGTGACTTAAAATCACCTTGATTTTGGTGCCCAATGTACATTATAGAGGTCTAGGTGCTCCTTATCATTCAAACATCTTAGATGAGCGCCTAGGAAAGGAAAAAACTCTAAGTTTCATCATCAGGAGCGCCTAATATCAAGAGACTTTAATGGCTCAAACCTTAGCATGGAGTCGTAAGGCACATTTCATGTCTCCTTTCATCCATTTTGGCGCCCTTATGTAGATTTTTCAACTTGATTTGGCACCCTGTATGTGAAGGAAGATCTAAAGGCATGAAAGTGGATGTCATTTTGCAAGAGTTTGGATCATCAAAATTGAAAGAAATAAGTCTATTAAGCTTGGGCACCCTTGGTCTTCTTTTCATTCATTATGAGTGCCTTGGGAGAATGGTATATAGGTCATCATCATGATTGGGCGCCTTGGATCCACAGCGTTGGAGAGATCATCAAATGGTGTCTAGAGGAAGTAGGGTGAGTTATGAGTTTGGTCGCATCAGGAGCAAGACATAAAAAATGCATAACATGATGATATAAAAATGTGTATATGTGTAAAAATGTAGGAGGAAATAAAAAAAGACAAACCTTACAAATTAATGTGCATACTTACAACTCAATGTAACATGACTTTACAAAATCAATGTGAATACTTACAAATTAATCCAATGAACCATCCGGGTCTACTCTACTCTTTATTGTGTCAAGTATTGCTTCATGGTCAGACTCACGCACCTTCCACAAGATTTTGTTCAAAGGTCTACCCTGATACTTTATCAAATGAACATTGGATGCCACGACAAGGTTCAAGTAATGAAGAATCTTCCGATGCGTGTCAAAGTCTTGAAACAACCAAACATTAACACTCTTATGTGGGTACCTTCTAAGCCATGTTCCAGTAATAACCACTGAGCCTGTAGGGTATTCGATGTTTTCTCCATCTGTAACAAGGGCCTCCAATTTCTTTTTGGCCTCAACACGACATAAGTAATAATATGTTCCCTCTTCATTATCTTCATCTACAATAACTGCATATACGTGCCCTACATTGATATGTGTAGCAAATTAGATGAAATTAGTCAACATTACAAAAACACTACAAAGTAAGATGACATTACCTGGTTGAACTAGATGAAATTAGATGCATATACATGCCCTATATTACCTGGTTGAACCAAATCTGATATGTGGTCAAAGTCAACTGATGATTCCATCTGTGTTAGTTCCAGTGTCGTCGGGGGTCGATACGTGTCAAGTGGGCTAAGATAACTTAACTGCCATTCGTCAACCCACTCCTTTGACTCGCACTCATCCCAGACTTGAATTGTATAGAAAGAACAAAAGCACGACATCTTTCACGTATGGATACACCATGAACCTGCAATTGAGCTTCTGAAAGAGTGCATCTCATTTGATCCTGTTAGTGTACAATAGTCCTCATATGGTGCAATGTTAGTATCATCTATCAACCAAAAAAAGCTATGAACTAAAGACTTACCTTCATTACCTGGACCCATGGAAGCATTACACCACTGGACAATCAATTTTGTATCTGTCAACTTTGCATTGACTTTATACTTTAACTCTTCTCATGCTATGGCTCTTTTGATACATGCTCCTGCACCATCATGCTCCCCCTTTCCATGCCTGGCCTCACAAAAGTTCCACATATGCTGAATACCTGTAAAATTATGCCTCCTACTCAGCCAATAGAAATTCTATGAGTTCTTGAATTGTGACGCACAGTTATCTGACCATATGATATGCTAACTGAACGATATGCCCCTTCTAGCCAAATCATTGTAGAACACCTGAAAGAAACCTTGCACAAACTCCATAGAATGCGTGCGATCATCACTAATATAGAAATTATACTCCCTTATGATCTTTCTGTCATCCTCTGTACTATCATTCGCATGAATGAACGCGATGTGCACAAATATAGAAACCTGTGTGGAATTGTAATATTGTGATTGCACCTCACACTGTGGCTATAGACTGTAGTTCTCTACAAAGTTGATGACAGAAAAAATGCTACCAACCGGAAATGTGTCCTTGCATAACTTGAATTGCAAGTCCAACCATCGAGCTCTATGGGTATGTCTTGCATACTCATACACTATGTTGTCACGAAATATAGGCATAAACAGATACACTGGAATCTTTTCAATAACCAATTCACACCTCTTTGCTTCTTACCATCTTTTGTATTGTATGCCACTGTTTTATACTTGCCAAACTGTACTAGTTCGTTTCCAACCGCATGTGTTCTTTCCATATGTTCACATATTGGCAAATGTTGCAAGCCACCGCAACGATGACATGTGCCATCCAAGCATAATTTCTCGTAGAATATTTGACCTTCCTCTCTTTCACATAAAATTCTTGATATGAAGTCTCTTGAAGATGTTGGTGGGGCACATATGGCACAACCCTGCAAAACATTGTTAGTATGCATATCTAAACATATAGACCCTAATCCCTCAACCCTTAACTTTGATCCCTCGACCCTCAACCCTATCCCTAAACCCTAAACCCTAAAGCCTCAACCCTCAACCCTCAACGTCAAATCCTAATCCCTCAACCCTTCACTCTAATCCCTCAACCCTAAACCCTATCCCTAAACCCTCAACACTATAACGTAAACCCTAATCCCTCAACCCTCAACCCTAATCCGTCATCCCTCAACTCCAATCCCTCATCCCTAAACCTTAAATGCTATCCCTATTCCTAAACCCTCAATCAACTCGATACTATACCTTAAACCCTAATCCCTTATCCCTAAACCCTCCAACCCTATCCCTAATCCTTATACCTTCCACACTCTACTTTAACCCTAATCCCTTGACCCTCAACCCTATCCCTAAACCCTTAACCCTCGAACCTCAACCCTCAACCCTCAACGTCAAACCCTATTCCCTCAACCCTTAACTCTGATCCCTCGACCCTCAACCCTATCCCTAAACCCTAAACCCTAAAGCCTCAACCCTCAACGTCAAATCCTAATCCCTCAACCCTATCCCTAAACCCTTAACACTATACCTTAAACCCTAATCCCTCAACCCTCAACCCTCAACCTTATCCCTAAACCCTAATCCCTCAACCCTCAACCCTAATCCATCATCCCTCAACTCTAATCCCTCATCCCTATACCCTAAATGCTATCCCTATTCCTAAACCCTCAATCAACTCGATACTATACCTTAAACCCTAATCCCTTATACCTAAACCCTCCAACCCTATCCCTAATCCTTATACCCTCCACACTCTACTTTAACCCTAATCCCTTGACCCTCAACCCTATCCCTAAACCCTTGATCCTCGAACCTCAACCGTCAACCCTTAACGTCAAACCCTAATCCCTCAACTCTTAACTCTAATCCCTCGACCCTCAACCCTATCCCTAAACCCTAAACCCTAAAGCCTCAACCCTCAACCGTCAACATCAAATCCTAATCCCTCAACCCTTCACTCTAATCCCTCAACCCTAAACCCTATCCCTAAACCCTCAACACTATACCTTAAACCCTAATCCCTCAACCCTCAACCCTAAACCTTATCCCTATCCCTAATCCCTCAACCCTCAACCCTAATCCGTCATCCCTCAACTCTAATCCCTCATCCCTAAACCCTAAATGCTATCCCTATTCCTAAATCCTAAACGCTATCCCTATTCCTAGACCCTCAACGGGCTCGATACTATACCTTAAACCCTAATCCTTTATCCCTAAACCCTCCAACTCTATCCCTTAACGCTCAACCCTATCTCGAAACCCTTAACCCTCAAACCTCAATGTACTCAACCCTCAACGTCAAACCCTAATCCCTCAACCCTTAACTCTGATCCCTCGACCCTTAATCCTTAAAACTTGAACCCTAAAACCTATCCCTACACGCTCGACACTCGACACTATATCTTAAATCCTAATCCCCTAACCCTCATCCCTAAAGCCTCAAACCTAAATCATTAAACCTTCAACCCTAAACCCTATCCCTAATCCCTCTACCCTCGACACTCTTATTTAACCCTAATCCCTTGACCATTAACCCTATCCCTCAACCTCAATCCTCAACCCTCAACTCTCAACATTAAACCCTAATTCATCAACCCTAAACCCTAATCCCTCAAACCTAAACCCTATCCCTAAACCATCAAACCTCAACACTATACCTTAAACCCTAATCCCTATCCCTCAACCCTTAACCCTTAAAACTTAAACCCTATCCCTACACCCTCAACACTTGACACTATATCTTAAGCCTTAAACCCTCATCCCTAAAGCCTCAACCCTTAATCCTTAAACCTTCAACCCTAAACCCTATACCTAATCCCTCTACCCTCGACACTCTAACCCTAACCTTGACATTAAATGCTAATCCGTCAACCCTAAACCCTAATCCATCAACACTAAACCCTATCCCTAAACCCTCAACCCTCAACACTATACCTTAAACCCTAATCCATCAACCCTAAAACCTAATCCCTCAACCCTCAACCCTAAACATTATCAATAAACCCTCAACCCTCGACACTATACCTTAAACCCTATGAGAAAAGATTTGCGTATGGTACATCCACAATGAGTAATTAACAGTTGAAATCAGAAGGATGATCATTATGAGAAAAGATTTGCATTGGGGTACATCTATGTTTCTTGCTGTCCACCCCACACTTAGGGAAGGTATATTGTTATGAAACAGGCAAATAATCTCCCATTGTTTACTGGCTCTAACCATAAGAACTACTAAACTATACCTTAAACCCTAATCCCTCAACCCTAAACTTTCAACCCTAAACCCTATCCCTAATCCCTCTACCCTCAACACTCTACCTTAAACCTAATCCCTTGACCCTTGACCCTAAACGCTATCCCTAAAGCCTCAACCCTAAACCCTAATCCCTCAAGGTCCTAAACTCTAATCGCTTATCCCTAAACTCTAAATCCTATTCCTAAACGCTCAACCCTCAACCTTAAACCTTAATCACTTAATCCTTATCCACGCCTCTCCTCCCCTATCTGGCTCACTCCCATCTCTACCCTCCTCTACCCTCGACACTATACATACATAAATATAGGCATACATAGATACATACATACATATAGGCATACATAGATACATACATACATACATACATATAGGCATACATACATACATACATGATTAATAGACTTGAATAGAAAAAAATTAAGGGGAACATAACGCGAGTGCGTTATAACGCGCTCACGTTATGTCAAACATGACAAACAACAGACTTGTGGAAAAGGAAAAATGCAAAGCAAAACATAACGCGAGCGCGTTATAACGTGCTCGCATTATGTCTTGCTTTGGGAATCCCAAGCCTTGGGCTTGGGATTTGCTTTGGATTTCCAACCCAAAGGCTTGGAGTGCCTTTTGAACAGTCACAGACGTGTTTTTTCATATTCTTCAAGATTTCACATAATTTCATTCGTGCTAACCCTTAGATTTGCACGTGTTTCAAGGTCAAACAAATCGAACACCTGGGTAATGTTAGGCTTTCTCTTAGCTATTTGACGATGTGATTTTTTTCACATTTAACAATTTTAAGCCTTTCATCTTTAATTTCTTTTGTTTGTGTGTCCGTTTTTGGGCAAAAACCACTGTTTGGTCTTTTTTCATTGTAAATTAACTATTCATTGAAATTTCAAAAAAATTACATATTTAGAAACTAGACTCCATTCTACAAATATTAAAAAAAGAAAAAAATGATTTTCAATTAGTTTTCAAAATTTATAGGGGTAGCACAGCCAAAATTCTATTTTTTAGGATGTGTCCACTTTGAAAATTAGTAAAAAATCAAATATTCGTCATAAAATTATCAGAAAAATCAGGCATAACTACATGCTATTAGCTAATTTCTCACTAAAGCGATTTTAAAAATACCAAAAAAAAGTTGACCTTTTGAGGGAGCCACAAAACATGCTATGTTATGTTTTTTTGACAGACACAACACCAATTTCTGTGGCTTCCTCTTTTGAACCCCTTAATCTATGCCATTTTCAAAAAAAAATAGTAGTTTAGAAAGTAGACTCAGAGCACTACGAACATTGTTTTGGTTGCATCTCTAAATTTTGAGTGTAACTTTGCTCAATTTCTCATCCAAGGCCAGTATTTCCTAATTTCAGAAAAAAAGTGGCCACTTAAGACCCCTTTTTGGCCCCCCATCTTCTTGCACTTACCCTGCGGTATGCATTATTTTCTCTATCTTCCTTCTTGAATGTATTATCTTGTCGGTTCTGCTCCACAAATGATCTTTCTCCTCCAAAAAATGTTCTACCTATCTGAAATTTACCTCCTCTACCTCTCTATCTTTGCTCATGCTTCTTGTTCAATTTCTCTTCAACTTTAATGGCAAACTGATATGCTTCTTCCAATGTTGTCATCCTTACCAAACTCAGTTCTTCTTGAATGTTCAATCTCAGTTCATTTATGTATCTAGCTGCTTTCTCCTTGCTTGTTTCACTATGTCTTGCCCTTATGATCATCTTATGGAATTCTTCAGTATACTCCACAAATTTCTCCTTTTGTCTCAAGTTCTGTAATCTTTTCAATAGTTCCAACTCATAGTTAGAAGGTATAGACTTATTCTTCAACTTTGTCACCATTCTATCCCATTTTATGATCTTCTCTTTTTCTCTTCTATTTCTATCTAACTAAACTTATTTCCACCAAATTGAAGCATGTCCTTTCAACTTAGTCTTTGCAAATTTTACCTTCTCTGGATCTTTAATTTCTTCATACTAAAGTATTCTTCTAGGTCATTTATCCAATCAATCAGCTCCTCAAAATTCAAATTGCCAATGTAATTAGGCGTGCATCAACTCTAGGTATTTTCCCAATTTTTGAAATAGCTCGCAACATCTTCACTTGATCTGATTCTTCTTCTTCTCCTAGGGCTTCTTCATTTTGATCAGCAGATTGAAATTCTTCATCATCATCATCACTTTCAACATTAGGTCTAGGTGTAAGTCTTCTTCTTCGATCTTCTTCAAAAACATCCAAGCGAACTCACATTCTCTTCATCATTTCCATCATCTCATCCATTCTTCCATCCATAGTACCAATAATAGGTATTCTCCTCAGTGGAATCTCTTCCTAAGATTGAGTGTAACTGCCTCAGATTCAGGGATCAGGCTACATGGTGACAACTGCCCCACGTTCAACGATCGGTTGACAACACAAGTAGTTTGCCTCAGATTCGGTGATTTGTTCACAACAAGATCTTACGAAATGACTTCACAAACTTCACTTAATTCACTCACTTCATTCCCAAAGGATTTGAACTTCACTCTGATACCACTTTGTGCAGTCACGATTAGGAGGGTCCACAAAGTGAACAGTCCAGATCGTGTAACAAGAGTAAACACAATAGAAACAACTCAAAGATAAGATGCAAATGTAGATTCAGTCATTTAGTATATCGTAGATTCAAAATACAAACATGTTAGCAACATGCGGGCTTCCGATTAGGGCTCATAGGCCTAATTCTCTAGTTACAAGATATGCACAAGATATAGCTTTAAAGCACCTTACAGAAGAAAATATAACTTATCAATTATCTACTGATGATCAACTACTTTCCTAGGCATCCACTACATGAATTTATATCCTCTTCGGATCACAAGATTCCTCTGCATCAGCCAAACGGATCACAAACTCCAATGAAAGTGGTGTAACGTGTGTACATGGATAGGTCAGCCCAAAACATAAGGCAATCCTTCGCAAGTTAATGAAATAGTGTGCGGATCTCAGGGAAGGTCAACCACGATCCAAAGTACCTTAAATGATGTGTAATTCAGCTCTGTAATTCGTGGAAGTGCTTCACAAGTCTTCTCCTTTAGCTGATCATCTGAGATTGTCTGAATGCTTTGTTCTAAGAAATCAGTTGATCTTCTAATGACGATATCTTTCCAGAAACTGATCTAAATTTTGGATATGATGTGCATGAAGATGTCTAGATGCTAAGTCCAGCTCCACAAGATCTGAAATGCTATTGTGGTAGAATGCAGATCAATCTACTGAAACTACTACTGATTGTACTAAATTGGAAAATGAAAGAAAACAAAATGAAATGCAAATATTGATGCAAGATTTCTCTTGAATTAGGGATGCTCATGCATCACCTTCACTTATGTCAACTTCAGTTTGCTAGACCCCTCGTGAAGAGTCGGGCTTCTCCATTCAGGAGCAAGACCGAGGAGGCATGACCCTCGTGGATGGGTGGTAAATCACCTTGATGATGCTCTCAGTCCTCTAAATTTAGTGTCGAAGATATGGTATGGTATCGAAGACATTGTATGGTGCGGTGTTCTTTTGTATGAGCATATATGGCTAGATATTGTAAAGGCATAGTCCTTCTTATTAAGCTATTTGATTAGCTGATGGATTGAATCTTATTTTGATTATATCGATGAAAGTATTTTTCATGAGTTGTAATAATTATGGAAACATTTTAATTCTTCTATTTTTTTGCACTATTTTTTGAGAATAATATTATTTTATTCTAATGTTATGTATTGATTCTACAAAGAGGGAAAAACCCAGCCTCCAAAAGCGTCCACACTCAATGTATTATTCAACAATGAAACATTACAATACACTTACAGAGTTTCCATGAATGCTCTCGAAACATCAAGCTCCTTCAATGCATCCGCCATATGTCCAATCATGTAACCACACATCCCATGCCATGCTTCACATATGCACTTATAAGAGAAATCCAATACAATGATAGCCTACAACCAAATAACCAACCAGCCAACCAAAACCATTAACCTTGTGCTTGTTTTTATAGACTCAAGTTCACATAAATACAACTTCTAGTATTGGGTAAACTCATGTGACTCAAAACCATGAGTTCACAAAACCATTGACCCCTCATTTAATATGTGCAACTAAGTTTTCACTTTATGTACTAAGTTTTCCAAATATTAAAATAGTTGCTACAAATATTAAATATTTTCTTTGTCTCCCACACATAAAATATTTGACCAATGTTACATCCAACTTTTACAAGTGGCACCAAATAAATGTTTAATGTGGATAAACACATCAATTAAGATGCACCACAAATAAATATTTATTTTTACATAAATAAAATAATACGTTATTATGCAAGGTGTACAACACACCTTTTCCTAACAATTATACCTTTCACAATATGCCATTAGGCAACTTTTTTTCTGAGATTTGAATGAATTGAAAAAACAAAATCCTTCCAAAGAAAAGCATCAACCAATGAAAGCTTTTATAACTCTTATTTTGTATAATAAAAAACCAAATAAATAAACACAAATTAAAAAAACAAACATAATCTTTGAAATCTACATGGATTTTAATAAAAACTAATGAAAACATAAGCATACTCAAATTATTTTACTATTGCATTTTTTAAAAAACTTTTATAACCAGCGAAATAGGCCACAAATTTTTTATATACATTGATGAAACTACAAATAATTATTACCCAAACTCACTTCTTCTCTATGAAGTTATACAAGAAGCATAGTAGTGGTATGTATATTGCAACATCGAGAAAATATGCTTTGACCTGGATCATGTTGAGACATGGACCAGCTAGGACTCGAACCTAGGACCTTCCATTCGCTGCTGGAGTTTTCTACCACTGAGCTACTGCCCCCTCTTGGACCAATCCATCATCGATCCGAGTGTGGCTTATTTCCAACACCAACACCCCCCCTTAAGCCACACCTCTCGTGTGCTTGGGGCTCCTAGCCCAGGCCTGGCTCTGATACCATGTTGAGACATGGACCAGCTAGGACTCGAACCTAGGACCTTCCATATGCTGCTGGAGTGCTCTACCACTGAGCTACTGGCCCCTCTTGGACCAGTCCATCGCCGATCCAAGTGTGGCTTATTTCCAACACCAACAGCCATAACATAATGCGATTCTTTGAGTCTCATCTAAATAGGAAACCTTGAAATCATAACAGAAAATTATAGCCTTAATAGCAGTACATGAAGGAAAGTAATCCCATCAGAAAACAAATAGAAATGGTTATGTAAATGTGATACATACAATATAGATTCATTGTTCCTTCGAATGTGTACCATTCATTCGTTATTCTATTTCATGTGATGGATTATCAAACTACACCATAATACTTAATAGAGTACCTTAACAAGTTTAAGTAAAAGTAACACCTTAAATGCAACGTTGTGCAATGTAATTTAATACACAAACTTTCACAATTAAGCAGATACTCAAGGCATTCATGATTGGATTATGAGACGCTTGTGTGGACAAGATGTATCCCTTTACAATCATTTCAGCTTTACTTTTAACTTTTGTTGGTATTACTTTTTTTTCTCTACCAACTTAGTACGTTTAGAACCATTCTTAAATATCATTCACTTCAATATGCAAAAGTTAATTTAACACTTTTTATTGTGAATGATGGGAAAAACTACTATTAATTGTTCAACCATTGAAGCAAATGATATTTAAATAGCGTGATACTAAGTAACTATAATTACTCATCCTCTAATGGAGCAAAAGAATATCAGCGGACAACTACATCGTCCATATGCAATCCGTAGAGTGGGGGATACCTGCTTCTAACGTAGGCGTTGATGGACTCTACGAACCGGCGGACATACACCTTTTTAGTTTTACGGTCATAAGATTTCAGTGAACCTGATTTGTGCTTTGCCATGTAAAAAGCAAATCTGAGTAGCTTTGTGGCCTCTTTGCTGCTACACACAACATCAACAGATGAAGTATCGAAATTATCGGCTATTAACGACTCATTATGCTCCTCCCTTCCACAGCAAGAAGCAAGTGAGAAGAGCTTTATATCCTCCTCCGGGCTACAATCATTATCATCACATACAATACAAATATCACGGGCTTCTAACGACTCCTGCGATGCAACACGACCGGCTTTTAGCGAACATTGACCCTGAACATTGTCGAAGATCCACTCTATGTAAACTGAGTCACATTTTGGGTTACATTTAGAGTCACATTTGAACAAAAATGGGCCAACTTTAGGCCAACTCTTATATTTATCTAACAATTCAAGCTGAGCTTTTGCTTTTGCACCTCCAGCAAATAGAGCACGTAATTTGTTGTCCCGGTGAGCAGAGATTACAAGGCCAGTCAAGGATTCACAGTCAGCTAGGGTTTCATCAGCTAGGGTTTCAAGGTGAGTTTTTGCACCTCCACCAACGAGCACACGTATATTGCCCTCCTCAGCCAACAATTCGCAGTGAGCTAAGGATTCAGAGGGAACTTTTGCACCTGCAGCTATGAGCGCGAATACACTGCCACTCACAATCTTTGATTTCAAGTCGTTACTAGGCTTCAAATTCTCCACCCAGTTCCCCCAACAATACGCCCACCTCCTCATTGCCAAAGGCAGCAGGTCACACGGCAACTGCACTGCTCTGCACAAGATTGTATTGATAAAGCCAACAATAAACAGCCTCACTGTTGTGCTGAATCCCATAACTGCTGATGTAAAGGTTAGCGATGCAGGAATGAGCCAATGAATATGCGTTTGAGCCTTTAGGAACAAGCCCACGAAGTTTAAAGTCTTGAGCAACTTATCCTCCGATAATAATAAGTTGACAGGCAGAAAGTAATCGTGGTCGAGACGAATAACCGAGCGGTTGTCCAATATCACTGAATCCAGCACTTCTTCAAACTTCATGATATCGCCCGTGACCACTTCTTCCCATATTTCTTTATGGTCTTTCACAAACACTGTCTTTGAAGCCACTGTTTTAATGTACTTGACAGTTTCCCACATTTTATCTGTGATGTAATATGCAGGCCCATCCTTCATTGACATCTTGTATCTTTCCTTTCGCTCCAGTTCAAACGTTTTGCCCAGGTAGACCACTGAGACTTTCTCATTAGGATTGTCAGATTCCTTAGAATCCTTGTGCTTTTTCGCTTTCGACACATCTCCTGCTGTGGTGGCATGAGAGATCACTTTTTTGAAGACTCGACCATTGAATATCTGCAGCTGTTTGTAATCTGTGTAAGGGAAATAGAAGCAGTGGAGCAAGTAGGCAAGGGTACAATGCATCACCGCCCAAAGAGGCGTCGACTTCATGATCTGAAAAAGGCCAAGGCTAAGTTGCAATGGCAGCAACACCCTGCCTACAACTTCCTTCAATTCTACCATAGTTTCTACACTAATGAACTACAGCGGTGCCCTTCTCTTCTGGGAAAATATTCTTCAATCTTTTTCCTTACCTCTTATCGCATATAAACTTGCCAAATGACAGTCACACTGGGTAGAGTGACTTGATTGATCTTTATTCTTCTTTCCTTTTCTGCCTTTTGTTAAAATTTTGACAAATTTTTCCCAGATTCCCTGTATTGCCAAGGAAGGATAGCAAATGTTAATGTACATTTGATTTCTCCCCGCCAAATTTGAAAGAACAAAACAAAACAAAACAAAACCCAACTCTACTCAGAGGGAAGAACCCGTACATTGAGCGACCCTAGTCTTAAATGGTTTTTCTATCCTTTCTTTTTTTCTAACAATCTAGGCCTGGTACGAAATGTTTGTTACACCAACTATATATGTATTTGTTTTGGCCCACTAAAAACATTGCATAGATATAGAAGCGGGAGCTTCGTCTAATCTCAACGTTTTTATTTAGATGTCTTTTCCTTTTCTTCACTTTCACTGTCTTCCCAATTTTATACGAGGGTATCAAATATTATTAAATATGTATTGTAAATTTATTTAATTTTTTATCACTATATTATATAATTAATGATCTTTAATTTTTTTTTCCTTATCCTTCTTTTATATGCAAATAATATTAAAATTGTCAATAGACAATGCATTTTAGTAAATAATTATTAGTTAAAATTTGACATATATTATTAAATTTTAATTACTAATTATTTCTATAGAATTTACATGAATAACAATTGGATATGACTATCTTGAGGTGACTAATTTTGTTTTAGATATAAGAAGGCTAGGTGCTTTTTTAATTTAAAAGTTTTAAAAGTTTTAAAAGACTTAAACTTAAAGGAAAGAAAAGTGAGAGACCTTCAAGAAAATAAATACAAAAATATTCCCCTCTAATAGGAACAATAATATAGTATGTACATACGAAAAAAAAACAAAACTAAAAAATCACTCTTTCCACCAAATTTAGTTGTAGACACAAGTCAACCAAAGTTCACCATTCAAACTCTCGTAAAGATCTAAGTATCATAAATGTAAGAATGATTGATGCAACAAAATTAAACAAGGAAAATAATAATCAAGTCTTTTATAAAGAGAAAAGCACATTTACTATAAGAAGCAACCATATCCATCTAATAAAAGCCAACAAATGTTGTTTCTTATAAAATGTCAATACATTCTAACAAATAATTGGTGAAGACATACAAGTCTATTATAAAGAGACAAAAATTTCATCCTTTCAAATACTTAGAGCAGAACCTGCAACAAATGTTGTTTCTCATAAATTTTCAATACATTTTAACAAATAATTGGTGAAGACATACAAGTTTATTATAAAGAGACAAAAATTTCAGCCTTTCAAATGGTTAGAGTGGAATCTCCAACAAATGTTGTTTCTCATAAAATTTCAATACATTCTAACAAATACAAGTCTATTATAAATCTAGACAAAAATTTCAGCCTTTCAAATGCTTAGAGGGGAACCTCCAACAAATGTTATTTCTCATAAAATTTCAATACATTCTAACAAATAATTGGTTAAGACATACAAGTTTGTTATAAAGAGACAAAATTTTCATCCTTTCAAATGCTTAGAAAGGAACCTTTTTCATTCATTTTTTTTCTGTTTTATAGCCTCACTTATTATGTACAATCCTAAACGCTTCTAAACGAGCAAAGTGGGGACACCCCACCTCTTATGTAGGGAGAGAAGGGCATCCAATTGAGGTCTTTGATTATCCTCCCTAAAATCCTTTAACACCAAGTGCATAACAAAACAATATCTTTTAGGTTTCAAAGCAGTTGGATGTTCCTTTCCTAAATTCGATCTCTATCACTTCTCAAATAATGGTGATTGGACAAACAAACGGTTCATGTATTTTCATCTCCAACATTATTAATTGTGATCACCCATAAGAATTCACGAAGTTATCTTAACACAAGATCAACCAATTAGCAAATTTATTGTGAATTCAAGAAGTTATCTTAACACAAGACCAACCAATTAGCAAATTTAGTACAATATTTTTCTTTAAGCAATCACTCCAATTAGCGACTTGTCAACTACTTTCTCTCTCATATCTTTCTCAATGAATATGAAATGCAAGTACTCTCCCTTTCTTTTACAATAAGTAAAATCTTCTTTTACCGAGATTCACACTATATATGTAATAATAATTGATTTCAAGAGGGTCAAATCACACATATTCAAACAACAATTTTAATTGAAAATGTGTTTGATTAGATTTGAACCACAACTTTTCTAGTTATAACAAACATTGTTTTCTCAATTCTTAGTTTTTGTTTTTCTTGTTAATTTAATTAATTGTTTTGAAAAATATTTTCGCTAGGTTAACACCAATAATCAAAGTGCAACAACTTTCACCAACAATTCAAGGAATTGACAGATTGGCATCGAGCAATTTACCAATAGGATATCAAACATGATTATTTTTTTGCAAATTATCACTTAGGAGTGTTTAAAATAGCGAAATCCAGATTAATGTCTTTAAAAACACGAGCTAGTTGTGCTGAATCATTATCTCTAGGGCCCAAAAAAGGAGGTGTGGTAGCAGTTGTAGACGAGCTTCCTTGTATTCAATCAATTCTATCCATACTGTGGATGCACAATTGTGGGCCATGAATTTACAAAAAAGTGGAGGGGGATTTGTAAGTAGCTTTGCTATGATCTATGGCTAAAGCTTTTTTTTTTCTTTTTGGACTAATGAAATTTAATTTATAAGGACCTATGTTGATATTGAACAAGTTTTTCCAAAGGACTCATCTTGCAGATGACGTGTCCACAGCAATCCTGGGCATTTCTGAAAGTGGCGAACTTCACACGATTCGTGATAAATGGTTGAAAAATGACATATTCAGTATAGAGAAGAAGGATAATCTAAATAATTGTGTATATTTGGTAAAGAGAGGAAAGATAGTCTGAATAATGTTATATAAAAAGTATGTGCTTCTCATAGATTATTTAGATCGGATTAATAATAAAGAACTGAAGTATGATCACTAACTTCTTAACTTCTGAAGTTAAATTCGGCACATGAAATCTGGATGCTTTGTAAGAGATCTGATATAATATTATAGTTAGATCATATGACCCTGCCATTGAAATTTGAAAGAGCAATCTCATTGAAGATTTTGCTGTTGGCTATATAAATGTGAACACTTGCAATTAAGAGAATCAACATTAGAATATCACCATGAATGGCACAACAGGGGGAGTAAGCCTCACGGGACATTTTATGTTCTCATGGAGCTGTTAGAGGATCTATCTTTGTGGAGCAAAGGGTCCCATGGAACCCAAAAAAGTTTGCTAATGCTTAAATCATAATCTTTTCCTCCAAAATAGGAGCAACTATTGTTTAAGTGGTTGTTTTTGAGCGGGTGCAGATGGGGTGGCGCTGAAACTTTCCCCACCAGTTGAGGGAGTTAGCTACCAATTTTTTCATTCCCAACACTTAATTTAGGGCAAATTTTGGAGGTAATTGTTCCATTTTTATTTTTGTGAAGGCCAAACAAATAATAGTAAATTATGAGTTTATTACAGCGAATCCTTGATTTATAACATTTCTATATTGAAGCAGTTTACAAATTTATCATGAGACCCCAACTTCCTAAAATTAAAAAAAAACTTCATGAAACCACCAACTTAAGATTTATGCATACCCATAACTATAAAATTCATGGAACCACCTGCTATAAAATGCTCCTAAAATATCTCAGCAGCACCGCTGAGATAATTTAGGAAGTCCCACCCATGGGACCGCTTCCTAAAAACCTAACAACTAATATTGAAAGTTATATAGTTGTAACCAAAGCAGGTAAATGTTTCTATACAGTTATCTTGCTTAAATTGTAATTTCCATTGCAGCAAAAAGATTTGGGAAGGCGATCTGTTAATAGGAAATAAATGAAAAAAACAGAACATTGATCAGGCAAAAGCCCTTTCAAAAGAAGATATATAAAATGCTGAACATATTGGAAATGGATATGTGTTTCTTTTAACAAAGACGATACAACAAACACACCAAACATACAATAAACACGGAGATGAAGAGGTGACCCAGAGCTTACCTATGAGATTCGCCACTGTTTGAGGCCTGAGAAATTTGTAGAAGGAAAACTATAAGGTCTGTGATAATTTTTGAGTCGACGTGGATCTGTGCAACTCTCTGCATTCATACTAATAGAAAAACTAGAGTGATAATTTTTTAGTCGCCATGGGTTTGTAACTCTCTATAAGCATAAATGTTTCACGCTAATAGGAAAAATAACATTCATTCACATTTACTTCACTCACAATTGTTTGTTGGCTTAGGTATATTAAATTTATTATAGAAATAGCATAAGATGTTTGGTGGGCTAGTTACATCATAGAATTGAATTTCTCCGTAGCAGTTAATATGCAATTAGGTAGTGTGATTAAATTTGATAGACATATATTTCCACAGTCCATGTACCTAGATTTCAATGACTAAATTTGAATTAGGTGTCCACGTTCTTTTTGTTGCACTCGTATCATTTAATTACTTCGTGATGTTTTAACAGACCTTGCTGGCATTGAACAATGTGAGTGGGAATTGAGCGCAGCACAGTACAGTTGATGTGACGAATTCAATGGTAAGACGTCGGAGATACAACGTCAGAGATTACGTCAGGAGCAGAAACGATAATTTCCATTGCGTTGGCGGACTTTTATACACGGATACATCAACGTCGTGTCCAAACTAATTAGCCGACAGGCTTTTAGTTGTGAGCATTATAGTGCTCGGAATTGTCTCACGCCGTAAAATGTGCTCGGAATTGTTCGATAGGCTTTTATTTGTGAGCATTATGGTGCTCGGAATTGTATCATGTCGTAATAAATTTGCTCGGAAAATTTTACATGTCTGTTATAGCAAAATTTTACCTACCTCATACAGATGGCATTTTTTAACAAGTTCAACATTTATATTTAAACAATGTTTCGATGACTCCATGATATTCTTTTGCTTTCGAGGAGTCAGCCGATCTAATATAGATTTCATCCGATTTCATGAGTAAATGCAAGGTTGGCTGGTGAATCTAAAATAGATTTAGGAGTAAATGCAGTTAGCTGGTGGATGGATAGATTTTTTTGCATTAAATTGCCCCCTTTATCACCGCTTGAACAACCTATAAATACAGTTAAATGCAATATATTTCTTTCAACCCAAAACGAACTTTTGGAGACGCAGCAAAGCACACAGGCAACTGGAGATAAGGCAACTGGAGATAGAGCATAGAAGCGGTACAAACACAGAAGCAGCTACAGACTGAAGATAGAAGCAGGTACAAGTTGCTACATTTGATATATTTTAACTAGTTTGTAGAGACGCAGCAAAGCACACAGGCAACTAGAGATAAGGCAACTGGAGATAGAGCATAGAAGCGGTACAAACACAGAAGCAGCTACAGACTGAAGATAGAAGCAGGTACAAGTTGCTACATTTGATATATTTTAACTAGTTTGTATAAATTTCCTACATCGCTATTAATAACAAAATCCTGTTTAACACCAGTTTTCAAATATACCCAGATTCAGTATTTCATTGTGGTACAATTTATGAAGCAAACATATAAACCAAATCTAATAATTCTAGAAAATCTCATTACCTATTTGTTCTTGTAAACACATTCTCCATTTTGCATGTTAAAATATACTATTTACTGAGATTAATTGTGGTCTCCTTCCTCTATTCAATAAGATAACTCAAATAACACAGCTTCAAAAGAATTATATGCAAAAAGTAGAATTTATTTAACCTTTTTACACAAATTAGGAGTCTTATCTTGTAGTTTCTACCACATTGTTTTACAACAGGTCTGTTAAACTACAATTACTGTCAAAGCTTAAGTTTAGAATTACTTACTGTAATGTTCTGAATCAAAGTAACCTACTTTGCCGTAGCAATCCTGTTTGCTTCATCAGACCATTTTCATTTATACTCTCAAATCTCTTGACACCATTCAGTATTTCTGTATAAGGTAGCCCTAAAGGTAAAGTAGAGGAAAATGTTAAAGATTCAAGCGTTGCTTACAGAAGAAGAGAAAGAGTGTTAAAAGTTAATTCATTCTCTCTGTCACATTCTTCCTGTATCGATAATCCCACACAGGGTTATTCATGAACAAAAAAATGCACTGCGTCAGATTTAACACGTATCACTTATCCTCTGGTTTCCCCTGTTCTCATTTACCATTTTGCTCGAGTTGGGCATCCTTCTCTTCCCCTCTTTTTCTCTTCTTCTTTTTACTACTTTTGCTTTTGTCATTGCTGCCACTTTCCAGGTTAGAGTCCTTATTTTCAAAATGGGTGCTCTTATTTCCCATGTGTTTGTCCTTATTTCTTAGTTGGTTGTCCCTGTCTTCCATGACAGCGCCCTTATCTTCTATTAAAGTGCCCTTATTTTTTCTCTTCTATTTTCTTCGTGTCGTTACTGGCATTGTCTTGAGATGCCTGATCCTTGCTAGTTTGGGCTCCTTGGATCCCTCCTTCATGCAATAGTTCTTTCCTGTGTCTTCTCTTTTCCCTCTTGGACGGCCCCTTCCTTGTAGACCTTTGAAGCTCCTCCAAATATGCAAGGCTTGAGTTTGCTTTTTCATTCTATCTACTATTTGATAACGCTGCTTCCGCCAAAGCTCCTCTGAGTTTTTCTTTGAGTTTTTTGTTAGACAACACCATATTTTTAATCCCTTGCAACTCCCCCCAGAAAAAAGCTCAGTCTGATTTGAAATAAAAATAATAATGAAATGGATAGGAACTTACTGCGATCACTAAACTCAAAGCAACCCTAAAGACCGTATGTAAGGTGTGTGAGCAAGAAAGAAACATGTGTGAGACACCTGGCGTAGGCCTGCAATCCAATGCATTGTAATGTTGATGTCAGTGAAATAATCGAGTGCATTTGTTGATTTCAAAAAGAAAAGATTGGCAATAACTGCAAACAAGTGGAATGGCACGGTTTTTTATCATTCTCAATGACAGTTTACAGAGATTAAAATTGGGTGTATAAGTTTTGAATATCTCCGATAATAATGTTGTTAGAGAGCAAGATATTTTGTGGGGAGAAAAATTTAGCCAGAGTTTGGAAAACAAGTCTGGGGAGGGTTTGGAAAAACAATTTAGCGAGGATTTTAGGGAGAGTTTACAAGAGGGAAGTGAAGATGCAGGGGGTTTACATGTTTTAGGAGAGGAGGAGATTTTGTTAGAAGAGAATTTTAGTGAGAATTTGGAAAAGGAGTCTACTGAAGGTTTTCCGGAGCGTCTGAAACGAAAAACTATACAACAGTATTATAAAATACCTTGATTTTTTAGCTTCCATTCTTCTACGATGAAAACTTTCAGCGCTGCTTACACCATGCAATGCTCGCCTGGATTTTTACTGTCAACCGTTTTGCCTTTCTTTTTCCTCCTCATGGATAAATATGGCTATTTATTTTTTTATTTTTTTATGAAGTTTGGTTCATTTTTAATTTTTATTAATGATAAGGAATTTATTTAAATAAGAATTTACAATTACATCATGGATAAATATGGTTGTTTATTTATTTATTAAGTTTGGTTCATTTTTTTATTTTTATTAATGACAAGGATTTAATTAAATAAGAATTAAAGTAAGTAGTCCATTGTTTTTTCTTCCCAAAAAATATTAGTATTTTAAATAATAATAATATGAATTGTTTTTCTTATATCTTGTTGGTTTATTGATCTATTTTTAAGGAAAAGATAATTTATGTTTCTATCTTTAATCTATTTTCATTTAATTTCAATTCCATATTTTAAAGATCAGTTATATGACTTTATAAAATTTATATAAATAATCTTGTTTGTGTTTTTACACATTTAATATAACATTATTGCATTTAATTTCTAAATTTTAAATAGATTTGTAATTTATATGTAAAAAAAAAATAGTTATAGAATCATGATAAAGTATAATTAATGCACCCACAATTTTTATGTTAGTGGTAATGAAAGATAGTATGTCTACTTAACAACTTTCTCATCCATGAAATTGATAGTTTTGTGGATGCATTTTTTTTAGGTTATGGCAAATCCACTGCAACCAAATCACATAATTGAGATTTCAAGCAGTGGTCCTGAAGTCACTGTAACAAGTCCAACATCATCAACTGGGTCAAACATGTCAGTCAATTGGAATGGCTTTTATGAAACCGAAATTCAAAATTTTGCAAGATGTCTTACACTTAGTTGTAATCAAATTGTCCAAAAAGTGAAGGCAACTAGCGTACATGCACACACTATGCAAGAATCTGACATTATAGCTATGCAGGAAACCGCAAATGAATTCCATGCAACATGTGATGAATTAGCTAGTTTTTGCACTTTTCTGAGAGAAATGTTCAATGATGGATATTTTGGACATGGTGATGCTCCTCGTCTTCTTCGTGCATTTCAAGACTACATGACCTATATGTAGTATGATAGTAATATTGTTGTGCCCTATAAAATCTTCCAATAGTTGAATATGTACTACCCCTTTGTACTTCAAAACTATATGTAGTATCGTAGTACAATTATGCCCTACGTTGTTTACCAACAATTGAAGTTGTACATCATCTTTTATATAAATAAAATGTTAGAAGTTGTTTTAGTGTTTTTCTTTTACACTATTTGCTTATCTTACATCAAAAAATAATTTATCCTATGTGTTTAGCCTCTAAACATATATTACATGTATTAATTTCTTAATATACTTTTAATGTTTTCTTGCACTTATCTATCATAACAATTATGCCCTACGTTGTTTACCAACAATTGAAGTTGTACATCATCTTTTATATAAATAAAATGTTGGAAGTTGTTTGTGTTTTTCTTTTACACTATTTGCTCATCTTACATCAACAAAAAATAATTTATCCTATGTGTTTAGCCTCTAAACATATATTACATGTATTAATTTCTTAATATACTTTTAATGTTTTCTTGCACTTATCTATCATAACTTATGTGTTTGTTATTTTACATGTATACAATGTACATTGGAACAATTGAAGACTTTTGTTATGTAATATGCAATGTACCTATATAACAATTGAAGACTTTTGCTAACACTTTCTCATCATTTTTGTGCTTGGTAATATAACAATGTTTCACTTCCATCATTTTTGTGCTTGGTTTTAATTAAACAATCTTTAGCCCTTTTATATAAATAAAATGTTACAATTTATTTTTTATAAAATTCTCATTTTTTATGTACTTAACTTTTATTCATGCTACTTTTCAAATTTTTTTATAAAATTATACACTAAATTCTTTGACTCAATCTTAAATATGCACTTAGAAGATACATAAAAAAGATCTCTATTAAACTCTAAAATTTAATGTTTTTTCTCTTGAATACTCTAAATGCTATTTTACCCCAATAGTAAATAGTCCCTTGAAAGCTATTTCTCTAATTTAAAAGGCCCTTCTCTATTATAAATTAGAAAGTCCACTGAAACATTAACAATGACTATTAAAATAACATATCTCATTACCTTCTTCTTTTATGCAATCCTATGTAAGCTATTTCTCTAATTTAAAAGGCCCTTCTTTATTTTACATTCGAAATTCCACTGAAACATTAACAATGACTATTAAATAAATGTATCTCATGACCTTTTTCTTTTAAAGTTTTCTGTAGAGATAAATTTCATAATAACTCTTACAAAATACTTTGGATAAACAAAAAAGTAGCATTTGTGTAGTTAGGACTACCCACTATTGGATGTTTACCATAAGATTAGGTCTCACGAGATGCTTTGGATAAACCTAAAATGTAGCATTTATTAGCCTACTTAAGTATCAAGTCCAAATTTCATGGAATTGAATGTTTGTTCTACTATGCTCTACTTCTCACTACCTTCTTAACTTTTTTCTTAATCCACAGGATCAAATTTATTTCAACAAGATATTTCCTTGTAAGCATTCCAAAGACATTGTTGGCTCTAGGTAAGTTCTTGTACCTTATGTTGTTTCACAAAATAGTCTCCTTTAGCAATGTTACAAGTTACTTATTTCCAATTCTCTAGGATAACGGCAATTGTACAAGTTTATTTTAAACTACATATATTTAGTAATCTTATTGGAATTTTATCTGAATAGTATTTTTGCTCTATAGGAAAAAATGCATACTAGCTAATATTTTATGTTTTTACATAATCATAACATTGGTAATTCAACTAAAATGTTTTTATTGTTAAACCGTATTTTATAGGAATAACTCGTCTCCCTTAAGTTATGTCTTCCCCTTTGACACTAAATGCAATCATATTGATGAACAATGGGACACTAGACGTGCATCTACATCTCCAAATCTTAAGCATTGCAACATTTGGTCATGGCATTGAATCAACAAGTAGATACAAAATAGATCTTTCTGATGGAAACCATCTACAAAAAGCTACAATGCCAAAAAAATATAATCATACTATAACTTCGAAGACAATCTAGAAGGGTTCAATAATTCGACTCATAGGATATAGTTGTCCCACTATTTGTAACTCAAGGTGAGCGATTTTAATATAGTGATTGTTTTGAAATATTACATTTTCATTTATACCTCCTATGAATCATTACTAATACTACCCCTTACTTTATTTACATAGGTGGATTGTAATCTTTGAACTAGAGGTTGTATGCACAGACCATGATGTCATTGGTGATCCCACCGTCCTTTTTTAAGAACAAGAGAAACATGTACAACAAGATGCTAGGAATTCATCTAGACCATCTACAAATCCAAATCATAATGATGTACCCACACAATCAACTCCTAAGAGATTGATGTTTGGAATACATGCATCTCCACACAGGAAGGAGTTTACCTCAACTATCACTCCTATTAAAAGTTTGAATCCATTTCAAACACGGTGGATGATCAAAGGTCGTGTAACTATGAAGAAAGAAATCAACAAATTCAACACAAAGAAAGGAGATGGGCAGGTGTTTAGCTTTGATATTATTGATAATGAACAGACTGAAGTACGTATCACTTGCTTCAATGAAGTTGCAGACCTCCATTTTAGAAATATCCAAGTCGGGGCTATATATACATTATCTGGTGGGACCATCAAGTCAGCCAATAAGTTTTACAACAAGTTGAATAGTCAAATGGAAATTACTTTAATGGATGACTCAAGGGTTAGTCTTTGTGAAGATGATCTCCTAATTCCAAAACATCTATTCTCTTTCACATCCATTAATGAGATTGTGAATAAGAACAATAATTCTTTTGTTGATGTGATTGGAATTGTTGTATGCGTAGATCCTAGCTCTACAATAAGAAGAAGAGATGGGACAGAGGTTCTTAGAAGGAGCCTAAAGTTGCTAGATATGTCTACCTCCACCATAAATGTGACTTTATGGGGATCAACAACTCAAAAGGAAGGTGCACAACTTCAAGAAATGTACCATCTACAAAAGTCAACTGTGCTTGCAGTTAAAAATGGGCGTGTTACTAATTACAATGGAAAGGTGGTAAGCACACTGGTCACTACCCAGTTGTTTATAAACCCTGATATCCAAGAAACAGAACAACTAAAATCATGGTTTGCAGAAAGTGGGAATGATGTTCTCACATTAGCAACAAACAAGGTGGATGTGCCTCTACTACTTACACGAAAGACAATTACCGACATTCAAGATGAGCCTTTAGACATAACACAAACTCTCCAATGCATTGTGAAAGCAACAGTAATATTCATCAAGTCTAATTCATTTTGCTATCCAATTTGCCCTATTGAGTTAGAAGAAAAACAATGTAAGAAAAGAGCTATGCAAAATAATGATGGAGCATGGTATTGCTCAAAGTGCGAAGCTACATTTCAAGATTGCAATTATAGATATGTACTTCAAATAAAGCTTCAAGATCATACAAGTACTAAATGGGTAGTTGTTTTTGAAGAGGCAGCAACCAAACTAATTGGCATGCCTGCCAAAGAATTGTATTTGCTACAATTCAACCAAGAAGCGGAGACAACTAGTGAAGAGGTTATTAAAAATGTACTATTCAAACAATTTCTCTTCACCATTTCAAGTAGAAATGAAATATACAATAATGAGGCACGGTTGAATTCAATGATCTTAGAAGTCGAGAGAATTGACTTCACTAATGAAAGCAACTTTCTGTTAAAAGAAATTTGTGACTTGTGAAATGTTAACAAAAAAGTTAATGTACATCCAATTCTTACAATTGGAACATCTACAATTGTAATTTTCTATAATACTTCGATGGAGATGCATGTTGAATAATATATCCTTTTCATGGAACATATACTTAAAAAATTACCAACATTTATAGTTTTTAATCTTTTATGGTTTCTCAATGTACAATGTATACCCAACTATATGTCTTTTATTATTCTGCATGTTATTTCATTTGCACATTGCTAACAATGTAGTCTGCAATTTTTTTCCAGATGATGAACCCAAATCTACAAGAATCTTAGAGACAACCATCCCAAACTAAACCCATAGATGAAAAATCTCGTAAGAGAAGTCGGTTGTATTATGCTCGCCATCAAGAAGAAATAAGTGTGCGTCATATGATGCAACGCACACAACACCCAGAACATGCATTAGATCAAACACAACCTTTTAGAAGTTCCAAAAATCTTCAAAATAAATTTCCTTCTGCAATAATGACTTCAAACCTAACACATGGAACTAGTAAACAATATCAAACACATCTACCTACACGATTGACACAAAACACAAATTCAACTAACAACATGCATATGAACTGGTCCACTAGCTTTATGGATGCATCTAGAAAATTTAGAAATCGAATAGATGCACTATCAAACTTACAAACATGTACTATATGTAAGGAAAGATACCCTGGAATGAATGTACATTCATCGAACAACAATCCTACTTGTAGAAGATGTTTTAGTGAGAAAGGCATACATCGATTCTCTGCATCCAATAATATGGACCTAGGTGAGCAACCAAATGTTTTGAGGATTCTCACTCAAGTAGAAGAGATGCTCATTGCACATGCAAATCCAATAATACAAGTCACACATGCTCATGGCGGACAATACAAATATAGTGGACACACGATTAGCTTCCCACAAGATGTCAAAACGATAACAAAATCTCTTCCACATAGAATTCAAGACTTGGATGTACTAATCGTCCAAAGAAACAATACACATGGGAAGAATTATGATTGCTATGTAAGTAGAAGTCATGTTAGGAATGCACTAGAATACAAAATAAAAAATGACCCGTACTATAAAGATGTTGAAATCAATGCCAATGCATTAGCGCTTCTACCTGGTTCTACTATAGACATTTCTGAAATGCTTCATACAATTGAAAGTGAAATTGAAGAACAAACATCAACAAACATTGAAGTTGACAACAATCAAGATGAACAAGAAAATGAAATAGAATATTCAACATCATTCATGGTAAGACTACCAACTAGCCATCATGAGCTACACATCATTAAAAAAGCATTGCAAATAGAAAGTGAAAATGATAACATCATTGATTGGCCCCACATTGGGTCAACACCTATAAATGAGTACACTACTGAGAGCCTATTAGACATGGCATTTCCTACTCTCTTTCCAAATGGCAATGCACTACACATGCAACCTCGAGCTAGGGAGGTGCAACTTCATGAATATGCCTTGCACCTTATGCGATTCCATGACAATAGATTTGGATGCCATTCAAGATTTAGATACTTTCTTCTAAATCTTATGATGCGTCATCGTAGCCAAGCAACTGCCTCAATATTTATCAAAAGAAAAACAAAAGATAATATACCAACCACTATCGAAGACCTGCGTTCCCACATAAATAGCCTACCAGACAATCAATTGGCTATAGAACTAATGCATTTTGGGTCAACTTTACGGAGGACAAGATCATATTGGAACAAATGTCATGGTGATCTAACAAATATGATCAACCAAATAGGTTCACCAACTTTGTTCTTCACACTAAGTGCAGCTGATACAAAATGGCCTGATTTACACAAACTATTTGCAACCAATAATACATCTACATTGCACACCAACAAACATCGCACAGATGATGTGATTGAAAACCCACACACAACAGCCCTATATCTACATCAAAGATTCACAATTTTTCGTGAAGAGGTTATCGAGAAGCTCATGTGTGCACAAAATCACTGGTATAGATATGAATGGCAACATCGAGGTTCTGCACATATACATGGATTCCTTTGGCTCCAAAATGCACCAAACATGGATACATTAGATTGGGAAAATAATGTAGAAGTGGACAAAGCAAGAGAATTCTTTGACAACTATGTCACTGCTTGGAACCCTTGGTCTAAGTCTAAAATAAACAACATGATACATAGAACCCCGATGGATGACCCATGCCTATTAAACACATCTGAAATATTCTCTACCAACCCATATAATGATTATGAAGAATTAATTAACCATGTACAAAGGCACACTAAATGCAGCAAGAGAACTTGCCTACGTAAGAAAAGGGAAAATTTAGAATGTAGATACAAGGCTCCATGGAAAGATCAAGAAAAATCCACCTTGTCATGTGATGAATCAGGTAATAAATCTTACGAACCATCAAGAAATGATGGCAGGTTAAACATTCATAACCCTGAGATGCTCTCAATATGAGAGCTAATATAGATTGCCAGCCTGTTATCTCACGACTACTTGTTCTCAAATACATTGCCAAGTACACATCTAAAGCTGAAAGAAAATCAGAGAGTTGTGTAAATATGTTAGCAAGAATATGTGCAAAGCAAATATTAGAAGACCAGGCTTTAAGAGCCTATCAAAAATTCATGGTAGAAATTGTTGCAGAACAAGATATTGGAGCACAAGGAACATGCCATATGTTACACAAAATTACCACTTGTGATTTGTAATCAAAAGTTTATATCATTGAATGTAGGCAAAAAAAATCTCTGTCGCCTGAAAAAAAACACTAGCCGGTAATGAGATACAATCAAACTACATACAATCATATATGCAATGCCCATCTCACCTAGAAACGATAACATTGATTGAATCAGCAAGATCCTTCACATATGTTGCTCGCCGCAAAGGATCCAAATGGCAAGATAGAAAAGAAAAGGCAATAGTGCAAGTATTTCCCCAATTCTATAGCATTCCAAAAGAAGACTCTAAAAATTTTGAAACTTTCTGTTGGAGTGAATTACTTCTATATAAACATTTTCATCAAATTGATAGAGATATAGGCCTCAACAAAGAAGAAATCATCAATAATTGGAAGCACATGAATACAAAAAAATACAATGCATGGCATATTGATCGCACATATGAAATTGAGCATGTGATTGAAGAGGAAGACAATTCTGATAAAGAGATGAATATACAAGATAATATAGAAATGAATGAATGGGAGCTATTGTCTCAAATGGGACTTACTAATAGTCTTGATTTAAATGAACTTGAAATGCTAGGTCGACGTGAATTTGACAACAATAACAAATGGGAAAAACATACTGTTCAACCACTTTTGCATGATGCCGCAATTCAATTTGTAAACACAAACAAAATGTCCCAACAAGGTGTCCATCCCCCCATAGATTTGCACAGACAAAACTATACATTGTCATCAAAACAACAACTAGCACTTACTATCATTACAACCCACTCAATAGATAATACCTCAAAACAACCACTACAGATGCTCATACAAGGAACCGCAGGCACAGGGAAATCCTATCTAATTAGCTGCATAAGAAATACACTTCAAAATAAAGTCCCAAAAAGAGAAAAGCCACTCCTTGTTCTCGCCCCAACAGGAATTGTAGCATTTAACATACAAGCCTCAACTATACATGCTGCCCTTAGGATTCCAATTAAAGAAATGCAACCATTGCAAGGACAAACATTGACAACATTTCAAGAAGATATGAAACACATATGATACATTCTTATTGATGAGATGAGCTTCATTGGTCCAAAACTCATATTAAAAATTGATAGCAGATTACGAGAAGCATTCCCTGAACAAGCACATCTCTGCTTTGGTGGCATTTCTATAATTCTTGTAGGAGACCTTGCCCAATTGCCACCTGTGATAGATAAACCTATCTATGCATCACACACAACTGCAATAAATCTTTGGCACAAATTTAATACAGTTGTTACATTGCAAACAATATTTAGACAGCAAGGCGATGATCCAATTCAAATGCAATTTTGCCATACATTACAAAACATGCGCAATGTAGAACCAACACAACATGTGATTGGGAAGTATTAAGGACCTGCACGAACAAGAAACTAACAACAACTGAACAAGAAGACTTTGACCAATCAATACACCTATTTGCAACAAATGAGCTAGTGATATTACATAACAAAAAAATGCTTAAACAACTAAATCTACTTGTTGCACTTTGTCTTGCAGAAAATACACAACGTAAATTAGGCACAACTAGTAATGATGAGCAACTTCCTCACGAGGCTTTAATAAGCAAATGTCAACGTGTCATGCTTACAACAAACTTATGGATCCAAGCTGGACTTGTAAATGGGTCTCTTGGAGAGGTCAAAGATATTGTATATCCAATTGGATCAAAACCACCAGAATTGCCATCATATGTTACAGTAACATTTGAAAACTATAATGGTCCACCATGGGATGAAACAAACCCAAAAACTATACCAATACAACCTATATCACAGGGTAATCATAGGCAAATACCACTATCCATGGCATGGGCTATCACTATACACAAATCACAAGGCCTTACACTAAGCAAAGCCACAATTGATATTGGAAAAAATGAAAGACAAGGCCTCACATTTACGGCAATTTCAAGAGTCAAGTCTATAAAAGATCTACGTATAGAGCCTGCATTCTCTTTCGACCGCTACTCCAAAATGAAAACAAATCCCTACAACATTATCAGAAAGAAAGAAGAGGCTCGCCTACAACTACTCTCACAACAATAAATCCAGGTATGTATATTTACTTGCAAGAATGCTCAAATAAGAAATAATGAAAGTTTTTCTAATATTTGATTATCCTTTTTTTAAAAACATACAAATAAGAAAACTAACCAATTACATTGTTTATCTTACACAGGTCAACAATACATGACCAAAAAAAGTAAAACCTCAAGAATTGCCCAACTTTTGAAGAATTTATTTTTTATTGCTTGGTTTTCATTCATAAGAAAATGATTACAAATTTTCAATTTGGACTGACAACATTATGTTTTTGTGCTTAGGAATCACAAGTGCAAAAGACAATCTTATTACAAAGATGAAAAGAAACTCTTGTGAAATTTTTCTCGATGCAATATCGATATTAATCTTTGATCATGCAATGACATGGGAATGTTTATGTTCAAACAACTATTGTACCTATTACAAATGAATCTAAAAACATGTTGAATAACATCTTTATTTGTACTTTAAACATGTACAAATTTATTGTTATACATCTATTTGTCTATTATTAAATCCATTAACTCTTCCCATAAATATCCTATCGGCGAATCCCTTGAACCTCCAAAGGGTGCAAGTGCTAGTTATATATATGAAGGCTTAGATTAAAAGGACTACTATGAAATCAATCTTGTCTATTGATTGTTTTTCAAAATGTCATAAATGATAAGAAATAAAAAAAATTCCTTTACCTTTATCACTTTAACAATTGTTGAATTGTTAATTTTTTAAATTTTATTTTTCTACTTGGTAACTCCCATTAAATGTGAATGCACTACTAGTCATCTACCCATGATTTGATATTTGCCAATGTTTGGCCCCTATCATCTTGCAAGTAAATGAGATTTTTTTTTATAGATCATTATCTCACCAAATGCATTTTCAAAGGAAAAATTCTAACCTCCTTTCATTTTCCTACTGCTGTGTGAAACCAAAAAATACTTTGGTGATTGTATTGAAAAAGGGTTTATTTATATCGCAAAATTGGGTGATAGCTACAACCACTATTCCAAACAACTTAACTACCCCCATGTAAGATAGTATAATATTTTTTTGGGTGTATAGGTTACTAAGGGCTTTTAATTGGAGGACTTTGGTATATTGGTGTTGCTCATTTAAGATTGCAACAAGATTTATACTAACCAAATCAAAGGAGGCATGGCATTATTCAACAAACTAATATAATTGTATAGTCCACGGACATGGACACACTAAAAAGAATAAAGCAAAATTAAACGTGCAGTAGATATGTAGTTTATGTTAAAAGGGGAATTCCGAATGGTATTAAGAATTAGTATATAGTAATAATTAATGTATGATTCTTATTATTATTCAAATGTATTAAAAACACTTCTTATTAGTAATTGTATTATTGCAATGAGATTTTTTTATCTAGTGATTACCAATCAAAACAAAGTATTATTTTTAATGTTAGAACAAATTTTAATTTTTACTAAATTACATGAGAAATTTTTAAAGAAATATTATTTTGAGTAAAACAAATATTTTTTCTTTAAATCTATGCAAATATTATAACAAAATTATAATATTTATATTAATATAATATTCATATTAATGTGATTATTTAATTTTGATTCATTGTATATAATTTATGAATTTGATGTTTTAAATATTAATGAAATAATATAATTAATTATATATGAATAATAGAATATATATTAAATTATTGATTATATAAATTAGTAGAATTATCATAAAGTAGAGTTCCATTCAATATGTTGGAAGTATTTCTTTAATTTTTTTTTAATGTGATAGATATTATAAAAGTTCATATATCAAATACATACTTATAAAAATGATTATACATACTTATAAAAATGATTATACATACTTATAAAAATGATTATGAGTCATCTTAGTATGTATTTAATACAAAAATATAGTTATGCCTTATGTGCATAATATTACATATAAGTTGTAGAACATAAATCTATTGTACCTTTACATAATTATTTTTAAAATAATTATATGATTAAATATGCATTTATTTATTTGGCGGATTATATAAAAATCAATAAGAGATTCAATGAATTTACTACATATATACAATATAGACAAGTTATTTATTTAAGGTGAACTATAATTTTCAAAATCATATTTTTTAAATGATCTATAAGATAAGTGATCTCTCATACTGAGTGGATGTAAAGTAATAATAACTTAATAAATATTTACCTCGTAAGGAATAGACATGATAATAATTTTACCAACTATGTTTGTTCATGTAAAAAAAAATTACTAATATAAGTGAAAGAAGACAATAGTTAATGTGATGAAATTTCAATAACAATTAATAAAATAATTTATCTAACAAATTCTATAATTTCTTGAGAAAGTTTTTAGCCTGCCCCATTGAACCTATGGGTCCAATTGCTAGTATTTATTAAATTAAAATGGAACATGGTAGGAAATTGTAATCTTTGCAATTTCACACTACATTAAGTAATCATCTTAGCATTTTGCACCTCCTCTCTGCATGATAGGTTAGATTTGTGTGATTTTGGTCTATTTCTTCTTCTTTCATCAAAAATTCATTATAAGGCTTTAATGTCTACATGGTCCTAAGGTGCCTTGTACGATTAGGAGTTGGTTTTACCTAGACCCGAGTGCTCCGTGCGGACATCAACACGTCGCGCTAGCATCCCGCATATGTTTCCTGACATGTATTTCTTTCTGGGTGTTACAACACACTTTCAATGATCATGGAGATTTGTGGTAATGCCTCTGAAAGTCACAGAATGACTCCTTGCATGCATTTTTGAGATTCTTCCCTCTTGAAAGAGTATTGGGGGATCGAAATTAAAATCATAGCCTGTATTTATTTCACTAGAATGCCAAATATAAAATGAAATACATAAGACAACTCAACAATTTGGAACACAATTGATAAATTAGAGGATTATGGCTATACACAACACAATAGATCAACTAAAATTGGAGGATTTGGTTAAACACAACCCAATAGATCATTTGAAATTAGAGGATTAAGACTTTACACAACACAGTAGATCAACTTGAAGATTATGGCTAAATACAACTTAGTGATCAAGTGGATTTTGTTTTAAGATTTTGTGTATAATACACTATATATTTTATCTACTGGATGAGACATGATTGACCAATTGTACTTATAATATTTTATCTACTGTATGGCACAAGATTGACCAATTGTTCATATAACCCTTCTACCAATTGATCAAGTGGAGGATTTAAGATATATATTTGAGACACTCTAATATTTGAGATAATTCAAGTATCAGAGGTAAATGGGTTTACAAACAACACAATTGATTGGAAGGATTTTGGATATATAAATTGGACACAAACACCCAAATCCATTTTTAACCAAAGTGAGAGCTTCACCCACAACTCCAAAAATAAGTTTAAATCCTTTAGAGAGTTTAAGTACTTGTCAATGGAGGTTTTTTAAAATTTTGAGGTACATATGGTGATCTTTATTTTTGTTATTTTATTTTGTCTAAGGGATATGTATATGGTGTTGCCTTTGTAGGTGCCTTGCAAGTAAGCCAAAGCTTTGTGTTTTGCTTGGTTGTAAAATATTATCAACGTACCCATTGAACCTATGGGTCCAATTGCTAGTATTTATTAAATTAAAATGGAACACAGTAGAAAATTGTAATCTTTGCAATTTCACACTACATTTAGTGATCATTTTAGCATTTTGCACCTCCTCTCTACATGATAGGTTAGATTTGTGTGATTTTGGTCTATTTCTTCTTCTTTCATAAAAAATTCATTATAAGGCTTTAACATCTACATGGTCCTAAGGTGCCTTGTACGACCAGGCACTGGTTTTACCTAGACCCGAGTGCTCCGCGCGAATGTCAACGTGTCGCGCTAGCGTCCCGCATCTATTTGTTGACATGTATTTCTTTTTGGGCATTACAACACACTTTCTGTGATCATGGAGATTCATGGTAATGCCTCTGGAAGTCACAGAACGACTCATTGCATGCATTTTTGAGATTCTTCCCTCTTGAAAGAGTATTGGAAGAATTTGGAATGGATTCAACACAATTGTCATTCATTCGCTCTCTCTCTCAACTTTGAAGAATTTGGCTTTGATGCTCTCTGTTATTCTTCTTGTGAAAACTGAACTCCAATAATTATTGAAAGTTGGATATTGTTGATATTGTGAGATTACTCCTCTTGGCTTTTAGGGTTTGGTTGCACTCATTGTGATGTTCTCTTTTCCTAGGTTTTGAGGCTGCACATTGTCTTCAAGCTTTTGAGAACTCACAACTCCCTCTTATATGTTCAAACTGGTAAGATCTTTTCATGAAAGTTTCTCAATACTTGTTTATTCAAATCTATGTGCTTTGCATAGGTTATTATATGGTGTAGACCACCATTTCACTTGTTTTCTTTGGTGTAGACCAGCATTTTCTTATTAGTTGCACAAGTTGCATGTTGTAAGTTTCCCTTCCCATAGACTAGGGAAGAAACTCTTGATAATCTAGTTGTTTGCTTGTTGTTCTTACCTTTCTAGACACACTAAAGATAAGAACACACACATTTCTTTTTGATTTCTATGTCATATTTTATATTGTTGCTTGTGAAGGTAGAAATACCAACACTAGGACTTGACTGAAGCAAATCCCCATGCAGCCCCACCATTTTTCCCTCTCTTTTTGCAGGTTCTTTGAAGTGGAGATCATACAACCATATGAGGGTTTCGTAGTACTTCCTTTTGTGTTTGTCTCTTTTTATTTCCATTAGTTTACTTGACTTTTCTTTCATTTCTATTTCAACTAGATATCATTGGGTATAATGTATGTTGGGCTTTGTGTTGTGCAAGTAGTTTGAGGCCTTGCAAGGTTGAACATTTTTATTTTGCATTCATTTTGTACTCCAACACCCAGTGCAGACGTCCTCACGACATGTTGTCATCCTAGGTCGAGGCTCTCTCCTTGTAGCTACAGGTTTCACTTTCTGGCCTCTTTATTTCTACTTTTAGTTTCTGTCATTTTTGTTACTGTTGTTTCATTTTTGCATTTTTCTAGTTTTTGCCCTCATTTTTAATCACCTATTCGGTGTTGGGATCAAGGTGTCTCAACCTTAGAGTCCTTTCTGGTGTCTCCTATTTTTTAGGAGGTGAAAAAGCAATTTCGCTTTTAACTTTTTTAGAAATGGTGTTTTTAAGCCATTCTAAAAAAAGTTGTTTTGTGTTTTTTATTTTTTTCTCAATAAGCTGATTTTTGCTTTTTGTTGAGAAAAACAAGGAGTGCCACCTCGGTTGACCTTGGGTCTTGTTTAGCAGGTTTCTATTGTAGGAAGTTACCATTTATGGCAAATCTTATCCTTATCTTTTTAGAGTGCCCATGAAGAGGATATGCTTTGTTTTTTGGAAATTTGATTTGGATAAGATTTTCAAATATTCCTCTTTGGGAAGTGGATGCCTAAGAAAGATAGGATAAGCTTTTCTGACTTTAAAATAGATTTGAAAGCAGATGCTTTGTGTGCTTCTGTAGAGGAGTTGGTGGAGAAAGCTAAGCCAACTTTTTGAGGGTGATTTGTTTTTGTAGCTCTTGCATTATGTGTATTATAGTGTTTTTGAAGATGTATTACAGGTTGAAGCAATTCTGAAGAGCCAAAATGTTGTTGGTCTGTTTCTAGATTCTGCAGTAGTGAAGACTCCTGAAAAAACATTTGTTCTAAGAGTTATATTATAATCATAAAAAGTTTATAGTAAAATAATTGAATTGTGTGTTTGGAGTGTGGGGTTTTTTTACCTGAAAAGGTTTTCCCCACGTAAAAATCATTGTGTTAATGTTTCTTGATTTTAAATCTTAATTAATTAAATGTATGTGAATCTTAATAAACTGTAATCATTGAAAGGTTTGAAAGATTTAATTGCAAACCTCTCCTCATAAGACTAGTTTGGAAGTTGTTTTCGCGCCTATGCTTCCTTTCATTCAGGTTGCATTACTTTGTGTGGAACTCATAGTGGTTTTGTAGTGATCTAGGATAGATTAACTTCACATTTGACACCTCGAATAACAAAACCCAAGTGTATTTGTAGTGGAGAGTTCGCTCAATCGAAGCTAGTAGATTAACAAGTAATTTCCCATGCTACATTTTTGGTGAACCTGACGTGTTCTAAAACATTTCAAAACCTTCATTTCTCGGTTGCAGTTCACCCTACATCTTTCATGAACATGTTGTTCTAAACAAACACTTCTTCAAAAAAATTAAAACAACATTCTCTTGTCATCACTTAACACTGTGCATTGTAAGGCCTAAACATAGTTTATGATCTTTACAACCCAGTCTTCAAATTCATAGTATGTAGTGCATAGGAGTGAAAGTAATTTAAGAAAATCCACCTCAATAGTATTTTCTACTAATCCTTCCACCCCTATCTACTCAGCTCTCGACTTTACTAATTTATCTTCTTAACAAATTAATTTCTCTCATCCATCTCCATCTTCTCACTCTATGTCAATGACTTCATTCCACGATGCGGAGCAAGTTTTCAACTATGAGACGGCACTTGAATATGTCCCGCTAGAACGAATTATTGCCTTAGATCATGGGTTAGATGATTATCGTTATTTCTTGTCACATGAGGACATATCTGGATCTATTGTTCCATTAGTTGATGCCCTTCATGTCATGTTGACAAATCATCCTAAGGGTATTAATTTTCTTTGGAGCCTTGCTCACATCGTGCATAGCAAAACCCTGCCATTGGTTGGTTGTATTCCAAGTTCTCAAGACTCCCAGTCTCATACTTTTGGTAATCAACTCTCCATGGCTTTACCTATCACAGGCATTCACATTACAGTTCTCTACAAATGACCACTAGTTGTGCTAATTCTAGTAGTGTTGGTTTTGCCTCGTCTTCCATTGGAACCAATATTATTAATCAATACGGATTCATTCCATCATCGATGCCTTTAAAATTTAGGCTTCCTTGTGATAACCATGGAATTTCTCAACAAATTTCACAACTTCCTACTTCTTCTTCACTTCCTCCAATGTCACATACTACTAATCTTGTAATAAACCAACTACTGCAAAATGTTGGTTCTTTATAGCAACAACTTGCTTCTTTGTCTACTTCATCAGCACAACCCCTTATGTTTGATTACTATCGACACAATCCTATTTCTCTTACCATCCTTGTCAAACCATTCCCACAGGGCTTTGAGGCCCCTAGATTTGAAAAGTATACTGGTAAGAGTGATCCGAACACTCATATTTTTGCTTTCACCGCTCTTTGCAGTGACTTTCTATTTTAGGATGCTCTACTAGCCAAACTATTCCCCCATTCCCTTAAGGATACAACATTGGATTGGTTTTGCTCACTTTCTGATCATTCTATTCTATCTTTTGATCAATTAGTAAATCAATTCTTACAACATTTCTAGGCTAACATTGGACCTCAGGTTGCTTTGATAGACCTAGTCCACGCAGGGAAATAATGAAAAAGTAACTGATTATATCTGTCAGTACCAATCTTTGTTCTCACAGATTTTGTACACCCTACCTGATTCTAATGTGTAGTGGGTTTTCATAAGAAACTTTCAGCCACAGATCCGGGATTGGATTGTGTTGATGCATTCTTCTTCTTTTGCACATCTTTTCATAGCATTGCACACGACTATCAGCAGTCGCTAAGCTATTTTGAGAGTTCAACCTCACCAACTCCTACTAACCAGTCTGGTGCTTCCACATCACATAATTATAAGAAAAACAAAAAAATTTAACAAAAATAATTCCTCAGCAATAGTCAACAATCTAGCGGCTGAAGCAGCTTCACATGCTGCTCTAGACCTGTCTACTCCAGAAACAAGTAATAACAAAAAAATGACTCCTTTAAAGGAGTCTCTTTATAGCATCATGACATAGCTCTTGAACAATGGTTTGGTGTAGCTACCTCCCATCCATCCCCTCGATACCAGAAAGCCATTGCAACCTTCCTATGATGCCAAAGCCTTTTGTCAATTCCACCAAGTCCTATGTCACGATACTGAGTGATGTTTACATCTCAAGCACACAGTACAAGACCTCATTAACTAGGGTGTTATCTAGGTCTTGGGAGCAAATAGCAAAAGTAATAAGGCAATTGCTCCCACTAATCAACATATATAGATCTATATAGATCTGATGTCTCGCCACACCTCTAACTTTGTTGACCTTGCTTTACCCTTTTCTTCTCCCTTCTCTTTGCATTTTTATTACATTAGCAATGGATTAGGAATTTGTGATAAATTTTAGTTTTACAAAGCAAAAGTTTGAGGTGATTTTATGACTTCTAAATGGTTAAATTTTGTAAATTTAAATATAGTCTCTTTATTCTAAAAATTAGAATTGAATTCCTCTAAATTGGGATGATTTTTTGTACATAACTTTTTAAATTCCATGCTTTTAAAATTCTAATTTTGAGGGAATAGATTGCTATTTTTATGTTTTAATCATTTCAATGCAAATTAATGTAAAATTAATCACTTTTAAACAAACTAAATCAAGATCATCAATGCATTTAAAGTGAAATAGAGTCTTTGCATGGCTAATAGTTGCAAATTACACTAAGTGAACCTCTCTTTTAATTGAATGACCTCATATTCATTTTAGCTTCTTGAATGGACCAGCCAAAGTGCTCTCCAATTAAGAGATTCTAGCAAACCTCAAAACCAATTAATGAAGACTCTTGAGGCTAGCCACCTTTCAAGTAGGGAAATCTTTTCCATTCCAACTTGTGAAACTTCATGACTCATAGGAAAGTTGATGTGTCAACAGCCACATCAACAAAAATGGTGCTAGAAGGAGGGCCCACAACGAAGTATTAGGATAATTTAAATATATTGTTTTTAATGTTTCATCTATCTTTTTTATTGCTAAAATGATAAAAATACCAAAAAAATTGTAAAATCCAAAAATTTTAAAAAATTATAAAATCTTCAAAAACACTACAAAAGGAAAAAAGGAAAACATGAGAAAATTTCTAAAAATTGATTGCAAACAATTTTTTCTCCATCAACATAATCAATAAAATGATTAGGGCATAATTTAATGATGATGGCAAGCCTTATGTGCATGCCTAGGGGTTTTCCCTAAATCTCCATGAATGCATATAATTGGTTTCCTAGCTTCTCCCCTAGTGTTGGGAAAAATGCATTTGAAAATGTTAAGATCACTATAAAAAAATCCCTATGATTAGCTCCGTTTTTTGCTTCTACCCACTGTTTTAATGTATTTTTCTCCATTTTTAAAAAAAAGTCAGCGCTATTTATCAGGATGGCGCTATTTTTGGCATTTTTTACGCTGATCAGAACAAGTAGGCACTAAATCAAGTACCAATTAGCACCGAATTTAGTGACTAATTCAATGCCTAATTTAGCACCTAATTTAGTGCCACATTTAGTGCATGATTTAGCGCCTGATTTACTACCTGATTTAGCGCCTTATTTAGCGCCTACTTTAGTGCCTGATTTAGGGCCTTATTTAGTGCCTAATTTATGGTTACTTGGGTTTAGGAGTATTATTTAGGGTTTAGGGTTTATGGTTTTGGGTTAGGGGTTAAGGTTAGAGGTTTAGGGTTTAGGGTTTAGAGAGAGATAGAGGACCAATAGGGAGATATAGAGGAGACCAAGGGGAGAGATAGGGAGATAGAGAGTGAGGGACATGACCAGAGACATAGGGAGAGGTAGAGGGACAAAGGCGATAGGGAGAGAGGGGAGAGATAGGGAGATAGAGGTTTAGGGTTACTTGGGTTTGGGGTTTAGGGGTTTAGGGTTTCTTGGGTTTAGGGGTTAGGGGTTAGGGGCATTATTTAGGGTTTAGGGTTTATTGTTTAGGGGTTAGGGGTTCAGGTTTAGAGGATTAGGGTTTAGAGTTTATAGAGAGAGAGAGGAATGATAGGGAGATATAGAGGAGACTGTGGAGAGAGATAGGGAGATAGAGAGTGAGGCACATGGCTAGGGACATAGGGAGAGAGATTGAGAGGTAGAGGGATGATAGAGATAGGGAGCTAGGGGAGAGATAGGGAGCTAGGGGAGAGATAGGGAGATAGAGGTTTAGATTTGCTTGGATTTAGGGTTTAGGGTTGCTCAGGTTTGGAGATAGCTAGAGAGAGAGAGGAGACAAATAGGGAGAGATATAGGAGACAGATGGGAGAAATAGGGAGATAGAGTCGAGTGAGCGAGATATCCAGAGAGATAGGGAGAAGGATTGAGAGGTAGAGGGACGATAGAGATAGGGAGATAGGGGTTTAGGGTTTCTCAGGTTTAGGGGTTAGGGGTTAGGGGTTAAGGTTTAGGAGCATTATTTAGTGTTTACAGTTTAGGGTTTAGAGGTTTAGGGTTTAATGTTCAGAGAAAGAGGACCAATAGGGAGATATAGAGAGTGAGGTACATGGCCAGAGACATAGCCAGAAGAGATAGGATATGGAGAGTGAGGGACATGGCCAGAGACATAGGGAGAGAGATTGAAAGGTAGAGGAACGATAGAGATAGCTGGGAGATAGGGAGATAGAGGTTTAGGGTTGCTTGAGTTTAGTGTTTAGGGTTTAGGGGTTTGGGGTTTAGGATTTAGGGGTTTAGGGTTTCTCAGGTTTAGGGTTTATCGGTTACGGATTAGGGCTTAGGGGCATTATTTAGGTTTTATATATGTTTTAGGGGTTAGGGTTTGGGGGCATTATTCAGGGTTTATAGTTGCATGTCAAAAGAAGTCTCTCTATCTCTCTCTCTAAATCCATCAACCCTAAAATAATTGCCCCTAATCCCTAACCCATAACCCCTAACCCATAACCCCTAAACCATAAACCTGAGCAACCCTAAACCTCTATCTCCCTATCTCTCCCTAATCTCCCTCTCTCTATCATCCCTCTACCTCTCAATCTCTCTCCCTATCTCTCTAGACATCTCACTCACTCTATATATCTCCATATCTCTCACTTGGTCTCCTCTATCTCTCCCAATCTATCTCCTCTCCTCTCTCTACCTATCAATCTCTCCCTATCTCTTGCCTCTCTCTCCCCTATCATTCCTTTATCTCCCTATCTCTCTAGACATCTCTCTAGTCACTCTAGTCTATCAACACCCTATATGTCTCCTCTCTATCTCTCTCTACCTAGCTATCTCTCCCTATCTATCTATCTTTTGCGCCTCTCTCTCTCTCTCTCTCTCTCTCTCTCTCTCTCTCTCTCTCTCTCTCTCTCTCTCTCTCTCTCTCTCTCTCTCTCTCTCTCTCTCTCTCTCTCTCTCTCTCTCTCTCTCTCTCTCTCTCTCTCTCTCTCTCTCTCTCTCTCTCTCTCTCTCTCTCTCTCTCTCTCTCTCTCTCTCTCTCTCTCTCTCTCTCTCTCTCTCTCTCTCTCTCTCTCTCTCTCTCTCTCTCTCTCTCTCTCTCTCTCTCTCTCTCTCTCTCCTCTCTCTCTCTCTCTCTCTCTCTCTCTCTCTCTCTCTCTCTCTCTCTAAGAAAATGGAAACAAGAAAACTAGGACATGAAAAGAGGGATGAGGATATAAATGGCAAGATGAAATGGAAACAAGATAAAACTAAAGTTTATTGGATGGGAATAATGATGAGAGGAGAGGTGGAAAATAGTAAAATATGGAAAATTTGGTGGGATGATATATATATATAGAGAGAGAGAGATGCTTGGGGTTAGGGGTCAGGGTTTAGGGGCATTATTTAGCATTTATGAGTTTTACATTGCTCAAGTTTAGGTTTAGCACATGGCTAGGGACATAGGGAGAGAGATTGAGAGGTAGAGGGATTATAGAGATACAGAGATAGGGGAGAGATATGGAGATAGAGGTTTAGAGTTGATTGGATTTAGATTTTAGGGGTTTGGAGTTTAGGGTTTCTGAGAGAGAGAGAGAGAGAGAGAGAGAGAGAGAGAGAGAGAGAGAGAGAGAGAGAGAGAGAGAGAGAGAGAGAGAGAGAGAGAGAGAGAGAGAGAGAGAGAGAGAGAGAGAGAGAGAGAGAGAGAGAGAGAGAGAGAGAGAGGTTTAGGGTTTCTTAGGTTTAGGGTTTAGGGGCATTATTTAGGGTTTATGGTTTAGGGGTTAAGGTTTAGAGGTTTAGGGTTTAGTGTTTAGAGAGAGAGGACCAATAGGGAGATATAGAGAATGGGGACATGGCTAGAGACATAGGGAGAGATATTGAGAGGGAGGAATGATAGATATAGCTAGGGAGATAGGGAGATAGAGGTTTAGGGTTGCTTGGGTTTAGTGTTTAGGGTTTAGGGGTTTGCCATTTAGGATTTAGGGGTTTAGGGTTTCTCAGGTTTAGGGTTTATGGGTTAGGCATTAGGGGTTAGGGGCATTATTTAGGGTTTATGGTTTAGGGGTTAGGGATTAGGGTTTAGGGTTTAGGGTTTAGGGTTTAGGGGCATTGTTCAGGGTTTACGGATCTTCAAGGATCTAGATAGTGTGGCTATACATATTGCTACACATGTTGGTGGCTAGTTAGACACATGGAAAATCAACAACCACATGTTATGCTTTCATACACGTGTGCCACCTAATGACATTTGTACTGCAAAACATGATCATATAATTGGCATTGTATGTGTCTAACACATGGTGATGTCCACGTACACCACATGCCAAAATGATCTAGTTGGCACCATACAAGTTTGAGTACATTTGTTCATCTTACCTCTATGTATATTTCCTTCATTCATTTTGAATAGAAGTGACAAATATGTTAGAACCCTTCTATATTTGAATGTGTTTTGGTTTACATATCTATTTTCCTTTATGTATTCTATGATCTTATTACATTAATAGATAATATAGGATTGTCCCTCAGTTCACCTTGGGAATTAGATTAAATAACATCTGAAGTTGACTATAAATTAATTGCAACATGGTGAGCATTTTGTTGATTTTCTTGCTTATTTTCACCTTTTGAAAACTAAATTTTCCTATTGAAAATTTGAAGGATGAGATCCATATTTAAGTGCATTAGACTTAAGAAGTTTCAATTCAATGTTTTTTACATTTTCACACAAATCCATGGAAGAATAATATCTATTTAGGTACATTGTCTCAGCTTGGATAGTAGGTAATAAGCCCTTAACAAATATTCTTTGCAATTCATCAATAGGAATTTGATAGTGTATCTTTGTTGACAAAGTTTGAAATCCAAGAACATAATCAAGATTGCACTTGTTTGATCCTTGTTTGATGCTTTCCTATTCCTTCAATCTATCTTAGTGAAGGAAAATAAATACATGGGCAACCCATAGAGAAATTTGTCATCAATTTTGTTCCTCAAAATTGTCTCATGATATGGTGAAGGAAAAAAATTACCAAAGATAAATTGTGATCATTATTCATCGACCCAAAAACTAATGCACTATTAGAAATGTAGACACCTAAATCTTACCATGGCCTTGGTGGTTCCCCCCTTGGGTTAGGGTTTTAGGTTTTTAAAAAAATTTCTAACTATCCAGTTTTGAAAGCCCTTTGCGCCTTTCCTTTAGGTCATGCACTTTATTGTTTTATTCTTGTGTTGACCATTATCATCGGTTGTCAATCTTTTTAAGTCACAACCTTAAGTCTTGGTGCCCATGGGTTGACCGGCCCCCTTAACCTAGTCGTTACATGTTGCCGCCGGTAGGTCTTAAAGTCTTACAAAATGAAAATCGCACCATCGTGGAGCATGCCAAGATGATGTTAGTACCCAACCGTGACACCACGATAGGCCACCACCTGTCCATGTAACTTTTTCCTATGAAGTGTTCGCCTCATCCAATTGTCTGCTGCCACATGTCAAAATGTTAATGGTCTGCAGAGTAAACTTAAGATCCAATGGCTGCATGTTAGTGTAGGGGAATCTTTTCAGAGGAAATATTCGCCATGAGATGGTGAGATGATGACACATGGCATCCACTGATTAAAAAGAAAAGTATAATAAAGGCGCATGGGTGCTATGTTGCACCATTGTGGGATAGATGTATGGTGGGCCTTCTTCGACTGTGACGCTGCAAAAAGGTGACACGCATCTAATCCATGCTGAAGATGATTTGATGTGCGAGGAAAGTATAGGTGATTTGGCTCATTCTTAGTGGGCGGTGACTTATCAACCAAGATGACTAAGATTATCAAATCTAGTCAGTGAATCAAGGCCGTGGATTTTAGAAAGGTGACAAATGATCAACGGTCTAAATTCAAAAATGTAAACAAATAAAATCTTCGAGTGACTATGGCATGAGTAGAGTTATGGTTGCCCTGACCTCCATTAATATGCAGAATGGTATAGGAATTTGATGTTATAATAGCATAATTCAAGGTATTTCCTATCACTCTTCAAGGAGCAATCGCATTCAAAGCAGAATCATCAAAACGAGCAAGGGGAAACAATTTTGCACTTCTACAACATCAAAAACTAGTAAGTCATTGTCTCTCCCCTGCACTTAGTTTTTAATATGTAAGAATTTTCTAAGACATTTAGGGCAACCATTAATTGCATAAACCCTAGGTTGCCTGCATAAACTACAAAAATGAGTTAGTCAGGTCAAGCTTCGACCTCAAAACGTAGCTTGGATGAAGAAATCATGATTCCGTGTCTCGGATCATCTAAGAGACCTCTGATAAATTTAGAAGAGGTTGGCAGAAATGATAAAATATATGATCTGTGTGTATATTGTCAAGATGTTAGGATCCCTATGCTTGTAGTCTATTTGAACATTGGCACAATCGAAGCGATTACAAAGCCCCAATCTACCATGCCTAGACCCTTGAATTAGCTAATTTAATATGCCTTAATGTCTTCGTAAACACAAACTTGATGAGAGCTGTAGAAACTAGGTATAACCCTAAGACCATGTCTGTCTTGTCTAGAAATGGCAATGTTATCATTAGATTCACTAAGACCTACATTGCCACTGTCTTCAATCTTGATCCTACTGCCGGTATACCTATAGACTTGAATGCCTTCAAGGAAAAATACAAAACTCTTAGGTATGCATACACGTCTCATAAATTGGCCAAGCATAGATTAAAGGGGTTTGATGGAGCTTCTATCAAAATCCTTGACTCAGAAGAGGAGCCTCTCTGATCCAGCTTGTTCATGGAATATTTTGTTAAAACCTATCATGTACTAGCTTGTGTCATGTGCTCAGAAGAGACGCATTAGATAGAATGTCGGTGTCTCTAATGATGATGGTAGCATATATCCATGATTTTGGAACCGATAAGCCATATGATTATGCAGGTTACTTGTCAAAAAAGATGCATGAACAAATGATGGCCATTAAGAACAAAATGTACACTCCAGGTCCCCATGTAAAATTCACTTGGTATTCATTAATGTGCCACATGATCCTATTTTCTTTGTCTAGCCATTGGGGAAAAGAATTACATTTGAGAATGATTGACGTAGCAATGCCATGCCAGTTTAGATGTGGACCTGCATGCTAGACATACATTTCAAATATGCTAGCTATGTCACTTTTGAGGAGCATTTTGTGAGGAAAGTATTTGGATTCCTAGAGCCAGCATCAGAAAGGATACCAAAGGAGATTAAGGATTTTCTGAGACCAATGGAGAGGATCCCCCATCTGAAGATCAATCACAATTGGGGAGATTGGTTTTTACATGAAAATACAACATATATCAGAGTCTATGGGTGTGAGGCTCCACCCTATTCCTTACCAAAATTTGTGCCCACAAGAATAGGATTTATAGAGATCATCAAACAACTGAATGAAGCAGACAAGGAGCACTTCAGAAAGCATAAGAAGGGATATCTTATCCCAAAATCTCTGAAGCTTCATGATTTTATTACAATTGATAAGAGTGGCTTGGACCAAATTGGTCTCATGTTGCAAAGATATAGGATGAGTATGGAGAAAATAAGGCTCTTTGATCCTGAAGGTTTTATTCATGAAACAAGGCATAAAGTCGGCAGGCCTGCATACCCACACCATGTCCTACTTGATGAGGATACTGTCAGAAATTGTGAATCAATGCAACAAGTGTTTTTTCTTGAGAAATAAGTGGAAATTGATAATGGATGCAAAGAAAACGAAAAAGAATGCTAACTCTACATATCGAGGGGCTTTCATTAAGATTCAAAACCCCATTGAAAGAATCAAAATGTTCTTTGCTAAAGGAGATGGATTGATTACCGAGGCACTTGCTAGAGAAGAGAGGCCCACATATCAACCAAGTAGTTCAAGGGATAAGTACATTAGGAAAAGTTCCCCTGACTCCCCTAAAGCCCCTGCCCCAAAGAGAGAAAAAATAATCAATCTTGAAATAGAAGAAGAAATGGAAGTTGTGAATCTTGAGGAGGAGGTGATAGAGGAACAAGACCCACATCCCTCACATCAATTGCATTCTCCCTCGAGGATAGCACCATATGCCTCACTAGAAAATAGGTTGACAAGATCCACAGTCAACAATGAGGTGGACACCGAAGATGTGAGGGAGGTGGCGTGCAATCAGTTTATCTCTGATGATGCATTCATTTCCACTCTAGAATTCAAATCCTTTGTGTTGAGAACAAGGAGTGAAGAATTTTAGAAAAAAATAGAAGCAAAAAGTGGTGCAAACCCTTCAAACTATGATGCTATCACAAGGAGGGTTTTGAGTGAAGTGAACAAGGACATCAGTGCCATGACTCCTGAGGAAGGGAGAGCACTTGTGAAGAGAAGCAAAATCCCACTATTGCCACACTGGAAACTGTCAGATGCTATTGCATTTGATACCATTACTAGGGATGATGTAGATGTAAGTGAAGAACAAGCTAGGAGGGCATTGTAGGGTGTTATCTTTGACCCTAAATTTGATACCTTGGCTATCTGGGCATTGGTGCCAAATGATAAGAAACCAAAGGTAGGTTTGGAAGAATTGACTAGTAATGTGATCATCAAGAGGGTGTCAAACACCCCTGCTCCTCAGGCAACCATCTTGAATGTACAGATAGAACATTTTGTAGAGGCAGCAACACTCAAACTACAGAAAGATTACAATGAATTATTGGGGAAATATACAAAGGCAATGACCAGACTTAATGTTTATGAGAGTCAACCTCAATTGGAAGTTGGTCCATCTCAAACACCTCCAATTATACAAACTATAGAGTCATTACCAGTGGATACATAACCCCTGCTTCAAGAAATAGAGGAGCTGAAAGAGGAAAATGAGAAGTTGAAAGGAGAAGTAGAAGGAAAAGTGGAAGGTGTAGCCAAAAATTTAATCACGTATAGAATCAACAGGATATTGGCCAGGTTGGAGGAGACCCATAGGTCTTACTCTCTGTTAAGGACAACACATGAAAAGCATGAATCAAACAAACATAAGCTATCAACTATGAAGACCAGCTAGTTACCAAGGATTGCAAAAATCAGAGAGGTGTTCTAGATATGATCCAGATGCTTGTCCTGAGTTGTAGTTGGTAGTAGGAATGTTGGAAAAATTTAGGGAGGTGGCTACTTATCAATTAAAATTGGATACAATACTAAGCGATAAAATGCAAGCAGTTGAGAAGCATGACACAAAATGGTTGCCTCACATTTTAGAAGTTGATGGGACAACAAAGGACATGAACAAGTGGAAGAAGGAAATCATTGATATTGGTAATTAGTTAATTCCATCTTGTTGTGATAAGGGAGATCCAGCTCTGCGTGTGTTAAGTTGGACACTTGAAAGGCTGCATATGGTGGACATCACATTTGAATTATTTGGTAAAAATGTCAAAACTATCCTAGATGCACAATATGTCAGCTACAGTAGTAAGATAGCAAAAGTCATCTCATTTCCTTGGCCGGCTGAGAGTACATATGGTATGTGGCAGGATAGATATGGATCTAAAGAATGACAACTTGGCTACTATCTTCCAACCACAACAATGTAGATCCCCAGGTAGCTCCTCATGTTTCTCAAGGCCAACCACTCCTTTTCTTTTTCCTCTGGTGCAATTAATGTTTCCTCAATGCCTTTGGGTGCTTCTTTGTATTCATTGAATTTGAAAGACAATGTATTAATTACTGAGGGTACACATTCCTGTTATATAATGGAACTGTATCACTCATTTTAATGTTGTTGAAGACTTGGAAAATTTTGGAGAAGTAATGAAAATACAGGCTCTTTGGGTTGCTCTATTTTGTGTTGTAAGTTTATGAGTTATATGTTGGATGCCTTATGCATAAAATTTATCAATTTCATGTTGTTTTTAAAAGAGTAATGCTTCGTTGCATGTCTTTGGTTATCTATCTCCAAGTTGTGTATATTTTTCTTCTAAATCTAAGTAGCTAAGGGTTACTAAAGGTTCTGGAACATGGGTTTTCTATCATAAGATTTGGCATATCTTATGGTTTTATAATTTGCAAATTTGAGTACCAATAAAACCAATATTGACATTAAAGTGATGTACAAAAGCATTGGCCAAATCATTGAAGGAATGAATAGAACTATAAGGAAGAGAATAAAGCCATTCAATTGCATAATCCTTTTAGTTTCTAGGGAAGAGCTTTGTAAAACGTTTATCATCATAAACATAATCAAAACAAACTCCCAATTTTGTCATAAGGTCCCCTTTACCACTATACATTACAAAACTAGGGGCCACTGAACAAACGAGAAATGGATAAGAAATAACTCAAATGAAAGTGGATTATACTTGATTTATCCTATGATATCCTTTGATTACTAGGGGTAATGCATCAACTTTACTTTGCATCACATCAATTCTTTTAAGGATGAAATCTATGTTGGAAGGATGAACATTAGGAGTTATGATTAAAATGGGAGTGGAAGTGGCAACATGAGATAATACATGGAGTGTAGGTTGATTGGGGGACAAAAAATGAAGTTGGAATGACAACACTAGAAGTGGGAACATGAGTACTGGGTGAGAAGTAAACACAATCAAGGGATGAGTGGAAGGTACAATATGAGAAGTAGGTACAATGAGAGGATCAATGATAGGAGCTATGAAAAATTGATAAGCAATAGAGAGAAGAGAAGAAATATGTGGCTTGGCTAATGCAAGAGAAGGTGTGGAAGGAGACACACTAGACAAAGAGGCTTGTGAAGGAAGGGGAGGAGACACACTATTTAAGTAACTTGATGAGCTTATCCTTTGACCTATATCACTTAATACTTCCATCACATAAGGATTATCCATTAACAAGTTATGAAGAACATCAATCAAATTTGAATAATTAACATTATTGCTCAAATTCGTAAAGGTTTGATATAAGTATTTGTGTAGTAAGATTCATGTCTTGCCTATCCATATGTGCAACATGTGCATCAAGATGAAAAACATCTTCCCCATTAAAATATGTAGTAGTCATCAAATCCTCAATCATAACTTCCTCGCAATAAATCGAGGCCATAATAGAGTTAAGCCTAAGGTTTCTTCTTAGTGCAAAATGAGGATTAGGTTGAGACCTTGACATTCAAGAAAAATATAAAGAAATGAAAAGGAAATTGATTCCAAGTAATCCTAATTTTTTCTGCCAACAATTCATACCAAAGATTGAACAATTTAAGGATATTGCAATATGTAATTTGTATCAACACAAAGAATATTACTAAAGCATTTCAAAGTTTAGGCCATAAGAATCATCCTTTTTAAACATGGATTGCAAATAATTATGAAAATTTAGAAGTCTTGGTCATTAACATTATTTTCTGCTACAATGTCATCCAATGTATCATTGTCAATGTTCATATGTTCTTTCAAGTATTTAATATGATCATCATCCTCAACCTGACCTGCATCATCTTCATCATTGAAATTTCACTATAGACTGTCTATATTGTTACCAGAAGTATTTGGATCATCATTTTCTATACCATCCATATTTTTGTCTTCCATAACATCATATAACTCTGGATTGTTGTCTTCTTGTGCTTGAACATAACCATCTTCAACATCATCATGGATGTCAATTTCTTCGATGTTCTCTAATCCCTCTCTCTCATTTTGTTGGCCATCATTGCGTTGTTCAGTATCCACTAATGCATCATCGAATAAATGCCTTAATCTTGGATCATAATGTATGAAAAATATCCATTTCGGGTCCAAAATATCTTCATATAAAAATACCTGCACATGAATGACATACATATATTAGACATATGGTATAAGAATTTTATTGATTAATAAACACATGTATATATTCACAATAAACTATGAATTAATAGATTAATGATCACTACCACTTCTTGTTTGAGTTAAAGAAATACTTGCTCACAATGAATTGGTAGAACATAAGGCTCCTTATCCTCCGGTAGGAAACATGAGGAATCTAGAGAAAACAATCCACTATGGGCATCATGTCTTCATGTCCTCTCAAATGCTTCATACCATCTGCACTTAAAAATACAACATATAAAAGAGCAGTAATCCAACTCAATAATTTCTTGTATTTTCCCAACATATTGTAGATTCCCTTCAATTATATTCTTATCTTTTGAGCTTGATTGACTGGATTGCTTAAAGTCAACCATGATGCCACAATCGAAGGATCATCTCTTTACATCTACACTTTCTACATGATAATGTCGACCGTATGCCCACATTGCTAGATATTTCCTCCCCTATGAAAGACCATTTATTTTAGTGAAAACAAATATAATGATGAATATTAAAATAGTTAATAGTGTCAAAATTGTAAGGAAACAACATTCTGTAAAATTTCAACTGTACCTTTCTTTCACATCCTCTAGACATGTTGATTTCATCTTCTATTATGTTTGAATCTATACCTACATCTTCTATTTGATTTTGAATTTGTTCAATAACCCATTCTAGTGTGCAATATTTGCCCCATTCCCCAAGTAGATCAATGGGAAGTGGAGTATTCCTTGGGTTTGATCTCTTAAACTATCTCCTTGCTTCTAACACTTAGTAATTTTTTCTCACACAATAAAATATCAAAATATATTTAGTACTTAATCAATCTTACTAGTAAATGCTAATGATGATAAATAATACCTTCATAAAATTATGAAAATCATGTGTTTTAAATGCTGTGATATGTCCATCAACTATAAAAGCTTTAGCCAATGATGACCCATAGCCAGTAGGTGTCCTTATTGAACGGATGACATTTTTTAGTTGGTCTAGCTCTTTTTTTTTCAAAATCCATGGAGTTTCTACATATGTTTCATTTTTCCTATTTGGCCACAAATGTTTTTTTATCAATTTTGGTATGCAAAAGAGCAATATCTCTTCTCGAAGACAAGGTGTCCTTCTCTTTGCCTAATATATGTTGAAATATAGAATCTGGGACATTTTTGAAGATGTGCATAGGATCTCATAGGTGAGATATTAATAGATTCTTCCAGTAAGGGAGCTCATAAAATACGGATTTCATTTTCATTCCTTCTGGCATATTAACTACAACTTGTTATGGTTCTTCAATTGAATCACCCCGATCAAAAAGATCCTCCCAAGCTTTCAATTCAGCATCTTCATACTTCTTAAGCCAATCACCTGGACCGATAAGCATGGGAGGGCCCTCTATTTTCAAAATTTCCATCAAATTGATTCTTCAGGCGATTTCTAAACTTATGATCTAGTGGTAGAAAAACTGTGTTGTTTGCATAAATAAATTTATGTAGATCTTTAGAATACCGCCCTTAAAATTGTTCTGCACATCTTGGACATGCAAATATTCCCTTTGTTTGAAGCCTACAATTCAATAAGTAATGTTAATAACATCAAAAAAATAGTATAAAACTAAGTATGAAAGTTGGGATGAAAATAAATTATGAGTGTAAATATGTAAATATTTTATCTTACCAGAACAAACACCAAGTCCTGGGAAATCATGAATAGTCCAACATAGCACACCATACAACATGAAGGACCTATTTGATGGGGGATGTGATATGTCATACATTCTTATGCCTTTCCATAGCAATTACATCTCATCAATAAAAGGCGCAAGATAAACATCCATGTTTTTAACTTGATGTTTTCCTAGAACAATGAGAGTCAGCATAAGGTGCTCCTTTCTAACACTCATCCATGGGGGAATATTGTATACTATCAATCCGACTGGCCAAACACTATAATTTGAGCTCAAGAAAGAGAATGGGCACACTCCATCAATTGCAAGACCAAACTTGATACTACGGGGTTCATCTTTGAATTTTATTGGCCATTTTTTCTCTATGTGTTTCATTGCTTTGGAGTCGGCCAGAATTCGCATGAATCCATCTTTACTCCTATTCTTTGCATGCTAGTCCATCAATTGTGCAATCGACTTGCAATGAAACATTCGTTGAAGTCTAGGTATAATTGGCATGTGACGTAAAACCTTCTTTGGAACTATAGGACCTTGTACATCTGTACGATATCTCTTCTCTTTGAATACAGGGCATTCTACCTTGTTTTGATATTCATCTCTGTATAAAATGCAATCATTTTTACATGAATGAATTTGCTTATATTCAATCCCCAACTCAACCAACAACAGATGCACCTCTCTGCAAGTTGATGGCAACACATTCTCTTTGGGGAATATTTTAGTTTTTAGTGCCCTGTAAGATTGCCAGAGATTAAATCAATTGAATGTTTGACTTATGATGAACAGGTTTGATATGTCAATCTATACTAGGACTGTTTATATACAATGTATGGTTTTAAAATCCCCTTAAAGAAATATAAACAAAGTTGATGAATGTTTACGAATTATGTACACCAATTGACAATGCAAAGTAGGAAATAGATTTCAACTCACTTCAGCAGGGTAGTGAATCCTTTGTCTGACCAACCAAATAGTGACTTGATTTCTAATAATATTAATGTGCATACCATTTTTGAGGTTCTACTTGCATCCGATTTGAACACGGGTGTCTTCATTGCTTGCTTGTTGGAGTTTTTGAGGTTGTTATCATCAACATTATGTTGGTGGTAATTACCCCTGCTATCATCGTGACTATCAACCACGTGATCATAATTGTCATCATTGTTTCCATCCCCAAAGAAACCTATAAGCATTTCATTCAATCCTTCTTCATGCACTGCATTTTCACTATCATGATCATCATCATTAAGGCTAGGTGGCATGTCATCAGTGTATGCAGATCTCATCAGCTCTTCAAATTTCTCAACTGGTAGTATTCTCTTCAATGTTGCTCTTTTCACCCTAGTATTGTTTAAAGGATGGTTTGGATCATCCCATCCAAATCTTAATAACCCAGTTGGATCTTGGGTATTAGTATGTGTTTCATTAACATCTTCTACCTATCAACAAATGCAAGCATTATTTAATGTTTGGCAACAATTGCATAAATCATAAATGTATCAATTTCAAAGAAATATAATCAAATATGGCTTAAAAAATAAAAATATAAATTGTATGAACATATTTACATCAAACAAATAATGCAACATTATTTTATAGACTACCTTTTTATACAATGATTTAAATAGAAGACAATTTTGACAAAATAGTTTATAAAACATCAGTCCACACTCATTTATTATTCTTTGGCATTCTACCCTTAAAAACATCCTTAGGGAGACCTTGTTCTTCCCTTTTCTTTCGCGTAGGAGTGCGTTTTAAGAGGGGGTAATCAATCAATAACTCATCCCCAATGGTAAGGTCCATAATAGCCTCAACCATTATCAATCTATCAACCTCTCTTTCCATATCTCCATCTTTATCAGTTATAACTTCAACAAATTCACAATTCAGTCTTACAGTAGGGTCCCTTCCCTTACTACTATTTATAAATCTTGTAAAATTTTTGTGTGTATGTACGTCCATCTATATACATAAGATGACCTCTATTCATTTTTTTTCCACTTTCCAATTCGAGATGATGTGTATACATATTCAAATTTAGACCATATGCTGACATGCTAGGCTTCTATTCTGCTAGCCTTCTCCATTCACCACTGTAATATGATGGACTATAATATGGTATTAATCTCCTAGTGGTTTGTTCTGAATTGTTTCTATGTTTATATCCCACATGTACCTTTGGGCAATAAAGGCCTAGATTCGCTCCATGAATATTGGAGGGTTGTATCATGTAGTTGTATCCCCAAAATTGAAACACCTCGTACACTCTAGGTAGTTGTTGATCACCAGGCCAAGCGCAATATAGTCGACGATCAAATGTCTCTTTGTAAATTGATATCAAACTCAAGGGCAATTCATCATCTCCATCACATTCATTCTCATAGGGCATGTAGTCTACCTTCCCCTTGTCTTTAAGCAAATTATGCATCTTTAAACCGGTTCTTGTTCTGTTACTTGTTTTCCTAAATTCCTCATCTTTCGAGCTGGTATTTTGGCATTCCTAAATTCCTCATCTTTCGAGCTGGTATTTTGGCACATATTTTTGTTAGATGTATCATCTGATAAATGATCATTGTCCTCTAGGCTGGAAGTCGATGAGCTAGGAAACTTTAAACCAAGAACTTTATCATGCAAGTATCCATTAAGAAAAAAATTAGTTATTTAAATAATATAAAACAATGTTTAAACGAAGTATACATGTTATTTATATCAAATTGGAAAATTCCTTACCACAATTCCCATTGGATTTGAATCGATTGTAGGAGACATACTACCGACTGGAAGCTCATCATATATATAATGTCTTTGTACAATTGCTCATTTGAATTGCTTCTTTCCATGACATACAGAACATCCACAAACAACAGTTTTCTCAAAGTATTCATCCCATGTACTATAGTCCTCACCAACCTCTTGTTCAGTGCAATCATTTGTTGTGTCTGCAGGATCCATTGTCATATCCTCTTCTACCCACTTTCCTCTACGTGATTTAACAATTTTAGGTCCACGTCCACGTACATATCTTTTTCTTTTTCTAGTTGAACGCTCAGGCTCTGCATTTGCTCCAATCTCCATCTAAAATAATCAACAACATGCATTAATTTATGTCAAGATTGGATAATACATTATAAATTTCAATAATACTGTGAAAAATGATGGACGTATCACAAAATGTCATCAAATCATTTTTTCCTAAGTTAAGTCAAAATTTAAGTACTTGATGTCCTGCTTCATCTGTTGTGTCCTCATTTGATATGACACAATCTATTTCCATGGCCTCGTCTGGCCCCTATAATACACAACATAGTAAATAATGTTTAGTACACCAATTATATCATTTCAAATAATATGCTATCCAACACAGAACCTCACTTTAGTCATATATTTGACATATTGATATCATGTTTTGGCCATCCTAATTTTCAAAGTTTTCCCTTGATCATAGAATCACATTTAATCGCCATTCATGTGCATTTTCAACCAATAAGTTTGACCTCAAAGGCCTCATGGAAAAAAAAAATTATCTCCTCTATGCTATAGCATTTGTGAATTCATAAACACCTTCCTCCTTTGGTTGAGGTTGGTTTCTCTTCTTACCTTTATTGTATCTGCAGATTCCGTTGTCATATCTATTTCCACCCACTTTCCTCTCTATGATTTAGTAGTTCTATGTTGTCCACGTCCTCTCTCCATGGCCTCCTCTGGATCATGTAATACACAACAATGACAATAGTCACATAACAACTATGCACCAAGAGAATATTGTTGAAATTATCTTGTTAATATGCTCGCTTTTCATTAAGACGCACTATGAAAAACAAAATAGGACATTGCAACATTTTGCTCATCACAAAAAGTTTACACACATAATCTTGACAACTAGAGCTCAAATCTTATGATTACAAGATGACTACAAAATCACATCAAAAAGACATTTATTTACAAGCTGACTACAAATAAAACCTATTACAAATAATTTTAGTTGAACATCCCTTCCATGGTCCCTTGTTAACCTAGATGAAAGAAAACCTATTACTAATAATTTTAGCTGGTTCTCTACCTTACACTTCTTCCAAAAATTCATTAAAACTGTAGATATTTTCTCTTTGAATACTAGAGATTGGATTCCTTATTGTTGATTGAAACCTACTTTACATTGGATAGTGTGAGAATATTTATCTGAGATAAGATCCAAAACTCTAAGTCTTGATTTTTTATTTTTCATGATTGGTGTTTATCCTTCATAGAGGCCGTGGTGAAAGTAGTTGGCTTGGTTATGTAGAAATCCCCTCATCAAATAAAAGCCAACAAATATTTACAAATGGCTCAACCCATATAAGACTTAACAATTTACTACAAATTTAATGAAAAGTTCCATCAAATTATGTTTTTATTATGTAAAGTTTCTAGGATGTATCCATTTTTTTCCAAGCTAGTTGGTGGTATGTTGTTGTCACACTAGATTCCAATGTTATAAAATCCTTACTACTTAAACATTTACCTCAATTCCAAATGTTTGCATGAGGAACATTTTGGTTTGGCACAACTAGGTGCTAAATTAGGCGCACTTTGCGTCGCCTTTGGCACCCCGAAGAGATTACATTTAGGGCTGAAAGTCGGCGATAAAGTCAGCATTAACTACACCAACTATAGCATCGACTAATGAATCAAAAACAAAAAATTAAAATTCCCGCCTGTGTTAAAACATAACACACAACAAAAAAACACATACCATAAAAAATTTATGCCTCGCAATATCGTTGCTTCACCATGACTGTTTTGTTAATGTAATGAAAATGTTTTCTAAATTATTCTACATTTTTATCATCCATATAGCTAAATGTTTAGGGTTTGCTCTCTAATATAGCTAAATGTTTAGGGTCTGTACTCTTGGATGACACAATAACATTTAGAGAAGAAAAGAGTTTTGAGGTTATTGATAAAATTAAGACTTGGATTGTGAATGTGTGTAGTGGCATTATTTCCTACGCTGATATTTTGGCAATAGCCGCTCATGATTCTGTTGTCCAAGTAAATATTTTTGCACTCCTCTACTTTTGCTTACATTTTTTTCTAATGTTATAGACAAATTATTCCTGCTCTCCTCTATAATGACATTAGAAATTTGTGCTTATAATTGGTAGTTGGGAGGTCCATACCTGGCAGTGTGTACTTCATTTGTCTCCACAGACTAGATGAAAATAATGTGCCCTAGGTCACCTCAAAATGTCAAGCAATATAGAGAAGGGAGCAAAGGGAGCAGACTTTGGCCACAATGAGGTAATTCATTGTCAATTTATAGATTTGTAAATGTTTCCATTATTTCTTTGATTTTTAGTTTTTAGTTTTTTATTTCTAAATTTAAAAGAAGAAATTTATTTTATATATATTATATATCTAGGGACATGAGACTGACAAAGATTAAAGAGGCATTGGCTTCCATATTGGGGGTAGAGGAAGTGAACAAATTGGATGGTGTGGACTTGACAATGCTTTCCAGATACATAGAAAAACAATCTAGTAAAGCCCCTGGAACATTGCAACCAAATCAACTATATCAAAGGGAATCAATTGAGTTCCCAAGCAGTCCTGGATCGAGCAAAAGATCCAGGAGGAAATCAATAACAATAAACTCTAAGAATGTGGAATAGGGAGCAGATACTTCCAATGTCCCAGCCACAGATACTTCCAATGTCCCAGCCACTCCTAGGACACATACTTCTTCCACTCTTGGGACACAAACTTCTTCCACCACGTCATGTTTTGCATCTTGCATTGGTAGCTACGATACCAAGATAGAATACAATGTGGTTTCAAGAGAAGTCCAAATGACAGATGCTAGAAAAATGTTTGTGAATAGGTTGAAGGAATCATGCCTTCAATGGTTCAAAGACCATCTACATTTTCTATTCTCAAAGATACCCATGCACCTGCAAAAAGTAGTTATCCATGACATGGAGATTGAATTTGGTACAGGTTGGTCTGTAAAGAAGATGAAGCTACGAATGTCTCAAAACTGCAAGAGATTTTGATGCAACCAAACAAAGAAGATAAAAAAACTCCCTCCTGAGCTAAGGCTCACAAAAAGGCCAATTGATGTATGTGTGAAAGTATGGAAAGAGCTTGTAAAAGTGTATGAGAAGTCTGATGCATGGAGGAAGTATGGTGAGGAGAGTACGCAGGTATTTGAATTCGCTCATAAGATTATATCAAATTTTTTAAATGATTTTTAAGTTTTATTTGTACATACTTAAATTGAATTAGTATATGTTTCAGGACAAGGCCTCGAAGGCTAGGCTTGACAAACTTTGTGCCACGCATCACAGTGGCCAGAAAGGTTTACAGGCCTTGATCTATACATTTGTAAGTATATTTAATATGTTAAATGATATTTTTTTTATTTCCTAGGAAAAAGTAAATGATTGCATATTAATTAGTTTAACTAGTCCATGTGCCATGTTTTGACAGGAGGAGAAATATGACCGGCATCCAACGTAATTTGAAAAGGAAACATTACAAAGCAAAAAGTGGACCGATTTTGTAATCTGGATGGAGAACGAGGTATCAATAGTTGACTTTCAATAACTTAGTTGGATATTGTTGTGTTAATATGTCAATTTGCATTTCTTGTGTTGAGTTGTTTATTGATACGTAGGATGAGTTCTAAAGTGCTTCTCTATTGGCCCTAGATCCCACTCAATTGTCCCATTATTTCATGTTGAGGAAAAAAATATTGTTTGGGCAGTGGGTGACATTCATGCCTTATTTTAATCGCATCTTTTAATTAATGACCATGGTCTTTTAATATCTCTTAAGTGTCCTCATTTAAGTTATGAGTTGTATCATTTGAGTAACTTAGTCCCATGTTGATTTGATTTATCTTCTTTTATCTCAAACATGGTATCTCAAGGAGTGCTTCCTTGTGATGCAGAGCAGGGGTGGTTTCAAGATTTCAACATCTCACAATAAGATTTGGTGTTTTCTTTCTCATAACCTTCAATGGATACAAACTAGGTTTCAACCCCTAATGTGTCATTTATGCTTCAACACGTAAATCAACACTAAGAGGACTCTCAGTGGAATACAGATCTAGAATATGTTCATTCTAGTATAGATCACATGGTAGAGGATGATGATGATGCAGATACAGAAGACACCAAGGCCGATGATGATGATGATGATGACGACGACAATGATCATGATGATGATGATCACGATGGTGATGATGATGATGAGGCAGTTGCTAGTGGTAGTACTGGTGCTACAATTGAGGTGAGTGATATTTATTGTTTTTATGTCTTTCATGGTAGTCATTTTTTTTTAACACACACATGCAAGTAAGTACTATTCAAGTAAGTTGTTTTAATTCTATTTGAAGGAAAATCCACCAGTATGATTTACTTTAGAGGATTTAACTCTAGAGAGAGACCAATAAATGTAAGTCACTTAAAGGGAATTACATCAACTTCTAATAGAAACCAATTAAAAGCATCCACAAAATGACAGCAATTGTGCCTTGATAAATCTATTAATTTGAATAACTGGAAATAGCCAATATGGAGACAATCAAATAACTTATGAATTTGAATATTAACAGAAAATCAGAACACCATACATATCCACAAATTTAACCATCCTTGCCCATTATACTATTAAATTATCATAGAAGTGTAATGTCTTGAATCTGAAATATGATTGGATAGATAATATTGGAATATATAAATTGTCTTGCTGAAAGATGATGATTGTCTAAGCCTTGGTTTCCCTTATAAATATGGGAAGAAACAAGCTTCAGGCTTGAACCAACACAATTGTTCATATATCACATCCTCTTATAACTAAACATGTTTAATAAAGAGAAATTAAAGGCATAAGCAAGTTAACCAAGATCTGAATCTATTAGTCATCATAGAGCACCCGTGACCCCAGGCTTGGCAAGGTACTCATCTCCATGTTGCAATATCTGTTAAGTGTGTTGTACCCCTGACTATTATCACAAAAAAAGTGTCAAAATTTTGTCCTTATTCTCCATGTTGACACTAGCAAAACTGTTCGTTGCTACTTCTACACCTGAACCTGTAGCTGCACATCAATCTTTCAAGTATGTCTGCTCCCACTTATCACATGTAAGGTCACTGGGCCATTTGAATTCCTAAATTCGGAGCAGATTGGTCTGATGGTCCTTCCATCTTTTATCCAACAAAGCTTTAACATCAATTACAAATTTTTCATATCCTACATCTAGGGCTATGACCCTATCCAAAATCACGTTAAATCTCAAAGTATCTATATCCAGCTCCTTTTTCAAGAATTCCATAATCATAGACACTGTTGTTCTGAATTATGCCTTCCAAGTATCAAGGCCTTTAACTAGTTTGTTTTCCTCTATCAAAATAGAGGGAATAAATTGATGCTTGAAAGTAGAAAAAGATTAAAGTCTAGCCTGCATCCTTTTCTCTTCACTACTAGCATATTGATGCTCTTCAATGATCATAGTCACCATCTACTTTGTGGGCTTCAATTCAGCAGGAGCATCAGGATTTCTTTGAAGTATCCTGCAAAGCATGCCTAAATTGTGCAAGGAAGGCTGCTATTTCTTGTACACTGGCTCCAAAATAGAAAAGTTTACTTGCAATTGTTTAATGGCCTGAGATAACATGGAGTAGAAATCATGCACATCCCCAAGTTTATCCACGGCTAGCTTTATGTTGTATTCCAGAATTTTCTCAAAGACTTCAAGGACCTTGATCCTTGCCTCATTTTTTGTTTCCTCATTTTCCTTCTTGAGGTCCTCAACTTCTTTTTCAAATTTTTTTCTCAAAGCATTAAACTCTTGCATTGTCACTGTGACATCACCAATTGTTGTGGCACAGAAGGTTGATATGGAACTATTGCCAGACTCTGGGAAGAACCTACATCTTGCACTTGCTTTTTCAATTGCCTATTTTCAATGAACAACCTATTCACTTCATCATTCATGTCTTGTTGTGTTTTCTCATAATCCTACAATTTTTTTTCCAAATTTTTTACAACTGCATTGGTGAACATGGTAGAATGGACTGTAAGAGTAGAGGCCTCAGTTCCTGAAGTATCTCATAAGGTTTTCACCACAGCAGATCCCCTCATTTCCTGAACAACATCTAGCAACCTTGGTTTACTAGTGTTCTTTTGTTTTGTCCATATGGCAAGAGTCTTTGTCTTTGGGTTGAAACCACATCCACTCATTCCATCCTCATAATCAAATTTAGACACAAGATTAGGGTCATCTTGACTCCTAACTTGGTCAAGCAAGAATACCTTTTTCAATCCAAGACCTAGGATGATTAGCATGTTACTCTTCAAGACCATTTGCCTTGTTTCCTCAGGAGTCACATTGATTTCGTCAACTTTTAGTTCTTGGATTGTTCAAGTGGTTATTTGATCTATTAAGACCCATCAACACCCATCTTATTGATTTCCACCTTTTCATCAAATTCCTTCATCTTCATTTTTAACCAAAAATCTTGAAACTCTAGAGTCTTGATGAAATCATCATCTTGAATAAATCTCAATGATGCCACCACCCTTTCATATTCTTCCTATATCTCTAGATCAATTTGGACTTGTTCTTCCATCCTAGCCTCATGCTTGTGTGCATCAGTTTCTTGACCAACCAATGGTTGATCAACTTCCTCACCATCATGCAATTGTGTCAAAATATTTGCAACTTCATAAGTATCCCCCACACTCTCAGACATCTCATATGGGACCAGAGGAGACATGCCTTCAATTATCTGCCTTTTATGTGGTGGTGATTCATGGATCTATGGATCTTGAACTGATATGACATCAGGGGCAGGCTCATGAATCTCAATTCCTACAGACCTCTTCACTAGAAGTTTGGTAGCATTGGTAGGTTGTACTTCAGATTTAGCATAAATGCTTTCAAAATTTTCAATAATTTTATTAATCCTCTTTAGAGGATCTTTCTCTTCAGAAAAAAAATCCTTCAAAAATTGGATTCTTTTCCTTTTGTCATCTTCAATTTTCTTGAGGATCTCCCATTTCCTCTTCCTATCATACACTTGATTAAAAGTAACCAGGTTCCTTATCACATCCTCATCATAAAGAATTTGATGGGAGATGCCCATCTTAGTCAAGATCACTTGTCTCAAAAAGTTCATATGACCTTCAGGGTCACAAACTCTTTCAACACCAGATTCCAAAGAGTACTTGGCCTTCAAATAGGCCTGCAGCTCCTCAAGAGTGTCCGAACCAATTGACTAATCTCCAAAGATAGTGGTATTAGGCAAAGAGATGTCTTTCTTCTTCTTTTTCATCACTTCCTTTTCCCTCCACATCATTTGCCACATGAATTCCAAGAATGCAATTCTGTCAAAAACAAACTTTGGCAATTTGTGAGGTGGTTGGGGGCAATCATATACCCTGATTATTGTGTGCTCTTGTAGGAAGAACCAATCAACATAATTGAAAGTATAAACTTGCTCTGGTTTATGTGCAAGAGGTCTCAGAATTGCCCTAATTTCTAGTGACAATCTGGGGACCCAATTACCAAAAGAATTCATTATTTTCATAGAAAATTCATTATGAAATATAGTATAGTTACCAGTCTGGCAATGAGAATCCTACATGTAACACCAACATTGAGTAGGCATTATTTGCCTTATCCTATCAATCATGTTGATCTGCATTTTATTTGACCATTTACTCCTATTTTGATATAGGATCAGGTGGCAAACCAAAGAATAAAACTTGAAGTTAATGGGTTTCTTATCTTCCTTCACACTGATGAATCCATCATGTATTTTCTTTTCAATATATGAGGCAAAATCATACTCAATGTACACCTCTGAATTTTGTATCTTCATAGACATCAAATTAACTGGCATCCTCTGATCAATATCAATTCCCAGTACTTGGCACAATGCATAATATGTCCATTTGAAATAGACTGCAAAATCTTCCACAGGGAATGGTTTGACTGCATTGGAAGGAATATCAACTATCCTACTGTTTGCACCTATTCTCATAAATATCAGTAGCTCATCAATTCTAAGTGTTCTTCTCAAACTTTTGTATTCTTGTTCAATCTTTTGTAGGTCAATTTTGGTGAGATCTTGTTTGTTCAACATAAAATAATCAATTATAGTATTTCTGTCAATTCTCAATAGAGAAAATCCATTTGGCAACCTTATTGTTTTAGTAGCTGGGTGATAGTGCAATGTCAGAGTACAAATCAGTTCCGCATCTACAAATACATTTGAAACAATTATCTTGGCCAAATCCATCTTCCATGGATTGCCCACCGGTCCCTAACCATCCTTCTTCTAACAGAAGTACCAAAACAATTTCTAGCCAAAAATGGGAATTATGGCATCCCTACAACCCTTAGCAACATCCCAAATACTTTCTTTCGACCTTTGTCAATTGAATTGGGTAAAACATCTAACAAAGATTGTTGCAGTGATATTTTCTTAGGGGCAGGATCAGGCTTACTGGTCTTACTTGTGGATTCAGACTTTTTGGGTGCCATTATACAAACTAGGGTTTTGAAATTCAAGCAAATGCATGAAAAATTGAAACAGAGCAAAGATTCTTCAAAATTTATTGCAAAGAATGTAGAGATGGACTTACTTGAACAATTCAAAGCTTGCTAAGAACAGACCAAACTAGGCACCTTCTCCAAGCCAATTTGCAATCTCTGAACTGAGCAAATGTCGAGAGATTTCAAGATTTTATCGAGCTAGAATGTTCATTATTCCACCATTATTTTTGGTTTGTGCCATGAGATTATAAAATCTCAGCATTTAATTCATTTCAAGTAGGAGCCCTTGATCAAATTCGATCCAACGATCAAATAAAATGACAAGATCTTTCAAATTTATCAGTAATCGCACACCCGCACTGAGTATGTTTACTCATTTATTAAGAGGTCATTAATTAGAGAATGAGCTGATAGGGATAAATCCATGTAATTTTGATATAATTCAAGACTTCTTCACAAAGATAAAATCCATTAGGTTGCAGTTAAAATAATGTGGCATTGAAAATAAAGACACATAATTGATCTTAAGTATTCTTTCTAAACTTGGTCCTAACTATTCAATGTTTTTTTCTACATTTCATGCCACTAAAAATGCCTTAGGGGCCACATTCAAAATGTCTTCTCTAGATAAGTTTTCTATTGAACTCACAAGGGAGCAAGAGTTCAAATAGGTACAATTATAAATATCATTCCTTGGCTACAAATCAAGGCACTAAAGATCAGAAAGGGTCTGGAAAGTAGAATAAGAAACAAAAGAACCAATGAGAGAAGAAACAAAATTAGAAACTGGCTGCCTCTAATGTAGCTAATGAGGCCTCTTCTTCCAAAAGTGGCAAGCCTAAGAAGGAGAAGGTAAAGTGTGCCTTTTACAAGAAATCTGGTCATGATGAGCATAAATACCTAAAAAAGCAAATAGCTCATCTCACTCATCTTCTTGAAAAGAACCACATCAAAGTGCTAGATTTAGCTAAGAAGGAATCATCGAGAGAATATTCAAAGGACACATCTGTTGGGACCTAAAATTTCATACCAATTTTTGCAAAATTTTAGGTTCCCATATGTGAAAATCAATTTCAACACTCATAGATACACTTGAAAATATGCCCAAGAAGCCTACTTTGGAGAGTTGTGTTTTGAAGCCTGTTCATTTTCTTGTAAAATCACTTTGGTATCATGCTTACCCATCATATGTGAATGCACATGTCTGATTTTTCCTTCCTATGACAAGATTTGACTTAAGTTTTGAGGAATCAAGGGTTCTGGTAAAGTTTGTTGTCTGCACAGTGTAAAATCAGCCCAGGAAGCTAACTTTGGAGGCCAATATATAACAATTGGATGATGTTCATAATGAACCAATTGGTGTTACTGATTCACCTTATCAAAATATACTTCTATGTCTAGTTTCAAGGCTCCAGCACATCGTTTTCTATTTTTTCAAAATGAAAAGCAAATGCATTTAGCCCTGATTTCATAGTTTCACCTCCAGAGAGGTCAACTTTGGCCCTAAATATTTTGTGATCAGAGATGATTGGTGAAAAAATCTCTTGCACACGCACTCATCAAGCCTAAATGAACTAAACTCTCTAGTTATAACTTCCCAGGAAGAGATTTAATGTTTTTTTTTAAATTGTAAGTTGGTGAGCTCGAATCAGGTTTTGACAAGGGCGGTTTTCAAGAAGGTTAATTTGGAGGCTATTATCTAGCAATCGAGTCATGTTCATGAAAAACCAATTAGTGTCTCAAATTATTCCCATATTAATGTGCCTTCATGCCAGTTCTCAAGATCCCAGCACTTTGTTTGATATTTTTTCAAAATCAAATCCAAATGGGTTTTACACAGTTTTTTGACTGCATTCCCAGGCAGCTTCAGAAAGCTCAAATTTGGCGCTTGATATTTTGTGAAGGAAGAGGAATGATGAAAAATCCTTTTGTACACATGTTCATTTAAGCTAAATGACCTAATCTCTAGGATGGCAGCTCCTCAAAATCAGCTTTGATATTTTTTCAAAGAGGCAAGTTGGCAAGTTTCAGTTGAGTTTAAACAGACATAAAAACATGCTGAGTGAGCTACTTTGATTGTGAGGATCTTTTAATCCTAATAACTTCATGCCGAACCGTTTGTTGCGTTGAATTCTCGGGTCAAAAATCTACAAGTTTATGCATTTTCATAGCTCTAGGAGAAGTCTTGATCAATTTTTTAGGCTAATTCCAAAGGCTAGCTGGCATGTTTTGACCACTATGCAAGGTGTCGGAAAATGGAATTAAAAGAACTTGGAATACTTTTTATCTTTTCTTCGTGATTTAACAATTTGCTACGATGGACACAGTTTTGGCAAGAGTCTCACTGATGAACAAAAGCTATAAAAAAAACTCATCGACAAGACATCATACTAATCTCACCGATGGAAAACTCATTGGCAAGAGATATACCATCGAAGTGAAAATCTCAAGTCATACCGATCTAAAAGGTCTTGCCGATGGAGCCCCGTGAGATGAAAGGTTTATTCAAAGGAGAATAAATATTTACAATAAGGTGTAAATAAAATAAATGAGGTGTGATAAAAAATGAATTACATATTTTCATCCAAGAGGTTATAAGGTGAAAATTATTGGGAATACTTTACTCTGAAGTGAAACACTTGTCCGAAGGAATTAATTAAGTAGGTAATTATTTTACCTAGAAGATATTCTTTGGAAAAGTATATGATGGCCCGTGAAGACATTTCACACGAATAAAATCAAACAAGAATGAAAATACATATGGCAAAATATTTGCAAACTAAATAAGTAATTGTTTTACTTAAAATATTTTGCAATGAGGTATTTTAACAACGCAGTTAAAAGGGAAAAAGTAATAAAGACTATGAAATGTCTTAATTTTCACCAAGGTCATAGAGAAGTTTAATTAATTTTATCTATGAGGATACAATTAATTAAATAAAGAATCAAAATACATGCAGAATGAAGGCAAACCCTGACAAGGGTATTATTTTAATACAACATCATAATGTTACCCTAACGAGTGAAATATTTCTACTCCAAAGATTGAGTGAGTGTGACCATAAGAGATTAATATTGACAAAATTATTCACTAGATGAAGGGAAATAATTAAATTTTAAAGGATTGAAGGCTAATGTTTTTGCATTAATAAAAATTGTTATCCACCACGGAAATGAAGAGATGCACAGGATGGCAAGTGAAGGATAAAACCCTAATATTGGGTAGACATGGCTTATCAGAGATGAATTTTTGAGTCACTCCGATATGCCGATGGGGTGGGCCACCAAGACCGCAATTAACAAACATTACGTGGAGAATATAAATTTATGCAAGACAATAAATGATATTTTAAAGCAGGCACCTTTCTGAAATATTTTCCTCAAGGAATTACTTGAATGCTAAGTAAAAAATCAAGGCATCAATAAAGATCGGCAAGACCAAGAAAATCGGGGTGAGAATTTTAAATCATACCAATGTTATACATCATACCGATGAAAAACCCATCGGCAAGAATAGGCCAGTTGGAGTAAAAATCTCATATCACTCCAAGTTTGTATGTTTTGCCGATGGATACTCTTTTGGAGAGAGAGAATGCTGGGGCCGGTGAGAAGAGACAATTATAAAAGGAAATAAATAAGTATTTACCAAGGGTGCAAATAAAGATGACAGAGAGATTCGAATGTACTCAATTATTTTTCACCTAAGTACAATCTCTATCAAACAAAGAGTGTAAATAAATATAAAGACATCATATAAATATTTACAAAACTGAGCCTGAGGAATATTTTGCAGTGAAATATTTTCACTGAGGAAGAGAGAACGGGGTAATATTTTTTTTACCCAAATGAATATTTTGGCAAAACAAAGGTGAAAGCACACAAAGTAAATGCAATATGAAATATTTTTACCAGAGGAATTAAAAGTGGGTGATTAAATATGGTAAAAATATATACGAGTAAAAATTGAGCTTGAAGTCTCCAAGAAGATTACCATTAAAATTAATTTTCAGGGAGATTACGAAAATGAAGTTTAATTAAAATATTTAATTTGCCAATGGCAACTAATTAAATATTTTATTTTGCCGAAGACAATTGAATGAAGAGATGTACCAAAGGAGCACCGGAATGTAAAGGGTCGTAACCCTATGTTTGCAAAATATATAAGGGAGATGCAAATCGGAAAAAAGAAGGGAAACATTAGTAGATTAGAAAAAACATCATGATCAGAAGTAGGAGTTAGATAACTATAGGGATTGATCAGTTGCCAAAATAAAACATTATGTTGTATATTGTAAAATCTTTTGAAATTGTATAATGGAGAAAAATGCATAAATTGATGATTTAATATTGGTGTCTATTGTTTGTTGAGCTAAACAATTATTTGGCTGTCTCCACATTGTTATTTCTCTGTTATTTGAACCTGATTTTCCAAGTTGATATTTCAGTTTCATCGAGACACACTTGTTGTTTTCATGTAATCGAATTAATTGGTTTCCATTAAAGAATTAAAATCCTTTTGATTGATTAAAGTAACATGGTAGTAACATTTGGATCAGTAAGAAGAGCCATATAATTGACAAGATTGCCATACCATCTCCAACTCGATATTGTCTTGTTATTTAAATTGAGGATCTACTCCATTTGTTAATACACACTTGCTGTCATTGTGTGATTATGTTGATTGGTTCCTTCAAGGAAGGATGAAAATCCTTTCAATAAGTCACAATAACCTGGTAGGATCGAGTGGATCAATAAGTAGAGTCTGTCAATCACATTCTTGCATGTTTATACAAGTTATAAACAAACACAAGTGCCAAACAATTAGAATTGTAACCAGTAAGTAAATCATATATCATATACACCTTGACTCCATTAGCCCAATAGAAATAGGCACTAGTCATACCAATTCCACTCTAGGATTCCATAAAATCTTATTCAAACATTTACATCTCAAATCTTAGTATTAGGAGTAGAAGTAGTTTGCAAGATTTCATCTATTCCACACTTTATGACATTGTGGGTAGATCCCTAAATTCATTTGAGTCATACATTCCTTTTATCTGCTTCATCTTTCAAGGTTCACCCACCTAGGTTTAGCAGAGCCTGAAGTGTAGGGAGTTATCAACCATTTAGGTTAACTCTATTAGTTGGTTCAAAAATGTTGCAAGTCTGATCATAGAGCTTGGCATCCTCTTAGGGTTTGAAACCTGCATTTTTGAGACCCAACAACGTCAACTAAGGGGAAAGGAAAGGGCAAGGCTCTTGTTGTAGTATCTTCACAACCAAACATGTGGGTAATTGACCTAGGTGCTTCTCACCACATGGCCAATTCATGGGAAAGTTTCTCATCCTTGAAGCCATGTTCTATGCCTCATATTCTTATGGGTAATGATACACCAAAAGAGATTTTTGGGAGAGGGTCTGTTGATGGTGACAGAACATTTCATGATGTTCTTTGTGTGCCTTCTTTATCAACTAATCTCCTATCTATGTACCAGATCACCCATAGAGGTTCTAGAAACTGAGTTAAATTTACACAAAATATAGTTTTCATTAGAGAATTGCACAATGGGTCTATGGTTGTCGTGGGGAAAGATGATCACTAGTCCAAACGGTATCACTTTCTCACTTTGTTCCTAATTCTCCTTTACTTTTTTTTCTCACTCATTCAAATTAGTTGAGTCATTTGTGGCATCAGTGGTTTGGCCACTCGAACTTCTGCTACTTGTAGCAACTCAGTCAACATGATATGGTTTTAGGGTTACCTTCTATTCACTTTTTTGAAGAATCTTTCTAGGGGTGCATTCTTGGTAAGCATCCTAAGGAGAAATATGATAAAGGAAAAGAATGGAGGTCCACACAACTTTTAAAGTTAGTACATAGTGATTTGGCAGGTCCATTTTTATATTCATCTTTCAACAGGGCTAGATATGCTTTGACTTTCATTGATTATCTTTCTAGATACACATGGGTATAGTTTCTCAAACAAAAGTCTAAGGTATTTGAGTCTTTCCAAGATTTCAAGGCTTTTCTAGAGAAACAATCAAAGAATGACATCAAGATTCTACGTACTAATAATGGGGGAGAATATGTCAACTAGAGGTTTGAGAAGTTTTGTGTTGTTAAATGGAGCCTAATCAGACTTGGAGGTTAAATTTACCCCACTTTTATTGGTGCAATTTCCCCCCAAATTATTTAACGGGGTCAAGGGGCAGCGCCCCTAGCGCGCTCCCTATTGCGATACAGGGCAGAGTCGAGGAGCAGTGTCCTCGAAACCTCAAATGAATTTTATTATTTTATAAAGGCGTCAGGAGTTATTTTTCTATTAGCCGACATTAAAAAATCATATTTTTTTGTAACCAACATAAGGCTTGTTAAAAGTGGCTAAGGGTTAGGGTTTCTGTTGATGTATTGTAGCATTTTGCAATGATATTGAGTTGCAAGGATTGCTGGTTGTAATCAGTTTGATTTACTGGATAATAATATTGGACTCTCTGTTGGTGGATGTAGCCTGAGTTTGGGTGAACCACATTAAAACTCTTCTCTCATTGTTATTATTTCTGTGTATTTCCATTCCTCTATTTAATCTTTATTTGCATTTAATTGATATCTTCTCTTGGCTAACCCTAACATTTTGTGCTTCAAAGGGCATTGATCTTTAGTGCACAGTTCCCTACATCCCATAGAAAAATGGTCTTGTAAAATGAAAGAATAGGTCCTTCAAAGAGATGGCCAATTATATGATAGACTTCAGGTCTATGGAACCTCAATATTGGGCAGATGCCACCAATTCTACATGTTACATCCAAAATTGAGTTCCTACCAAGATATGAAGGGGGTAACACATTTTCAAGCTTGGACTAGTAAGAAACCCACAGTAAAACACTTTTGATTGTTTGGTTCTCCCACATGGGCCCACATTCTAATAGAGAAATGCAAGGGTATGCCACAGAGCAAGCCTTTCATATTTTTTAGGTACCTAGATGGTGTCAAAGGCTATAGGCTTCTTCACCCCACCACTCATGAGTTGTTTATTGAGAGGAGTGTTTGTTTTGATGAAGATGTTTCCATTTCTTCTCCTACCACTTCTTCATCTACCATCACATTAGAGACACTACAACATGATGGCAATTCTTTAGAGGATCTTAATCCTCCTAATCTTGATGAGGAGTCTTCTTCCTCCACTTCAAATGGTGATGATGATGAGGATTCATCTTCCTTCTCTATTAGTCATCATTTAGAGGTTGATGATTCTCCTCCATATTCTCTTGGTTCTTCATCTACTAGGCCTATTTGGGCTTGATAGTTATTAGAGTCAATAGGTGATTGGGTTAGTGATCTTCTAGATTCCAAAAGAACAAGCTCATGGTTTTAGCGAGCTCCAAATCTCTTCATTGCTTCAACTTCTAATCTATGGTCCTTTCAGGAAGCTTTTGATGTCCTTGAGTGGGTTTCTTCTATGCAATAAGAGTTTAGTTGAATGGAGAGGAACCACACTTGGGATTTAGTCCCCATTCCTAAATGAAGGAAACTTGTTTGATGCAAGTGGATCTATCAAACAAAATTTTTTGTATATGGTTCGATTGATAAGCATAAGGCTCACTTGGTCACAAAAGGATTCTCCTAGGTTCTTAGGATTGACCACTCTAAGACTTTTGTGCCAAATGCCAAAATGAACTCCATCTGACTTGTCCTTGCTATTGTTGTAGCCCATCATTGGGAAGTTCATCAAATGGATGTAAAGAGTGTTTTTCTTCATTGTGATCTTCAGGAGGAGATATACATGGAGAAGCCACATGGATTCGTAAATGATCCTTCACTTGTTTATCATCTAAATAGAAGTTTCTCTATGTCCTCAATCATGCCCCTTGAGCTTGGTATGCAAACATGGACTCCTTCCTTCTATCAATTGGGTTCACTCAATACCATTCTAATCTAACTTTTTATATTTTATAGTAGGATGGTACTCTCGCCTTCCTTGTTCTCTATATTGATGACTTGATACTCACATAAAGTCACTCATCCACCATTAAGGTAGTGAAAATTACTCTTCATGATCATTTCATGATGTCAAACATGGACCTTTTGCACTACTTCTTAGGGACTGAGATCACTCAGTCTTCTTCTGGTATCTTCATTTCATAGCCTTAGTACACTCTTGATATGCTCTCTAGATTTTACATTGATAACTGTAAGCCTAAACCAACTCCATTTCTATCAGTTTTTAAACTTGAGGTTCACTATTCTTCACCATTGGTGGATGCTACTTTGTATCACCAATTATTTGGGAGTCTCATATACTTGACTCACATGAGGCTTGATTTTTCATATGTTGTGGGCCTATTCTCCAAGGTCATGTAGAATCCACATGAGATGCATTGGAAAGCAGCTAAGTAGATTCTTCACTATGTGCAGGGCAATCATAGTTATGGGATTCAATATGCAACGAGCATGGATATTGACTTGGTGGACATAGATTTATATTAGGCAGGGGATCCTCAAGATCACAAGTCTACTTCAAGGTATTGCTTCTCACTTGGTTTTGGTCCAATTTCTTGGTTGAGAAAGAAGCAGTCTGTAATTTCTCTTTCATCTACAAAGGTCGAGCATCGAGGAGCATTTAATGTTGCTTCTAAGTCCATTTGGCTTCAAAACATTATCATTGAGTTTCGTTTGGTATTCCCTTATGGAAGCCTACAATCATCTTTTATGACATTCAAATTGTGATACAAATATCTCACAATCTAGTCCATCACTAATAGACTAAACACATTGAGATCCACAGGCACTACATTCAAGAGTTGATTCATGAGCAGATCATTGATCTTAGGTATTGTTTGACATCAAAACATATTATAGACATATTCACCAAATTCTTCACTGAGATCAAGTCCCTTCATTTGCAAACTATACTTGGGGTGCAATAGGTGTTCACTTGGGGGGCTTCTTAGTCCTTCTCTTTTCTCCTTCTCTATTATAGGGGGTGTTCTCTCTCTATTTGGGGGGGGTATTCTTTTTGTTGGGGATTTCTTCTCTTTGGGGGGATCTCTTTGTACATGGGTGCCTCATCAGGATTCCTTTTCTAGGACCCATCGTTTCACCCACCTAAGCTATGCTTAAGGGGGGTGTTCATGTAGGTTTTTATTTCCTTTTCCTACACTTTTATTAATCCAGCTTAATAAATTGAGTTTAATTAGGTGAGTGGGTAGTTTGAGGTGTCGCCATCCTATGAGGGAGTTACATTTACTATGTATAAACCATTTTGTGTTCTCTCCTTATTGTTTGGCTTTGACACCTCCACCCCTCTCCTTAGTCTATATAAACTCACTACCTAGCTTGTATTTGGTAATCTTTTTCCAATAATTTTTGATGGCTTCTCATTCTGAGCTCGTAATACGATTATATATATCATCGTGACATTTGTATATCTCTCGAAATCGTTGGTCTATCTTTATTTATGTATTTACAACTTTTGTATCTTAAAATCTCACTTAAAAAGTTCATGGTTTATACATCTATTTCAGATTTCTAACAATTTAGGACTCACATTATTATACAATTTGGAAGGTGGTGAACACATGTTATATGCAAGGTGCGTCTTTTTATGTGACACCACATTATGAGTGATTGCTTGATTTGGATATTTTTCTTCTCTTGAATTGATTGGTCCACTTTGCTTTGGGACCCAAATTGCTTTTATGTTTCTTTCTTGATTTTCAAATTCATGTACCTTTGATGTGTGATTTGGATCTTTTTATTTATATGCTTTACATTTTTTGTTGGTCCCAATTGATGGGTTGAGGGTGTGCAGGATAAAGTTTAATGGTATGGATAGTGGAGGTGGAATGATTATTAGTTGCAAGATTATTGTAGGGGCTATGAATGGTCCCTATCTCGATGATTTCATTGGATAAAGTTTCCACAATGATCATTGAAGTATCACTAACACCATTAGATTATTTATAGAATACTTGTATCTAATGCCTTGACCATGACTGATGGAGACTGGGATATCTATGGAATGCCTTACTTATGAAGGCCCAATCCTTTTCCTTGATAGTTATACAGATCTTGTTTGCAATAGGATACTTGTTATTTTCAAAGCATGTTGCTAGCCCATTGGTGTGTTTTTAAGAACTATTAGAACTCTCTACTATCCCATCCATGAGAAAGCTTGACTTGATCAAGGTGGTGGTTCTTAGTTGGTAGGATTCTTGTGCATTCTTATTGTGTACACTTATCATGCCTTGATCATTGTTTGTGCTTGGCATGCCTTGATCATTGTTTGTGCTTGTCATGCCTTGATCATCATTAGTCCTTTTCATGCCTTGATCATTTGAATGCTAAGTGGTGGCTTGCTCATCGATATTTTTGATATGACCAATGTTAGTTAGTTGAATCTCTCTATGTTGATAGGGACCAAGTGTCTCATCATGGGAAGTGAATGTTGTTGGATGATGGATGAGATTAGTGTAGATTTCATGATCATGGGTGGTTGTAGGATTATGGATGGGATGAGTTTTGATCTCTTGATCATGGATGGTTGTGGGATTATGGACAGGATGAGTTTTGATCTCTTGATCATGGATGGTGTAAATTTGGATGAGGGGATCAACTTGGTTCTCTTGATCATAGATAGTATCTTGATCATGGATGGGATAAACTTAGATAGTTTGATCTTGTTTTGATTATGGGAAAAGCTGATCATGCTTTTTGACAAGCTCTTGACATATCCTTTATTGCTTCTTGGACAAGAGGGGTTTACATTGTTTGACTTTGATATCCCTATTATTGATTAGCTCATGAAGAAACTCCTTGAGTTGTGTAGATGAAGGGTGAGGGATTTTTGATACTTATGGATTTGGGATTTGATGGATTTGATGGACTTTTGAAAAGATTGATGTTTGTTTTTCCATACAGGTAGACTTGTAGGAATGATGGTTATAGGAGGTTCTTGGATGCTCTTGATAGGTGTGGGTTGGACATATTTCTCATTAACAACATTCATGCATGTACTAAAGGGGGATGGCATTGGATGAGTGGGGTTGCATGACTCCACACCTTTGATTTTGTCATAGTGCTTAGGATCCTTTACTAGTAGTCCTTGGATAAGATCAAAGGATATTGAACATTTACATGTGTTAGGATTAGATAGTGAATTAAATGTTCAAATTGATTGGTGGTTTGATTGATGGGGGGAGTTGGATTGAATTTAGGATGTGAGGATGGAGGATTTGAATAGGATGAAAAGGCTAGAGTCAAGCTTCCTCTGTCAAAGGTAACATAAGAATGACCAATAGATAGTTAATTTGGATATGAGGGGTAGCTTATGCTAGGATCATTGGTATATTCCTCTTGATCTATAGGGCTATCATTATCATCGATATATTCCTCTTGATCTACAAGTCTATCATCATCATTTGGATAATGAAGCTCATATAATATATGAATAGCCTTACCTTTGGTTGTGATTTTGGTTTTGGGATGGAGAAGATCATCTAATGGATGTATGGCCTTGCCTTCGATTGTGATTTTGGGATTTGTATGGGTATTATTTTGTGTAGGTTGTTGATATGGATGTTGGGTGATATTTGAATAAGTTGGAGATCGTTAGTATGTGTTTTGGTGGTAATTAAATGGTGGTTTAGTGGATTGATATGAGATCATGGGATAAGTGTTCGAGTAGCCAAGATTAGCCAACAAGAACTAGAATCACTTCCACAAGCTAAATTGTACAAAATAATCCAATAACATTATTCAAGAGATAAGTAAAATGTACATAGATTCCTTGTATAAATAGGCATAAGAGAGGAGGTAGGATGGTCAAACACAGCGATTGACTAACCTTCCTAAGATGCAACACTTGTGAGCTCAAATGACAAGTGTTCATGCAAGTGACAAGTAAACATGCAAGAAACTTGGTGAAATATATCAAGCCAAATCTTTAATGAACAAGATCTTTTTGAGGAAGAAATTATATTCCTTATGAATGGAAGAGGGTGGATGAATTGTAGACCACCTAGAAGCATTCAATATGTTGGTGGCTCAATTGGCATAAATTGGTGTAAAAATGGATGAGGAGGAGAGATGTCAGATCCATCTTTTTTCTTTGCCTCATTCATGGTATTCTCTTGTTATGAATATTGGGAGTAATTATGTTGTCCTGAAAGTTGAAGATGTTGTGGGTTCTTTCCTTTCTAAAGAGATGAGCAGGAAGGTATCCATCATTACCAAATAAGTGCTAAATATTTGTGGAAGACCTAAAGAAAAAGGTAAGAAGAGTGAGAAGCATGACAAATCCAGGTCCAAGGGGAGATCCAAATCTCCTCTAGAAAGTACAAAGTTATTTTTCTAGAATTGTGGTAACCCTGGACACTTCCATAAGGAGTGTAAAGAAGAAAAGAAGAAAAAAAAAGAAATTTGATTTTGATTCTGACTTCGAGAAGGAAGATGGTGATGCATCCATTGCATCTTTGGCCACTCATTTAGATAATGATGCATGCTTAATTGACTTTGGTGCATCTTTCCATATGACCCCTAATAGAGATTGGTTTTCTAAATATGAAGAATTTTATGGAGATAAGGTGTACTTGGTTGATGATTCTCATTTAAATATTGTTGGTCGTGGTAATGTTAAAATTAGATTTCTTGATGGTAGAGTACAAAGGATTAATGGTGTGTTGCATATCCCTAGATTAGCACAAAATATATTATCTAGAGTAAACTAATAGATGCGGGTGTGCAAGTAATCTTTTTTGATACAGGATGCAAGATGGTTAGAGGTATGATATGATGATCACTAGAGGTATCAGGTTTGGCAAATTGTATAATCTTGATGCATGCACTGGTCAGTGCAATAGTACTAGTATGAGAATTAAGTCTGTGACTACTTCATTGGAAAAGGAGAGGGTTTCATTTTTAGTGGATGGTTGTGGCTTATAGGTACCTAAGGGTGATCTTTCTTCTAAATCAAAATTACCTACAGAGAAGACTATGTTATGGAACCAGAGATTAGGCCACATTGGAGAAAAGAGTCTAACGACATTGAAAAATAAAAACCTTGTTGAAGGTGTAGATAGAAAATTGGTACAAAGGACAATACAAAGTTAAATGACAAGATACCCAATACCTTCACCTATGAACCAAGTCCTCCACATGTGATAGAATAGAGTAGATGCACCCAAATCTACTAGCTTTGTTCTCTTTGGTGATAGATGATAGATTGGATGAGACTTTGATTTCTCAAATCTACAACATAACAATGATAGACAAGATGATCTAGAATGATTTGGACAGTGTGATGATACTTGAAATGTGGATGCCATGTTTCAAGAGCTCCCAAATGGCTTGGGGGAGGCTTGATTTATAGGAGATAAGTGATATGAATGGATGGCTAGGATTAAATGACACAAGGAGTTGTAGTCATGTGACAAGTGTCATATGAGGGTTGAATGAGAGGAATAAAGTCGAGTGACTTCCACCTTACAAGGATTAGAACCTTCTAGTCATGTGAAGATAGAGACAAATGTGGAATTAAATGATAAAATTATTTTTTTGGAAAGGGATGATGTGGAATACATTAATTAAATAAATCTTTAATTTATTTAATTAATTTGGATGAGGGAGAAGTGGAAATTAATTAAATAAATATAATTTATTTAATTAATTGACTAGAGGGATTAAAATGGGATTAGTTAAATAAATATGATTTATTTAATTAATTAGGTGATGAAATGGGTTACTTAGGGAAAAATATATTACAAAGTGTTTCAAATGAGGATGTCACAAGACATGCATCAGTTTTAGGTGTCTGCATTTTACCCCTCTTTGAGATGATGTTGCGGCTAAGAGAAGTAACATCATTTCAAAGAAGATAAGGTATGGATGGAGGAAAAGGATGCCCCAGCCTCTTGAAAGAGTGACAAGGAGGAATAGATGTAGAGATGGGATGATAATGTAAGGATATGATGATGATGTAAGGATAGGATGATGCCCCCTCGAGAGGATAGGTGGGTTGGAAGAACATGAGTATGCTCTCGAAATGAATGAAACAAATTGATCAAGGAATGGAGGATGAAAGAGATGAATGATATGTTATGTTGTAATGAAGTGAGAAACCATATAGTTTGATATAGCACTAGACATTATGCACCAAGGTATAAAGACCAAGGCGATGAAGTGTCTTGTGCACCTAGCATAATACAACCTTGTCTAGATGTATGAGGAAAGAAACTTAGAGCATTAAGGTTCTAATGCACATAAGGTATGATATGACCTTAGATGAAAAGGATAATGCAAATAGCTATTCCAACATACACAAGATATGAATATCAGCTAAAATGATACGGATTTTCAATACAAATGCAAGATAAAAAGATAACACACACAAGAAAATAAGAAAGCATGCACAAATGATTAAAAAACAAACAAGGTATTGCCCCTGTCAAGTTGTAAACCAATGATCGATTGATTGATGATGATACAAGTGTTGTTGGCCATGTGAATCAACACCAAGATTTGATTGATAATCACTACAACAAATCCCTATGACTAGCTCCCCTTTTTGCTCTATTATTTTCTTCCACCCACTGTTTTAATGTATTTTTCTCCATTTTTTTGAAAAGTTTGGCTCTATTTATCAGGATGGCACTATTTTTGACATTTTTTTTGCACCGATCAGAACAAGTAGGCACTAAATTAGGCGCAAATTAGTGCCTAGTTTAGCGTTGTACCTCTAAGCCTCTATGGATTGTTTGAGATGTTTCAGTTGGAATGTCAGAGGTTTGGAATCCTCTGAGAGGAATATGCAGTTAGAGATTTTTGTACCACTCTATGACTTTTAAATGACATGGTTCAATGCTATTCCACCCATCTAAAGTAGTTGTATACCATCATGCAAGCCATCAAGCAATGATCTCACTACATCTTGGGAAAGGAGGTCCAATTATCCACTTTGATCACAAGCCACTCCAATTCTTGCAAACTCAGAAGAAATTGGAAAATGTGCACCACATGAAATGGATGACATGTCTACAACAATTCCATCTAGTTATCAATCACGAGAAGGGAAAAGACAAAAAGGTATTTGACTACCTAAGCTAATAGCTAGTTCATGCACTCACCACAATGTTGGACTCATGTGGTCACAACTTCTTTGACCAGGAACCTCTCTACGCACCAGACTTGGATTTTGCATAGATCTACACCAAGCTCTTACAAGGCAAATAGGTTGGTGAATTTTACATGTCTAACAAGCTTCTCTACAAGCTCAAGTATCTCTATATTTTAGACACCACACCACATAGCTAGAGACTCATCTAGGAAGCATACTATGCCAAAATAACTCAACACTTCAACATTACTAAAACACTAGCAACACTGAAACAACACTTCTAGTGGCCTCACATATGTGCAAACATTGAGAACCACATCAAGTCTCTCATTCTTTGTAGCATTGCAAAATATTGCAAATAGGAATCTTGGACTCTACACCCCTCTCTTAGTTTTGACACCACCTTGGGAATCATTAACATGGATTTATTAAGAAGACTACCTATGACAAAGCACTAGTGTAACTCCATGTTTCTTGTGGTAGATGAATTCTCCAAGATGACCATCATGATTGCTTGCAAGAAAAGTCTCACCATGCCAAATATTGTGCCACTTTTATTCACCCATGTTTGGGTCCATTTTAGCTTACCCACATCCATTATCTTTTACTATGAGCATCATTTTGTTAGTCACTTTTGGTAAATTTTGTGGACGATGTTAGATATGCAACTAAATCAATTTATATATTTCCACATATAGATAGATGGATAAATAGAAGTGGTCAACTGCATTTTTGTGCATCTAATGTGCATCTATAATAGTGCACATCTACACACTTGAGATATTGACACCATCCTTTGCATTTAAAATTCCTACAGAAATGCTCTACACAACTCTATGAGGCATAGTCCTTTCTAGACATGTCTTGGGTTCCAATAGGAAGCATCCCTTGACATATCCTATTGCACACTATCCACATTAGAGTCATGTACATAGGAATAGGAAATCAACAAGGCATAAAAGTTTATGCAGCACATCCAACATGTGTTCCAATGTGGACTAGCTTCAAGGATCTAGATAGTGTGGCTATACACATTGCTACACATGTTGGTGTCTAGTTAGACATATGGAACATCAACAACCACATGTTATGCTTCCATACACATGTGCCACCTAATTACATTTGTATTGCAAAACATGATCATATAATTGGTACTGTATGCGTCTGACACATGGTGATGTCCATGCCACATGCCACAATGATCTAGTTGGCACTATACAAGTTTGACATGTGTTCTCATCCCATCCACATAAGAAATGCACCATACATGTTGGATACTTGTCAACATCTACATGGAGCATAACTGATGGTATTCTTGAGCAAATGCCTACTTTGTACATTTTGTAGAGTAAAAGAGGTATAACAAATTTTCATCTTACCTTTCTGTATATTTCCTTTGTTCATTTTGAATAGAAGTGACATATATGTTAGAACCCTTCTATATTTGAATGTGTTTTGGTTTACATATCTATTTTCCTTTATGTATTCTATGATCTTATTACATTAATATATAATATAGGATTGTCCATCAGTTCACCTTGGGAATTAGATTAAATAACATCTAAAGTTGACTATAAATTAACAACATGGTGAGCATTTTGTTGATTTTCTTGCTTATTTTCACCCTTTTGAAAACTAAATTATCCTATTGAAATTTTGAAGGATGAGATCCATATTTAAGTGCATTAGACTTAAGAAGTTTCAATTCAATGTTTCTTACATTTGTAGACAAATCCATGGAAGAATAATAGTTGTTTAGGTACATTGTCTCTTGGATAGTAGGTAATAAGCCCTTAACAAATATTCTTTGCAATTCATCATTAGGAATTTGATAGTGTATCTTTGTTGACAAAGTTTGAAATCCAGTAACAGAATCATGATTGCACTCATTTGATCCTTGTTTACATCCTACTAAATCTAAAATTGTAACCTTTAAACCTGTTAGGACCTCCCTAAATTTGCTTGATCCTATTCAGTTTGATGCTCTCATTTTCCTCGAATCTATCTTGGAACCTATACTTTTGACAAAATGCTCTAACATCCAGTCTCTGGAATATATATCATGGCCATTGTGAAACAATCTTGACTATTTTTTACTATATGAGTGTTTTTTGTTTATTACCGTTGTCCTGCAGGTTAATTGAATATCTTTTGTGGTTATGCGGGAACAAGAGGAACGAAATATGACACATACCGCATTCCCACATAGCATAAAAGAACAGGTTGCGACTTGGTGGTAGAAAGCGGTTGATATGAAGAAGCTACCGCTACCCTATGGACGGTTCATCTCACACTTGCGGCTTTGATGCAGGAGCATCCAGGGTGTAAGAGCAATCTTGCATCAACCAAAAAATTTTGTTTCTTTTCAATAAGGGCTAAATTTGGCAAGGTTACTATTTTTAGTAAGTTTGCATTTGTGCATGGTTGGATACAAAATCTTACACGAACCTCCAGAATGGTGAATTGAAGCTAATGGTGAAGAAATCACTTCAATATCATTTGTCATTTGTGAGATTAATATTTCAAATTCCAAAAATCCTATTGAAATATTCAAAGTCAAATTTGAGGCACTTAGAGGCTCCGGATGGGCCTGAAATTTGGTGGGAAACCTAAGAAGTCTAACTGCACAATCGTCTTTTTGAGAGATTTCCGAAAAGGTATTATAATTGAAAATCCAATAGTCGGATTAAAAGTTATGGCCCCGTGAAGTTGACCTATTTTTGGAGGGAGATGCAAAATTTGAAATTAAGCTGGTGGCCAACAAAAAGGGCTATATATGACCATTTTTGGGAACCCTTGGGGTAGTAGAGTTAAGGGGGAAGGTGTAGAGTCACGAAAAGGTAGGAAAATAGAAACCCTAGTTGATTTGGGGGTTACAGAAGGCTGAAGATTCCAGAGTCTTGAGAGAGGGAGCTGTAATGTGTTGCAGCATGTAGGGGATTCATCCTCTGATTGTATTTGAGCTTCTATAATGTAATGTTTTGCCCATATTAATAAAATATCATTCTATTTTCTGTGTGCAATTTCTGTTATTGTGTGTTTTATGATTTACCCCCTTCATCAGGCTTGGCGGTGTTCGGGTGTAGACAGTCTCTTCCCGTGGTCCCGCAGAGGTTTGCAAAGTAATCGGCGGCATTGCAGTAATAACATCAGGAGGTATCACTTACCGCGTCCCCGCAATGATTTCAACCGAGGCCCGCGGTAGAGAGGCAAGAGGAGAATGTAATAGGTTTTCTCCCCTCCGTCCTACGACAATCATTCATAACATTTGCAGGTGGGTGGTAAACAAAAGGACATCAGGTAATAATTTTTCGCAATCCCACAAGGGTCAATCTAAGCATTTGCGGTCTGGCAATAAAGGATGAAATAGAAGTGTAGTGGATGTACGCCATTTTGAATGTGAAAGGTCTAAAGCTTGTTGCTTCCTTTATAAAAGGAAACCAAGACCTTATGGTTCGGGATCTATCTGGGATTTTGATTTTTTGAAAGAGACATTGCACTACCTGTACTTTGTAGCAAATCAATATAAAATCTGATATTCTCTAGTGCTCAACTTTTGATTCTCATTTGTTTGTTGAATTAGATTGCTAATAATTTATCTGGTTGTCTCCAATTTACTTTTTCTTTGTTATTCAAATCAACCTATCAAGTATATTGTTGATTTGTCAGAACACATTTGATGTTTCTTGTGTGGTTTGTTTATTGGGCTCCTTCAAGCAAGGATTAAAATCCTATAGGTGAATCAAAGTAACTTTGGAAAGTTAAATTGGATTGTTAAAGAAGAACTTGATAACTTACATATTTGCATGTCTATGCAAGTCATAGACCTAGAATTGCTAAGCAAATCGAGTTGTGGCTAAAAGGGAAGCACATATTCTTCTTAGAGTGAAAACTCTGTAACCCAAAGGCAGGCACCGGTAATTCTCTTTTGAAAATCATTCCCTTGTATATATTTTCAAAATCCAATTTTGTTTTTATCTTTTAGGAATAGGGTTTAAAGATTTATAGAAAACATTAATCCAAATCATATGCCAGATTGGGTTAAGTGAAGTGGATGATTTAATTGACAAACTTAGATAATCTCCTTAATCTCTCTTGAAGTCACCAGCAAACTTGAAAGTAAATTGTCATTGGTGAAACAAGGTAACACCCACCTAGGATTGAACAGAGCCTAAAGTACAGAGAATTTTGATTAATCTGATCAATTTTGTTAGTTGCCCAAATTCACATATAAAACCTAATGATAAGATTTGGCATATCTTTAGGGTTTTATAATTTGCAAATTTGAGTACCAATAAAACCAATATTGACATTAAAGTGATGTACAAAAGCATTGGCCAAATCATTGAAGGAATGAATAGAGCTATGAGGAAGAGAATAAATCCATTCAATTGCATAATCATTTTAGTTTCTAGGGAAGAGCTTTGTAAAAGGTTTATCATCATTAACATAATCAAAACAAACTCCCAATTGTGTCATAAGGTCCCCTTTACCACTATACATTACAAAACTAGGGGCCACCAAACAAACTAGAAATGGATAAGAAATTACTCAAATGAAAGTATTATGCTTGATTTCTCCTATGATATCCTTTGATTACTAGGGGTAATACATCAACTTTACTTTGCATCTCGTCAATTCTTTTAAGGCTGACATCTATGTTTAAAGGATGAACATTAGGAGTTATGATTAAAATGGGAGTGGAAGTGGCAACATGAGATAATAGGTGGAGTGTAGGTTGATTGGGGGACAAAGAATGAAGTTGGAATGACAACACTAGAAATGGGAACATGAGTAGTGGGTGAGAAGTAAACACAATCAGGGGATGAGTGGAAGGTACAATATGAGAAGTAGGTACAATGAGAGGATCAATGATAGGAGCTATGAAAAACTGATAAGCAATACAGAGAAGAGAAGAAATATGTGGCATGTCTAATGCAGAAGAAGATGTGGAAGGAGGCACACTAGACAAAGAGGCTTGTGAAGGAAGGGGAGGAGACACACTATTTAAGGAACTTGACGAGCTTATCCTTTGACCTATATCACTTAATACTTCCATCACATAACGATTATCTATTAACAAGTTATGAAGAACATCATTCAAATTTGAATAATTAACATTATTTCTCAAATTCATAAAGGTCTGATATAAGTATTTATGTAGTAAGATTCATGTCTTGCCTATCCATATGTGCAACATGTGCATCATGATGAAAAACATCTTCCCCTTTAAAATATGTAGTAGTCATCAAATCCTCAATCATAACTTCCTCACAATGAATTGAGGCCATTGTAGAGTTAAGCCTAAGGTTTCTTCTTAGTATAAAATGAAGATTAGGTTGTGGTGCAGGTGAACCTAACCCATAGTGGCCTCCATGAGGCATTAACTATTTAAAGTTCATTTTACTATTTTCAATAAGGTCCTAAGTTGACCATTCATTGTAATAAGGTTTGTTTGACCAATGCATGCTATTTTTAGTTGTATTTGGGTTTATGTTGTAAGTCTCACGGGACACTTGGCAAATTTGTAATCTCGAAGGTTGTTAGGCAGTTAGAGGTTGTTAGTGCTCCCAGCTGCTTGGAATGGTCTCCCAGCTGCCTGGAGAGGAGTTGGTACTACTCACCATGAGTAGATAAATACCCCAGTACAGATCGAATGTGATCAATAATTGAGATCATATTATATTCGATTGTAGTTGAGTGAGAAACAAAGCAACTGTATTTCACATTTTCTGGAAAGGCATAATAAAATTTTGTGTTGTGCATCTCTCCATTTTTTGATTCGAATTCATTGCACAATCAACTCGCTATTTTGTGGCCAGATGGATCTCTTAACCCATTCCACTGGTTAGATTCTTTGAATCGGTGGAATGGCTATACAGTATTTTGTTTTGTTCGTGTTTTGTGTTTGTAGGATTGGTGCAGTGTGCTTTGACAGATCCTAGCGCTGTCATGTGCTAGGTTGAAGGAGTCTGAGATCTGTGTGGTTGATTGTGAAATGGATCTAAAAGTTGCAGGGTTCGTGGAGGGTCAAAACAGTGAAAATCTACGTGGTTTCGGAAGACATACAAATTGTGTGTATATTGCATTTGTATGCGGGATATATAGTCTGTGTATATCACTAATGAGTATCGGGTTCATTTCCTGTGTATTCCACAGTTGAAGGTTGTGTATATTCCGCAGATGCATATTGCGGATTGTATGTGGTGAATGTACATTGCGGATGTACATCGGATTAGATACAAGAAAGTCAACTATTGACTTCAGCGGGTGCTTATTCTGAATGCATATTCAGGTTGTATGTGTTTGAATGTATGTCGATAATATACATTATCTTTGATGCAAATGTTGACCGGCAGAGACGGTGAAGGAGACCAGAAGTAGCAGGTCATGCTATGCATGCACAATTTGGTTGTATGTACATTGGAGGTTGTATCCTGCGATAGGTACAAAGCTGAAGACATACATTGGCGAGAGATGCAGATCGGCGGGAGAATTCCTGAGTAAGCTGATAGGGAGTGTTTTGCCGATAGAGAATCGGTATGAGATATGCGATCAGGAGAATAGTGTTTTGGTTGGCAGATAGTATATCATCTAGCTGATAGGCAAGTAGAACGTGGACATACAAGGGAAATGTAGGCTAAGGGGATTGGCTTTGCATCAGGTTGAGACCTTGACATTCAAACAAAATATAAAGCAATGAAAAGGAAATTGCATCCAAGTAATCCTAATTTTTCTGCCAACAATTCATGCCAAAGATTGAACAATTTAAGGATATTGCAATAGGTAATTTGTATCAACACAAATAATATTACTGAAGCATTTCAAAGTTTAGGCCATAAGAATCATCCTTTTTTAAATATGGATTACAAATAATTTTGAAAATTTAGAAGTCTTGGTCATTAACATTATTGTCTCGCTACAATGTCATCTAGTGTATCATTGTCAATGTTCATATGTTCTTTCAAGTATTTAATATTATCATCATGCTCATCTTGACCTGCATCATCTTCATCATCATTGAAATTTGACGGTAGACCATCTATATTGTTACCAGATGTATTTGGATCATCATTTTCTATACCATCCATATTGTTGTCTTCCATAACATCATCTAACTCTAGATTGTTGTCTTCTTGTGCCTGAACATAACCATCTTCAACATCATCATGGATGTCAATTTCTTCCATGTTCTCTAATCTCTCTTTCTCATTTTGTTGGCCATCATTGTTTTGCTCAGTATCCACTAATGCATCTTCAAATATATGCCTTAATCTTGGATCATAATGTATGACAAATATCTATTTCGGGTCCAAAATATCTTCATAGAAAAATACCTACACATGAACAACATACATATATTAGACGTATGGTATAACAATTTTATTGATTAATAAACACATGTATAAATTCACAATAAACTATGAATTAATAGATTAATGATCACTACCGCTTCTTGTTTGAGTTAAAGAAATACCTGCTCACAATGAATTGGTAGAACATAAGGCTCCTTATCCTCCAATAGGAAACATGAGGAATCTATAGAAAACAATCCACTATGGGTATCATGTCTTCGTGTCCTCTCAAATGCTTCATACCATCTACACTTAAAAATACAACATTTAAAAGATCGGTAATCCAACTCAATAATTTCTTGTATTTTCCCAACATATTGTAGATTCCCTTCAATTATATTCTTATCTTTTGAGCTTAATCGACTGGATTGCTTGAAGTCAACCATGATGCCACAATCGAAGGATCATCTCTTTACATCTACACTTTCTACATGATAATGTCGACCATATGCCCACATTGTTGGATATTTCCTCACTTGTGAAAGACCATTTATTTCAGTGAAAACAAATATAATGACGAATATTAAAATAGTTAATAGTGTCAAAACTGTAAGGAAACAACATTTTGTAAAATTCCAACTGTACCTTTCTTTCACATCTTCTAGACATGTTGATTTCATCTTCTATTATGTTTGAATCTATACCTGCATCTTCTATTTGATTTTGAATTTGTTCAATAACCCATTCTAGTGTGCAATCTTTGCCCCATTCCCCAAGCAGATCAGTGGGAAGTGGAGTATTCCTTGGGTTCTACCTCTTAAACTATCTCCTTGCTTCTAGAACTTCTCTCTTTTTATCCTACAAATCAATCCATTTGTTCATAAAGTCCATGTGGTGTAGAATGAACTTGTCGAGTATAGCACTTTTGTCTACACCTATTACATGTCAACATGCTTATTTCAAAGTCCAAATGTCATGTTGTTAATTTGACAAATAAATTACAGAGTAAATTAATGATTGAAAGAAAAACAACCACACTAATCATGAATTTACTTACTAATTTCTACTTGAACACCATTAGATTGTGTTTTTTCTCCATCAATAATATCTAATGCTCGTTCTTCATCCCAGAAGCGTGGCCCATCTTCAAAATCCTTACCAATGAATTCACATAGGAAGAAAAATGCTTCATTCAATACATACCCTTCAGCCATGCAACCCTTTGGATGTGCCTTTCATTGGACATATCTTTTTAGAGTTTTCATATACCTCTCAAAGAAAAACATCCACCTCGTTGATACCACACCCGCCAATTCAATTTCATCGACTAGGTGTATAAGTAAATGGACTTGTAGGTCCATGAAACTTGTAGGCAGCTCCTCAAATACACATACAATTTTTAAAATTTCCTTCTTCCATTTTGGCACTTCACATTCGTGGATCTCCTTGGAGGTCACCCACCTAATATAAGAATAGTAAATTAGCATGAACCTTTAGTCAAAAATTAAAATGCAATATAATATCTCTATGTCTCTCACACATGAATATTTCATATAACCACATACGTTGTAAATGTTGACAATCAACTTATGGCATTCCTTAAGTCAACTGTAAGACAGGAATCCCCCCTAATTGCCAATGGCATGATATGCTATCAAATACATTTATGAAAAAGTCATTAGTAATTTTTTCTCACACAACAAAATATCAAAATATATTTAGTAATTAATCAATGTTTCCAGTAAATCTTAAATGAAGATATATAATACCTTCATAAAATTATGAAAATCGTGTGTTTTAAATCCTGTGATATGTCCATCAACTGTAAAAGCTTTAGCCAATGATGACCCATAGCCAGTAGGTGTCCTTATTGAACGGATGACATTTTTTAGTTGGTCTAGCTCTTTTTTTTTCATAATCCATGGAGCTTCTGCATATGTTTCATTTTCCCTGTTTGGCCACAAATGTTTTCTATCAATTTTGGTACGCGAAAGAGCAATATCTTTCCTCGAAGACAAGGTGTCCTTCTCTTTGCCTGATATATGTCAAAATATAGAATCTGGGATATTTTTGAATACATGCATAGGATCTAATAGGTGAGATATTAATAGATCCTTCCAATAAGGGAGCTCATAAAATATGGATTTCCTTTTCATTCCTTCTGGCATATTAACTACAACTTGTTATGGTTCTTCAATTGAATCACCCCGATCAAAAAACTCCTCCCAAGCTTTCAATTCAGCATCTTCATACTTCTTAAGCCAATCACCTAGGCCCATAATCATGGGAGGGTCTCTATTTTCAACTTTTCCATCAAATTGATTCTTCAGGCGATTTCTAAACTTATGATCTAGTGGTAGAAAAACCCTGTTGTTTGTGTAAATAAATTTATGTAGATCTTTAGAATACCGCCCTTGAAATTGTTCTGCACATCTTGGACATGCAAATATCCCCTTTGTTTGAATCCCTGCAATTCAATAAGTAATGTCAATAACATCAAAAAAATAGTATACAACTAAGTATGAAAGTTGGGATGAAAATAAATTATGAGTGTAAATACATAAATATTTTATCTTACCAGAACAAATACCAAGTCCTAGGAAATCATGAATAGTCCAACATAGTACACCATACAATATGAAGGACCTATTTGATGGGGGACGTGATATGTCATACATTCTTATGCCTTTCCATAGCAGTTGCATCTCATCAATAAAAGGCGCAAGATAAACATCCATATTTTTAACTTGATGTTTTCTTGGAACAATGAGAGTCAGCATAAGGTGCTCCTTTCTAACACTCATCCATGGGAAAATATTGTATACTATCAATCAGACTGGCCAAACACTATAATTTGAGCTCAGGAAAGAGAATGGGCACACTCCATCAATTGCAAGACCAAACCTGATACTACAAGGTTCATCTTTGAATTTTCTTGGCCATTTTTCCTCTGTGTTTCATTGCTTTGGAGTCGGCTAGAATTTGCATGAATCCATCTTTACTCATGTTCTTTTCATGTCAGTCCATCAATTGTACAAGTGACTTACAACGAAACATTCGTTGAAGTCTAGGTATAATTGGCGTGTGACATAAAACCTTCTTTGGAATTGTAGGACCTTGTACATCTATACGATATCTCTTCTCATTGCATATAGGGCATTCTGCCTTGTTTTGATATTCATCTCTGTATAAAATGCAATCATTTTTACATGAATGAATTTGCTTATATTCAATCCCCAACTCAACCAACAACAGACGCGCCTCTCTACAAGTTGATGGCAACAAGGAATATTTTAGTTTTTAGTGCCCTGTAAGATTTCCAGAGATTAAATCAATTGAATGTTTGACTTATGATGAACATGTTTGATATGTCAATCTATACTAGGATTGTTTATATACAATATATGGTTTTAAAATCCCCTTAAAGAAATATAAACAAAGTTGATGAATGTTTATGAATTATGTACACCAATTGACAATGCAAAGTAAGAAATAGATTTCAACTCACTTCAGTAGGGTAGTAAAACCTTTGTCTGACCAACCAAATAGTGACTTAATTTCTAATAATATTAATGTGCATGTCAGTTTTGAGGTTCTACTTGCACCCGATTTGAACACGGGTGTCTTCACTGCTTGCTTTATGGAGTCTTTCAGGTTGTTATCATCAACATTACATTGGTGGTAATTACCCCTGCTATCATCATTATTGTCGACCATATGATCATTTTTGTCATCATTGGTTCCATCCCCAAATAAATATGTAAGCATTTCAATCAATCCTTCTTCATGCACTGCATTTTCACTATCATGATCATCATCATTAAGACTAGGTGGCATGTCATCAGTGTATGTGGATCTCACCAGCTCTTCAAATTTCTCAGCTGGTAGTATTCTCTTCAATGTTGATCTTTTCACCCTAGTATGGTTTAAAGGATGGTTTGGATCGTCCCATCCAAATCTTAATAACCCAGATGGATCTTGGGTATTAGTATGTGTTTCATCAACATCTTCTACCTATCAACAAATGCAAGCATTATTTAATGTTTGGAAACAATTGAATAAATCATAAATGTATCAGTTTCAAATAAATATAATCAAATATGGCTTAAAAAATAAAAATATAAACTGCATGAACATATATACATCAATTGAATAATGGAACATTATTTTATAGACTACTACCTTTTTTGGAAACAATTGGATAAATCATAAATGTATCAATTTCAAATAAATATAATCAAATATGGCTTAAAAAATAAAAATATAAACTGTATGAACATATATACATCAATCAAATAATGGAACATTATTTTATAGACTACCTTTTTTATACAATAATTTAAATAAAAAACAATTTTGATAACATAGTTTATAAAACATCAGTCCACACTCATTTATTATTCTTTGGTTTTCTGCCTTTACGAAGATCCTTAGAGAGACCTTGTTCTTCCCTCTACTTTCAAGCAGGAGTGTGTTTTAAGAAGGGGTAATCAATCAATAACTCATCCCCAATGGTAAGGTCCATAATAGCCTCAACCATTATCAATCTATCAACCTCTCTTTCCATACCTCCATCTTTATCATTTATAACCTCAACAAATTGACAATTCAGTCTTACAGTAGGGTCCCTTCCCTTACTACTATTTATAAATCCTACAATATTTTTGTGTGTATGCACATCCATCTATATACATAACATGACCTCTATTCATTTCTTTTCCACTTTCCAATTGGAGACGATGTGTATACATATTCAAATTTAGACCATATGCTGACATGCTAGGCTTATATTCTGCTAACCTTCTCCATTCACCACTATAATATGATGGACCATAGTATGGCATTAATCTCCTAGTGGTTTGTTATGAATTGTTTCTATGTTTAGATCCCACATGTACATTTTGGACAATAAAGAGGCCTAGATTCACTCCATGAATATTGGAGGGTCGTATCATGTAGTTGTATCCCCAAAATTGAAACACCTCGTACACTCTAGGTAGTTGTTGATCACTAGGACAAGCACAATATAGTCGATGATCAAATGTCTCTTTGTAAATTAATCTCAAACTCAGGGGCAATTCATCATCTCCATCACATTTATTCGCATAGGGTATGTAGTCTGCCTTCCCCTTGTCTTTAAGCAAATTATGCATCTTTAAACCGGTTCTTGTTCTGTAGCTTGTTTTCATCAATTCCTCATCTTCCGAGCTGGTATATTGGCACATTTTTTTGTTGGATGTATCATCTAATAAATGATCATTGCCCTCTAGGCTAGAATTTGGTGATCCAGGAAACTTTAAACCAAGAACTTTATCCTGCAAGTATCCATTAAGAGAAAAATTAGTTATTTAAATAATTTAAAACAATGTTTAAACGAAGTATACATGTTATTTATATCAAATTGGAAAATTCCTTACCATAATTCCTATTAGATTTGATTTGATTGTAGGAGGCATACTACGGACTAGAAGCTCATCATATATATAATGTCTGTTGATGATTGTTTTGATGCAATCATAATAATTAGTTAAAATTCACATAAAATGAACCAAAACTGACTTGAAAGATATGAAGGAATCGGTTAAGATTCACTTAATCCCAAGTTTAATATGGTCAGGTCTTGACCTGTTGGGCAAATTCAGTTGGTGGATGTGAAGCTGTAATATTCAAGGGGCCTTACGTAGTTTAGGGTTTCTTGTTGGGCTACTGGACTCAAACTATGCAAAAGATTAATAAATGTCAATATGTTGTTCATTCCTTTTGCATAAACTTGTACTTGTGCTGCAAAACTTTAAATAGTCCTCTCGGATTGTTGCATCTTTCTCCTCGTTATATTTATGAAAAACTTGTCTACTTTCAACTCTGTTGTTCATGCTTCTTCAAATATGAGACAAATTTCCTTCAAATTTCTACGTTTTAAGCTAAGTATTTTCAGATACGTTGGGAAAAGTTAGAAAGATCTAATCTACACTCCATTCATTCTACCAAAGGATCTAATTGTTCTGTTATGCGCTTTATAAATCATACAGCAACTTGATCAAATCCACAGACAAAACCTTAAGCGTAAGTTCTGAGCATTTTCACAAACATACACCTAAGATTGCAAGCTCTAAGAGAAATGTTTCAAACACAAAGAAGAGCAGGAAAACACTCAGAAGATAGATGTAGAATTCCAGATTCAATTGTATTAGAAACAGACAGTCATATAAGATTTACAATGTTAGAATGACTCTTAGCTTCAATGATCAAATTACAGAAAACTTACAAGCTTTACAGATACAGTAAGGAAGCCAGATGTTCCACGCATTCCTTATTGCAGACACAGGGGACCTCCTTCTACTTCTAAACTAAACTAAAATGCTATCTTTCAAATTTCTGCTGCTACAAATTTCTATGTAGCCCCTGTGTAAAGTATTACAATGTAGAGAGGCACAATATAAAGACTTTGATTGTCCTCAATACAGCTCAAAACCCTAGTTTAAACCCCTGGTTCAAACCTCTGGTTACAATAATAAATGTTGGTGAACCAGTTTCCCAAAATACCTCTGAGCATACATCAAATCTGGGCAAAATATGCCCTCCTGGAAAGCCTAGCAGGTTAACAATAACTTCTGTTGTCTGCCGTGATGATGCCTTCAGCTGTATTTTGTCCTCATCAATGAATGGCCTTTGACTTACTCGCCCTTCATCCTTATCTTCCTCTGCTCCTGAGATCTGGTCTCCTCCGTGATGTTACTGCCATTTAAACTTTAGCTACTTCCATGACTGCAAACCTACAAATAGACAAAATTGGATTAAAAAAACTATATCAGGTTAACACGTCAAGCAATTACCTGGTTAGAGAGTTTGAGGTGTGCTAGCTGTAGCAATTAATGCATCTTCCACTTGATTTTTAATTACAGTAGTGGCGTGTTCAATCTCTCCTCTTTCATAGGCGGTTCAAAATCTGCATATCCCTCTTGATTTTATATCCTCTCTGTTATGCTCTGTATATCTCTTCCTGTTGGCATGCATTTTATTTCTTCCCATCGGTGTGAGTTCCTATAGTTGGGGCGAGTTTAGAATTTCCAGCCGATCACCTTTGTTTGGCTAAAATCAGGCTCTAAATTTCCAAAATGTATGCACAGTGCTAGAAAAATATCGGCTCAACCACCGTTGACCAAAAAATGCTACCGGGCTCTAAAAATTGATCTCAAAACTTCATCATTTTCCTTTTTACCGCCCATCAGCGTGAGTAAAAACTTCTCTGCTGATCTCTTTGTTCTGGCCGATGTCTTATATCGGTGTGAGTTTCACCGAAATAGCCCTAGCGGCTTGTGTTCTCCTCCCATCGGTATGACACTGCCCATCAGCAAAAGTCTAAAGCGTTGCTCCGATTGTCATTCATTATGCCGATCACCTTTGTATCGGCATGAGATCTATCTATCGGCACGAGTTCAAAAAGATGGGCCGATTTTCATTGTTTGGCCGATAAAGCCTTTTATTTGGTTAAGTCCTTTTTTGTTCATCGGGCTTGTCATTGGCGTGATACCCGCCTATCGGCATGGGCAAGAATTTCTCCACTGATAGCATTCGTTGGGCTGATGCATCCCTTCGTCGGTGTGACTCACGCCGATCTCCTTCTTGTTTCCCTTACTCTTTACTTTCCCTTATACCTTCCATCGGCCTAAGCCTCGCTCATCGGAGTGAGTTCAAAATGACTGGCCGATCACTGCTGTCTAGCCGAAATGGCCTTCCCTCTATGTTATCAGCGTGAGATTACTCGTCGCCAAGACCAAACCAAACATTGCCGATAACGAATGCTATGCCGATAGCCAAAGGCTATCGGGGAGACTATACCTTTCGGCGTGAAAACTTCAAAGTCAGCCGATGATGTAAGTTAGGCCGATGAGCCCTTTCGTCGGAGAGACACGGCCCGTCAGGGAGGCAAATTCCAACTCTGGCCAACAGTATAAGTTATACCGATGGCAAAAGGCCATTGGGGAGATCATACCCCTTCGGGGAGATAATTCATAACATTGCCGACGGCAATGGTTATACCGATGGCTACCTCTTGCATCCCCGGATATGCAAGTGGGAAATATACAATGTTTTAATTCATCCCAACTTCCTCTTCGCGTCCGCACAAAGTATATTTCATTGTAATGTTATAATGTAGGTATGAAATATAGATTGTGCCAAACATATAATGTTTTACCATCGTCTAATAACTCTTTGGGTCTGCCATTGTATAAGTGCATTGCATATTTCCTGCAAAACATATAATCATGAGATACAAAGTGGGTCCAAAACATCAATTCATTTTAACCTAAAACCACTTCAGATCCATCCTAGATGTATACTTCAAGATTTTAACCAAATGCCTACAAGGAGAAGGACCTACAACTGACTTTGTATCATGCAAAACCTGATCTACAAACCTGAATGTTCATTTTACCTTAAATAATCATAACTTGCAAAACATGGTGAATTTTAAGACGGTTCAAAAAGCAACCCTAGCTCATTTTTCACAAGGAATCCAACCATATCATGCACTGGTACTGAAAATGCATTTTTCTCTATTTTTGTAATGAAGTTTGCAAATTTTGACTCCCCTTTTCCCTTTACCACCAAGCAAAACAACACACAAAAGCAAAAAAAGCAAAGCCACAGCAGGGGTCCTCATTTTGCTAAGAAGTAAAATGGGGCGTGTTGTGAACATCACAACAATGTCTTTGTACAATTGCTCGTTTGAATTGTTTCTTTCCATGACATACAAAACATCCACAAACAACAATTTTCTCAAAGTATTCATCCCATGTACTATAGTCCTAACCAACCTCTTGTTCAGTGCAATCATTTGTTGTGCCTGCAGGATCCATTGTCATATCCTCTTCCACCCACTATCCTCTACATGATTTAACAGTTTTAGGTCCACGTCCACGTACATATCTTTTTCTTTTGCTAGTTGAACGCTCAGGCTCTGTATTTGCTCCAATCTCCATCTAAAATAATCAACAACATGCATTAATTTATCTCAAGATTGGATAATACATTATAAATTTCAATGATATTGTGAAAAAAGATGGAGGTATCACAAAATGCCATCAGATCATTTTTTCCTAAGTTAAGTCAAAATTTGAGTACCTGATGTCCCACTTCATCTTTTATGTCCTCATTTGATATGACACAATCTATTGCCTTGGCTTCGTCTGGCCTCTATAGTACACAACATAGTAAATAATGTTTAGTAAACCAATTATATCATTTCAACAAATATGCTATCCAACACAAAACCTCACTTTAGTCATATATTTGACATATTGATATCATGTTTTGGCCATCCTAATTTTCAAACTTTTCCCTTGATCATAGAATCACATTTAATCACCATTCATGTGCATTTTCAACTAATAAGTTTGACCGCAGAGGCCTTGTGGACAGAAAAATGACTTTATCTCCTCTATGTTGTAGCATTTGTGAATTCATAAACACCTTCCTCCTTTGGTTGAGGTTTCTTTCTCTTCTTACCTCTATTGCATCTGCAAATTCCATTGACATATCTATGTCCACCCACTTTCCTCTCTGCGATTTAGTAGTTTTACGTTGTCCATGTCCTCTCTCCATGGCCTCCTCTAGATCCTGTACTACACAACAATGGCAATAGTCACATAATAGTTGTGCACCAAGATAATATTGTTGAAATTATCTTGTTAATACACTCTCTTTTCATTAAGACACACTATGAAAAACAAAATAGGACATTGCAACATTTTGCTCTTCACAAAAAGTTTACACGCAAAATCTTGACAACTAGAGATAAAATCTTATGATTACAAGATGACTACAAATTCACATCAAAAAGACATTTATTTCATATTTGACTCTCCTTTTTCTTTTATGGGTCATTTTAAGATTATCTATATCTCTCCAAGAGGCCATAAAACCCTCAAAACTATCATGGAACCCTCAAAACAGTCTCAAAGAGTCTTTGGCACCAAAATTTTAAATTCTTGATGGAGGGAAGGATGATTTGGATGTTAATTTTGAAATCACATTGTTAGATCTTTGTTAGGTTAATCACATACCTAAAGCCTCTTAAACTGGGCCTCAATATTATAGTGAAGTCACATAATATAAACAAAGATTGTCATGACTTAGCTAAAATGTTGTCAATCTCCTATCACATATCTTAAGGTTGTCCTTAATCCCAAATCCAACTCTGAAATGTTAGATGGAAGGTCATGGCTCCAACTAAAATAATTGGTGTGAAAATGATAAGTCAGGGGATCATCATAGTGTTGATCTACTATTGTAGTGGGATCTTGAGTATTCAAAGGTTGTCATATCATTTCTACCATCCAAATGCCACCTAATATTGTACTAACAATGATTTAGAATCTTTATTAGCAAGTCTATGGACTGATATGGGAATAAAAGGCAGCCACCATATGATATCACCCACCCACTATCATTATAGGGGGATGATATCAAGGACCATCATTATGCCTTGTTATAGCTAATGGACAATCATCCTAAGAATTGTTACAACCCAAAAGGTCTATCACAACCCCAAAGGACTACCACAAATGTTATTAGGTCATCCAAACCATAGCTCCAATATTCACCATCATATGATTATCATAATTAGCAATGTAGAGGTTGTCATGCCATGAGGCATAGGTAACAACCATAGGAGGTTTAAAAGCAACACTAGCAACATTAAATTATTGTCATAGTACACCTAGGATAGCTAGGTATGCATCCATAGAGTTATTACTATAAAATTGTCTCATTAATCTTGTGACTAGGTTAAGTCACTATCATAGTAACGATGTAGTTAGTCATCAATCAACATGTTCTCTTTGCATGTCAATGAGATCGGTTCTTGAAAAATGGAAATCCAGAGGTTAAAGAGACAAGTTGCTACCTTACCCAAGTTGTCATGTTCTTGAAACCTTGTCACTATAAAGAGGAGATATCTAGAGAGTAATGTCACAAGGACATAACCAAGGCATGCACTATCATGAGCCATAGGGACAACTTACTACACCATCCAAAACTCCATTTGAACTAGCTACTATCAATAATTCACATTATTGGGGACTTTCAAGAAGAAAACACCATGCATAGGACTGCCATAGTCAAAGTGGAGAGGATTGTCTAGTCATTTTATGACTGTCATAATAGATAGTGGGTTAGTTACCATGCTTCAACCTAAAATAGGTTAATGAGAACATAGAAATGAAAATCACAATACCATAAGCATTGCCATAAGTTGCCAATATAGTCCCAATATCATGTAATGATATTAAGAGAAGAGTTGTGTGGTTTTTCTAAAGTCATATCACTTGCATAAGGATTGTCACCAACCATCTATGTAAGGTCGTGAAAGAGTGAGTCATTATTGAGTTAATCATAAGAGAAGCATGAAGTCAAAATGCTATCATGGAAACAAGATATAGTTACTTATTATAAAGACAATCCAAATTTGTTGAGGTTGCTACAAGCAACCAAATTTGGCATTCCATTAGATAGTGATATCAACTTCCAAGAAAAATACATCATTTTGCACTGATAGGTACTAAATTAGGCACACTTTGTGCTGCCTTTTGCGCCCCAAAAAGATTACATTTAGGCCTAAAAATCGGCACTAAAGTCGTCACTAACTTCTCTACTATAGTGTCGACTAATGGGTCAAAAAAATTTAAAAAATTCCTGCCTGCACATACCCCAAAACAAAACAAAACTTTATTGATTTTTGGTGTTCATTTTATGTTTGGAAATCAAACGTTTGGGTTTTTTGTGTTCATCCTTATTTTGGGCAGATCCTTGGCAATGGTGGGACCTATATTCCAACCCCAATTTCCTTTCCATACCTTTGCTTCTAGATATCTCAACCTTTCAATTCATGCTACTCTTCTTCTATTAATGCTAGGTAAGGGCATCGCCTCTCTTTCATCTACTCTTTTTTCCCGTCAGATGTCAAATTCATTTGGACAAATGCGGATCTTGTAATATTCATAGGGCATCTGTTGAAGATAACTCTGAGCAAGGCTTTTCATAAGAGATGACAAATTTCCACATTCCATAATATTATAAATGTGTGCTTTATTTCAATTGATGTATAAGCTTACTTTCTTACAGTAAACTTACAGAGGAAAACAACTTCATGATTTGCTCTACAAAGTAAAGGTCAAAAACCTTGAGGAATACAGAAAAATTGGATGAGAACTTTCATACCTGGCAGTGTGTACTTCATTTGCCTCCATAGACTGGATGAAAATAATTTGCCCTAGGTCACCTCAAAATGTCAAGCAATATAGGGAATAGAGCAAAGGGAACAGACTCTAGCCACAATGTGGTAATTCATTGTCAATTTATAGATTTGTAAATGTTTCCATCGTTTCTTTGATTTTTAGTTTTTAGTTTTTTATTTCTAAATTTAAAAGAAGAAATTTATTTTATATATATAGGGACATGAGACTGACAAAGATAAAGAGGCATTGGCTTCCATATTGGGGGTAGAGGCAGTGAACAAATTGGATGGTGTGGACTTGACAATGCTTGCCAGATACATAGAAAAATGATCTAGTAAAGCCCCTAAAACATTGCAACCAAATCAACAGTGTCAAAGGGAATCAATTGATTCCCCAACCAGTCATGGATTGAGCAAAAGATCTAGGAGGAAATCAATAACAATAACCTCTAAGAATGTGGAACAGGGAGCAGAGGCTTCCAATGTCCTAGCCACTCTTGGGACACAGACTTCTTTGACCACCACACCATGTTTTGCATCTTGCATTGGTAGCTACGATACCAAGATAGAATACGATGTGGTTTCAGGGGAAGTCCGAATGATAGATGCTGGAAAAATGTTTGTGAATAGGTTGAAGGAATCATGCCTTCAACGGTTCAAAGACCACCTACATTTGCCATTCTCAAAGACACCCATGCACCTGCAAAAAATAGTTATCCAAGACATGGAGACTAAATTTGGCACATGTTGGTCTGTAAAGAAGATAAAGCTATGAATGTCTCAAAACTGTAAGAGATTTCAGTGCAACCAAACAAAGAAGATAAAAAAACTCCCTCCCAAGCTAAGGCTCAAAAAAGGCCAATTGGTGTAAGTTTGAAAGTATGGAAAGAGCTTGTAAAAGCATATGAGAAGTCTGATGCACGGATGAAGTCCGGTGAGGAGAGTACGCAAGTATTTTAATTTGCTCATAAGATTATATCAAATTTATTAAACTATTTTTAAATTTTGTTTGTGCATAGTTAAATTGAATTAGTATATGTTTCAAGACAAGGAGGCCTCCAAGGCTAGGCTTGACAAACTTTGTGCCATGCATCACAGTGGCCAGAAAGGTTTATAGGCCTTGATCTATACATTTGTAAGTATATTTAATAAGTTAAATGATATTTTTTTATTTTCTAGGAAAAAGTAAATGATTGCATATTAATTAGTTTAACTAGTCCATGTACCATGTTTTGACAGGAGGAGAAATATGGTCGGTATCCAAGCCAATTTGAAAAGGAAATGTTACAAAGCAAAAAGTGGACCAATTTTGTAATCTGGATGGAGAACGAGGTATCAATAGTTGACTTTCAATAACTTAGTTAGATACTGTTGTGTTAATATGTCAATTTGCATTTCTTGTGTTGAGTTGTTTATTGATGCGTAGGATGAGTCTAAAGTGCTTCTCTGTTGGCCCTAGATCCCACTCAATTGTCCCATTATTTGCAGTCCTGGACATGTGCAATGTCCTCCTAGTTACCTTATTGCAGTGTTAAGATTTGAACTTCAGTCCCTCTCATTATGAATGCACCTTTTTGCCTTTATAGAACAATCCTTAGACATTTTTCACAATAATTTTAATCCACAAAGCTTGACAACTGTAAGGGCAATCACTTATACAAACGTGAGTTATGTGAACAGGCCACTGAATCATCCACACATTTGTTTATATTGAATTAATGTATAGACAGCAGATCCTTTATTGAATCATTAGGTGGTGATAGAACTTATGAAAATGATAAGTCCCTTATCAAAGGCACATCATTGAATATTCCAATAGTTACAACAATGTAGGGCAATCCTCTATCTTGTGATCAACATCATAATAAGTATACATTGGAAAATTTGTGTAACTACGCGAGGTATGCCTAGGTTCTCCACACTAGTAGCAATAGATTCCTCTATTGCATACTCTACCATGGCCTCCTTGATTTCCTCCATGCTCCATATATTATGGCTCCTAATAGCACAACACCATCTATTGTGGTGTTGACTAGGGTTGCGCGGTTGTGTTTAATTTTGTTTTCCTCTTGCCTTGTGGAGGACTTGTACTACTTTGTACGTGGTAATGTCATGGGTGGATGTGTGTCAAACCTTGCACTAGTAATTGATAGGAACATCCTTTCACTTTTGCAGTAGTGGGCAATTTCATGAGTCTCATGACATATGGTACAATTAGGTATGTGTTGAGCAAGAGAGAACTATGTGGCATTAATAGCTTGAGCTCCCACCACTATATAGTTTGTAGTTGTATGCCCCTTAGTGTGGCACTTTGTTCATCATAAACCACATTGATTAAGAGTTTCACTTGCAAGTTGTGCTATTTGCATGACCATTTTTCAATTTGTTCTTTTAGGCATGTAGTAGAATCATATGTTGGGGGCTCCCCTAATTCTTATAATCTCAACACAAATTTTAAGGCAACGTTTTAATTAGGGAGAGTGAGATAAACTAGTTTATGTTGGATATGTGCAATTAGCCTACCAATAAATCATTCCTTCTAAATTTCAACATTTTATTGTTGGGTCAATCTTTAACACCAATTCCTTAGAGTGTTGATCATACCTACACACAATCTCTCCCGATTGTTGCCTTTTTTCCTTCAATGCCACAATATTACGATGCACCATCTTAGGGCAATTGAAATTGGGAAGGAAATCTCTTAGTAGTTTACCAAGATCATTCTTGGTGCCATTAGGATCATAATGAGTATACTAGTCTTGTGCTTACTTACAAAAGTGGTTGCAATTAGCCTAATCTTGTGGTCATTATCCACAACATTTTGTGTGTTCCATGCTACCTCATATGCTTAAGTTTGACGGGCTAATAATGAACAAAAAACCCTTGTTTGTCTACCTCCTTCTTTTGATTGATCCCATTTTGGATTCCTTATGAAGTCAGGGTGATTTGAAGGAAGATCAAAGTTCACTTCAGGTTCTACTAGACCTAGGTATAATTAACTACCTGCATAGAAAATGTTTAATAAAAACTAAAAGGGAAAAAATGCACACTCTCAGTACACAACTAACATTAAAAATATCTCCTAGGGTTACTTCAATTTGAACATAGGGAGGCAGAAAATGTTTGAAGAGTCAATATATATGTTTTGTATCTTTCTAGTTGAGATGTCATTCTTTTATCTTCTTTGATAATGGGGCTATAGTGATTGGTCATATCTCATTACAAGCTTTGGGGTACATAGCTCCAACCATCATGGTGGTCCAAGGCCAAATATAAATTTATTTTCATTCTTTAGGTGGAGAAAAGACATGCAAAAGTAGGCACAGAAATATGACCCCAAAGAGGACCAGAAAACATTGTCACAAACTCCATTTGAAAGAGAAATTTGGTCAACTGCTGCAACATTGGGCATGTATATGTACATTTCTCTAGAAATGATGCCTAGAAGCAACATGGATTCTACATGGCAATTACAGCATGGTAGAACTAGAAACCTCAATGATGAAGAGGATGTGCTCTTTATGAAATAAAAGGAAAATATCTATGGCATATTATAAAGCCAGAATTCCTATTGTATGATCCACAAAAGTAGTGAAGGGAGAGAATTTTATTAGTTAGTTACTAATTTTATGGTCTAACTTTAAACACAAACATGATAGGCCTCATACTAAACTAGATTTGGTCATGCTGTCCAACCAAGGAAAATTTTGGTTTAACCATTTTCCTATCATTCCATTGCAATTCATAGGAGTGATATCTTTGACTATAGGCCCATTGGCCTTCTCTATAGCTTGAGATAACTACAAACTGAAGGTTTGTAGAATTATGTTCCCCTAAAAGTATTTCACCTTGAGAATCATACACATCTTTTAAGGGATGTACAGAATTTGAACCTCATCCTCAATCCAAAAAAGCAGCTCTGATTGAAATTAATGGTGGTATGATCCATGCTCATCAGAAAAAACTTCTTTTGGTAAAGAAAATAGAGAATTACAATTAGAAGAAGATTAGTGAAATTGTATATACAAAAATTGTCCAAGTTAAAATTGTTTGTGGAATCAATTCTTTAAACAAAGAGAAGAGATGCTAAACATACATATCTGGTTGCATCTAAAAATGTTCCATTGTACTTCATTTGGTTATCTAGAGATTGCATGAGCCCCCAACAAATAAAGTGCTTCGCATATGTTCTTTCCTATAAGTTTATTGTTACTAACCTACCAACACCTTCGAGATTCCTCCTCGATTGTCATGTAGTTTGATCACATCTAGCCTTGTAAAAGTGTATTGCAATTTCTATGGGTTCTTGGAACAAGAAGAGACATGGTGTAAAAGACTCAGGAAATTGTAGGGGGGGCCATAAAAATAGGTCTTCATGATTAGTCCATACTTGATCGACCTTCACAATGGCAAATGGATGTGAAGTAGATATGTATAAGGTTATGAGATATAAAAGGATTGTTATAAAAAGGTTGTGACCAGTGCCTAATGCTATTGGGTAATGGGGTCAAGGCTTTAATGATTTGAAGAACTACTTGGCTTAACTCTAATTATCTGGCACCTTCTAAATGTTCATACCTTGTATGGACGTGCAAGATGGTTAGCTGCTAGGCTCTTCTTTAATATCTAGTTGATTCTTTCAAGTTAGTGTATTTGCCTGAAAGGATTTAATTCTATTTGAAGGAAACCCACCAATATGATTTATTTTAAAGGATTTAACTCAAAATAGAGACCAGTAAATATTAAACCACTCATAAGGAATTAAATCGACTTCTAACATAAACTAATCAAAAAGCATCCACATAATGACAACAAATGTGCATTGATAAATCTAGGGATTTAAATAACTGGAAATAGCCAAGATGGAGATAGTCAAACAACTGATAAACTTTAATATCAACGAAATATCATAACACCATAGATATATCCACAATTTTGATCATCCTTGCCCATTAAAATATTAAAATATCATGGTAATGTCTTGAACTTGAAATATGTTTGTAAATATATAAGTATGAATTGTCTTGCAGAGAATGGATTGAATGATGATGATTCCTAAGGCCTTGGTTTCCCTCATATATATATGGGAAGCAAACAAGCTTCAGGCCTGAATAGATGCAACTATTCATATTTTGTGTCTTTTCATAATTAAACATAATTAGGAAAAAGTGATTATAGGCATTAACAAACTCGATTAAGATCTGAATTCGTTAGTCTTCATAGAATACCTATGACCACAGGCCTGGCAAGGTATTCCTCTTTATATTGTAGTTTCTATTGAATATGTTTTACATGTTCCCATTGTTGAAAGCAATACATCACTTTTATATATTGCTAGAACTTTCAAAACTCATTTCTTATTTCTATGCTTTTCTCATATTGTTCTAGCAATAAACAGGTTTACCTTGGCTATGTGATCAATGTACTCTTGAGATACACAAGTGTCTGTGGAAATTATAGCCATCATGACAAATTCTAGCTTGAAGATTTTATCCAATTGTTTACGTGTATTCTCTATCACTATATCTTCATCGTTGACCTTCTCCAGAGCTATGGGTAATAACTGAGCCAATTCTTCTTTCCACAGACCTTTGTCATGTATATTTCCTTCATTATTGAAGAAATTAGGAAATGCCATGTCCCCTTCAGGTCAAAATCACTAATATCTCTTGTTAACAATGTATTAAATCTTTCATGTTCAGTGATCAATTCATTACATTTCCTAAGTGTTTGCTCATTGATGTTTGCCTTAGTTTTTAGCTCTTCTTTCTTCTCAATCATTCTGAGATGCAATCTTTTATGTTCATGATGAACATTATGGGTCCTTTTATGTAAATCCCATATCTGATCACTATGATTCATCATCATTTCAAATCTTTTGTTTATCAACTTAGAAGCCATTTGGTACTTGACAACCTTTATATTATTTTCCAATTTGTCACTTTTCTTTTGGAATTTCTCAGCCTTTATTTTCCAATAATTTGCATTAGCTATGGCTTCTATCATTCTTTTGTCTGGTTCTTGAAAAGGTAAATGACTACTAGATGATGCCAGTTTATCTTTATACATAGCAATTTCTTGTTTCAGTTTTGTATTCTCTGCTACATAAGTATTGTTATTTCTAACCAATTTTTTTGTCTGAGCCTTTGTTAGTTTGGCAACATTTACATTCAATTCAGCAGTATCAAGTGGGTCAGTACCTTCAACTCTATGTATTATAAGAAGACAAAATGCTTTATTTGGATCATCAATGATTTGAGGCCTTTGGTGTGGAGGGTAGAGTGCCCATATCAACAAAGCTACTTTATCAGGATCATACCCAGAACATGTCTTAACCTTGTCCACAACTTCAATGCTTAACTGCACTCTCTTATCTTGATTTCTTTTGAAAGTATCAAAAATAATAGCAGATGTCATATCCCAGCTAGATACTAACATAACCCCTACCTCCTCTAATAGTTCTCTTCCCTTTTCTGGGGTCATGTTATCCATGGATTTGTCAATTTCTTTTTGGAGTTCATGCAACACTTCACTTTGTACCTCAGGGGAAATATCCTTCATCTTTTCCCTAGCCTTTTTTCCTTTGAATTCATAGAGAAATGTTTTAAACTCGGGGTTTTTTATAAAATATTCATTTGAGACAATTTTTTGGCTACCCATATGTCTCATATCCTCTGATAGTTCATCAGGGGATTCTATATTGACTGCTTCTCTGTCCATAGGAGGGTCATATTTGTCAATCACGGGTTCAAAACTTTGCACAGTCTCATTCTTGCCTTCTAATCCCTCATCTTCTTCAAAGCTAGTATCCATAGAAAAACTGATATCAAGTGTAGGTTGAGGAGATAGGTGACTCAAAGGAGTCTCATATCTAGCTTTTGTTTCTCTAAATTTTCTACCTTTACTTTTTAAAACCTTAGGTGGGACATCTACAATCAATTCTTGTTCTTTTGAAACCAGCATACTCAATCTGTCAATTGGATCATCTATTTATGGAAAGGCTCCTTTATAATTGGGATTTTGGGCTACCCTCCAAGCCTCAGCTATCATGACCTTATGATACAACTGTCTTCTTTTAACTGCAGAAGCTTCATCAGTATTTCTAATTAGATCATCATCTACAAATAGAACATGCTGATACTTCTTTAACTTCTGATTCATACTGACATGATTTATAAAGTGCTCAGGGTTAAACTTCTCCCTGGTATTTCCCCTAGGTAGCCCAAAATAATCTAATCTCTTTTCAATTTCTTCATACCCTTTCTCAAGAAAGGCAGTAAAATCCCCAAAACACAGGGTACCTAGCATGAAATAATGCTTATTGTGTTTCCTCAAGTGCATGAAATCAAAACAAGCCAACTACCTAACAATCTCTAAATATGTCAGTCTATCAGGGCAAGTTTTTGGGAGAAAAAATGGTGCTCCTTCATATCAAAAACTCTGATCTTTATACAATCCCTGTATACATACCAATCACCCCAATTGTGATTGATTTTCTTACTCTTATCCATATCCTTAGGCCTGAGAAATCTTTGTATATCAGGTGACAAATTATAACTACATGGATGACCAAATAGAGCATATAAAGGCTTTACAAAATATTCTTCAAAGTATAGATAATGTGATCGATCACATCTGCTATCCTATACAATTGTACATATTTGTACTGGCTTGATATCTCCCTTTCTATCTAGATCTCTAACCCTAAGAGATTCATCTCATAAACTCAAATTTTGCCCTTGATATAACACAAGATGCATAAATAGAGAATAATGCTTAAACCTAAAACCCCTCTTGCTCTCCTTTATAGCTTTTAAACTATTATGAATATCATTAGAGAGATATTCAGCATAGTCTGATGTTCTGGCATCTGGGCTTTATATATTAGCAGCTAAAACCATTGGATCTATATCCTCATATGTAGGGGCATCCAAACCCAATACTTGATAGACAGAATAATAGGTATATCTGAAATATGGTTCAAACAATTCAATCGAATAAGGGGGATCCTCCTCTCCTGAAAACACTCTGAGCTGATTACTTTCATCCTAAGGCCTGTGAAACGGTAATCTCCATCTTTTATAGGTGTTACTCAGATTCTGGTATTCATTTAATAAGTCCTTGATCCTGAATACCATATCAAAGCTCGTGTCTAATTGAAAATCCATTGAGATATAATCCTGGATGATAGGAATAAACCTTGACCCATCCTTTAGCTCAATCATACGGGTTTGAGGGTTATAGTTATCTGCAAACATTTTGAGCAATTCTACATTTACAAACACATTTGGCACTACTAACTTCCCCAAGTTCATCCTCCATGGATTAGAGACTGGTCCGTGTCTATGCATTTTCTTGTAGTGGTATATAAATAGGTCATATCCTCTAATGGGGGTCCATGAATCTCCTACATGTCTATTACTATCTTTGAGTTTTTCAGCACGTGGATTCAATTGGGCATTTCTTCTAGATCTCTGCCCAAACCCCGAGCATTGTTCTACCAAGTCTTGGTTTAGATGTCTATCTTATGTTTTCTATCTCTTCTTAGGGTTTTCATTCCTAGTTTCCATGGTTTCATGTGTTTATGAATTCGCAATTGAAGTGTACTCTATAATCTCAAAGTTAGGTCTGGAGTACTTACTTGGACAAGCTTTCATTGTTCTACAACTTGTCCTTTTCTATCTTTCGTCTCCTCAATCGTCCCCGCATGTTAAAAATATTTTAGAGATTAATCCTTTCATCTCTGGTTCATTGATGGCATATATGTGTCAAATGCAATATTGATTCAAGAGCAATTAATTCATTTGAATTGGGGGTTGTTTGATAGATATCTAATAGTCATGTCACCAATTTATCGGAATGGTCACCCTTTTCCTTCCTCAATATTATTTCACCATTCATTGGGGTATCAAAGTGACCTCTGATAATGTCATATCGATACCATTTTGTCCTGTCGATATCCTTTTATATGTTATAGAACCCTTTTTATTTCCTTTGAAAATACCCTTTATTGTTGTATCGATGAGACCAGAGATTATGTCCCTTCGATATCCTCATGTCCGCTCGAAATGCTTTTATACTTGGATATCGTTGTATCGACGGGACACATTTAAGTGTCATGCCGATATGTATCAGTCCCTTCGATGTGCTTGATGTTATCAGGGTATCAAAGAGACATATGATTTAGTCTTCCCGATATCCTTCAATCTCTTCGATATATTTTATCTCCTTGATTTTTTGATGTCAGCAAAATACAAATTGACTTTATCACATCAGGCTATCGGGGAGACCTTAAAGTGAGTCCTCTTGACATGGTATTCTCCTAGCGATATTTTGCTTTATGACTTCTAAAGGATCCTTAAGTCAAATTAAATAATTTTATTCTTTTTGGAGGGTAATGGTGGGGATGTTGCGGGATTATTAGGGTTAGGGCATCAATTGAGCAGATTTATTATTTTGCATTTTGCAATACAAGTATGGGAAGATGGTGGGAATAGGTTATTTTGATTTAGATTAATAGTGAAAAAGAACATACATGGACCAAGAAATTTGTGGCACTTAAGGTTATGTAATAGAATTTACAGTTGATAGTTAAATTGTATAACAAATTTTTTTATGATCTTTACTAAGGTTTATTAGAATTGTTGCATGTTTTATATCATTGGAATGACATATTAGCTGTAACTTTTTTAAAATTTTATCATGGTATGTGCACTTTGATATGATGTAATATGATTATGTTTTCATTTCATATGTTGTAATATTAGATATATAACAGAAAAATAAATTATTGCATGAAATAAATAATAACTTTTCATTTTAATTTTTTTTTTGCAGAACACGGGTCTTCTAGAAGATCAAGATGATTCTCATGATATAGATCTAGATTATGTTCGTTCTAGTACAGATCACATGGTAGAGGATGATGATGATGCAGATACAGAAGACACCACGATGGTGATGACGACAGTGATGATCATGATGATGATCATGATCACGATGGTGATGATGATGATGATGAGGCAGTTGTTGGTAGTAGCCAGTGACATTCATGATCATATAGACTGCATCATGGATCATTGTTGATATATCATTATGATGCCTCTTTTCATGGTTACTATCATATGTATCATTTTCACAGCCTGTAGTACCATATTAATGAGTTGTATCATAAATTTATGTATCATTTTGACTTATATCATTTGGACATGTATCATCTTGACTTGTATCATTTTGAGTTACATAATTTATCATTTTTACTTATATCTGTTATCACCCAGTTTTGCACCCTTGCATACAGCTGTGAAACCTCTGCAAACTGGAGTAACATGGGACTGATCTCTAAGTGTGGGACTTTGCTAAATGAGATCAGACCTCCAAAGAGGGCTAGCTTCCTCTATCTAAGCCTAATGCTCAGAGAAATTCATCTAAACCTAGTGCTAATGCTTGTTGGGAAAAGGGTTAGAAGAAATGCTGAAAAGAAATGTTGAAATAAACTAAGTGATACACCAGATTTAAATGTGTTTGGCTGCAACTGAATAGACACAGTAATAATCTGATACTGGAAAGACATTACATAGACCCATATTAATTTTAGAGAGGTCTAGAAGAGCAGACACATGCCAAAAAAATAATAAGAGAGAGGCAAAAATACTAGTTTATATTGATCATAGAGGCCAAATAGCCATTACAAAGAATAGCCCAGAAGAACAACCAACCACTATACATCTGATTTTACATGTATATATATCATTTCATTTTGGCCTCAACCCCTTCCCATCAATTTCGCTGATGGGCTATGTATTAGAAAATATCTCTGCCTGAAGGGACGTCCACCTGCAAGAAGTTATGGCACAAAAAGATCTGAAACTGGGCAGATAGAAGATATTTTCTAGGTCTTCAATGCAAGCTACATAGTCATCAATTTGTAGCAATAAATGCAACAAATATTTGCGTTTGAATATCAAATGTCACTGTTGAAACATCGCGCTGGCCAAAAACATGCAAAGCCAGATCTAAAAAATGAAAACTAGAAAATCCCCCCCAAAAACCTACTCAAATGAAAGAGGAGGCAAAAATATGTACTTTTGCCTCCTACAGCATGTCAAAATTCACTGAAATGGGGAAGATACAGGCGGTCAAAGATCTGGTCAACTGCCTGTATATATCACTTTTGCATCTGCATGTATATCAGCTTCTAAAGATAGCTCTGAATCTGACTTTACATGTACAAACCCCTTTGTATGTATCTCTGCTCTTTGGCGCCAAAAGGCCTCTGCAATCGCTCCAGAAAGATGCATTTGAAATTGCTTTGTATATGCAAGAGCCTTTGTATATGCATTCGCCACTGCCACATGGCACCTCCTGATTTGCTGATGTACCAAAGCTGAGACCCATCGCTGAAGAACTGCACCCTCCATCAGCGTTCGAAAAGACCCAAAAATAAGCTATCGATGCATCATGTCTGGCCAAAAACTCCCTTGCATATCAGCTTGTATATGCAAAGATACAAGCAAATATACAAACAACTAGCACAAGCAAATGTGCATTTTGCCCTTTGTAATTGCGACTCGCATATGCATACAATCGCCCTTGTATATACAAGTCACGGACTTCAAACTCTTAAAAAGCATATGGGAAACATTTTGAAATCTGGGTTGTATCTAACCTCCTTTGTATCTGCAAACATACAAGCCGCGGACCCCAAACTGACCATTAACTGTATTTGACTGCTCTGTCGGGTCTGACCTGTATCTCTGATCTTTGTATATCACTAACTTGTATATCGCAATATACAATCGCCCATATACAAGGCAGACCTGAAAAATTTAATAAAACAAGTTAAAAATGCAATCAGGTCCGGCTTGTATATAAATGTTTGTATATCGGCTTTGTATGTGAAAACATACAAAGCAAAATATACAAGTCACTGTAGCAAATGTATCTCTGGCGAAGGTCTCTTGTATCTCTGATATACAATCGGCCTTGCATGCGCGCGGGCCCCACCTCTTGCACATTCGGCCTTTCTATGCTTCTCTGTATCTTTCACATGTATATTCAAAACATACAAGCGAAATATACAAAGAAACATACAGGGCTGAATGTGCATTCCACTGTAGCGGATGCACTTGCATGTTTGAAAACATTGTACCCTTTCGTTGCATGTACAAACATACAACACAAAATGCACTTGAAACCCGATATACAAGAGGGAATATTCCTGTAATGCATCCCTGCAATGCATCTCCTGCTTTGTAGATTTCTTTCCTTGTATATCTCCATTGTATGAGCCAAATATACATGCAAACCCAATATACATTCAACGAATATTCCAAGGATCTGCAATGTATATTACATCCTTGTATCTGCCCTTGCATCCTTCTAGTGAATGTATATTTGCTTGTATGTTGAAATTACAAAGGCAAACATACAAACCTTCCAAACATACAAAAGGGGAAACTTGAAGAAAAATGCGATAGATGCACAATATACCTTGTATGTCTCACTTGCATATCATCGATATACAAACCGGGAATATTCCCAGGGACCTGCGGAAGATTCCCAAAATGTATATGTCTCTCCTTGGCCTGATATACATTCAGAAAATGCATAAAACCTAATTTTTTCAACATCTTCTATGGCCGATGGAGATCTGCAAGCCTGCCAAATGAACATTTGAACTGTATGTTGACCCAAACTTTTGACCATGAATAACTTCTTTGTTTGGCTGAATTTCAGGGTGCTGTAAAAAGCAAACCTGCCTATTTTTTCAAGCTCTTTCCAATGGTAAGGTTCTTTAGGCAAGGCTTCTTAGGAAATTTGGCACTTTTGCTTTATAGGGACCTTAAAGAGGGATTTTCACGGAAAATACCAGGTGGACTATTTGGCTCTGAACAGAGGAAAAAATAGGACAACAATATCATTTGTACATTTATCATTTAGACTTATGTCGACTATTGGACATGTATCATTTTGACATGTTATTGATCTACTGGCATATTTGACTTTCACTTGTTTTAGTTATATATGATGATGATCTTATCAATATTGACTTGTCAATTTATACATGTTGAAAGTCGTCGATGATTTTTGGATGGATATTTATTATGTATGATGATTTTAATTTAATGCTCAAGATGGATGTTCTCAAATTCAATTAAATTATAGATATTTGACTCATTTGTTTTAATTATAGATGATGATCATGTTTAAATTATTATCTTGTTATTATGCATAAACATTAATTCTCCCATTTGAATTAATTATCATGTTATTCCGCCTTGTGTGATCGATGCCAATTCCTTTGGGACAAGACGTTCATCCAACACTTCATTCATTGATACATTGAAGGGCATTTAAGGCATTGTCAGTCAAAATTTTATAAATTTCACTCGCCTTATGAAATTGCAATTCATATTTTTAGAATGGAGACTCCTATTCGCTCACTAGCAATAAGCGACAGGTTGCTTTTCTGGGCCAAATTTTTTATGCTCGGTTGTTTGGAATTTGCAAAGTTTGTTCAAATTTGTTTATTGAAGCTGTGAAGATGGTGTTGGGGCTATGTTTCCTTTTGTTTGTGGATCGATATCAAATTAATACAGATATGACCTCCCAATTTCTTGTGTCATTGTTGGACCTGGGAATGCAGAAAGTAGACGCATTGGTGTGTTTGAGGGTGACTTTCAAGGACCATCTCCTTGGTGATGATGTTGAAATTTGTGTTTTTACAGATCTTATTAATGGAATTCTGAAAGCAGGGGATTTGCCAAAACTTCTAGAACCTAATGCAATGGTCAAATGCCTCCCCTTCCTCATAGATCTAGTGGTTGGTCAATAGTTGATTACACATCACATTTGGGCCTCTAGGGGGAGGGATTTTATTCAGCAAGCAATAGGCATGATTCGAGAGGATTCTCCACTGTGGATCCAACTGTTTGACATTTTTGTGGCATCAGATGAATTGTATCAACCTGAGTAATTTTGAAGTTCTTTTTGGTGTCTGCCATTTAGGTTTTTTTTTATGGCACATCTAGTCGATATGTAGAAATGTAATTTTTTGTATAAGTTTTGTATAAGCATGAATCTATGCAGTATATCCAGAGAATGGATAGTTTTGTATGTAAACCTTTTTACATAATATCAATATATGTGGGAACTATAATGCCTTTTACTGACTAAAAAAAAAATTATCTTGTTATTTAATCATATGAGTTAAATAATTAAATTGCTTACTCTATAATCATATGAGTTATTTAAGAGGCATGATATATTTAACTAATTAAATTGAAATAAAACATATTAAATCAATAAATGTAAGCAAAACAAGAAGAATTTTTAGAAGCAACAATGGAAGCCAAACTAGAAGCAAACCAGAAGCAATCTTGGAAGAAAAACTTGGTGTTATCTAGGAAGCAAAAACAAAAGCAATTCAGGTAGCAAACAAAGAAGTAATAATGGAAGAAATTTTAGAAGCAACAAAAGATGCAATAATAGAAGCCATATTAGAAGCAACAAAAGACACAAAAATGGAAGCAACAAGTGACGTTATATCGAAAGTAAAATTGGAAGCAAAACCAGAAGCAAAATTGGAAGAAAAATTGGAAGCAAAACCAAAAGAAAAATTGGAAGCAAAAGTGGAAGAAAAAGTGGAAGAAAAAGTGGAAGAAAAAGTGGAAGGAAAATTGGAAGGAAAAGTGGAAGCAAACTTGGAAGCAAAAATGGAAGCAAATCTGGAAGTAAAAATGGAAGCAAAAATAGAAGCAAAATTGGAAGCAAAACCAGAAGCAAAACTAGAAGTAAAACTGGAAGTAAAATTGGAAGTAAAACCGGAAGTAAAACCAGAAGCAAAATTGGAAGTAAAATCAGAAGCAAACCTGGAAGCAAAACTGAAAGCAAAATTGGAAGCAAAACTAGAAGCAAAACCGGAAGCAAACCGGGAAGCAAAACTGGAAGCAAAATTGCAAGCAAAACTGGAAGTAAAACTAAAAGCAAAAGTAGAAGCAAAACCGAAAGCAAACCTCGAAGCAAAACCAGAAGCAACACAAGAAGCAAAACCAAAATCCAAACTGGAAGCAACAAAATCTGACGCTAAATCCGGTGCTAAACCTGACACTAAACCTGATGTTAACCCGGTGCTAAACCCGATGCCAAAGTGAACACACATTTTTACACCGAGTTTGGTGCTGGCAAGAGTGTCCAATTCATGAACTCAAATGCACTAAAATTTGGCACTATTGTAGGCGCTAATTGCTTGTTTTGTTGTAGTGGATTTATAGATATTTGATGATAAGTAGTCAGATTAACCATTAGAGTTTTTCTTGTCAACTTTGTGTGATGCAACACTCCATTAGTATGCTTGCCTTACACCAAAACCCATAAATTTATGAGTGGAGTTGAAGAATGTATTCCTAATGCAATTTGGGTAGAATATGGATTGAAAAGAAGCTTTTCTTTAATTTGTAATAGTGAGGGGGTAAATTAATGAGCCTATTGCCTAATGCACTCAAGAATTCTATTAAGCACTTGAAAAGGTAAACGTTATGCATAGAACCTATCACAATTATTTGTTAAGAAATTATTTGTGGGGATTGGATCCTTCATTTTCTGCACGTGTAAGAGATACACTGGGAGTGATCATGATGGAAGATGCTTTTCAAAGAGCTCTAACATTAGCCCAATTAGGATATGATTGCACACAATGAATGTAAAATCATACCTATTGTAGTCCACTCGTAAATCAAATGGTTTATCAACCAAACATGTATGGAATGCAACCAAGCAATTACCTTGAAGAAGTTTTAAAAGAAAATTTTCATATTCAATAACAATTTTTAACTCCTTATTACCCAAAAGGAAATGGTCAAAAGCTACAAGTAAAACCATTAAAAAATATAAAAAAATTGATAAACATGGAACTAATTGGTATACATAACTTGTTCCCACACTATGGAATTATAAGGCTAGTATTTATTCTCTCATGGGGTATACACTTGTTGGCATTATGTTTTGTCATTGATGTCAAACTAGTAAAGGTGTGTTTCAGGAGTTGATGTTGATCATGCAAGAGTTCACATGGTTCACATGCATAATGCATGTTCATGTTCAAGCAAGTGAGGTTTCATTCATTCATGCTCCAAGGATTTTCAAAAGGTCACAACTTCAAAGATCATCAAAGGTTTATATGTTGTTGATTGCCTACTTCTGATGCAGAGGCATCCACACTATAACCTTCGCATATAGCATGGATGTCTGCAGCCCATCCTCATCATCATCATCATCACCATCATCATCATATTTCGCTTTACTCTGTCAGCATCATCATCATATTTCACCTGCCGACCGATATCCTCTTGCCGATTACTGTTCACCTCCTCCGCCTGTCGCCTATCATCATCATGATACTCAACGGGCGCGAACATCCTCCTGTTGCACTGTTCATCGGGCGCCAAACACTAGCGGCATCATCATGATATGCGACACCCCCTTCGTCAGCAGGATATCCAATATCCGGTTGCTCCAAATATCCTGATGACGACCACTTCAGCACATTCCCTCCGATGCTCCGCTAGCCGACGACACAAGCAACAGCATCATGATATGCTTTATCCGGTTCTCTCGAAACCTCCTGATGATGTTAACACAACTTCCTGCCACGGACTTCCGCCGATACCTAAGCACTTAACGACAGCAGGATGAACTCGCGTAGGGGGGATATCTCAATATCCTGATGACGATGACGTCATATCCTGATGACGATGACGTCACCCAATATCCTGATGACCTCTTCAACACTTAGTCAAAAAAATGAACTTTCACTCCCGCATCAGCTAGCGATACGCGGATGATGGGCATTCCCGGGAGATGATCCTGACGGCGATATATACGCTGAGTATATATCCGACTCAAAACATCCTGATGCACTCGCAACATGCAAACTTCAACAGTTTCATGACCCGATCTTCTACCTGATGCCGATGCACTCCTCCTCGGCTCCTCCTGATGGTGATCACCCCGACGCACTTGCACTTCATGCAACTAACCGCATCATGCCGATCTCCTCTTATTCGGATGATGATGCCTAACGCGACTGCAGGATATTTGCAGAAATATCCTGATGATGCCGTCTTCACGAACTTTCAGCTTTAGCGGATTTTCACTGCGCTGATCCGCCGAACCTCCTGGGATGACTCGATCCACTTCCAGGGTGATCTTCCACACTTTATCAGCTCGACCTAGCACATGCCCATGCTAGGGTCTTCAACACCTCTTGACGGCGAACCTGCACACCTGCATGTAAACAAACAAACTACAACCTAACCTACTGTACATGACCATTCCACCGATCAGACGGATCAACCAGTGGAATGGATCAGTAAATCCATGAAACCTCTCAAACCAGCAAATCAATTTAACAATGGAATCCAACCAGAGAAAGAACACAAACAGGATCACTTTATTTGATTTCAAAAGATGCAATACAATGATCAATCTCTCTCTCAGTCTCACTCTCTGCAACCTAGCTCGATCGATGATATCTGTCTGTCTATCTATCCAATATCGACCGATCCTCAAGCTTAAATAGATTTGCCTTCGAGTACTACTGACCTGACTCCAAGCGGCTGGGAACTTTCCAAGCGGCTGGGAGATCCAACCAGACCCTACAGCATGACAGCTGTTCTAACAAACTTAACTAAAAATAGTAACAGCCTGGTCAGCATGATCTTATCATGATCAGCTTGACCTTATTACATGCATTTGGTCTTATCAGACCTTCTTGGAAACACAAACAAGACCTAAAACTACTAACTGCCTTATCAAGACCAGCTGTCAGGTAGGTGCTCCTGCACCATACTTCCCAATAGAAAAGAACTCATGTCCCATGAGTTTAGTATGTGGAAATCCTCCACCTCTACACTTTGCCTGTGCAATGTTCTGCCCTGTTCCAGCTTTGTCCTCTGCTGGCTTTTGACTGCTCCAAGACTTCTGAACTGTAACTTGCTTTCTGGCAAGTAACTCCTCATGCCTGTTGATGTAGGCCTTTTTCTCACATACCCTGTGTTTGCCAGGTTGTCTGACCAGAACCTCTGTCTGAACTGCCTCTTGAACTGCTGCAATGTTCAACTCTATCTGCCTTTCAACTTTTATAGGACAAGCAATAGTCCCAACTATGACAACATCCCTGTCATTCTTCTGAACTGGTTGCTGTGTGCAAACCTGTTTCTGAACTTGCTGCTGACCCCTGTCAGTCACAACTGAAACTTTCTTCAGCTTGTTGTCTGTAACAACTTCTTTCCCTGCAGTATCCTTCTCTGCTTTCATGCCTGCTCCTCTAGGCATCTGCACAAACTCCTTCTTTCCCATTAAAATAATTTGGACTGCCTTCTGTACTGCAGCTTTTGCCTGCAATGGCATCAACTTAATAATCTTCCCATCCTTCTTGATGGTGTAGGTATTAGCATACCCATCATACAGTACCCTTCTGTCAAATTGTCATGGTCTACCCAACAGTAGGTGACAACATTCCATAGGCAAAATATCACACAAAATTCTATCCTGATATGCTCCAATCTGAAAATCCACATATGCCTGTTCAGAGACAAAAAGTGATTGACTATCACTCACCCAAGATGCCTTGTAAGGGTGTGGATGTGGAATCCTTTCCAAATTCAGTTTATCCACCATCTCCTGAGATACCATGTTGTCTGTTGAACCAGTGTCAATGACAACCTTACATACTTTACCTTTGATTCTCCTTAGCATCAGTGATTCTCCACTCTCTGGATATCCATAATTATCAGGATCTCTGTTTGAACTCTGTGCACTTTCTTCTACTTTCTCTTCTTGCACAAGTTGTACTCTCTTGTCACTTGTTCTTTCATTTCTGGATGATGAACCTTTGTTTTCTGGACATTTGAAAGATGGATGACCAAACTCACCACAGGTGTAACACTTTCCTGAAAATGTAGTAGAACCTCTACCACCTCCAAATCTTCCTCTATTACCTTTCCATCCACCTCTGAAATCAGACTGTCCTTGTCCTTTACCAGTGTCTTCTTGACCCTCATTGGTTTGCTTTTGTGCAGGGGCTGTTCCTCTTCCCCTATGGTTTCCTCTTCCTCTCATGGACTTATCATGTCCTCTATTCATCTTTTCTTCAATCCTGATTGCCATTTGATAACAATCCTCCACATTCTTAGGGTTAGCTAAAACTAACTCATCCTGTATGTTAAATCTCAAACCAGCCAAGTACCTAGCCACCTTTTCTACCTCATTCTCATGATGACCAGATCTCATACTTAACTTATAAAACTCTTCAGTATATGTCTTCACATCCCTTTCCTTCTGCTTTAAAAATTGCAGCTTCTTAAACATCTGGATTTCATAATCCCTTGGCAAGAATTTACCTTTGATCCTTGCTACCATTTTATCCCATGAAGTGATCTTTGACTTCCCTTGTTTCCTTCTCTCAGATTGTACATAATCCCACCATACCAAAGCATGACCTCCTAACTTGGTCTTTGCAATCTTTACCTTCTGATCCTCAGCAACATCTTCACATTCAAAGTGATTATCAAGTGCAGCAATCCAATCTAACAACTCATCTTCATTCAAGCTTCCAGTATACTTGGAAACATCAACCTTTACCTTAGGTTTATCATTCTGCACTGCCTTTAACAGTTTTACAAATTTCTGGTCTTCAGCATCCAGATCTTCAGCTACCTCTTCATACTCTTCAACAGTATCTTCATCTTCTTCAGACTCACTGTCTTCCACTTCCCTTTTTTTGTTCTTTTCCAGGGCTGTAAGCCTGGCTTGAAGTGCTTCAGCAAGCTCCTTCATCTTCCTCATCTCTCTAGCATGTTTCTCCTTCATTTCCTGCAATTCCCTTGCAGTACCACTACCTTTCGGAGGCATTTTGTCAACCTCTCAATCTACACACAACACACAATTCAACTCTACCTCTGCCCTTTCGGTGACAGAATCAACACACAACAGCCCAGACCTTTTGCTGAGCTCTGATACCACTATGATGCAGAGGCATCCACACTATAACCTTCGCATATAGCATGGATGTCTGCAGCCCATCCTCATCATCATCATCATCACCATCATCATCATATTTCGCTTTACTCTGTCAGCATCATCATCATATTTCACCTGCCGACCGATATCCTCCTGCCGATTACTGTTCACCTCCTCCGCCTGTCGCCTATCATCATCATGATACTCAACGGGCGCGAACATCCTCCTGTTGCACTGTTCATCGGGCGCCAAACACTAGCGGCATCATCATGATATGCGACACCCCCTTCGTCAGCAGGATATCCAATATCCGGTTGCTCCAAATATCCTGATGACGACCACTTCAGCACATTCCCTCCGATGCTCCGCTAGCCGATGACACAAGCAACAGCATCATGATATGCTTTATCCGGTTCTCTCGAAACCTCCTGATGATGTTAACACAACTTCCTACCACGGACTTCCGCTGATACCTAAGCACTTAACGACAGCAGGATGAACTCGCGTAGGGGGGATATCTCAATATCCTGATGACGATGACGTCATATCCTGATGACGATGACGTCACCCAATATCCTGATGACCTCTTCAACACTTAGTCAAAAAAACGAACTTTCACTCCCGCATCAGCTAGCGATACGCAGATGATGGGCATTCCCGGGAGATGATCCTGACGGCGATATATACGCTGAGTATATATCCGACTCAAAACATCCTGATGCACTCGCAACATGCAAACTTCAACAGTTTCATGACCCGATCTTCTACCTGATGCCGATGCACTCCTCCTCGGCTCCTCCTGATGGTGATCACCCCGACGCACTTGCACTTCATGCAACTAACCGCATCATGCCGATCTCCTCTTATTCGGATGATGATGCCTAACGCGACTGCAGGATATTTGCAGAAATATCCTGATGATGCCGTCTTCACGAACTTTCAGCTTTAGCGGATTTTCACTGCGCTGATCCGCCGAACCTCCTGGGATGACTCGATCCACTTCCAGGGTGATCTTCCACACTTTATCAGCTCGACCTAGCACATGCCCATGCTAGGGTCTTCAACACCTCTTGACGGCGAACCTGCACACCTGCATGTAAACAAACAAACTACAACCTAACCTACTGTACATGACCATTCCACCGATCAGACGGATCAACCGGTGGAATGGATCAGTAAATCCATGAAACCTCTCAAACCAGCAAATCGATTTAACAATGGAATCCAACCAGAGAAAGAACACAAACAAGATCACTTTATTTGATTTCAAAAGATGCAATACAATGATCAATCTCTCTCTCAGTCTCACTCTCTGCAACCTAGCTCGATCGATGATATCTGTCTGTCTATCTATCCAATATCGACCGATCCTCAAGCTTAAATAGATTTGCCTTCGAGTACTACTGACCCGACTCCAAGCGGCTGGGAACTTTCCAAGCGGCTGGGAGATCCAACCGGACCCTACAGCATGACAGCTGTTCTAACAAACTTAACTAAAAATAGTAACAGCTTGGTCAGCATGATCTTATCATGATCAGCTTGACCTTATTACATGCATTTGGTCTTATCAGACCTTCTTGGAAACACAAACAAGACCTAAAACTACTAACTACCTTATCAAGACCAGCTGTCAGGTAGGTGCTCCTGCACCAACTTCAGAATGTGGCAAAGAACAGGATGTATGTTGATCAGGATGTTGTTGCAGTGCAGGTGCTTAGTTGTTTGTATGATGCAATGCATATGTGTTATGCTTTATTATTTGACACTTTACGCATCAAGATGTTTTGTTCATCATGATCAAGATAAGAGATGTTCATGTTGAAGCTCATGCTTGTAATCGTGACATATAGATGTTAGAGCTTATTCACAATTATGGTCCAAGAGGTTTTATGATGTTGTTCATATTAGAGTTGAGGAGTATTGGCATGTTTGAGTTGTTCATGTGTGCTTCAAGATTATCATAAGACTTCATGTGTTAGACAGCAAGGATGTCATTGCTTTAGGTCCACAGGATCATCAAAGGATCAAGATATCAAAAGTGTTATTCTTCATCTGTCTCATGTAAGGTACTTCATACTAGTTCATCATATGGTGTTATGGAGTTGAATTGCCCTCACTTGATAAGCGTGTTGTATTGAGAATAGGTAAATATAACATTCATATTTTGATAAACTTGCTATGTTGAGAATTATGGACATGGAGATCTATCATGAGACTTGTCTTGTATTTATTTCATGAGAGCCTTTGTTTTAGTTGAATATAATTACTCCAAGATGCATAAAGTATCTCAGATCATCATTTTGATCTAGGTTAAGGTTTGATGTATTGAGGGGTTTAGGGAACAAAAACCCTAACTAAGGTTCTTAAGGCACTTTGTATACACTAAAACTAAAACCGTCGTGCACTTTATCTATTTAGTCGGTGACCTTCTACAGGAGGTAACTAAGGTTCTTAAGTCACATCTTATGTGTGTTGTGGTCGTGAGGTGACCAGCCCTATCACCTAGGGGAACCGATAACAACAAGTTTGATTTTTTAAACTACTGCGAAGTTAAAAGACAACCCTCGATCTCAAAGCGGCAAAAGGAGATCAACGAACCAGATTTAAAATTGATTCAAATTCCAATGTTCACTCTTCATTGTTGAATTTAACGGGCAATTAGAATAGATGAAGCCCTTAACCATTTTTTATGGTTTTAAAAACTGAACTAGGAGGGCCAGGAAATTATATATCTCTCTCAGTATGACAACTCTGTGTATGCTAGATGATGATATGTAATATAGAGAACTATATTTATACATCTATGTGCAGATTGTAATGGTTGCAGGTGTACATTGTGGTTTTGATGGATCAAAGTTAAAGTATGCCTTCAAATGTATCAAAGAGGGTTTTAACAAGAAGATATGAAATTGAAGTAGCAGGGGATTGTGAGTGTGGGATTTGAAGTATGAAAGGAATATTTACATGATTTTGTCTCCAGGAAATATTGAAGCTTGAAGTTGTATTTTGTTTTATACAATCATTAAGAAGTTTCATTGTATGAATGTTTGAAGGATGTGTTGAATGGATGGAGATATAAGATATTGAAGCAGTTTGCAAAGGATAATATATGTCTTAGTTGTGAAAGTTTTGATTTTTTTATGAGTCATAATGAGAAGTAATGAGTCATTAAGTATACTTGTATTAGTCATATTGATGTAATGGTGTTATAAGGACAGTGTTGTAATCAATCTCATGTTTATGTTCAAAGGAGTGATAAGGAGAATGTGTATGTATGAGTTAAAGATAGACTAATTTCATGAAGCTTATGGAAAACTGAGTAGTCCTTAGTACTCTGTAAATCATCTTGGTCAGTAAAACATTAGGGGTTGGTGCTCCTTGAAGTAGGTGCTTCTAAACTAAGTGGTCAGTGAGGCCTTGAGTGATTAGAGTGGGTGCTTCAATATCTGATTGGGAGTGGGTGATCCTATACTTTTTACCAACTTGAGGTATTTGTACTTGTCAGTGAGGCATTCATCAGCCAATGAGGCTATGTAATTGGTGATTTTATTGGTTAAGCTAGTGAGGTAGTTTAGAGTGGTTTTTCATCCCTATGAGGGTTTTCCACTCATGGAAAACTTGTGTTATGGTTCATGTTGTTTATATTTATGTGTGTGCCCTAATAATGTTTATAATCATGCTTGTTCACATGTATTTGGTAAATCCTTGAAGTTTCTCTCATTCTCTACTTAGTAGATCAAAAAGTGCAAAAGGTTTTAAAAGTTTATCTCAATGTTGTCCTATACTCCAGCAAGTGGTATTAGAGCATAGGTTCCCTATAGAAGTCTAAAAGGCTTGGGTAGGTCCTGATAGTGGAGTACCATGGGAAAGTGTAACAGAAATAGAGAAAAGAAAGATGCCAAGCAAAAGGTTGAACAACAAACCCTAGTCAAGTCATGTGAAGAGTTATTGCATGAGCCATCCCTGAAAGTTGACACAAAGTGTGATAAAGAAAATGACTTTGTTGTTTAGATTGATGATGTAGAAGGAGACCTCTTTATGGATGAAGATGGACATGGGTTTGATGAAAATGATTGTGAAGTTGATTTAGAAGGTGAACTCTTGTGTGCCTTAGATCAGATCAAGCATCTTAGAATGGAGAATTAGAGATTAGAAGACCAACTTCAACAGGAAAAAGACTCCAAAGAAAAGGTATGTTCAGATTTTGCAAAAGTTTCTTTTGAGTTTGAAGTGGCAAGAAATGATATTGTAGACTTAAAGAGTCATGTTGATGAATCTAACAAATTGATTGTCAGTCTAAAGACTAAAATTGAGGAAGCCAAAAGAATAATAGATGTAACAAAATCAGACCTTGAGGTGAAAAGAATTGAATGTCTAAAATTAGAGGCAGAAATTGTCAATTTGAGAAAAGATTATGAAGGTCTCAAGGTTTTGTCTAAGAAATATCAAGAGTTTGAAGAAAGCACAAACAAGTTGTATGAAATGTTGGGAAAACAAAAACACTATAAGGACACCCAAGCATAGGATATGAGGAAGGATAGTATTCTAAGGCAAGATTTAGATATCTAAAGAGAAGATAGACTTGAGTTTTCATGTTGCCGCTCTAGAAGATCAAGGGGGAAGGACAATCAAGTCTACAAGATCTCTACCCACCAAGAAAACAATGATGTACAATTACTCTCAATTACATGGTTATTTCTATGCATGTCATGTTTATGGTCATAGGGCTAGAGATTGTAAAAGAAATGGTTTTAGATGGAATAAAGAGAAAAAAAATTATAGCTGGTCAAATCAGGACTACAATAATGCTTGTTATAATTGTAATAAAGTTAGCTACCTAGCAAGAAATTGTTGGATGCATGCAAGGTATGTCAATAGAGACTCTCACAGATTGCCTAAAAGAAACTATTATTCTCTTGGTCAAGACTATAATACTTTATGCTATAGGTGTAATATGTTTGGGCACAAAACATAGTGGTGTAGAGGAAGATTGAGGAAATCATATAGAGATTGCATATTCAAGCAAAAGCAAGTAAATATTCTGGACAAGCAAAACAAAGATCCTATACTAGTTTGGAGAAGAAAACAAATTCAAGGAGAAGGAAGTCCTAATCTTGTGCATGCTACATAAGAGACATCACAAACTACTTGAGACACAGCATAGAGTGAGGGGGAGTTATCCAATGTTTTATCTCCAATCCCCAAAGAGTTTTAGCAGGTTGCTTGGTCATATAGGAAGCTTGGTTGAAATGCTTGTCATCATGCTACAATTATTTTTCAAAGGATGATATGAATGTTGTCAATTTGTATCAGTCATATTTGTTTTTTCATTGATCACTAAAGTTGGGGCACAGTAGTTTTATGACAACAAATTAGATTTCTTTATGAAGTTTTTGATGTCAGACAGTAGTTTATGGTCAAGAAGGTTATATTAGATAGTGCATTGAATAGGGTGTTTACATTGATATTGATTGGCATATATTTGATACTCATGTTGTTGTCGAGATGGAAGAAGTCAGAGTGCTTTGAGATAGTGAATTGGAGATTATTATGTCATCATATTTTTCATGTATTTGTCAAGGTTTGAGTTTGTTAAATATGTTCTGCCATAGATAGAAGTAGTTGACAGTGTCTTCTCATAAAGATCATAAGTTGAAGATTTGTTGTTTGGTTTTAGATGATGGTTCATGCTTTTATGGCATATAGTATGTTTGAAGCAGACTTTGGAGAAGTTCAGTCATGGTTATTAGACAATATTCACTATGTTGGAACAGGGTATGGTGTCTATAAAAGTATATGGTTGACAGTCTGAATGATAATGGATCAGTCAAGTGATTGCTTCTTTTTGTTTCTTCGTTATGATATGATGTTGCAGAAGGATTAGTGCAAAGAGGTGTCTTTGTTGACTAGATTATTCCTTAGCATAAGAACTATTGCTATGACATCCAATTCAAGTTAATATTCAATGTTGCAATTACAAGTTCCCTGATTGACATGACTGCAAAATATAAGTTCTTGATGTTAAGTTTTGTAATGATTTTGTGATAGTGGTATTATCACTAAAATATCTATGGTATCTTGATTTAAATGATTAGTTCAGTGATGGAAATGTTAGCATCCAAAGACAATCATATTGTGGAAATTTTGACGACTGATAAAATTTTACATCTCATACCATGTTGACAGTTTGCTTTGCAGTTTGACAGTGATAAAAGGAGGATCTATCTATATCAAGTTGAGATGGCAGTGGTTGTAGATGTCTCAAGATAGGGTAGTGATGATATCCAACTTGGAAGCTGATGATCAGTTGCAGACTTCTTCATTCATAGTAGTTCACAGATCTCTTCATAGCATAGCAGGATGCAAAGTTGGATGGTCATTGATCAGACTGGTTGTCTCATCTTCAGCACTGATTTGCAAAAGAATATTGGCCATTCAGGACTTGTGTTCCTTTTATGACTTGCTTCGTGTTTGTGTGGTTGATACAGGAGTTCTCACATGCATGTTCAATAACAGGTGTCCTCAGTTTGACATTACATCTTGGTGTGATAACATTTTTGTGATAATGATGCTTGATGACAATAAAAATGCAGCCCTTGTTTTGTTGTCATTAGCAGACTTGCAAAGATTGTAGACCTTGTTGTTGATGGAGAATGGCAGGCTTCAGAAGATGGCAGTATCAGACATTTTGTTGATTGGCAAGTGCAGATTAATAACAGACCTCTAGTTGCAAATCCTTGACATTCTTGTCATGTAGTGTTAGCAGTAGTGTGTTGTTGGTTTTGTAGATGACAACAACGATCTCTTGATAATGGACAGTATGAACAATTTTGATGTGGTTTAGCAGAACCCTTTGATGATGGAGGTGTAATAATGTTGACGGTAACATATTTTAAAGAGGGATTGGTTGTGGCATACTTTAGTGCTGTAGACTTTCATGTTGTAGACTTTGCAAGGAGTGTAGACTTTTTGTATGACAGTATATGTTTGTTAGTGGTTGTCTTCTTTTGACAGTGCAGACTTTTCATGATAGTTTTTTTTGTTGTATGGATGCAGAACTTCCTTGATATGTGCATACCTTCCTTGTTTATTGTAGTGTTTGTTGTAGACATTCTAGACAGTCTTTGCAGGTAGACAAGACATTTTTCATGGGGTAGTAGTGTCTTCATGCAATATTCATCGTCCCATAGTGTCAAACAATTCTTGGTGCTGATGTAAAATAGTAGCACATCTATATGATGTGGATGTGGAAGGACCTTGATCAGACTTAATGTTGATGTGTGCAGTGTGATATGAGCATGGTGTGCAAATTTCATGGCTCTATAATGTTGTCATAGTGAAATTAGTGCAAGGATAGAGGACAGTGAATTTGTTAGTGAACTTCTGATGTTGATGCATCACTTAAAATGATGACATTGGTGCAGTACTTCGATTGATGGCAGTATTCAGTAGTATTTATATGTTTTTATGCAAAAGTTCGTGATGGTTGTTGATTCAAAAGTAAAGCAGCCGTGTTGATTTCATAAGATGTCAGGAGAAGTTTTGTGTAGGATTCATGGTTGATGGAATAGTATGTCAAAGAAGTTTTTTTTAAAGTTGCTTCATGCTAAGGTGGTATCATCTTGTTAAGAATACGTGAGTTAGGGGAGTATGTCTTCTTGTATCAGATAGTGATGGGTTCATTTCATGCTCTGATCAATCTAATCCATCTTGAGATGACTGTATGCTTTGACAGTATTTTGCATTTTGTATTTGCCTATGTCTCAGGAGAAGTTTTTCTTTCCTTTGTAATTATTGTCAAAGGGGGATAAGTTGACATCATTTTCATTTCCACAGGGGAGAAGTTGACATCAATGCCAAAGGGGGAGTTTGTTGGCATGATGTTTTGTCATTGCTGTCAAACTAGTAAAGGTGTGTTTCAGGAGTTGATGTTGATCATATAGGAGTTCACATGGCTCACATGCATGATGCATGTTCATGTTCAAGCAAGTGAGGTTTCATTCATTCATGCTCCAAGGATTTTCAAAAGGTCACAGCTTCAAAGATCATCAAAGGTTTATATGTTGTTGATTGCCTACTTCAGTATGTGGCAAAGAACAGGATGTATGTTGATCAGGGTCTTGTTGCAGTGATGATGCAGGTGCTCAGTTGTTTGTATGATGCAATACATATGTGTTATGCTTTATAATTTTATGCTTTACACATCAAGATGTTTTGTTCATCATGATCAAGATAAGACATGTTCATGTTGAAGCTCATGCTTGTAATCGGGACATATAAATGTTAGAGCTTATTCATAATTATGGTCCAAGAGGTTTTATGATGTTGTTCATATTAGAGTTGAGGAGTGTTGGCATGTTTGATTTGTTCATGTGTGCTTCAAGATTATCATAAGACTTCATGTGTTAGACAGCAAGGATGTCATTGCTTCACGTTGCTTCAGGTTCACAGGATCATCAAAGGATCAAGATATCAAAAGTGTCATTCTTCATCTGTCTCATATAAGGCACTTCATACTAGTTCATCATATGGTGTTATGGAGTTGAATTGCCCTCAGTTGATAAGCATGTTGTGTTGAGAACAGGTAAAGGTGACATTCATATTTTGATAAACTTGCTATGTTGAGAATTATGGACATGGAGATCTGTCATGAGACTTGTCTTGTATTTATTTCATGAGAGCCTTTGTTTTAGTTGAATATAGTTACTCCAAGATGCAAAAAGTATCTCAGATCATCATTTTGATCTAGGTTAAGGTTTGTTGTATTGAGGGGCTTAGGGAACAAAAACCCTAACTAAGGTTCTTAAGGCACTTTGTGTTGGCAAGAGACACTATATGGATTCATGGTTGTTGTCATTGATGGCAACAAAGGTCATCCCACATATCCGCAAGTCATGATGTGTCTCTACCGGAAGTCAGAATAAAGAATGTTGTGGTCCGGTGAAGAAGAACAGAGCATGTGGCAAGGTCCGACAGATTGGTCCGGACCTCTCAGTGGAAGTGTCTTGGTGCAGTGCGGATTTGGGGAAGTCAAGAGGACTACCTTGAGTGGTATATTCCAAGGATTTAGCCTCCGGTGATGGACAAGGAAAAAGATATGAATGGTTGAGTACCGGATTCCTGAGAGACAGTGAAAACAGAGGAAGAACTGACTGGCAGAGTATCAGACTGCTTTCCGGATGTGTTACTATTGATGACAGAGGTTGTGAAGGCATGAATCATGTTTGGCCGACATGATTAATGATATCTACAAGTATATGCTTGATCCGCATTGCTTGGTGAGGAAGGATTCAGCCGACAGAATGAGAGTTTGTAAGAAACTAGACTGTTCCGGATGCCGACTAGAAAGGTGATGAAATTACTTGTGCGGATATATATAGAGGATGGATTTAGTTGTGAAATGTGTGTTAGTGTGGAGATAAAGGCGAATAAGTCCAGAGAAAGAGCAGAGATAGCAAAAAGGATCCGGTATGTGAAAGATAGCAGAATAAAGAACAGAGGAAAGATGAAGTGCAGCAGATCAGTGTACTGAGCCTAACCGGAACTGAACTCCAGCATATGCAGATGCTTCCAATCAGTTCAAGACTGTGATTCTCATCACTTTGTAGACAGTGTGTCTTCTTGTAGGCAGTGGGCCTCTTGTGAGCAGTGTGCTCGGGCAGTGAGCCCTAATTGGCAAGTGCCATTTTTGTAATTTCCTATTCTTCTAACAGAGAATAATTCTTGGGTTAATCACCCCGTGGTTTTCTCCCTTAACAGGGTTTCCACGTCAAAAATACTGTGTCATGTGTTTCTTATTTCATGGTTAATGTTTTGTGTTTGATTTTATGCTGCTTCAATTAAAAGGAAAGTTCAATAAGGGAAATAATTAGGATAACTGATTCACCCCCCCCTCTCAGTTATCAACAATTGGTATCAGAGCTAAGTTCCTCCTAATAGAGCCTAACAGCTTGAGGAAGATCTGGGATTTCAAATGGATGCATATGGTTTAAGGGAGCAACTCAAGACTGCCCTTGAGGATCTTGAACAGTCAAATTCTGAAGTCAGTGAATTAAAGGAAAGACTCAAACAGGCTGATGAATTCATGAGAGAATTAAAAGACAAATTAAGTCTCTCTATGAAAAAGAGAAAGGAGCTGCTTCAACAGTTGGCAAGACAAAGTGAAGAAAGCAATACAAATGAAGAATTGACTGAGCAAACCAAGTTATGTGAAAAGTTATCAAAAGAAGTCATTATGTTAAGACATGAAATGGAATCAGGAACTATAAAGTTTACTCAAGAGATTGAAGAAAAAAGAAAGGCTGAAGACAATCTAAAACAATCTCTTAAAGAAAAATCAGAAGAATGCCACCAGATGGACAGGATTATCAGACACCTTGAATCTGATCTTGAAGATGCCAAAGATAATGAAGGAAAACTTGAGGATCAAATTGCCTCTCTCAAAAGAGACCTTCAAACAGCAAATGAATATAAAGAGAAATTCAAGATAAGTTCTGCTCAACTTGAAGTTCTTCTTGGAAGTCAAAAGAGGACAGATGACAAGTATGGCTTGGGATATGAGAAAGGAGAAAGCTCCGGATCCGGTCAGAAGAATCTTGGATCAGAAAATCCAAGGAGCAGGCCTAGAAGACCTCCGGTAAGACAGCCAAATGCTCAAAGATATCCATCCTTCAATGGATACTGCCACAACTGCAACCACTTTGGTCACAAAGCAAATCAGTGCAGAATGAGAATGAATCAGAATAATTCATCCTTCTCCGGACAGTGCTTCAACTGCAAAAGGTATGGACACAAATCCCATGAATGCAGAATTATGCAAGTAAACAAATCATTCAAAGGTAGATGCTTCACATGCAATAGAATAGGTCATATGGCAAATCAATGCAGATCAAGAGGATATCAGTCAAATATGCAAAGAAATGTTATTTGCCAAATCTGCAATAGGTCCGGTCATAATGCTAAAGTCTGCAGAAACAAGAATCAGGACAAAAGAGGTCCGGTGTATAATCAGAATCAAGACAAGGGTAAACAAAAGATGAATGCGGATGAGGTTAGGAATCAGATGAGCAAGATTTGGGTGAAGAAAAGTTCAGAGAATGTAGAGGTTGGATCCGCACCAGACTCTGGTGCTGATATTTCTTCCGGAAATTAAAAAGTGAGCTCAGGCTCAGGGGGAGACTCAAAGAAAATCTTGTTCCCCTAGCCAAACAAGTGGTGCCGGATATGGCACAAGATGCGGATCAAAGGGTTTGTAGATATGCGTCTTGAGATACTTCAGTCAAGTTTTCAGAGGTCCGCATGGAGTTATGAAGAAGCTGTGATCGATCAAATAAGACCTGTTCAGGGAGATGCTCCGGTATGATAGAGGATTACAAAAAGGTCCGGAAAGATCCGAAAATGCACTATCTCGTTCTGCGGATTGGACAGAGTGTTTGGGATGCTCTTGTAATATGTTACCTCGATTTATTCATGATTGAAAGATCCGGATGATATCTTCAGATCAGAACCAATCCGGGATACTCCAAACTATCCAGACAAGGCAAACCGGAATGATGTAGGTGAAGCATTTATTGCAGACAGATATTAGGGTTCGCGGAGCAATTTAAGGGATTTCTCAAAGGTCATTTGCTCATTCTGCACTCGAGAAGAAGCGAAAAGTGGAGCTCTGCAACAAGGTTCATCAAGCACCAAGGATCTCCTGCCGAAGCTATTGCATAAAGAAATCAATTCAACCACTCCGTGCAAACCGAAGGCGCATAAGGTATTCTCCGTTTTTCATTACCTCACTGCAAATCTTTGAAGAATGGCTACTCCAAACATAGTTAAGATCTCTGATAGACCTCGCCCCTCATTCAAGAAACATCCCTACAAATCATTGGAGGTAGACCCACTAGGAGCCTTCTCTAGTGTTCCCCACGGAGTTTTACACACCGAAGACATTAGGGTTTACATACATGCAAACATTGAGGAATTTGGGGAATTCAAATTAAGAGACCTCTATCACAAGCAGCTGATTGACAATGCTTTTGAGCTTAAACCAGAGTATAAGGATATTCAGAAGAAACAATTTGAGCAATTTATTCATTTCCCCTATTTTGAAGAGGATGAATGGGTCCGGTATGTACTGAGCAGGATGCATGACAACTTTCTATGGCTAGATAGACCCTGCAAGATCACAAAAGAGGCAATTAGAGCAGTAACTGGCCTATACTCCTCCGGAGGAGTACCTATCCTCAAATCTGTCAAGAACAACATTGTAACTGAGGCCACCGGATCAAAATTTGACAAAAGGGCAATGACCATTGAAGACATCTCCGATCCGGATATCAAATATGCATCAATGATAATAGGATACAAGATCTACCACTCCAGCAGGGAGAATTCTGTATCCAGAACTGCAATATACACTGCTTATGAAATGTTAAGAAAGAATGCAGAATATGATCTCTGCGAACTACTACTAAGCCAATTAATGGAAAACATACAGAAAATCAAAAAGGATAAGAAGAATTCCTTTAAATATGGTACTCTTATTGTATGTCTATTCTTCTATTTCATGAATGAGCTACCCGGAACAAGTGGATGGGTATGGCAGAATGACAAACCTGTTGCAGTCCAGATAAGAGACTACTTGCATGGACTTGGGGATGCAAAAGCGAGAAATTCAGCTCTATGGGGATACTTCAAAAACTTTCAGAGCATGATGCAAGCAAGAGAGAGAATTCCTCAGTCTCTCATTGAGAAATACAAGGACTCAGTGTGCTTTATGGTTGACACTGATCAGTGCCTAATGGAGGCAGTGGAGCCAAGGACTGTCTGGATCATGCCCATGGGGTATGAAGTTGATGAACAGATAGTGGAGCTGCATGTTCAACACATGCTAAGTCAGCCCAAAGATCCTAAGGCAGAAAGGTTTGGAACCTTTGAGGAGCTGAGTGTAAAAATACATGTAGAACTCAGGGAACCTGAGATTAAAAGAAAGGTAAGAAAAGAAGTAGAGCACATTGCTCAAGGCCTAGGTATCTCAAAGGAGGCACTTGATGCCAACCGGGAAAAGAGGAGGAAGGCCGAGGAAGAAGAGAAAAGCAAAGAAAGTGCTCCGGTTGGAGCTCCCACCCGGACCAGATCAACAAAGAGATCTGCACCTCCCTCAACCAAAAGTTCAAAACCGGAAGTCCAGGCATCCGGTAAGAGATCAAAGGCAAAAGCCACAAGGGCTTATGGAAGCCAAAAGGATGAAGAGGAAACAGAATCAGATGAGGGAGTAAGAGAAGTAAAGAAACAGAAAAAGAAAGGATCCGGTAAGCCCTCCACAGGCCAAGACAAGGAGGAAATGGCAGAGGTAACTGTTGAAAAGCCCACTCTGTCACTAGAGAGCATAATCAAGTCGGTCACGGTGGATGGAAACCTTCAACCAATGACTGAATCATATGATGACTTCAGTGAGGCCGACCAAAAGACTCTGCAGGAGGCCACAGTGAAATATCTTAACATATATAATAAGGCTTTCATTGAAATAATATCTCTTATTCCTAAAAGCCTAGAAAAGGAAATGGAAGTGAGAAAGAATAATGCTCATGCTAAAGATCTTGAGATCCGGGAGCAGATAGCTATTCAGCTATATCCTCAAATTGATCCCAAGACCATGAACATTATCTTCAAAGACTGCAAAGATGAGTTCAGAAGCAAAGCCAGGATGAATCAACTCATGCTTGGCGAGACTGACAAAGTGGCCCAAGAAACAGAAGAGATCCTCCGGAAGGCCTTCAAAAGGTTCAATCTTCCTGTTGTAGAGGACTTAGGTGCAGAAACAGCTGCTGATCTGGAATCTTCTGTTCCGGAAGAAGTGAGCCCTGAACAGACAAGTGAGGACTTGGGACCCTCTGCTCCAGAAGAAGTGGCCCATGAACAAGTTAGCATCTCTCCTCCGGTTTCCCCTACAGTCTCCGGATCCAAAGAAGAAGAGCAATTACAGGAGAAGGAAGCAGTGGTGAAAGACAAAGAGGTTGACAGTTCTAAGACTGCAGAAGAAAAGAAACATCTGTCTCCGGCAAGAGACACTGCACAAACTGTTCAACAATTTTTGAGTAAAGAAACTTTAGAGATTGATGAACCGGAGCTTCTAAAAGGCCCATTTGATTTTGACTCTCTCTCTCCGGTACAAACAATGAAGATAGCTTCATTTGCAAATGCCAAGGCAAATGAAAAGCTCCTGAAGTCTCATATGGAAGACTGTGAGTTGATAGAGGCTGCCTCCGGAGTACTTGTGAAGATCATGCCATCAATCCAAATAGATCTGACAGCCTCCACTTCCGGTAATCTAAAAACCTTAGTCAGCAGTGTTGATACACATTTTGATTCTCTAGAAAAATCAGCTGAAGAAAAGGTCCGGAAGGAATTTTTGGATAAGAGATTTTCAGAGATATTAGAATTAATTTCTAAAGATAGGAAGATTGTAAGCATTGGAATAAGGAGCTTAGAGAATGCTCTTAAGGATGGCGGTGATATCTATAAATTTTGTATATCCTGGTCAAAGGCAACAGCAGCATTTGACAAGAAAATAAAAGAGGAACAGGATAAGCTACAAAGCTTATCTCAAAGTTTTGATCCTCTCTCTTCCTCTATAATAAATCAAGAATGCCAGACTATTGCAGTCTTGAACGAAATAAAGAATCTTGAGAAGGAAAGGAAGAACATCACCAACCGGATGGGAGAACTTAGAAGGATTATAATCCCTAAGTTGGAAACCATGCATGAGGCCATCAGTGATGCTAGGACCACCGCCCAAACAAAAGATCCGACAGATCTCAAGCGGGCAGAAGCGTTTGCATTTTTGTTAAGTGGTCACATTTCAATTTTGGACAGAATGAAGCAAAGTTGGGCTACCGAAATGATTCAATTACAGACATCCTTTGCAGACATTCTTCAATATATGTGAGTATGTAAATATGCGGCTAAGTATAAGAAATTTTTGAAAATTTTGATATGCGGACCCTACCCTTTGCCATTGATGTCAAAGGGGGAGTGAGGAGCAGTGAAAAATGAGGGATCCAACTAAGGGGGAGTTCCGGAAATTGTATATAAAGACAGAGCATCAGCAAAGGGGGAGCATAGTGAAAACACTTAGTCATTTTTCACTAAGTGTTGCCATCAATGCCAAAGGGGGAGATTGTTGGCAAGAGACACTATATGGATTCATGGTTGTTGTCATTGATGGCAACAAAGGTCATCCCACATATCCGCAAGTCATGATGTGTCTCTACCGGAAGTCAGAATAAAGAATGTTGTGGTCCGGTGAAGAAGAACAGAGCATGTGGCAAGGTCCGACAGATTGGTCCGGACCTCTCAGTGGAAGTGTCTTGGTGCAGTGTGGATTTGGGGAAGTCAAGAGGACTACCTTGAGTGGTATATTCCAAGGATTTAGCCTCCGGTGATGGACAAGGAAAAAGATATGAATGGTTGAGTACCGGATTCCTGAGAGACAGTGAAAACAGAGGAAGAACTGACTGGCAGAGTATCAGACTGCTTTCCGGATGTGTTACTGTTGATGACAGAGGTTGTGAAGGCATGAATCATGTTTGGCCGACATGATTAATGATATCTACAAGTATATGCTTGATCCGCATTGCTTGGTGAGGAAGGATTCAGCCGACAGAATGAGAGTTTGTAAGAAACTAGACTGTTCCGGATGCCGACTAGAAAGGTGATGAAATTACTTGTGCGGATATATATAGAGGATGGATTTAGTTGTGAAATGTGTGTTAGTGTGGAGATAAAGGCGAATAAGTCCAGAGAAAGAGCAGAGATAGCAAAAAGGATCCGGTATGTGAAAGATAGCAGAATAAAGAACAGAGGAAAGATGAAGTGCAGCAGATCAGTGTACTGAGCCTAACCGGAACTGAACTCCAGCATATGCAGATGCTTCCAATCAGTTCAAGACTGTGATTCTCATCACTTTGTAGACAGTGTGTCTTCTTGTAGGCAGTGGGCCTCTTGTGAGCAGTGTGCTCGGGCAGTGAGCCCTAATTGGCAAGTGCCATTTTTGTAATTTCCTATTCTTCTAACAGAGAATAATTCTTGGGTTAATCACCCCGTGGTTTTCTCCCTTAACAGGGTTTCCACGTCAAAAATACTGTGTCATGTGTTTCTTATTTCATGGTTAATGTTTTGTGTTTGATTTTATGCTGCTTCAATTAAAAGGAAAGTTCAATAAGGGAAATAATTAGGATAACTGATTCACCCCCCCCTCTCAGTTATCAACACTTTGTATACACTAAAACTAAAATTGTCGTGCACTTTATCTATTTAGTCAGTGACCTTCTGCAATGGGTAACTAAGGTTCTTAAGTCACATCTTATGTGTGTTGTGGTCGTGAGGTGACCAGCCCTATCACCTAGGGGAACCGATAAAAACAAGTTTGATTTTTTAAACTATTGTAAAGTTAAAAGAAAACCCTCGATCTCGAAGGCAACAAAAGGAGATCAACGAACCAAATTTAAAACCGATTCAAATTCCAACGTTTACTCTTCATTGTTGAATTTGATGGGCAATTAGAATAGACGAATCCCTTAACCATTTTTTATGGTTTTAAAAACTAAACTAGGAGGGCCAGGAAATTATATATCTCTCTCAGTATGACAACTCTGTGTATGCTAGATGATGATATGTAATATAGAGAACTATATTTATACATCTGTGTGCAGATTGTAATGGTTATAGGTGTACACTGTGGTTTTGATGGCTCAAAATTAAAGTATGCCTTCAAATGTATCAAAGAGGGTTTTAACAAGAAGATATGAAATTGAAGTAGAAGGGGATTGTGAGTGTGGGATTTGAAGTATGAAAGGAATATTTACATGATTTTGTCTGCAGGAAATATTGAATCTTGAAGTTGTATTTTGTTTTATACAATCATTAAGAAGTTTCATTGTATGAATGTTTGAAGGATGTGTTGAATGGATGGAGATATAAGATGTTGAAGTGGTTTGCAGAGGATAATATATGTCTCAGTTGTGAAAGTTTTGATTTTGTTATGAGTCATAATGAGAAGTAATGAGTCATTAAGTATACTTGTATTAGTCATATTGATGTAATGGTGATATAAGGACAGTGTTGTAATTAGTCTCATGTTTATGTTCAAAGGAGTGATAAGGAGAATGTGTATGTATGAGTTAAAGATAGACTGATGTCATGAAGCTTATGGAAAACTAAGCAGTCCTCAGTACTCTTGTAAATCATCTTGGTCAATAAAACATTAGGGGTTGGTGCTCCTTGAAGTAGGTGCTTCTAAACTAAGTGGTCAATGAGGCCTTGAGTGATTGGAGTGGGTGCTTCAATATCTGATTCGGAGTGGGTTCTCCTATACTTTTTACTAGTGAGGTATTTGTACTTGTCGGTAAGACATTCATCAGTTAGTGAGGCTATGTAATTGGCGATTTTCTTGATTAAGCCTGTGAGGCAGTTTAGAGTGGTTTTTCATCCCTATGAGGGTTTTCCACTCATGAAAAACTTGTGTTATGGTTCATGTTGTTTATCTTTATGTGTGTGCCCTAATAATGTTTATAATCATGCTTGTTCACATGTATTTGGTAAATCCTTGAAGTTTCTCTCATTCTCTACCCAGTTGATCAAAAAATGCAAAAGGTTTTAAAAGTTTATACAACACTGATTCACCCCCCCTCCTCTTAGTGTTGTCATGTACTCCAACAAAACTTTATTTGTTGGTTTTATTACTAAGGCCATTATGCCTCTAGAGTTAGAAAATCCCTTTGTTTGGAGTTTCCCTTTGTAGCGGGTGATCGCACAATAGTGGGTTACACTTTTTGGCCAATGTTGACATTGAAATGACCATTTTGAAAAAAATCTTCACTTTCGGACACCTATAGTTGCTAAACCGTGAGGAATTTGAAGATGATGTAAACTAGTGATTTGTCACATTTTGTCTGTAGATTCTAAGTATATTTTTTTAAAAAAAATTGGACTCAAATTGTATTTCTTTTTCCATCTCCTTCAATAACTAATTTTTAATAGTAAACACCATTTTTAAAAAGTGATGTGTACTATGTAAAACATAACTTTTTTTTATGAGGGATAAAATTCTAATTTTTTTGAATTTAGATTTTTAACTATGATATCTAGTGGATGCATTTGGTTTTATAACGTTTTATTTAATATTTTGATTTTAATTAACTTTTGAAGTCAAACCAATTACAATTTAGATGAAGGTGTACTATGTAAAGCATAACTTTTTTTTGTATGTATTGGAATTTAATTTTTTTTTTGTTGGATCAAAGACATGAATACCAAGAGGATAGATATTTTTCATAATTTTTTTTGGTAATATACTATTTTTCCACATGTGTAGAATAGAGAGCTTGATTTTTGGTGAAAAACCTATGTTTAATTAAACTAAAAAAATAATTATAATAAAACCACAATATATCAAAATTATACTTGATAGAAATCTTGTTTCGAGCGCTGTAATCCTCCAGATGGGTTTGTCAAGTTGCTTCCATTTTGATCCTCAACCTGAGTTTCGAAACCTAAAAATCTGCATAAATTTGCAGCAGGAGAGGGGCAAGGGCAAAATAAGGGGGTTCAATTGAATGGGTGTTCGAACGACCCCCCATGACCTGTTCGATCGAATTGAGGTTCGATCAAACCCACATTTGATCAAACATACCTATTTAAAAAGGAAAAATCATTGTAGGGGGGTTCGATCGAACCCCCCCTTTTTATTAATAAAAAATCATATCAGGAGGGTTTGATCGAACCCCCTCAATGACATGGGTTGGCATAATGTTCAATCAAACCCAAGAATGGGTTTGATCAAACACCTCCGTTCGATCGAACCTGGTCTTTCCTTATTTTGGAGGCACGAGCAATTTTGTCTCGTCAAAAAAATTGTAACCCACTATTGTGGGATCACCCTAGCATTATTGATGGCATTGCATATAGAGGATATAAATTACATAAAATTGAAACATTAGATGAAATAAGAGTCATTGCATTAGACAACCTTTGAGTATATAAAAAACAATTGAATAAAACTTGTACTAAAGGCATGATTCATAAAGATTTTTAATTGGGTGACTTGGTCCTTCATGGTAATCCTAAAAACCCAAATGATAAGAAAGAGTTGGGTATGTGCAGGATCATGATGGGCCAAACTATACCTCTAAGTGGCAATGAAAATACAAAAAATCAGACTTTATCAAGTTCATGTAAAAATTTGAATGGATTATCTACACAATTTGAAAAAGATGTAAGAACGAAATTTGTAGAGAATTGAATCTAGTTTATAGGCTACTATTTTTTTTAAAACTAAATTTACTTAGTGAAAATTGAATATTTCAATGAATAGCTATTAAATTTTTTAGAAAAAAATAAAAAGTGGGTGTCTGTCCAGCCAACCTAACTATGAGTAAAAATATATATATTTTTTTTAAACTTTCAAAATAAGTAGAGGACTCATGTCTGGATGTGACACATATTTATTTGAAATTTTTTTCTAATAAAATAATTAGTTATGATTTTTTTACTGTGACTTTTTTTAAAAACTAAAGTAATTTTCCAGCCAACCTAACTCGATAAAAAAAATTGAAATTCAATTTTTTTTAACCTATAGCCAGAAAAACATAGAGTGTGACGCAAGTTTCGGATCTCAAAAAGGTGAAATGGTTTGAAAGTTATGGATGTTTTTCAATTAGTGTGTCCATTAGGATTTCAGAGACACGGTATATAGAAAATTATTAATAATTATTTAATAAAATGATAACCAAACAAATCTTATATTTTTAGAAAGCTAACAATTTTTTCTATAAACCCTTTTCGTTTTATCAATTTTGCATTAAAAAAAATGTTGTCAGCACGAAGGGTGAAGTTTGAAGAAGAGACTGAAACATGAAAATGCGTTAGAATCCATGAAAAGTCAACAACCAAAACAGATATCCGTCTTGCTTTGTACCAAAGCAAGACGGATATCCATTTTGCTTTAGTAAAAACAACTCAAAACGGATATCTGTTTCCTTGATCTATGAAAAATTTTGTACCATTGATTTTGGATGAAGAGAAGCAAAATATTTGAAACATCGAGGCAATAATACAAGAAGTTAAAGTTAGTTGGTCATTTATAGGTGTATCTATTGTTTCATATCATATTACACATAGAATTCTAATTAACAATCTAGTTTCCTCATTTGGGGGAACATTTTTTTATCCGTTTCTAATGGAAATATTTAGTTAAAAATTGGTGGCTCCTTGTGAAAAGTATGGGCTCTTATCAAGCACGCATAACCAAGAAGGTTGATATCCATTTTTCTTACATGTTTGTTGATCACATCTTATGAAACAAATGTTGCTTGGTGATAGTGCTAGGTTTAGTGAACAATATTCTCAAGCTTATTGCAATTTTTACACTTGTGACCAAATTTGGTACCAAACCCTTTCGCCTTTTCAATTAATCCTAATAGTGTCATCTCACTCCATGTAAATCAAACCAACAGTAGGACCATGTGAATGAGATTAAGGATAGCCTTGAAATATGAATCTTTGTACTGTTGACTATCCTTTTAGTATGACAATCCTTTAGGATCATTGTACCCAGGTGCAACAATCCTTCAATCTTCTTTTATTTATATTTCTTTCTTCTTCATACACAAGATTCTCATGCCTTGTAGTCATGACAATCCACAAATCACCTAACTGTCCTTAGTGAGACTATATCTGATTTTGACAGTGATAGTCATCGTCCATTCACAACTCTCCTCTTTAACATAGATACCCTTTGCACATGTTTTGACTTCATGATTTTCCTTTTGTATGTTGTATTATAGTATGAAAATACTATGGCCCCTTCTTCATCCTCTTGTATAATGAAATTGAAGGTCGACACTTACAGTTACTCTTCTTTATTACTTGGTGATAATGAATCCCTAATCTCATTTTTTATTGTCTTGAAGCCAAATTTACCACTGTTGAGACAGTTAGAGTTGATTCTTGATCATGAATATTGCGAATTACTTCAAATATCCATGGACAATTTCAATTGTGTTTCTTAAGACACCCATGCCTTGACTATCCCTTGATGTTGGTCATGATTGTGCTTGGATGGCACAATAGTTCATAGTTAGATTTTTGCCACTAAAGTTTTCTTTTGACAAAGTCGTATTTGTAGTCCACCTTTTGATGATGTTCAAACAATATAAATACTTATTCTTAACATAAGCAATACATTTCTCACAAATACCAATGCATTCTACTCATAAGGTTCATGGCACCATGCCTAAAGGTATGATAGTCAGCAGTGTACTATTATGGCAGCCTATGGTTGGTTTGACAATCTATAATAGTGATAACATTCATGCCTAACAGTCCTTGTCGTTATTGTCATAATATATTTTACATTTGAGGCCTTGTCTACAACATACAAAGTTTACCTTTCTCACCCATACCTTTAGTATATAAAGGACATTGATAGGGAATTTTTAATTTCCACTCAGTCAGTGCAATCTAGGAGATGATAGATTGTCTAAAGTTGTAATCTATTTCCATTTACACTTGCCATAACTACAAATGCTTAGTGTTTATTCTCAACCCCGGTATATGAATACAATGTGACCTATTGTTCTAATAGGCCTATAGGGACAAAGAGGTGATAAAGCCTTTAATTTTAAACGTGACATGGTTTTGATAACTTCCCATATTGGTAAGGTCCTGGATGGCAATCCTTTGATGCATCTAATTGTAATAGGTGTTATGATGGTCCTTGGTATCTTTTCATTTCTTTCTTGAATGGCCTGCAAATAAGACATAAGACCTATTAGATCCTTCATAAATAAGAATTCTCATACATTATATTTAAACTTAAACTCCCTAAACATCCATCAATCCATCCATTAATATCAAAATGCCATGAATATCCTATGATCAACCATTCTAATTCTTAGGATAGTCATATATTGCAATTTTGCTTCTCTATACTAAAATAGCCCAAGGAATATCTACCCTTGAATTTGTATTTTAACAATCTAATGTCTTTACAAATAACATTGAGCCTTCTTTTGGGACAACATTTTTGCCTTTACAAGCTCCTCATTTGATGATAGCCTAAAATAGAATAAGTTGATAGTCATAACATTTTAGCATATAATGGGAAAACCCTAAAGTGTGATAAAGTCTATACATTATCTATTCCCATCCATGTCACGAAGCAACTATTCAAATGCTAGGCCAACATGATTTAAACAATCATAAGGGCCAACAATCCACTCCATATGTATGGGAAAAGGACAACTCTTGGATCCCATATTAATCATGTTCGCATGGCTGCTAGCATCTTCAAGTGAGTCAATAAAAAAATTGAAAGCCTCAAACTCATACACTTAAAAAAAATATACCTAATTATAAATTTGATATGCATGAATAAGGAAGTCCTCATGCAATACAAACTAAAATGTGTCATATTTAGACATGTCATCAAGTTGAACTACATCATGTTGAGACTCGTGTTTACTTAAGCATTACAAGTCACTTGCCTCTTTGCATGCTTCAAAGTTCCAAACAAAGGACTCAACTTTAGGTGTAGCAGAGTCCTCACCAATGACTGATTTACATGGCCTTCAACAAACTAAAATTATATATCATCTTTATGCTTATATGGAGGCTATATCATCTTTACAATTGTATGTCCAGGCTCTTTAGGAGTCTTCACAAATGTGTCCAAAGTAAGATTACTCAAATCAAATAATGGCTTATATCCAGAGCTTTATTAAGTTGATACCTAGGTGGATTAGTGTGTAAACATTCAAATTAGATGGTAATTCACAAGTTTATAGAATAATAAAATGAATCCCTAGTCTAGAATCCAAATGTACATAATAAAATAGATATTTGTTTTGTAGTAGCGATATGGACATTGCAGAGTGTCCATTGGCAAAGAATTGGGATTTAAGAAACGGATATCTATTTTGAAAACGGATATCCATTTTGTAAATGCAGAAAAAAGACAAAAGGAATATTGTTGGGCCCGACATCCGCAACCAGAGACCCTTTGTTGTCAAAATACTCATGATTTCTAGCTTTGACAATGAAAGGAATATTTTTATGCACTTTTGGAGACACAATTTTCATGTTACAATCATAAGGGTGATATTTTTGTTCCCCTAATGGGGAGCAACAGTCGTCATAAAGCAAAAAGGAGGAAAGTTACATTGGAGGAAATTGAAGCAATTAGGGAAAAAGATAGGGAAAGGAAGAGGATTGGAAGAGTGGGTTTGGTGGATGCTCATCAAGGTGAATCTTCTTCTTTACCATCTAATGACATGCAAATTGAAGATGTTAATTTTGATTATAATGAAATGTTAGATAAGAATGAAATTCACCATGATATTGCAAATGAAAATATTGAAAAATGTTATGAAACACCTATTCATAATAGAAATACCATGGACAAAGAAGAAGAATAAAAATGAAGACGTGCACTTGAAGAAAGTGGATATGAACATCATGATGTTGAAATTGCACCACATAATCCATTTGTTGATAAAATTGATCAGGTTGATAACATGGATGAAACAAGAACAATCAATGTATCTCCAAATTTCATAAGAAGAGAGGATATTTGTCAAGAAGAGAATAACCGTGATGAAATTGGAAAACACCCAAGAACCCCAAAATGGTTACTTGAAATTGATGAGAACATAATGGAAAAACTTGAAGGCAAGAGGTCGTCATGAACGGTTCGATTGTGGGCTACAAAACTCTTCAATGAATACTTTGAGAAGAAAACATTAACCGAACAATGCCAACTTTTTGTGCAATTATTAAAGATGTACAAAATGAGACCTTTACTAAAGAAATTAAAGATTCGGTTAAACAAAGTGTCCGATCGGAATAAAATTATTGTTAGAAGCCTTTTCAATGCACTCAATTCTATTGGAAAGACTAGCAAGGAGAAAGATAAAAGAGTTGCTCGTAGAGTAATAACAACCTCAATAGTAAGCAAACAATTAAGAAATGCTCGATTAATGAGGCAAACTTGTGTTGACTTAAGATTGAATCGTAAAACATTGTCAAAAGCATTAGCATTAAGATCAAGGCTAGATAGTCCTCTTGCCAATGATACTTGGGCTTTCAGTGGTAGGCTTCCACGAGTTGACAAGAAGCTAATTGATAGCACAAAGGAAGAAATTGAACAATTTTGGCACACTAAATCTAGGGCATCATTGAATGCAAAAGATGTTGTAAAGTTAAGAATTGGTGATAAAGACCGCACACCACATCCTATACATTACTTGGAATGTAGCCAAACAACATTGTACAAACAATATTGTGAAGCTCACCTAGGTATGACAATCTCACAAAGAGCATTTCAATCTCTTAAGCCATTTTATTGTGTTCCTCTTAAAGTTCGTAATACATGTTGTTGCAAATACCATGTAGAGTTTTCTATGTACCATGAATTATTATGCAATATTTGTTCTACTTTGCACACTAACGAAATGTTACAGGAGTGTGGTGCAATTCAACTACCAAAGTCATCTAGAGACTTATTGGATTTATTTCTATGTATTAGAGATGATGATTGCATGTTCTACAAGAATGATTGTTTAAATGAAAAGTGTTTACAATGTGGTGGGTTATCAAAGTTTGTATCATGTTTTCATGAAGGCAACAAGCATGATTTTGGAAAGAGAATGGTTGAGAAAAAGAGATATGAGACAGTGAAATACAATTTGAAAAGTGGAGGTGAAGGTTCTAGATGTGAGCTGATTGTAAGAGAGGTAAGTATTTCTGATTTTATTGATGATTTTAAGAAAAATCTTTTCTACAAGTATGTCATACATAGCCATAGGTCTCAATGGTTAGATCAATAGTCCAGGATGTGTAAAGACTCTTTCCCGATTGGAACTATTGTCTCTGTAGTTGATTTTGCAGAAAACTATACATTGCAGCCCCAAAATGAAGTTCAATCTCAATACTACAATTCTATTCAAATTTCTATTTTTGTTCACATCACATATAGACATGCCCCCAAGAGTACAGAAAAGAATAGGAAGATTGTCAGAGAATACCATTTTTACATGAGTGATGATCGATCTCATTCAGCAGAGTTTGTGCAATATTGTTTTCAACAATTTTATGGGTTCTTGCAAGAAAAAGATATTAGAATGGATCAACATCTCATTTGGTTAGATAATTGCACTGGTCAATTCAAGAATGCTCGTAATTTCTATTGGTTGAGCAAAATGCATGTAGAGAAGGGTATACCTCATATTTGGAATTTTATTGAAGCCGGGCACAGAAAAGGTGAACATGATGGAGCAGGTGCATGCATGAAGAGATCTCTTTTTAAAGAACAACTAAAGATTAGAGGTGGTTCTACATTCAGTGATGCAGATTCCATTGTTAAGTGGTGTAACTATGCATTGTCACGAGGAGTGGCTCTTGATTCTGAAGTGCGCAGGTTCTTTTGGTTGGTTGATGATGGGATAGCGATAGAGAAATTGGAATGTCAGAGAATCAATGAATCATCAAAGATGCATTCATTTCGAAGCTCAGATGTAAGTACATGGACTATTTGGACATGAGAATTAGCTTATTTTTGTCAAAGTTGTATTAAATGTGATTGGAACAATTGTGAGTCAAGTGAGTGGGTAGATGCATGGATTCCACAATATTTAATCCCTTTATATGAAGGTCAATCATCTTCCGTCAATGACATGGAGATCTCATTTGACTATGAACATCTTTCAGACCTTGTACAACTAGGTCATGTTTATGCAGTTGTTGTACCGCATGGAAATGAAGAGAGGTCAGACTAATGGTTGGCACGATGTGTACAGGGAAAACAAAAGCTAACACAACCTATGATAGATGATGATGGGTTCACATATCCTACAGGATCAGTTGTTATTGCTAGGACTTGGTTACGAACATGTATGATTAAAAAGAATGGCATCCCGGCCTTTGAAGACTTTGAGAAGCATAAAACCATATTGATGTATTCTCACCTAGTTGTAGCAACAAATGTCAAGTTACCAAAGCATCATGGAAAACCAAAATCAAAAGAACTATGGACAATTAGTAATGTTGATCATGAAGCAATATTGGATACTTTGAAGGTAAGAGATGACCCCTCAGGTACGCTTGACTAACATTTAAACTTCCAGATGGACAGGTATGACATTTTTTTATCTTAACTTGTTCTTGTTTTTTCTATTTTTTAGAATTGTTTTATTAAAAATCTTGTTACTTCAACTATAATGCATGCTTTTGACTATACAAGACTGCGAATAAAATTATTTTACATGGCATTGTAGATTATTTTGCATGGCATCGTAAATTATTTTGTATGGCATCGTAGGTTATTTTGACTATACTCGAGGTATGATTTTTAGTTCTCATTTGTATTTCTTAATATTGCACATTTGTACCTTTTCTACATAAGGCATTCCATGAGATGACATGTATTTGATGTCTTTTGCCGAATAGTTCATGTGCCTTGTCTATGCTTTCACATATTACATACATGTGTCACATGGCAATTGCAACTACAACATCTGACAAAATTCTCATTTCTTTGAGGTATTCCACCAAATAGTTCATGTGCCTTGCCTATGCTTCCTTACTTTGCATTCTTATAAAAGTCCTATAACAGTCATAATTAATCTTCACACTAATCTTGATAGTAATCTTGCCATCATTGTATTCCATGAGATGACAGTCCTATAACAGTCCTATACATGTCTACTAGGATAGTTTTAACTACAACAATCCTACAACAATCCTAAAATAGTCCTAGAACAGTCCTTTAATAAGTGCAACATTTAATGTACATATTTATGATATTCATGTTTACTTAAATTTGTTTGTTCATGCTTCTCACAGGACGTCACCTCCCCTACCCATCCAGCTCTACAGAAGAAGAGAGACAACAAATGATCAAGAGGGATCACCAATTGGTAGTAAGTGATTAATTACTTATGTCATGTTATATATTTTGAATATTAAATTCTATATTAATGTGCATGTTGTTTGATTGTATTAATAGGTGGAAATTCAAAAATCTCTATCGAGGAGGTCTAGTCGATGAGCGATAGAGGATGAGTCATTGACTGGTTCACCATCTTCATGGCCTAGCAAGAGCCATAGATTATTTGATAGCAATCCATAGGAGATTTTATTTTGGGACTTTTTGTTACATATGCCTATTTGGCTTTGTAAACATACTTTTGTATGTTATCGATGTATATCGTTGTATATACCCATATGTTTTTATTTGTACATGCCTATATGGCTTGATATATACACTATACATTATTTTCATGACATTATGCATATATGTATATATAAGATCCTAATTTGGCACAAGTAGGGAGAATGCTTGCAAAGGTTATGGAATTTGGTTTTAAACATTCCAATTGTATTTGCTTCAAAGTTTCTAAAGCCTTTTCAAAAAATCCATTTTGTGCATATCTTGCAATCATTGCATTCCATGAGATAGCATCTCTTTGAGGTGTCATGCCAAACTATTCACATGCCTTGTCTATGCTTCCACACTTTAGATTTACACCCGTCAATTGCATTTTCTTAACATTTCCTTTCAATCCTTATCAAAAATTCCATTTTGTGCACATATTGCAATCATTGCATTCCTTCATTTACAACACATAATTAAATAAGAAGATGCATATTTACAACACTTAAGAATATGTAGTAGTGTTTCTCATGTCACCAATACTATGTTTACATCTTCACATACATGGCTTACAACATGTGACAATATGAATGATAGAGAATGTTTGCATCAACATGATGGCACAACATGAACAAATTGCATGTTTGCATCAATTTCATTGGGTCAATGATTGAGAATGTGCCAACTTGAACAATATTTTTTATTCTTCTCATCAAGACCTTCATGAAATGATACATTGGTTTCTTGATATTCAATCTTGCATTGGAGATCTTCAAAGTGTTAAAGATGTTTGAAGTGATGAAGAAACTTGTTATTTTGATGTATTTCAACTCTAAACTTCAACCTAGAAGTGAAGGCACTAATCCTTGATCAAACTAACCTAAAAGTGTGCCTTGGTACTTAGGGTGCTAGATTATGATTGATCAACCTAAAATGTGCACCTAAGGCTAGATAGTGAATTGGAAGGATAAAATGCATCATCAAAGGAGTTTATAGTTATTGAAGGCATCAAATGATGACTTGGGTGCACATCTACCTCTCTACACCATCAAATGTGCACCTAGATTAGTGAGGTGCCACTTCATATCTCTATGACTTTGGATATGCGCCTTGATAACAAATACAAGGTGCCAATTATTGAATAAACAACCTAGAATGAGTACCTTACTATTTGAGGTACTAGTTCATGCTTCTAGAACACCAAAAGTGCACCTAGATGTTGAGGCGCTAGCTCTTACTCAAGCAACCTTGAAAGTGTGCTTTCACAAGGAGGTTAAAATGTATTATCAAAGGATTAAGTTGAATCAAGGAATCATCATTGAAGACAAGTAAAATATGATTGTAAATGAGGCACACTTTTCATCATCTCTAACCTCACAATTGCGCCTTCCATTGGAAGCTCATATTGTGCCTAAAGGAATGGTACTGAGATATCATCCATGTCAATGATTGAGAATGTGTCAACTGGAACAATATTTTTTGTTCTGCTCATCGTGGGGCCGAACAGACTGTGCCAACACATCAAGGTGGGTGGGTAAATGCCAGGGGAGGTCTCATTTTTTGCACCAAGCATCCCAATCATTTCAAGCAAGAGGCTACCAGCAAAGTCCCTTAAGATCCCTGAGACCAAAAAACTGCCAAACTTTGACAGAGCAGTTCTCAGAATTCATGATAGCTGGGAATGTTGTGTTTGGACCTACAGGTGCATGTGGGGTCCATCCAAAATAACCTCTTTCATTTTTGGTCAACTCCATTCTGTTTGACCGTGTTGAAATCAAACGTATTGTTGTAAAATGCTTCAATTTGATGCAATGGAAAGGTGCTAGGTGTGACATTTTTCATTCCATAGCTCGTGGGGTCAAACAGACTGCGCCAACGCATCGGGGTGGGCGGGTAAATGCTAGTGGAGGTCTCATTTTGTGCGCCAAGCATCCCAGTCATTCCGGGCAAGAGGCTACCGGCAAAGTCCCTTAAGATCCCTAAGACCAAAAAACTGCCAAACTTTGACGGAGCAGTTCCCAGAATTTGTGACAGCTGAGAATGTTTTGTTTCAACCTACAGGTGTACATGGGGTCCATCCACAATAACCTCTCTCATTTTTGGTCAACTCCATTCTATTTGACCGTGCTGAAATCAAACATGTTGTTGCAAAATGCTTCAATTTGATGTAGTGGAAAGGTGCTAGGTGTGACATTTTTCATTCCATAGCTTGTGGAGTCAAACGGACTGTGCCAACCCGTCTGAGTGGGCAGGTAATTGCTAGTGGAGGTCTTGTTTTGTGTGCCAAGCGTCCCAGTCATCCGGGCAAGAGGCTACCGGCAAAGTCCCTTAAGATCCCTGAGACCAAAAAATTGTCAAACTTTGACGGAGCAGTTCTCTGAATTCATGATAGCTGGGAATGTTTTGTTTGGACCTACAAGTGCACATGGGGTCCATCCACAATAACCTCTCTCATTTTTTTTCAACTCCATTCCGTTTGACCGTGCCAAAATCAAACGCATTGTTGCAAAATGCTTCAATTTGATGTAGTGAAAAGGTGCTAGGTTTGACATTTTTCATTCCATAGCTCATGGGGTCGAATGGACTGCGCCAACGCATCGGGGTGGATGGGTAAATTCCATTGGAGGTCTCGTTTCATGCGCCAAGCGTCCCAGTCGTTCTAAGTTGTAAGCTACCGACAAAGTCAAAAGTTACTAGGATTGAAATTTTGCATTCTACAGGTCCTGGGGCTAAACAGATTGTGCCAACACATTGGGGTGGGTGATTAAATGCTAGGGGAGGTCTCATTTTGTGTACAAAGCATCCCAGTCCTTCCAAGTTGTAAGCTACTGGCAAAGTGACTTTGCCGATAGCTTATAGCTTGGAACGACTTGGATGCTTTACACACAAAATGAGACCTCCCCTAGCATTTACCCACCCACCCCAATGTGTTAGTGTTATCCATTCGGTCCCAGGACCTGTGGAATGCAAAATTTCAATCCAAGCAACTTTTGACTTTGTTAGTAGCTTACAACTCAGAACGACTGGGATGCTTGGCGCACGAAACGAGACCTCCAATGGCATTTACCCATTCACCCTGACATGTGTGGATAGTCCGTTTGACCCCACGAGCTATGGAATGAAAAATGTCACACCTAGCACCTTTCCACTACATCAAATTGAAGCATTTTGCAACAATACGTTTGATTTCAGCACGGTCAAACGGAATGGAGTTGACCAAAAATGAGAGAGGTTATTGTGGATGGACCCCACATGCACTTGTAGGCCCAAACAAAACATTCCCATCTATCACGAATTCTGAGAACTGCTCCGTCAAAGTTTGCAGTTTTTTGGTCTCAGGGATCTTAAGGGACTTTGTTGGTAGCCTCTTGCTCGGAATGACTGGGATGCTTGGTGCACAAAATAAGACCTCCACTAGCATTTACCAAGCCATCCCGATGTGTTGGCGCAGTCTGTTCGACCCCACAAGCTATGGAATGAAAAATGTCACACCTAGCACCTTTCCACTGCATCAAATTGAAGCATGTTGCAACAATACGTTTGATTTCGGCACAATCAAATAGAATGGAGTTGACCAAAAATGAGAGAGGTTATTGTGGATGGACCCCACGTGCACCTTTAGGTCCAAACAGAACATTCCTATCTGTCACAAATTTTGAGAACTGCTCCGTCAAAGTTTGGTAGTTTTGTGACTTTGTCTGTAGCTTATAGCTTGGAACGACTCGGATGCTTTGCACACAAAATGAGACCTCCCCTAGCATTACCCACCCACCCCGACGTGTTTGCATAATTCGTTCGATACCAGGACCTGTGGAATGCAAAATTTCAATCCTAGCAACTTTTGACTTTATCGGTAGCTCACAGCTCGAAACGACTGGGATGCTTAGTGCATGAAACGAGACCTCCAATGGTATTTACCCATCCACCCCAACACGTTGGCGCAGTCCGTTCAACCCTACGAGCTATGGAATGAAAAATGTCACACCTAACACCTTTCCACTGCATCAAATTGAAGCATTTTGGAACAATGCGTTTGATTTCAGCACGGTCAAACGGAATGGAGTTGACTAAAAATGAGAGAGTTTATTGTGGATGGACCCCACATGCACCTGTAGGTCCAAACAAAACATTCCCAACTATCACAAATTCTAAGAACTGCTCTGTCAAAGTTTAGCATTTTTTGGTCTCGGGATCTTAAGGGACTTTGCCGGTAGCCTCTTGCCCAGAATGACTGGGATGCTTGGTGCACAAAATGAGACCTCTAATGGCATTTAGCTGCCCACCCCGACGCGTTGGCGTAGTCTGTTTGACCCCACGAGCTATGGCATGAAAAATGTCACACCTAGCACCTTTCCACTGCATCAAATTGAAGCATTTTGAAACAATGCGTTTGATTTTGGCACGGTCAAACAGAATGGAGTTGACCAAAAATAAGAGAGGTTATTATGGACAGACCCCACGTGCATCTGTAGGTCCAAACAGAACATTCCCATCTGTCAGGAATTCTGAGAACTACTCCGTCAAAGTTTGGTAGTTTTTTGGTCTCAGGGATCTTAAGGGACTTTGCTGGTAGCCTCTTGCCTGGAATGACTGGGATGCTTGGCACACAAAATGAGACCTTCAATTGCATTTACCGGCCCACCCCGATGTGTTGGCGCAGTTCATTCGACCCCACGAGCTATGGAATGAAAAATGTCACACCTAGCACCTTTCCACTGCATCAAATTGAAGCATTTTGCAACAATGCGTTTGATTTCAGCACGGTCAAACGGAATGGAGTTGACCAAAAAAGAGAGAGTTTATTGTGGATGGACCCCACGTGCACCTGTAGGTCTAAACAAAACATTCCCAGCTATCACAAATTGTGAGAACTGCTCCGTCAAAGTTTGGCAATTTTTTGGTCTCAGGGATCTTATGGGACTTTGCCAGTAGCCTCTTGCCCAGAATGACTGGGATGCTTGGTGCACAAAATGAGACATCCACTAGCATTTACCCACCCACCTTGATGCGTTGGCACAGTCTATTTGACCCCACGAGCTATGAAATAAAAAATGTCACACCTAGCACCTTTCCACTGCATCAAAATGAAGCATTTTGCAACACTGTGTTTGATTTCGGCACGGTCAAATGGAATGGAGTTGACCAAAATGAGAGAGGTTATTTTGGATGGACCCCACATGCACCTATAGGTCTAAACACAACATTCCCAGCTATCATAAATTCTGAGAACTACTCCGTCAAAGTTTGGCGATTTTTTGGTCTCAAGGATCTTAAGGGACTTTGCTGGTAGCCTCTTGCCTAGAATGACTGGGATGCTTGGCACACACCCTGGCATTTACCTGCCCACCCCGATGTGTTGGCGCAGTTTGTTCAGCCCCATGATGAGTAGAACAAAAAATATGGCACCTGGCAAGGTTTTTACTCTTAGGATCTTAAGTGACTTTTCTCTTACTGAACAATGTATCGGCAAAGACCCTAGTTTTCATAAGGGGAGACATGTGATTTTAAGAGGTTTTTGGGAATGTGACTTTATCCTTCCACTCCTTATCTAATGACGAGTTTATTCTCAGAGTTAGATGGCTTTTATGAGCATATACACGATGTTGTTTTAGGATAGTCATCAAGGGCAGTTTTTGGACAGCTTGGTGTATCTTTTTAACAATCATAAAGGGCAAGTTGTACATGGACTGTGACAGTCCCAAAACTCATATAAATCATCCATTTTGGTGTTTGACAACCTTATAAATCCATTAGATCATTTATACAAACCCTAATGCAACTTATAAACCCTCTTTGCATAGTAATTTCATGAATGACTATCTTGTATGATTGTTTTGTACATTTTAACAGCCTAATGAGGATTGTATGGTGTTGTGATCTTCATGATTTTAACTTGATGCAGAGATAGGATCCAAATCAACATGATAGAGGCATCATTACAAATGGATTGAATTGCAATAGTCAGAGAGCCAACCTCCTATCAATGAGAGTTCAATGATAGTAAATAGAGAGCTACTTGACCATAAATAGGATTTACATACATACATACATACATACATATATTTATGATCTTGTAGGCATCTAGGTTTCATACACAAATTGCAATAGTTGTAGAGCTAACCTCCTATCAATGAGAGTTGAATAATAGTAAATAGAGGGCTTCTCGGCCATAAATGGGATTTGCATACACACACACACACCCAACTGAAATATTATCCTTATTGGCCTTATTGGCACCTCCCCCCAAGATGTAAGTTTTTTATGTTTATAATGTGCCCCTAGTGTCCTTATTGGCCTTATTGGCACCTAAAACACAAGAAAGTAGATTCCACCAGCTTTCAATTACAATTGCTCTCAGGCCCTAACACATCCATATAGGGCTGTACTAAACAAAGAAATAGCAGGAAAATAGTAAAATCTGCAAAAACAGAGTTTCTTGACATTAATTTCATTCAAACTTGTCTTCAATTCATCTTCAAAATGTTTTCAATACATCTCCAATGCCTTTTCCATGAAGTTTTATGCATATTTATACATGATTTGAGGGAAACCAATAGTCTCCAACTGACTTTTGCATACTTGACTGTTCATCTTCCATACTTTTGCATTTTTTTTACATTTTTCATATGACAACTTTGACATATTTACAAAATTTGACAAGATGAAGACTAAATACATGATCAAATGGTTTATCATGACCTTATTAGATTTCAAGCTACTACGCCTTATTAGGGCATATAAGGAATTTTGTCATATTGATTCTATTGATCTAAAACCATTCTCAATGCTAAACATATCATCAATGGACTAAAGAACTATCATCATAATGTATGGCATCATGGGAAGTATCATGACATGCACATATGGAATTTAAATTATATTGTGTATCAAGGTGTATATATATTAAAATCTAGTCCATAATGGTAGACATATACAAAAATTTGGCAAATATGCCAACTCAAAACATTTTTTACAAAATGTGGCATATGTCATGTCTCAAAATCTATATACAATCTACATGCCAAATAGCTACATCAAATACTACAAGTCCACTTGACCCTCAATCTGTGATGGATCCTCAAGTCTCTGCTATTGTTGGAGGGGGAGGGTTTGGTGGTGGAGGGTTTGGGTTTTTATTTTGTGCATCCATTTTACCTAATTAAAATATAAAACATACCCACTTAGCATAAAAAACCAAAAAAATTGCTTGAATATACAAAACAAACAAAAAAAATGCGAAAGATCTTACCTTTTTGGATCAAATATCTGTTCTTCACCTCTGATATCCGTTCTTCAAAGATGACACTACGTTTTGCAAGCCGCGGGTTTGCAAAAACGTGACCCTTTTTCGCTTTTTATGTTTTTTTAAAACAGATATCTGTTTTGAAAATGGATATCCGTTATTAAAATGGATATCTGTTTTCTTTTTCTCAATTGTTTTCATTATTTTTTATTTTAGCATTTTAGCATTTTAGCATTTTAATATTTAGGCATTTTAGCTATAAAATACAATCCAAATTTTAGAAAGATTGTATCATATGAAAGGAGAGATTTTGGACAAACTATCAAAATTTATATAGGATTATGATGATATATATATTTGATTTTTATATGATTTACTTATACTAAGGTCTCTCATAGTATTTCAAAGGCACTTTTGAATAGATAATTGTCATAAAAAAAATTGTAAAAGCAAGTAGTTTTGGTGTAAATTCTAACAAATCATTTCATGTTTAACTTACATACTAGATGATATTTGTGTCAACAATTGAGATCAAACTTGTGACACTTGGGGTCGACCCCTCATTTTTCTATACCTATTCAAATTCTAAGACAATCATTGGATTGATGTCATTTATTTTCTAAAGGTGACAAATCAATTTAGCACATCCTCAACATTATTGGATTGATGTTGATAAAGAGAGCAAGATAGAGAGAGGGAGATATCTATAGAGAGGTAGATATAGGAGAGAGGTAGATATGGGTTAGGGGTTAGGGATTAGGGCCATTATTTAGGGTTTACAGATTTAGAGAGAGAGAGAGAGACTGCTTTTGACATGCAACCGTAAACCCTAAATAATGCCCCTAAACCCTAAACCCAAGTAACCCTAAATAATTCCCCCAAATCCTAAACCCTAACCCCTAGACCATAAACCCTAAATAATTCCCCTAAGCCCTAAACCTTAATCCTGAGAAAGGGAGCCCTAGTTTTCATGTTTCCATTTCCTTCATCGATAAGGGAGAGGGAAAGATAGAGGGGAGAGATAGGATATATAGGAATGATAGGGGGAGAGAGGCAAGAGATAGAGAGATTGGGAGAGATGGCTAGGTACAGAGAGATAGAGAGGAGACAGACAGGAAGAGATAGAGGAGACAAAGGGGAGAGATAGGGAGATTGAGAGTTAGAGAGATGTCCAGAGAGACAGGGACATAGAGTAATGATAGGGGAGAGAGAGGCAAGAGATATGGAAAGATAGATATAGGTAGAGAGAGAGAGAGAGAGAGAAGATATATTGGGAGAGATAGAGGAGACAAAGGGAGAGATAGGGATATAGAGAGTGAGTGAGATGTCTAGAGAGATAGGGATTGAGATTGAGACCTGTGGAGGGATGATAGAGAGAGGGAGATAAGGGAGAGATAGGGATATAGAGGTGGAGGGATATTAATTTTAATGACCTCCAAATTTTCCATAAATTCTTCTCCACTAAACCCTAGACCATCACCCAAATCCTTACTTTCCTAATAAAAGCCCTTCCCCAAACATCATTTGATCATGTGACTCCTTCCATCACTAGACAGGTGCCTAGGTACTTTCCATTATTCATCTAATACTATAATCCCAATCGCATAGCTCACATTCCCACACCTACATTCATAGACTCCATTCCCCCTATTAACACCATCATTGATAATCATTATATAAGGACACTCCCTTGAATAATAATTAAACCATGGATTATCCCATATCCCTATCTTACACTTTCCTCACCTTTGAACCCTTAGAAGATGACATTTAGCTATCCCCACCATTACCAATCACACTTTCTAGCAATCCCACATAAGACACCTTACCCATCACTTCACCTAGGTCATCACGAATTAAATCCCTCATTACTCCATTCAACCATACCCATACCACCCCTTTCTCACTCCACAACCTATATTAACGCATGATTAAACCTAACCCCTATTTCCTAACCCCTAAACCCTAAACTTGAGAAACCATAAACCCCTAAATCCTAAACACTAAACCCAAGAAACCCTAAACCTCTATCTCTCTATCTCCCTATCTCACTATCTCCCCATCACTATCATTCCTGTACCTCTTAATCTCTCTCCCTATGCTTTGACCATGTCCCTCACTCTATATCTCCCTATTGGTCCTCTCTCTCTAAACACTAAACCCTAAACCTCTAAAACTTAACCCCTAAACCATAAACCCTAAACCCTAAATAATGCTCCTAAACCTTAACCCCTAACCCCTAAACCCTCAACCCTAAACCCTAAATGCAAGCAACCCTAAACCCTATCTCCTATCTCTCCCTTATCTCCCTATCTCTATCATCCCTCTACCTCTCAATCATTCTCCCTATTTCTCTGGACATCTCGCTCACTCTCTATCTCCCTATCTCTCCCCTTTGTCACCTTTATCTCTCCCTATTTGTCTCCTCTCTCTTTCTATCTAGCTATCTCCAAAACTAAGAAACCCTAAAACCAGGTACACCCTGAATCCAATCAACTCTAAACCTATATCTCCCTATCTCTCCCCTATCTCCCTATCTCTATCATCCCTCTACCTCTCTTGATCTCTCTCCCTATGTCCCTGGCCATGTGCCTCACTCTCTATCTTCTTATCTCTCTCCTCGGTCTCCTCTCTTTATCTCCCTATCATTCCTCTCTCTATAAACCCTAAATCCAAAACCCTAAACCTCTAAACCTAACCCCTAACCCCTAAACAATTTAAATCCTAAACCCTAAATAATGCCCCTAAACCCTAACCCCTAACCCCTAAACCTGAGAAACCCTAAACCCCAAACCCCTAAACCCTAAACCCAAGTAACCCTAAACCACTATCTCCCTACCACCTTTGTCCCTCTACCGCTCAATCTCTCTCCCTATGTCTCTGGCCATGTCCCTCACTCTTTATCTCCCTATCTCTCCCCTCAGACTCCTCTATATCTCCCTATCATTCCTCTCTCTCTATAAACCCTAAATCCAAAACCCTAAACCTCTAAACCTAACCCCTAACCCCTAAACAATAAATCCTAAACCCTAAATTATAAGGCCCCTAAACCCTAACCCCTAAACCTGAGAAACCCTAAACCCCAAACCCCTAAACCCTAAACCCAAGTAACCATAAACCACTATCTCCCTATCACCTTTGTCCCTCTACCTCTCAATCTCTCTCACTATGTCTCTTGCCATGTCCCTCACTTTGTATCTCCCTATCTCTCCCCTCAGACTCCTCTATATCTCCCCATTGGTCCTTTATCTCTCTCTAAACCCTAAACCCTAAACCTCTAAACCTTAACCCCTAACCCCAAAACCATAAACCCTAAACCCTAAATAATGCCCCTAAACCCAAGCAACCCTAAACCTCTATCTCCCTATCTCTATCATCCCTCTACCTCTCAATCTCTCTCTCTCTCTATGTCTCTGGACACGTCTCTCACTCTCTATCTCCCTATCTCTCCCCTCTGTCTCCTCTATCTCTCCCAAACTCTATCAATCCCCTCTCTCTATATCTCTTTAAACTGTAAACCCTAAACCCCTAAACCCGAGCAACCCTAAACCTCTAAACCCTAAATAATTCCCCTAATCAACCTCTAAACCACTTCTCTATATAGGTGCAACTAATACCACTTTTTCATTATTTTCCACATTTAATTATATTCTTTTCCATTTTCCAAGTCCTACATGTGTCCAAGTTGTATTGTTTGTCAAGTTTTTAGTCTAAATGTTAGTCCCAGCTCTCATGGTTATTAAAATGTTAGTATAGTTAGATTTATCCTTAGGTAACATTAATTTACACATTGTTGCACAAACAACCACACTGAAACATAACCTTACCTAATTAAGGTTAACCTTTAAGGTTCTTTCATAAATGGCGAGCTTAACAGATCCAACTAGTTCAATGTTCTTATAGTCCATGCTTACCCTTCCAAGAGAGTTCATGCCATGTTAACTTTGCATTATGTCCTAACATATCACATGAAGGACATCATCATCACAAGGAATAACAATGTCATGAAGGATTAACGAAGGTGTAGCTTCACCACATAAAGTATCATTCATAATTTTATCACTAGAGGGTAAGGGTATATCATGTGTATCCTTCTCAAACCATGTATCATGAATCAAATCATATGAAAGATTGGGTAAAGCAATTTAGGGGCATGAAATCTAAAACAGATATCCGTTTTCAAAATGGATATTCGTTTTGTATTTCTAGAAACAGATATCCGTTTCAAAGTCAAACTTTGCCAAGTCGCGAGTTTGGCTAAGTAAAAATGCAATTTTTTTCCTATTGCCACTGTTTGGCCCGCGATGATCCTGCACATACCCAGTTATATGGATAATTTCATCCTAAGTGGATTGTCACCCTTTATCATCAACTCACACTTTGGATCTAGGACTATTGGATTATCTAGAGTCCTAATGTGAAACTAGTGAAAGAGTCAATCAACATTAGGAGTTTGTCATTATTATTGTTTATAAAAAAAATATGATGGGGCAGCTACACAATGTTTATGATCCTTATTATACTCAAATCCTTTAAATACAATTTTTACATGAGATTATCTTATCATCTTACATGTATCTGGGGAAATCATCTTTACATGTCCTTTCATGCTTATATCCTAAGTTTAGTTATGCTTGCACACTTATATTTTGAGTTGATTACATACTCAATATGTTTAGATGATCTTTAAATCCAACCTTTGCGGCTATCCTTATTTTATCACTTGCCTATATTGTGGACAACATTATGCCTTGATGCTCATCTCCAATTTTATATCTTACATGATGATACATCTTTACATGTTATGCATGCTTAAATGGTTACATCATATTTAATTGTGTTATGTTTTTTATCATTATCACTATTGGATGCAATCAATTGGAGGGGGCATATATTGTCACTAACACTTATCATGGTTGATATTTTAGATGGCATCTTGTCCTATATAGACATTTATCATCATACTTAGATGGAGCTTGATTGCTTTACATAAATACATTGCATGGAGATCTATCACATTAGCACACCACGTGGAGTATTATCACATTACATGGCTACGTAGCATAGTGTTTTACCACATACTGCATCATACAACATTACCCACCACATTACACAAATATTTATTACATTTATGACATTGTGTGGATAATGATCTCAATGCTACATCATGTAGAGTTTTGATTGCATTGCTCACATCACATGGTGGTGCAATCACAATAGGAGGGTTCATAGAATGAACTGTCTAGGCCGTGCAGCAAGAGTAAACACAACGGAAGAAACTCAAAGATATGAAACAAACACAGATTCAGTCATTCAGTATATGATAGAATTCAAATACAGATTGGCCAGTAACATGCGGGCTTACAATTAGGGATCAAAGGCCTGATTATAGAATATCAGAATATGAGCAAGATATAGCTTTGAAGCTCCTTCACACCAAATCTAAACTAAGGATTATGAATCAATTGTTAACTCCTAACTTCCTTTCCTAAGGATCTATTACATCAATATATATCATCTTCAGAATAATAGATTCCTCCACATCAGCCAAGGAAGGTCACAAACTCCAATGAAGAGTTGTAATGTGTGTACACAAATAGGTCAGACCTAATCATGTAGAACACCTTTGCAAATGAAAGGAATGATGTGCGGATCTCAGAGAAGGTCGGCCACGAACCAAAGATCATTGAATGATGTGTCGTTAGGCTCCACAAGTCAAGGAATGCTCCACAAGTCTTCTCCTTTAGTTGATTATCAGAGACTTTTAGGATGCTTTGTTATGAGAAAACAGTCGATCTTCTGTTAGCAATATCTTTTCGGTACTTAATCCAAATGCTCTCAATTCTAGATATGATGTAGATGAATGAATCTAGATGTTAATTCCAGCTCCGCAAGATGTGAAATGTAACTGCGGTAGAATGTGGACCAAAATACAAAAACTGCTACTAACTGAATTGCCTGAACTAAATTGGAAAGTGAAAGGAAACAAATTGAACTACAAACAAACTGAAATGCAAATATTTTTGGTTGATGTAAGATTGCTCTTGAACCAGGGATGCTCTTACATCAGACATCCAGGGTTATTGAAAAAGTGAGTCCCTCACTTTGTTGGGGCTAGGGGAGAACCAAGACGGTCCTCCTCAGCCTGAGAAATCCATGCTAAATCTTCTTCCAGTTTGTCTTTCCACTTCACAAGATATTCTTTGTATTGTTTTCCTCTAGTGTTGCATCCAACTCTGCTATCCAAAATTTCTTCAATATACTCCAGTGCTTGTTGTGGTAACCTCTTCTTCAAGTCTTCTTCCATGTTGTCACTAAACTCTACTTCATGATACTGATAAAGGTCTACAATGTTGAAAATAGGTGATATACCCAATGTCTCTAGTAACTCCACTTCATATGCATTTCCTGAATCAAATTTTTTGAGTATCTTACAAGGTCCAAACTTCATCTTCAACTTGTTATATGTCCCAACTGGAAATCACTCTTTTCTCAAGTATACCATTACTTCATCTCCCACTTTAAATTCCTTATGTCTTCTCTTCTCATCTGCCTTCTCCTTATACTTATTGTTCATATCCTCTAAATGCTTCTTCACTTGATCATGGATTGTCTTCATATGTTCGACAAATTCTTCTACTTCTGCACTTCTCTTTTCTTCCAAACTGTTATCCCTCAATTCTGCAACTCCTTTAGGGTTTTCTCTGGTCACAATCTCAAAGGGTGTTCTTCTGGTACTCCTATTTACTAAATTATTGTATGCAAACTCCGCTTGTGAAAGAATCAAATCCTAGCTTCATGTCTTCTCTCCAACCAAACATCTCAACAACTTTCCCAAACTCCTATTCACTACCTCTGTCTGTCCATCAGTCTATGGATGAAAAGTTGAACTAAACTTTAGATCTGTCTTCATCTTCTTCCAAAGTGTCTTCCAAAAGTATCCAACAAATTTTGTGTCTTTGTCTAAAACTATACTCTTAGGTAATCCATGCAATCTCACAATCTCCTTGAAAAATAGGTCTACTACATGCACTGCATCAGTTGTTTTCTTACAAGGTATGAAATGAGCCATCTTTGAAAATCTGTCAACCAGTACAAATATTGAATCATGTCCTCTCTGTGTCTTCGGCAATCCCATTACAAAATCCATACTTATGTCTTGCCAAGGTCTCTCCGGTACTATCAAAGGTTTATATAATCCAGTATTCTGACTACTCCCTTTTGCAACTTGACAAACTCTACAACTCTGCACAAATTTCCTAACATCCTTATGTATCTGAGGCTAAAAGTAGTTTTCACTTACCAAATCCATTATCTTATCAATGCCAAAATTTCCTGCCAATCCACCACTGTGTTTATCCTTGATCAAATTGTCTCTCATTGAACTCTTAGGTATGCACAATTGACTTCCTTTGAACAACATATCTTCTTGAATAAAATAGCCCAACCACTTACTCCTATTTGTCGTAACAGGTTCCTTACATGCTTTCCAAGGTTCTGCAAAATCAGTGTCTCCCTCATACGTGTTCTTCAATTCATCAAAACCCAACACTTCAACTCTTATTTCTATCAACAAGTTTCTTCTACTCAACGCATTAGCAACTTTGTTTGATTTTCCACTCCTATGCTTTAACACAAAAGTGTAACTCTGCATGAAATCTACCCATCTCATATGTCTCTGATTCAACTTACCTTGACTGTTCAAATATTGCAAAGCTTGATGATCTGTATACAATACAAATTCCTTAGGTAACAATTAATGTCTCCACTTCTTCAAGGCTTGAATTATGGCATAGAACTCTTGGTCATAAATTGAATATCTTCTCCTTGCATCATTCAACTTTTCACTGAAATATGCTATAGGTCTAGCTTCTTGACTTAATACTACTCCAATTGCATTTCCACTTGCATCACAATCAACTTGAAATACCTTATTGAAATTCGGTAACGCCAACACAGGTTGCTCTGTCACTTTCTGCTTCAATAACTCAAAACTTTTATCTACTCCAGATGTCCACTTAAATTCTTTCATGTCACCTCTCATTGTCTATGTCATAGGGTTACATACTGAACTAAAATTTCTAATGAACTTCCAGTAGAAACTAGCCAATCCATGAAATGATCTAACCTCTCCAACGCTCTCCGGTGTAGGCCATTCAACAATTGCTTTTACTTTCTCAGGGTCCATCTTCAATCCTTCTGCATAAATCACAAATCTCAAATATACCAACTCTTCCTTCATGAAACTACACTTCTTGATGTTTATCAACAATTTCTCTTCTCTCAACCTCTGCAAAACTTGTCTAATATGCCACAGATGTTCCTCTTTTGTCTTACTAAAAATCAGAATATCATTTAAGTATACAATCACAAACTTACCCAAGAATTTCTTCAAGACTTCATTCATCAATCTCATGAAAGTACACGGTGCATTTGTCAATCTGAAAGGCATCACTAACCACTCATGCAATCCTTCATTTGTCTTAAAAGTAGTCTTCCATTCATCTCCCTCTTTGATTCTGATATGATGGTATCCACTCTTCAAGTCTATCTTTGTGAAATATCTTGCTCCACTCAAACAATCCATGATATCATCCATCCTAGGTAAAGGAAATCTATACTTAACTGTGATCTTGTTTATTGCTCTAGAGTCAGTACACATTCACCATTCTCCATCCTTCTTAGGTGCTAATACTGCAGGTATTGCACAAGGACTCAAACTTTCTCTGATCAAACATTTTTGCAACAACTCTTGTATCTATCTATTCAATTCTTCATTTTCTACTGGTGTCATTCTATGTGCTACTTTGTTAGGCAAACTTGCTCCAGGTATAAGATCCATGTGATGACTGATACTCCTTATAGGTGGCAATCCTTTAGGTACATTATCTGATATGATGTCTTTATACTCTGTCAGCAACTCTCTTATCCCCTCCGGTTGTGATTCTCTAGTCTCTTTCTTCAATGTTTCAGGCTTCTTAGGAATCAAGGCATAACACATATTCTCATGTCTCAAACCATCCAGAAATTTTCTTCCATCTACCAAATAGATTCTAGCATTTCCACATACTTCGCTCTTAGGATTATCTTCTAAAGGAATCAAGGTAATTCTCTTTCCATTTACTATTATAGTGTATGTATTATTTCTTCCATCATGTATAGCCTTTCTATCATACTGCCAAGGTCTACCCAACAAGATATGACATACATCCATAGGCATAACGTCATACAAAACTTCATCATGATAAGATCCAATATGAAATTTCACCAAACATTGTTCACTCACTAATACCTTATGATCATCCTGAATCCATGCTATCTGATAAGGCTTAGGGTGTTTCAATCTTTCCAACTTCAACTTAGTCACCATCTCCTTTGAAACTAGGTTATCTGAACTGCCACTATCAATTACAAATTTACAACACCTACCTCCTGATTTGCATTTCGTCCTGAACAAACTTTTCCTCTGTGGTGGTTCCTCATTTGCTTCAACTTGAAATAGTGCTCTTCTCATCACCAATGATTCTCCTTTCTCCAACTTACCAACCGAACTAGGCGATCCAACAAGTTCTTCTTCAACATAGGCTGCTCTTCCATTGTTCTCTATCTTCTTACTTGTACTACCCTGATTACATTCAAATTCTCTATGTCCTTCACCTCCACACTTGAAACAAGTACCTCTAAATGTTCTCTTATCAAATCCTCTTCCCTCTCTTTTGTATCCTTCATTCTGGTATGCACTAGGGTTTCCTCTCCAATAATTTTTTTTGTCATTACTCTGGTATGCACTGCTATCTCTATCCTCCTTCTTGAATGTGTTGTCAAATTTGTTCTACTCTGCAAATGATTTATCTCCTCCAGAAAATGTTCTACCTCTCTAAAATTTACTTCCTTTACCTCTCTGTCTCTAATCATGTCTCTTATTCATCTTCTCTTCAACTTTCAGGGCAAACTGATATGCTTCTTCCAAAGATGTCATCTTTACCAAGCTTAGTTCTTCTTGAATGTTCAATCTCAGTCCATTGATGTATCTAGCCACTTTCTCCTTGCTTTCTTCAGTATGTCCTATCCTTATAATCATCTTATGAAATTCTTTAGTGTACTCCACAGATTCCTCCTTTTGTCTCAGGTTTTCCAATCTTTTCAATAGCTCTAACTCATAGTCAGCATGTATGAATTGATTCTTCAATTTTGTCACCATCCTATCCCACTTCGTAATCTTTTCTTTTCCTCTTTTGTTTCTTTCCAACTGTACTTCTTTCCACCATATAGCAGCATGTCCTTTCAATTTTGTCTTTGCAAATTTTACCTTCTCTGGATCTTCAATTTCCTCATATTCAAAGTATTCCTCCATGTCATTTATCGAGTCAATCAATTCTTCAGGGTTCAAATTACCAGTATAATTTGGCACATCGATTCTAGGTCTTTTTCCAATCTTCAAAATAGCTAGAAACATCTTTACTTGATCTGATTCTTCTTCATCACCTCCTAGGGTTTCACAAATTTGTTCAACAGATTGAAATTCTTCTTCATCATCACTTTCAACATTAGGTCTCGGTGTCAACCCTCTTTGTCTATCTTCTTCAATAGCATCCAATCAAATTCAAATTGTTTTCATCATTTCCATCATCTCATCAATTCTACCTGCCATTGTTCCAACAACAACTCTCTGCAGCAGCATTCTTCCTAGGATCAAGTGCAAACTACCTCAAGTTTGGCAGTCAAGCTACAAGGTGACAACTGCCTTATGGTCGGCGATCAGTTGCGACACAAGTAACCTGCCTCAATTCAGTGATCTGTCCACAACAAGATCTTATGGAATTTCCTTGCCAACTTTGCTCACTCACTTCCAAAGATTTAAACTTTCGCTCTGATACCACTTGGTGCAGTCACGGTAGGAGGGTTCACAGAATGAACTGTCCAGGTCGTGCAGCAAGAGTAAACACAACGGAAGAAACTCAAAGATATGAAACAAACACATATTTAGTCATTCAATATATGATAGAATTCAAATACATATTGGCCAGCAACATGCGGGCTTACAATTAGGGCTCAAAGGCCTAATTACAAAATATCAGAATATGCGCAAGATATAGCTTTGAAGCTCCTTCACACCAAATCTAAACTAAGGATTATGAATCAATCGTTAACTCCTAATTGCCTTTCCTAAGGATCTATTACATCAATATATATCATCTCTGAAAAAATAGATTCCTCTAAGTTAGGCAAGGAAGGTCACAAACTCCAATGAAGAGTTGTAACATGTGTACACGGATAGGTCAGACCTAATCATGTAGAACACCTCCGCAAATTAAAGGAATGATGTGCAGATCTCGGGGAAGGTCAGCCACGAACCAAAGATCATTGAATGATGTGTCGTTAGGCTCCATAAGTCAAGGAATGCTCCGCAAGTCTTCTCCTTTAGCTGATTATCAGAGACTGTCAGGATGCTCTGTTTTGAGAAAACAGTCGATCTTCTGATAGCAATATCTTTTCGGTACTTAATCCAAATACTCTAAATTCTGGATATGTTGTAGATGAATGAATCTAGATATTAAGTCCAGCTCTGTAAGATGTGAAATGTAATTGCGGTAGAATGCGGATCAAAATATAGAAACTGCTACTGACTGAATTGCCTAAACCGAACTGGAAAGTGAAAGGAAACAAACTGAACTACAAACAAACTGAAATGCAAATGTTTTTGGTTGATGCAAGATTGCTCTTGAACTAGGGATGCTCCTGCATCACATGGAGACTTGTCGCATTGCCACATCATGTGGAGTTTCATTAAATTATTATACCATGTGGATTCATGTCACATTTTTGCATCATATAGATCCATATCACATTGTTGCATCACAAAGACTATTTCATATCACTTTTAGTACAAGAAGAATTCCTTATTCCTTCTCCTTTCATTTTTGTAGGTAGTTACAATAGCTTGTAGTTTGTGTTTATTTTTATCATGTGGTAGAGGCTACTCATTACATGATTTTCCTTTTTTGTAAGTTTTAATGAAATGCTCATATAGAGGAGAATTGCTATAAGATTTCTCATATCATTTATCAAAGACAATATTCTTTTATCAGTGTTTGTATATTTACTTTTCATGTTGGCTAAGAATGTTCATATACTTTGGAATGCATGATAATCTTAGACTTGCACTCACCTCAAAGTGGGGGCAAAATGTAATGGTAAGATTTGCATACCCACATCATTTCCCATTTAGTTTTGTGCATGCTTTGGTGAATATATCTTAATGCAATAATGTATTAACAAGTGGCATAGTCTTGTGTTAAGTTTATTGCATGGCCTTTAATTGCTATCCACATTTATTTACTCCCATTTACACTAATTCTCATACATTTGGCATTATTACACCTTCATTCACACTTATTTCTGGATATTTTCTCCTTGCCTTGAAATTACCATTTTATCCCTAAGGTTCATTTCCATATGGCTCAGGATTCACCTAGTTTAATCCCAAAACATGCACGAATGACCCAAAAGAATTAAATCATCAAATTCAAATTTTAACTTTCCCACCCCCTTCTACTAGTCATCACGAACCAACTTAATACATGTTTATACAACATGTTGCTATGTCATGGTATGTAAAGGCACTCAATGTGCAATTAATTGACATGTGACATCAAGAAGAAAATTATTAGAATACATTTCAATTTTTAAAAGACAATTAAGAATTAGATCCACATCATCATATAGGCCATGTACATGTTTACTTCAATATTGATCATCATCATCAACCTAACCCACCAAAAGTGTTAGACCTAGGAGAGCTCGTTCACCTATCTAAGTGGCAAACTCCTAAACAATGTCCCTAAACACCAACTCGACAAATTCAGCTATTTGGAATATGAAGGCAAACAATTTTTTAGGAGCTATTATATTAGATTGATCTTGAACATCACAGATCAAGTCTACAACACTTGGGAGTGAACTCGTGGTATTCGGAAATGAGTTGTAGAGTTTTCTAAAACAACATAAGGTCTGAAACAATGATCATACAATAGCAATTAATTGTTTGATAGTGGCAAATCAATTCTGCACCAATTCAACATCACCTTTCCATCATCCATTTTAGAACATACATTTATTGCACCTATCTATCCAACTAATTAATTTAAATTAATATATACTTTTAATGATTTTATTTGTTTAATTAACCTAAATATTTTTTTATCTTTAGAATTATATAAATAAATTTCTAAGTGCATAAGCAAGAGATATCCAAGTGGATATCCTTAATCACAATGAGGATGAGAATTTATTTAAAAAATAACAAAACCCTCGATGGCGCCTGCCGTCGAGACGACTTCTCTGCAGAGGCTAATTGTAATATGCGTGAGAAGCGTAGTTTTTATGTTGGAGCTTAGATCTTGCTCTAAGAGCTTTAACATAGTGCGTGAAATTTTTTTCTCAATAGAATCAGAAACTTGTAAATATGTTAAAATCAGTTTGTGATGGGATACTCATCACATAACCGTTCAAGGGAAAATAATTAATTTTACATGTAATATGAACTTTTTATGAAAAACATGGAGTCATTTGCTAGGCGTTGGCTACTGCAAATTTTATCCCAGTGTGTTATTGCTTTAAAAATAAGAAGATAAATGTTGAAGATGTTTCATAAGCTGAAAAAATTGGCATCCTTAACAAGGAGAAATAGATCAAGGTGATAACTTTTTTAATGCAGTAACATCATCTCGCACCATCGACATCAATCAATATTCAATCTTGAGAGCACCTCAAGCTGAGCTTAACCAAACACATACTTTTTTAAATGTAAAATATTAAAAACATCTGACTATTTATATCAATCAAACCTCAATTTAAGTGTACCTCCAAGTTTATACATAATTTTCAAATGGAAAGTAGTAAACTGTTCCCGATCTTCTTAGGAAGAATTTAAACAGTTGGTACGTTGTAAAATGTATCTGCAGTCGAAATCCTGTCGACAAACATACAGGTCGAAATCTTGTCGACAAACAGACAGGTTGAAAACATTGCAGATCTGTAAAACAAGTCGAAAAAATTACAGATCGAAAACACTGAAAAACAGTCTAACACACAATGTGCCTACTGTTTAAGGTAGGCGATCATGCTATCACCTCATGCATTGTGCAAACATTAAGAAATTTTTTTTTGGAAAAGTATGTGATCGATAACTGGAAAGAAAATCTGGCTAAACCGAATTCGAAAGACGTAGGTAAAACAAAACCAGGTGCCTCCACCATACGAATAACATAACTGTAAGCTTCACCACAGTAAATAAACTTCAAATATTACCATTTCAAACAGTTGCCCATCAGTCAGTTCGTTCCAACATCTGAGCTGAAACATAAAAATTGTGATAAAAGATAATTTTATATGATATTAAAGGTTAGGGACAATTTTGACCAATAAAAATAAGATAAATATTTACCACGTCTTGTTGTGAATGAGGTGTAAGATTGTTATTGATTATTTGACTATTGAAATGGATGATATTTAAATAGAGTGAGCTAGTTATGAGAAGAACTTAGACAAGATAGGGGAGAACGGGAAAGGAAGGTGGAAGATAACATACAATGTAAGATCAGCAGTTAAGACCATTGGGCATGTACATATCTCCACCACACTTGACAAGGAGCTTGAGAGCGAGAGGCACGTCCACATGTAATCCCAATACTTTGAGATGAATAGCTGTGCAAAGGCATATAGTTGCATCCACGCCCAGGCCATTCAGAATATCACAGCACTCTGCTGTGTTTGGATCTCCCACAACCACATGTATTCCCAGCAGAGCCACACACACATTCAAACTCAGTGGATTTGCCAGAGGACAACTTGGCTGTGGACTGGGAAAGTTAATATTCCATGCTTTGCTTGGTCCCAAAAAACAAGCTGCAATAACCATGGCCATCATTACAACTATCTTCATCTTCATCCTTCACTACCTTGACTAGAACAAAGAGTGCCAAATGCTTCAGAATGGATAAACATATATAAATCTTTTAGGCCTTTCAAACAGCAGAAAAACAAAGAAAAAAACAAATGCAGTTACAACTGAGAATAGAAAATTGCTCAAGTCTCGAAGGTACCTGGAATTGAATTAAAATATTCCTCTCTCCATTGAAATGAATGGAGTAGCATGATGTAGGTGGGGAGTCTGCAAATTTATATACTATTGTTTGCAGTTGTATGAATCGTTTGAGATAATTTTTAGAGGATGTTAAGTGTAAATCCGTGATAAATGTCACGGACTTACAGTTCAGCGGAGATAGAATTAGAATCTCCAGACTGGATCTCCATTCTCGTCGAGATAAATTCACGTGCATGACAAGAAAATTCAATACACCGACGATTAGTCAAATTCGAATTTGTTGGTGAATAAATAAAATAATTTATTCAAAGCCCGATGCTAAATATAAAATAATTTAGAAATGGTTTTGGGCTCTCTCACGACAAAAACATTAAAGTTTGCATTAACATATTCCCAAAGTTTTTTCCTATTTTTCTCATCTTCACGATGATTCGCGGAATGCGATTCCAAAAAAGGTCGATGGAAGAAATTACATAATTATTTTGAAAAATATATTCTTATTTTTTCTTCATTTTTATGATTGATCATGCAAGATACCTCAATGTTTAAAAAAGACCAAAAGTATATATATACGATTGTGGAAATATTATATCTTTAATTAAAACATACTAACTCATTCCTGGAGAACATCATATTTATTTTTAAAATATTAAATGCTTTCTGTTGTACTTTGGAACTTTTTATCAATACAATATATAATTTAGAGAATAAACTTGTTTTTTATATATTTTACACAAAAATATTTCTTTAAGATAATCATTTTAAATTTTAATCTTTTTGATATCGTATTTTTAGTCTTTTTGATATTGTATTAAATTAAATAAGATTGAGACTTGAACTATTTGAACTATCAATTTGTGGATTCAATTTAGGGTAATTTGTGATGTTGTTCAATGTTCATACAAGATTAAGTATCATTGATGGTCTCTTAAAAGAGGCAAATAGGTAATATCTTAGATTCCATAGATAATACATTCTTAAACTCTGATTTGGGGTTTGTTTAAAATTGTAAAGGAAAATATTTTTTTCTAAGTTTAATCTAGGCTAATTAAATAAGATTCATACACAAGGATAAATCAATCTAGATTAATCCAATGATAACTATGGGAGTTGGTAATTCAAAATCAAATTATAAGCTAGGAAATTAAACGTGATAGATAATTGCTTTTAGCTCTAGATATAATATTGGAGATATATTTTTGAGGTAAGCATTAAAATTTGTTGTTCTCACACAAAAAATAAGTGATCTAGATTTGTCCTCTATCTCATATTCTAAGAAGAAGTTTGTATTTTTCCAAGTCAAATTCCCAGCTTTGGATCGCTTCCTTTGGTGTGGATTTGCTATGTGGTCTATAGATCTGATCCTATTGATCACACACTTCGACTTTCTAATTTGTTGGTCAAGGACTAGCAATATTTAAAAAAACATTAAGGAGGATACTAAATCGCTAGGGGACAAGTTCTCCTAGGTCAGCCTCCAGGAGAGATTGACTTTATAGTTGTGCTAAAGCTTGACAAGTAGCAAGCAAGTGTGAAAATGCCTAGAGATGATGATTCTGAAGTAAATGTTGTTCCTTTTAGTGCACTAATTGAATTGTTCTTATAATAAATGCACATTATATGTGAATGATTATTTAATGAATGTTTGGCATTCTTTCAATTGATAAAATGAATGCAACTGAATGCCTTTAAATACAAGTACATTACAATAATTACACCAAATGTATACCAAGTCAAATCATAGTAAGAAAGAAATGAGGCATAAGTCAAACAAAATAATTTGAATTAAATTTTAAAAATTTAGGGGGGTCATCCCACAATAATGGGTTACACTTTTTGGCCAAACTTGACATTGAAATCAACATTTTGAACTAATCTTCACTTTCTGACACCTATAGTCACTAAACCATTAGGAATTTGAAGATGATGCGAACTAGTGATTTGTGAGATTTTGTCTATAGATTCTAAATATATTTTTTTAAAAAAATTTGGAGTTATATTGTAAAAAAATTTGCGCCTCCTTTGATAACTAGTTTTTAATAGTAAACAACATTTTTTTAAAGTGATGTGTATTCTGTCACACAACTTTTTTTCTACAAAGGATAAACTTCTAATTCTTTTGAATTTAGATTGGTAACACCGATATGTAGAGGATGCATTTGGTTTCATAATGTTTTGTTGAATATTTTTTTAATTAAGTTTTGAAGTCAACCCAATTATAATTTAGACATAGGTGTATTCTGTCCAACATAACTTTTTTTGTATGTATCAGAATTTAATTTTTTTTTGTTGGAATAAGGACATCAATACCTAGAGGACATGTATTTAAAAAAAAATCTATTTTCCTATTTTTTCATATGTGTGAAACAAAGACCTTGATGTTCATTGAAAAATCTACATTCACAAGAAAAAAAAAATAAATATAATAATCAAATTAAATATATTTAAAAATATACTTTTTGGGAAGTTTATAATAAGAACTACATACTTACAAAACATTAATTTTAAATAAATTCATTTGATCCCCCAAAAGTTAAATCAAAAGTGGTTTTTTATCAGCATTTTGATAGGTGTAGAGGAGACTCCATTATAGGTATGGTTTAAAACTATCGAGGTTCTATCCAATGGGGTTTGAATCTAAGGGGGTTTGATCAAACCCTCTTCAATTAAAATCCTTTAAATGGAACCATTCAAGGCTTAAATCATTATATTTTCTAAAAATATGTGATTTCAGCAAAAATCAAGATGTCCCAGAAAGTGTAACCCATTATTGTGGTAGCACCCAAGGGTCAAATCTACAAACACAAGAATAATCCTACACCCATAGGATTGACCCAGGATTTAATGGAGCAATAAGTTCAAGGTGTGAAATGAATGTCCAAACATAGTGGATGCCATTAATGTAAGGTGCATGTGAATATGTGTGGGAACTAAAGAGATAAGGATAAATATATGATAATATGTGTAAAGGGGGATAGGTGAAGGATAATGGAATGAGCCCAACTTTGCATAAGATTGCATAATTTATCGATATGTAATTGCATTAAAGCATTCTCCTAAAATGGGCCCAAAACCAAATTGAAATCAACATGGGTATGAAAATATCACCATTACATTTTGGCCCCACTTTGAGGTGTGTGTGAATCTTAAAATGATCATGTATCTCAAAGCAAATGAGCACTCACAAACATGCATGATAGTAAATACTTAGACATAGAAAGGATAGGTTGAGTCCATATAAAGTAATGGACATTGCTAGATGTCATTGTGTATGTTTATCCTTGACAAGTGTGTTCCATGGTGTAACATACTAACTCTCATAACAAGGCTTAAAATAAATGTTTACCAAGAGATAAATAAACATATAAATCATTAAGTGAAAAAGATTGAACTTTTTTTTGAATTACAATATTCTCAAGGAACTAAAATACATCATATATACATAACTTCCTTTCTGAATATACAACATGTATTCAAAATTTATTTACATAATCAATATTTCATTTTTCAATTACAATAATCTGTACTTGGTAAAATTTACATAGTTTATGAAATACAAGTCACGTATCAATAAGTATGCTACATCTGGAATTCTGATATCCATATCACAAGTCTCAGTGATCTCCTACTGGAGAGAGAGAGAGAGAGAGAGCATCTTCCAAGTGCTTTACCTCCAACCATAGACTAGCGTCCCCCACTCACCTTCCAACTGGAAGTGGCCCTACCCTTTACGAAGAGTATAGACATAAGGAAACCAACTGGTATTTGCCATCTAAGTACTAGTGTTGTATCCTACATAACTCTATCAATCATACAAATCTAGACAATCGTCTAGCTAAGTATTATCATTGCAACAGGTTATGAAACCTGGATACAGTGAACTGACTAATGCATGCAAAGGCGTATGCATTACTTTGGCCAAAGATTCTATATAAATAGATATTTATAGTAAACGTAGTTGTATTATCCACACACCTCTAACTCGACTTGGATACTATCACATCTTGTAGTTTGACTTGGTAAACTTGGTTCATTTGATAAATGGTTTTAAAAATAGAGTCTTGTCTAACTCAAAATCTAGTCTACCTGACTTAGATTAATTCTCATGATTTTGTCATTCATACCATAAGGCTTTATGGGTTGACTATCCATCCAAAAGTACCTCTTTGCATACTTGCAAAATCTGAGGTCTATGACTTGTTGACATCTACTCCATGAGTCCATGACTCAAGTTGATTGTAATAAAACAATTTTGTTTCTTATAAAGGAAAATCACCACTGACTAAATACAAACTTCTTTAGACAAGCCTAATACAAAACATAAAAACTCAAGGTTCTCAACCTTTCGTTGTCAACCATTATAAAAGAGCAATACAAGGCTATAATATTCAACATAATTATAATTAACTTTAACCCTTCGGGTTCTCTTTTGAGTACTGGTAGGTTTGCAAGCACTATGCTCCTAATATTTTATAATAACAAATATGTTCAAGGAAAATTACTCTATTGTATTATCTTTCTTGTTTAGTTCAAACTATTTTATTTAAAGAGGTCAATACCGAAGAATAGAATAATTGATATTCTTCATAATCAACATTATCTATTTCATATTGAAATATATTTTAGAACTATCTTATAAATCCAAGAGCGTGACTACAATACCACACTATGTTTACTTAAAGTTAATGTGAGTTCTATATCTCAAAACTAAGATATTCTCATGGTTCTCATTCTTGTATAAGTGTTTTGTTATCTTAGTTAACAGTTTCTAGTACTAACCTTTACATCAAAACTTAGAATGTAAGATAAAACTACCACTCATTCATGTATAATGAATACAAGAATAAACTTATATCTTCAATTATTGTCTAGTTACTCTATATAAAATGACATCTCTAGTTTATCAGAGATTTGACATGCATACCCTCAGTAAATTGATAACAACATACTTAAATAGTATCATCTATTTTGTTCAAGAGCTCTATGTTGTAGAATATTCATGATATCTCTTAGTTTAAAGTTTTATGAAGACTTTACAATCTCTCAGATATTTCACACTATGCTATAGATATCTCTACGCTCTCGTAAGAGAATGAACTTCTGATATAAAATAAATTTCATTGAACATGATTTTAAAAAGAAATCATAAAAACTATGTATATAGGCTCGGCTCTTACCTAATTACGTCTCACCGATGCAATAATGGAAATGTTAGACTATATCATTTCAAACTAAGTTGATATCCTCACCTCGACATGTGCCTAATCTTCTATGATATTGCCTCTGCAAGCTATCAAAATCTTAGATACAAGAACACTATTCATGTCCATTGCCTGCGCTATCTCTCAATACATATCAGTCCTAATTTCTATTTTAGTTTTTTGTATTTAACCATGGATATCACACTATATTATCCTCTATCATGTGATGAAACATCTTCTATCAAAATGAATAGTTTTTGAATTGTTTTTATCATTCACTGACCTCCCTTTTCCTTAACCATCATCTTATATAATAAGATTATCTCATGTTTCAAGTCGTTTATGTCTCCCAACTAGCCATGGCTTTCTCCATTATGTAAGCCTGAATTTGCTCTTTGTTTGAGCATGTAGGTTGAGGGGAATCGTGATAATTAAACTCCACTGTTTTCCATTTGACGACATCCCTAGAAGTATTCCTCATTTATAGAAATGGTTAAGAGAAGAACACCTCTTCTTTAAGAAGGCTATTAACATTTAAACCCACTCTAACAACCTTGATCTCTACTCAAAGAATATTTACTTACTATAATCTAAAAACATAGATATTATTAACAACAGTGTGACTATGAAAATGCAACGTATGCTTACATTACCTCACACGTTATGCACAATATGTGATTGGGTTGAGAAAATCTCCCCTTTCACGTATTAGTGAAAACTGAGTCGATTTTGATTTGATAAAATATGAAAATTTGACATTAAAAACTATCTGCAAGAAACACAATTTTAATTTCTTCCAACTACATCAATGCAAACTCATACATATTCTTGTTTTCGACGCAAAGAATGATGATTTGAACAAAAAAGTCACCTTAGTCTCAAAACAACTAATGTTTAATCTTGATGACGTCGAATTCACAAAAATGACTAGGCTGACATTAAAAACACATTAAAAAGACTCTAAACGACATCAACAACTTACCAAGTCAAAAATTAAACTTAGACCAACTTGATTAGGCGGGTAAAAGCACAAAGTTGTGTCACACTTTCGACCAACAAAATAGTTCTAAGCGAGTTGATTTCACCCCCAAATAATTTGGCCCAAATTTCCACATAGCTGTTGCGTGGTGCATATGTGGCAAACTATTTTTGGGTGAGTCTATCTGTGAGTGAAATAGTTTTGCCCGAAATCATACTGTTAAAAACAAAAAAAAATTATGACATTTTAAGGCGCCCGTTTTTCTAACAATGACAGCACATTAGGGTTTGAAGGTCTTTCGCACGAAGTGCTTCCCTGCCACCTTTTGCAACAGTCTCGTCACTAGGTATGCCATCTTCACCTTGGCATGCAATTTTTTTGTCAAACATTTTGTATGGCATGATGTATGTATCTTCACCTTGGTATTTTTTGTCAAAAATTTTGTATGGCACGATGTATGGCACGATTGAAATAAACCTGCACCTTAAATATGATTGAAATTCTTCTTTGCTATATTTTGTGCATAAGTTTTTATCAAGGTTGTGGTACTACAATTTGAAACCATTCAAGAAAGAATTTGTGCATAAGTTATTGGAAAGGTTGTGGTGATCAGAAGTAGCAAGTGGCTGATGGCTATAACCATGATCATTTGAAATAGCCATCTCTCTTTATCTATGTATTTCTATAGTTGTTACAGTTTGTCCCATATAAATTTTGATAGTTTGTCCAAAATCTCTCCTTTCATATGATACAGTCTTTTTCAAATCAAGTGTTATAGCAATGCAGGACATGCACTTTTATCCCTTGTAAGGTTATCCATTCAAATTTTCCCATCAAATGCTAGGGAATAACATGGTTAAAGAAGGAAACAACATACACTAATGATGTAAACTTAAGACCAATGTCTCAAACTATATCTTCTCTGACACCATCTACCCTTTATCACTGTCACTGTCCCTTTTCAAACTGTGGATCTCTTTTGGGGGATCTTTGCTTGTTCATATTAGGTCTTTTGAAGCTCTTATAGGTGTTCATAGTATATACACCCAACTGTGCTCACTAATGGTCTAGCATGTAGAACTTTGTTTGTCTTTTCTTTTATGACTACACCGCTTTCCTCACATGCTGACTATCACTATGTTTTATTACATCTACATTTAGTTTTAGGTCTTGATCTCTTCTGCATGTGAGAGATCTTGGTAGTGTCTCTCTCTACCTTCAATTTTTGTATAGGTTCTAAGGATCCATTTCAAACATCATGAAGTCTTCTAAAGCACATATAAACTCCTTCAGGTCATTGCTAGATTTAAATGCCTTAAACTTTATCTCTACTTTCTTAGCTTCATCAATTAAACAAAAGGTATTGATGATTCTATCCCTCAAGATTCTTTGGCTCCATAAGAACACATAATGACTGCATCCTGTGATGGTAAGGTATACATTGTTTTCTTCTTTTGTCACTTTCTTAACTCATGCATTTTTCTTCACTGTTATGCAAAGTTTAAATAGTTTTGATAGTCCTTACAAGGTTTTCTATGGTCTTAGAATTATCTTAAAATAGCACACTATCTCTACTCAGATTTTTAGTATAAACAAACAGTCCATTGTCATCTTGCAAGACTCTTTCTCTTCATGCATTTATGATTGACTCTGTCTATGAATCCCTTGTTGTCTCTGAAGACTGCATGCCTCTATTTTAGGCTTGGTAAACTTTAAGGAAAACTGTCAAGTTGTCCTTAGAACATCTGAAATTTAAATGACTTTCTCATTGTCTTTTGGTTGCCTTGTGTTCACACCCTTGCATTTTGCATCAATACCATGATGATATGAATGAGAAAATATCAACATAATACAATTACCACTACAACTCCTTCGTCATCTTTGACAACTTTGATAAGCATCAAGTTATAAGGACCATACCTGCTATGTCAGAGAGCAATGAGGACTCCAATGAAGACTCTCTATATATATGTATCTACAATATATTGTCCTGATTGAACACACAGTCCTTCCTTGTTTGATATTGTCAATAGATCCAAAACTAATCTAATACTAATTCAATGAATGCCATACCCAGTTCCAAACACAATATCTACAACTTTCTAAACCTTAGAGGATGAATTTGTAGACCTCTGGCAATTTCATATGAGATGCATAGACTATTCCAAGGTAGTGTATACCTTTGTAACCATGCTTTTGCATGTACAAATGGCCTTCTGCTACTTATCACTGCATACCATATATCTATCTAGTGTATGTTGTGTCCTTCTTTAACTATGTTATTCCCTAGCATTTGATGGGCAAATTTGAATGGATAACCTTACAAGGGATAAAAGTGCATGTCATGCATTGTTGTAGCACTTGATTTGACATGTTTTATGTGTGAACTGACTCCCACCCAATGCTAGGAAACAACATTTTATTATGTGTTTTATGTCCTGCATTGCTATAGCACTTTTAGGATTGTGTTTAGTAATTTTAGTTGTATTTTACAGCTAAAATGTTTAAATACAGCTATACAACTATCAAATTTTAGTTGTATTTTACAGCTAAAATGTTTAAATATAGCTATACAACTATCAAATTTCAGTTGTATTTTACAGCTAAAATGTTTAAATATAGCTATACAACTGTCAAATTTCAGTTGTATTTTATAGCTAAAATGTTTAAATATAGCTATACAACTGTCAAATTTTAGTTGTATTTTATAGCTAAAATGTTTAAATATAGTGATACAGCTACATGTTGTTTCCTAGCATTGGGTGGGAGTCAGTTCACACATAAAACAGGTCAAATCAAGTGCTACAACAATGCAGGATATGCACTTTTATCCCTTGTAAGGTTATTCATTCAAATTTGCCCATCAAATGCTAGGGAATAACATGGTTAAAGAAGGAAACAACATACACTAGATATATATGAGTCCAACCAAGGCTTAAATTTGATAGTTGTATAGCTGTATTTAAACATTTTAGCTATAAAATACAACTAAAATTTTGAAAAGACCGTATCATATGAAAGGAGAGATTTTGGCCAAACTGTCAAAATTTATATATAGGATTATGATGATATATATATTATATTTTTAAATAATTTACTTATGCTAAAATATGTCATACTATTTTAAAGGCACTATTGAATAGATAGTTATGTCATTAAAAAATTACTTGAATGTATTTGCAAGCATCTAAGGTGCAGGTTTATTTGAGAAGCACGTGTGCATTTATATCATGAATTTTTTAAATATGTATGTAGTAGTTGGAAAATTTATATGTAGATTTATTTACATCGTGACATACAATATGTTTGACAAAAAAAATAATTATCATGCTGCAAATAAATTTAGGTCCACATGGATGACCAATCTTCACATCAATCACACCAGTCAAGTCAACCTGATGATGGTGATAATTCTACATTATATGCTGAGACCATTCAGAGGTTTCAAAGAGCTTTGGTTGAACTGAATAGTACTATTCACAATACACCAAACCTGTCAGGTGGAGAGAGGTTGGTTAGGATTAGGGATGAGATAACACGTATGATCCAAGTTGTTCGATCATACAATCCCTATGATGACATTAGTGTTGACAAGTTCTATGCATCACTTTCTCAAAGTGTTGTCAGTGAGGAGAAATGGCAATCTATTTCTAGGCTTGTTTCAGTAGATAATGTTCTTAGCATGTTCCCTTCTTATAGGGGAAAAGAGAGAGTGAGAGGCTATTCTCCCACCAAGTGTGTGAATGCAGTTGTCAGTCCTTTCATCTATCCTAGGTTTTTGGCAACTCATCACAAATGGCCAAACAATGATGAGTTGCCATTATATTTTTGCAAACAATTATATGCAGAGTTCCATTTAGATTTATCTGTCGATTATACATCTTTCCCTAAACATGCTAGTTAGGGGAAAGGGAGGTTTACAGAGAGACCTGAGTATAGAAGACAAGATGTGCCACCTCTTCAGAATAAGAGGTCCATAGTTGGTCCAAATCTTTTGGTTCTTCCAAAACATGTGGAACTAGCAAATGTCACCCAACCATCATTGACCCCCTCAAGATGCACATTTTTTGAGAGCATGGCGACTATTGCCACTGAGGTTAATCAGTTATCATCTGATTGTGTTGGCAGGTATTTGTTACGCCTGAGGATTGACATTCCATCCACTGAGGCCACATCGATTGGCTATTCAGATAGTTACATTCATGCTGATATACGATCACCACATGATGTGGCACAGATTAGTGGAGAGAGTGCTTTGCAGAAATATGACTAGATGCCTGGCCAGTAATTTATTAGATTCATACCAGTTCATCAGTGATCAGCATGGGATCCCACTTGATGCTATATCCTCACATCTCAAGCGATATTTTGGTAGACAGAGGAGGCATGGTGAATCAGGTTCACAGGGTTTGGGGGGACACCAGGATGTTCCAGTTGGTCCTACAGGCTCTGCCCCTCCACACATTCCAGTTGGTCATGAGATTGAGGTTACTGCACATGTTATGGGAGGTGAGTATGCAGGCTTCTTTTCGGCATTGAGAGTACACTATCTACATGTGTATCGTTGTGTCTCCATGATTTTGACATCAGTAGGATTGGGAGGGCCTTTGTTGGTGCAACTGAGGTACAATTTATTTAAAAATTATAATCTAAATTCATAAATTATATATTTAAAAATTATAAGTTCAATTTTACATAGAATCACATACATTGAAGAAGCTCTGACTCTTGATTGCAATCTTAAATGTACATGTGTATTAGACTTGTGCTACTGTTTTACAACCTAGATATGGAGATTTGCATCATGCTAGCAATCCTAGTCATCATCACGAGGTATTTAAAAACTAGGTCTGTATATATCACATGTACATATAAGTTTGATTTAAGTGTACATATATATATATATATCAAGTTAACTTTCTACATACAGAAATTAAGTGTACAAGTTTTCTAACTAAATACACATATGCTTATATATTGTATTCAACACATGTCATATATAGGTTGCAGGATCTGGTCATGCTTCTATTGAGACTCCTCTACATGATGCAGACCGTGTATATGTCAGGTAATAATTTAGATTTGTCAAGTATTATTTATTTATTTAAAATCAAAACATATATTATATTTGTACATGTATATATATATATATATATAGAATTTGAAAATTTTATGGTGTTTCATGTGCAGACCCAGACCCACAACTTAGCACAGTGCTCGGGTCACAGATCGGTCGATGGCTCCAATCAAGGATCGGGATGTCATAGCTCGAGACATAGCTCGAGACACAGCGAGGCTCAATCCACTCATAGGGCGAGACATTTATGAGTTGTTATTATGATTCCTGGATGTTTTATATATTTATAGTACATTTCCAGACATTACATGACTTACATGTTATATTATATTTTATCTAAACATACTTGAGTCACATGTTTTATATTTGGACATTATATGTATGTACTTATGTTTTATATCTTAGAGACATTCTTATTATGAGTCACATGCTTTATATTTACATTTCAAAATTTATATTATGAGTTACATGCTTTATATTAATTATTTGGACATTTGGATTAATTATCTTGGTACACCTTGCCACTTGCACAGTAGAAACAAGAACTAACTAAATATACACTAAAAATCAAAGCATAAAAGAGAGGAATTTTGATAGATGTTGTAGTTGCAACCTAATTATTTGGACATTTGGATTAATTATCTTGGTACACCTTGCCACCTGCACAGTAGAAACAAGAACTAACTAAATATACACTAAAAATCAAAGCATAAAAAGAGAGGAATTTTAATAGATGTTGTAGTTGCAACCTAATTATTTGGACATTTGTATTAATTATCTTGGTACACCTTACCACCTGCACAGCAGAAACAAGAACTAACTAAATATACACTGAAAATCAAAGCATAAAAAGAGAGGAATTTTGATAGATGTTGTAGTTGCAACCTAATTATTTGGACATTTGGATTAATTATCTTGGTACACCTTGCCACCTGCACGGCAGAAACAAGAACTAACTAAATACACACTAAAAATCAAAGCATAAAAAGAGAGGAATTTTGATAGATGTTGTAGTTGCAACCTAAATTTATATTATGAGTTACATGATTTATATAAATTTAATTTAAAAGAATCTTAGAGTTTGGTATTTTATCTTTATATTTCTTAGTATTCCTTTTATGATGAAATTTCATGTTCTTATGATTCTAATTAAGTTACATGCTTTAGTGTTAGTGTTATGCTTTATAAAGATTGAATTTAAATTAATATTACATTTTTATAAATGAATAAAAGAAAATTTTGTCACTTCATGGGCTTATTCAATGTCCATGTTATTATTCACCTTTGTTTATTTTAATTTTAAAAAAATTACAAACTTAAAAATCTTGTAATGATAAGTTTAAAATTAATGTGAAAATTTTGAATTAACATTTTTTTATCATAAATTTTTATTTAAAGCCTCCTAGATGGATGCTAACAATATTATTTTAATATTTCATAAAATAGAATATGGTTATCAATCTAGCAATCTAATAGAATATTTTTTGGTGTTCCTTATGAGAGTACAACTAAATCTAGATGTTTTCAATATGAACGTAAGATCTATAGTAAGTTAATAATTTTTATACAATTCATTTTACAATATATATTTTGTAAATGACAAGATTATCTTTCCATTGACCATGTTATAATTTTATATATAACATCTCCTACTTTAATGCTAATTTTAGAATGGTGAAATGATGTTTAGTTTTAACTCTTTATATATATATATATATATATATATATATATATATATATATATATATATATATATATATATATATATATATATATATATATATATATATATATATATATATATATAAAGAGTTAAAACTAAACATCATTTCACCAGTTCTAAAATTAGCATTAAAGTAGGAGATGTTATATATAAAATTATAACATGGTCAATGGAAAGATAATCTTGTCATTTACAAAATATATATATATATATATATAAAGAGTTAAAACTAAACATCATTTCACCAGTTCTAAAATTAGCATTAAAGTAGGAGATGTTATATATAAAATTATAACATGGTCAATGGAAAGATAATCTTGTCATTTACAATATATATATATATATATATATATATATATATATATATATATATATATATATATATATATAACTGTGTGTGTATATATATGTATATATATGTATATAAATGTATATTTATGTATATATCTCTATATATATGTATATATGTGTGTGTATGTATATATATCTATATGTGTGTGTGTGTGTATATATATATATATTCCAAAGTTTATTGAAGATAACTCTATTGAATGGGGTTCAATGGTCGAATGGTCAAAGACAATTTTGGAAGTGGTAAAATGGATCAAATGTTAAAAGCTAATTTTAGAAGATATAAAATTTGACTTCAATGTGTGAATAGAATGGAATAACAACAATGACAATATATTTGCAAAAGTGAGACTAATCTACTCAATCCAAAGAGCAAACTAACGTGATAGATTGAAATACAGAAAGGAAGGGGAAGTAACCCACAGCCAATGCAATTAACAAAAATAATGGATTACACTAGCGAAGAGAAATAAAAAGAGGGTAAATGAAACCTAATCACCTAGTTAATGAAGGTGCAAATTGGCCAACTAAATAAGAACACAACCATGGATAATCCTTGCTCAGAATGCCCAAAAGAATGCTACAAATGAGCATAATAGGAGCAATGGTTCACAAAATATCATGAAGTTGTAGAAAAGAGGGCTAAAGAATTCCATAGATTTCTTTTAAAAAAGAGATTGGACTTAAAAATGTAAGAATAGAGGGAAAATGAGGGAGATAGGTTAGAGAATGCTATTTTGGGAGGTATAGATGCAAGATGTTAGTGTGATGCATGAAATTCTATGCTAAGCACTAGCATCCAAGTGACTCTAGCTCTTGGTCACATGAAACACCTTAAGACTATGAATCTATGTTCATCAATAAATCTATTTATGAATCTATGTTCATCTATTTATGTTGATAAATCTATTTATAAATCCAAGTGACTCTAGCTCTTGCATATTTATGTTGATGAATCTATGTTCATTAATAAATTTTATTGCTAATTAATAAATTACATATGTATGTTTCATCAAGTATCATTTGCATGCTTGGTAGATGTGTGAACTAAAGAAAATATATTGTTCCACATAGAAATTACATTTGTGAAACTATATTGACCTAGTTAATACCTCTCAATCTATCTAACAAACTAATAGCAACCTCATCTAAGACCTAAGTGTATTTTCTTCTCCAATACCTTTTAACAATCAAGATTCCAAATACCCCCCAAAATCCAGAAGCAAAACTTGTCATCCACTCAGCATAGGTCAATGCCACAGAATTTCTCCTCCCTCTTCATCCTCTTAGATTCTTGAGGGGATTTCATATCAAAATTTTCCTTTTGTCCACATTTACATGATCTATTAAATTAATTGGAAATCCACAAAGACTAAGGTTCCCAGAGAAATAGGTAGGGTAGAATGTTGTAAATTGACCCCCTAGTGGGATTCTTCCACAAAACATGTTGTTAGATATAATGAAAACACTCATAAATGAGAGTTTTAGTAGTTCAATTATAATCTCTCCATGTAGTTTATTATTTGAAAGATCTAGTGATTCTGATTGCTCTAACATTCCAATTGCTCTAAAGTTATCAATTATGATCTAGTGACTCTAATTGCTCTAAGATATGGATGAGCATAGGTGGTATCATTACTTGATGTGGACTCTTTTTAGTCTTGAGGTCATATCAAGTTGAAGAGAGTTGAACATGTACAAATTATGAACTAGATAGATCTATCTAATATACCTGTTTGTTAAGTTTGAGACCCCTACATGATAAGAATACAAAAAAAGAGCTTCCCTTAGCTTCGAGAAATGTTTATTCTATACTGACAAGGCCAACCATGTGAAGGTGGAAGCTTAGTGGCCTCACCTAAGACCTAAGACACCTAAGATGGTCTAACACACCTAAAACCTAAGACCTAAGACCTATAACACAACTAAGACCTAGAAGACATATAGGTACTTGACACATTTAAGACACCTAGACACCTAAGTATTAAAACACCTAAGTTCAACCTAAGACCTATAAGACACCTATAGACCTCTAAAACACCTAAGAATTAAGACCTATCTTTAAGACACCTAAGAAACTTAAGACATACAGTAAGACACCTAAGACACCTAAGAAATTTAAGACATCTATACACCTCAAACACCTAAGACACTTAAGACACAGGTAGACACCTAAGACACCGAAAACACTTAAGACACAGGCAGACACATAAGACACCTAAAACACCTAAGAAATTGCAAGACCTAAGACACCTCTAGACACCTAAGGCATCTAAGACTATCTATATATAGTTTAGAGATCATACCTGCACAACATGAAGTTCAATTTAATAACTTGAAATCCTTAGAGGCATAGACCTACATAATTGAAAAAACAAAAATCTGTGTAAATAAATTTATAGCTCGTAACTTGCAGCTTGATCATGTTTGATTATAATAAAATTTGAACTAGAAGAACCATTCAAATTAAATTTTGAAAGGAAAGAACTATCAAGAAATTCATGTACATTTTAAAATAAATCAATAGATCAATATAGATAATTCAAGTGCATATACCTTCATACTGGATGTATCGATTGCTTCAACTCGCTCTTCAATAATGTAGTTAGAGCTCTTGGTACATATAATCTAGATCTTCTCTATCTTTTATTATCTTTAAAATCTTTTCGTGATCTTCAATAGACAACCTCCACTTTTGTTGGCCACGTCCTCTTTTTTGTAAAGTTTCCAAATTTAATCTTGTTGCTAAAACTAAGTGACTATAGTGTAGAACCTTTTGTCCTGGGATATATTCAATAAATATAATACCATTTTTATCTATCTTTACTTGTTGATAATAGGTGCCCTCAACAACAACTGATCTAATGGGATATGATTGTCCATCATCATCTGTCATTGATTCTAACAATTTTGATTTTACTTGTGTGCATCTTAGTAGATAGTAATCTACACCTTCTGTATTGTCAGGATCTGCAACACCACAAGTAAACATGTAAATGTACATTTGAGTTGAACAATGTAAATCAAATGTTCAAAACTTTATTACAATCTCGAATATAAATCAATTTTGTAACTTACCTATAACAACTAAATCTGATACACATTCATAATTAGCTGAATATATAGGATCATATACATCTACAATGTCACTATCTTCAAAAGGATGACTTGATACTATTTGTTTCATTTCCCATTGTGAAATATATATCCATCCCTTACATTTGGACATTGTAGAATATTTGCATTGTTCTCAATGAAATCAACACAAAAACAAGATTCTTCTCACTTGAATAGCAAGAGGCTTGCTATGCCCTGTAGTCATGACTTGATACAAATTTCTAACATCAATAATAGCTTGACAATTATATGGATTCGATCAATCAATATCTGCACGTATGAACAAATTCTTGAGCATCTCAATTAAAACTATTTAAATTTGAAATTAAATCACATGCACATGTACTTAAATTTAAATAATAAAGTTTTCAATTAACATACCTTTAACTTCCCAAAAATAGTGTTTGTTATATATTGAGTCACGGGTAGCAAAATGGCTTTTGCACCATTCAACAATTTGACTTGCATTTTGTATGGTGTTACCTGCAATTTCATGTTAGTGTTCAGTGCCCAGGTAAGAGGTTTAAGAATTTAAAAAAGTTCACATGTACATCCAACTATTACAATACACATACATAGATCAATTACATAAATCATTGTAGAAGTATTCAACAATTTTAAATTATTTTGTAAATTTTGTATCTATTATATATTACCTGCAAGTTCATATTGGCAAAGTGCACGTTTTACACATGCTCCTGCTCCATCATGCTCTCCTTTTCCATGTCCACTCTCAAAAAATTTCCACAAAAACTTTATGCCAAATTTAGCATGTTGTTGCGTTAACCAATTAAATGTTTTTGCAGACTTAAATTGTCTTGTATAAATAGTTATATATAAACAACGATTTAAAAACCAAACATTAGTTAAAAATTCAAGTCTTAAAATTAAATTTAAATTTTTAAATTAAAAATTAAAAATTAAAAAATAATAATAAAATCAACACTTACCAGCACATCCATCAGACCAAATCCAATGCTGTGATACAGTAATGCCACGTTGTCCCAAATCTTCAAAAAACATTTGAAAGCAATGTGCTACATAGCTTCTATCATGACCCGTATCATCAATGATATAAAAGTAAACCTCCTTGATGATAATTCGTTCATCTTCAGTACTCTCTAACTCATCTACAAATAACTCAGCATGTCTATAGCAAACTTGTACAAAGATTGTGACTTGCTCTGAATGATAATATTGACTTTGAATCTCAGTTTGAGGACTAAATAAATAATTTTTAGAAAAATCTACAATATAGAGAATACAACCCAGTGGAAAACAATTTTTTGAGTCATGAAAATGCTTAGCCTGCCATCTTGCGCCATGACAATGTTGGATATGTGGGTATACAATGTTACGAAATGTGTTCATAAACTCGTTGCAGGGCAATTCACTTTCTCTCAAAACAATTTTTCTAGATTCAACTCCTAACTTCGTTGAGTATTTCTCATATACAAATGTCTTCCAAACAACTAACATTGAATGATCAATATTCTCAAATGGTACAAATTTCATCAAATTTCTAAAATCTACACATATATTTCTTATACACTGTACATTGAATTCATCTGAATCTTCTAATTTTTCACATAAGATAGACTTCACAAATTGTGTTGTACTTCTAGGGATGGCTACATTTGGATTAACTATTGCCATAAGTTTTTTATATGACTGTAGGTGTAGATCAAATTCAACATGATTTCAACATCAACAAGTTTCACATACTTTATTTATGCGTATAAAACATGGTCGTAAATTCTCAAACATCCTTTGAGAAATCTTCACTTGTGAAAATTCTTGCTTGAATGCTTCAAAAAAATCACTTTGTGTTGTATCTATAAAATGCTTTAGATGAGAAATTTTTTTACCATCTTCATCTTTTATTTGTATAGTGTCCCTTCTATTGGAAGAAACACGGGAGTTGTCGGTCCAATATCCAATTACTTTTTGTTTTACATCTTCTGAAATTCTATCTCTTCGAGGGACTCGACAAATATTTACCCAATTATTTTCAATAGTTTCATCTAATCTGTTTCTCTTATTGATATATCTTTGAATAGTTCTCCTAGATACATTTACTAATCGGGCAATTGCTTTAACTTGTCTTCTATTTGATAATTTCTTACTAGAAATTACAGTCATCAATGCTCAATGTGCAACACTTAAATTAGAACTTTGACTCTTGGTTTGAATAGAATCCAATAATGTTTGCAAGTTTTCAATTACTATCTAATTTACTAAATTTAAAGATTTTTTCTTGTTATCAACTCCTAACAACTCCAAAATGGGGGTCATTTCTTTTCGCCTAAATAACTTTGCACATAATTGTGCTCTTCCAATTGGAGATTTATCTTCAAAAAACTCATCCCAAATTCTTTTAGAGTGCAATTTTATTGTGCTTTCAGGTAACATATGTTCAGGTGAAATATATTTGAAAAGAGCATCCTCATCCATCTCTGTAAAATTTCCCATTCCATGCAAAAAAGTCTATCACTACTACCAATTTCATCTTGTACTTGTTCATTAACACGCCCTTCAACTTGTTCATCAATAATTTCAATGGGTTGTTCTTGACTAGATGTTCCTACGGTTTTTTCAACTCTTTTTCAGTCATACAACCTTGATCTAGTTCTTTTATTCCCCATCACAAATTGGTTGTTTTAATTTACCTACACACACATATACATCCTAATAAATAACACATGAAATTCAATTTCTACATGGTAAAATAAGTAAATAAGTTGGGAATCATGTTACATACTTGAAAATTTGTAGCCTTTCTTGCTAAAAAAAAACTCCTTTTGTGTGGTTTCTCCAAATGTTTGAATTGAAAAAAATTGAAAAAATAATTTTTAGCCTCTATTGCGAAAAATTCCGCTTCTTTTATTTTCTCCTTGATGCTTGAATTGAGTAAAAACACAAAAAATAAAGCCCTATATATATAATTAAGTTTAAAAAATTCTTAAAAAATAAATTTCGCCGACCAGTGGTGGTCGCTAGATTTTTTTAATTTCGAGCGAAATAATTTCACCCCCAAATAATTTGGGGGCAAAATCATTACGCCCGAAACTATCTATGTGGCAGTCCACTTGGCAACCACCTCATCATTTTTTCTGGTTTTCTAAAATTCTCAACTTCAACTAAATATTTCTTTAATCAAAATGAATTATTTCAAAAAAAAAACCCTTTTGTAGAGCTCTGAGTCTAGAATTCAAATATGTTTTTTTTTAATATTTTGATTAGTTTTAATATGTTTTTTTTTTAAATTATTGCAAGTAGGTTGTTAAAATCAGAGATGACATTGATTAGAAATTAAGAATATATATATCAAAACACATCTAATTTTTTTCAAAATTATATGGTTCACTAGAGGAAAGAGTCCTCTCCAAAAGGGTATAATTGGTTTTGTGAAAATAATAAAAAAAATTATACAAAAGTTGACGTGGAATGAAAACAATCAGATTCTGTAAAGTTTGACTTTAAAACGATATTACGAAGAAAATATGTATTGAAAACTGATTTTTTTTCTCCATTCACTAGATATTGAACTCGTCTATTTTGGAAAAAAAATTAGGGAAAAATAAGATTGTTTATTCTTTTTTTTGACGTGGACTTAAAGTCACTTTTTCCTGAAATTTTCAACAATTCAAAATTTGCTTTTAAAGTTATAAAAAAATGTCAAGTTTTTTTTTTTTAAATTACAAGTATAAAATTCATCAAAAGATCTACATTTCATTAGTTTACATCATTTTGAAATTCAAAACATAAATGCCACTTTTGTGAGGTCGAAGTTCAAAAAAAATTTGTTGTTAGTCGATTCTTTTATAAAGTGTGACAGATGTTTGTGCTTTTACCCAGGCACGACTTACTTTAATGATCAAAGGTTCACTAACTGAAGATACATTATACGAGTCAAATGGCAAATGAACTGCTCAAAACCAAATTTTTATTCTCCTCTTCTTGAAAGATTCTCTCTTTCTCAGAGAGTGGTCGAAACCTGTTTTCCTGAATACAACTTGCAATCACCAAATTGGGATTAATGCATCGTTAGTCCATTCACAAATCTTATGAATAACAAATCAAAACCTCATACTGTAAATTTTTGAATTATTCAATCACATGTATTATACTTAATCACATGAACTGATATTTAGGAAACCTACTAGATGACATTATATCTTAATGTCTAATCATTTATCCATAAAATTCACTACTAATCACGTCAAAGTAAATAGTAAAATCAAAGCCAAAATTTGGGATCTAACACATGGGAACCTACAAAATAATTCTTTAAGATGTGCAATGAGTAACATCTCTCACAAATGAAATAGGCACAAAATGTAAACTTGCTTAATTCTGTAGGAAATTGAAAAGCGTGAAATGAGAAGTAGTGTTAAGAAATTCCACCTATATAGAAAGTGATAAGGTGTTTTGTCATGTGATGTATCAAACTTTACCATGCTATTTGTTAAAGCTCCATCTAGGCATGTTGACATGAGTTTTTGTGTAGCATATGTTGCTACCTAAAAGCTTGATGATTAGAATGTTTTTTATTAAGGGGTAAAATGGGTTTTGAAAGGACATAAAACCCTATTACAAATAATTAAATGTCAAGTAGACATAAGTTGACCTACAATAAAATAGAAACACAACTACAACAATAGACAAAAAAACCAATACAAAGACCCAAAACAAAGAGAAGACAAACAAAACATTATAGCCTATGCAGAGTCTCTATAGCCTCAAGTTCTTCTTTGTAGAAACTCTCATGTAAATGAAGTCCTTCAGCTCTTTCCTCTCCATGGTCTGACTCTTCTTCTTGCAGCTTCTCATCCTCGAGCTTGGTTCAACAATATTCCCCTTTTCTTCCAATTGAGTTTTAGGGTGTGTAGTTTCCTCAATAGAGTTCTTGAGTTTGTCACTCAAAATTTTGATGTTGATCAGAGGAATGTTAGAGATAATATATGTCCCCTTCAATTGGTTGCATTTGTAGGATGCAAGGAACTAGATGATGTAGGAGTCCAGGACAACACTGAGAGGGGGGGTGAATCAGTGTTGTATAAATTTTGACCTTTTACAAATTTTGTTTACAAGACAAAAGAGGAAGACATTGTTAAACATATATACATAAGACTACTGATAAAAGAGGATATAAACAACACCTCGTGAGTAAATCATACACACACAGAGAGAAGATTAATATAAAACATGGCACAAGATTTGTACGAGTGGAAAACCCTCCAGGGGTAGAAAAACCACTCCAAAACTGCCTCACTGGCTTTATCAAAAACCTAATTGATTACAATATTTAGAAGCACCAACTTCAAGGAGCACCAACCCCTAATTCATTTAGAAGCACTAACTTCAAGGAGCACCGACTCCTAATTCATACTCAAATTAAAATCAAGAATTCAGAGGGTTTCTCTGTTTCAATACAAATCACTTCTTCTTTTACATATGTATGTCATATCATCATACTTCTCATCAACTCAAATCAATCTGCATACTAGTCTTAATGTCTTTGTTCAATCAATTCATAATTCATTCACCTGATTATCTTTGCATACCAATTCCCCTGATGCAATCAATTGCATATTGTCTTTCTGATGATCTTGTCAATCTCTATATTTGATTCAATTTATCTCTACACAATTAATTTCATATTATCTTCATGCTTGATTTGATTCAATCTGTGTCATTCAAGTTGTCTTCAATTTTTCATATTGATTCACATCCATTTCAACTGTATTGTCAAAGATTTTATCATTGATCTGCACACCACACTTATCAAAGCACCTATAATATCATTAAATATCATATGATCTTTCACCTTCAACTCTTCTCTGCTTTTTTTTTTAATTTCACTTTCATTACTTCTTTTCAAAAAAAATATGTTCTACCTGTTCTATTTCATCTTCTGCAAATCTTCATTTAATGTCTTCAACAACAATATTTTTAATCTTCCCTTGTAGAAGAAAATAAAATCTCTTTGATCATCTTCAAAAAGTCTCTTCATATTCCTTTGAAGAAAATTCATTTCAATTCCCATCATAAGATATTCTTCAACCTGCAAGAACAAAAAATATGTGCAAATATATTTTCTTCTCTGTATCATTGTTATCCTGCAAAATCATCTATGATCATTCTTTCTAAAATTCTTCTCTCTGCAATTTTCTCTTTAAAAAATAGCTCAAGAAAAAACTTCAATCAATGCCCTATAAGAGAAAAATGAAATCCTTTTTTTTACAAAAAAAAATATCCTCTGCTTTGAGTAAATGAAAAACTCTTTCACATTTGGACCAATTCATCTACATAAAAAATCTTCCAAAAAGAACTTTATACTTCTCTACTAAATCTCTTCTCCAAAAGAAATATTAAAAAAATCTCCTTTATTTCTTTAAAGTCTCGAGATGAATTTAGAAAAGAAAGAAATCTTCATCAAAAAATCTTCTTAAGATCTCACACAATCTGCTTTTTCAAACTCCTTTTAATAAGACTAAAAATAGCCTTTCAAACTGCAGTTAACACCCTGTCGACGGCCACAAGCACGCCAATTTGCAAGTAACAGGGAGAGGGCCATAGTTTAAATTACATCCGTTGATTTCTAAAAACGCGCTCATAGAAGATTCAAACAAGACCATAGATGTGTCTTTCGCACCCACCGCTCATTAAAGAAGACTTGTGGTATCGGTATGGCAAGGAAAGAGGGCCGGTTGCCCATGTTGTTTAACCCTTCCATTTAGTCACTTAAGTGACAGTTACCTTCTCAACCGGTCAACAACAAATTACAACATAAAGCAAATGACGGGTAAATGTGGGTTTAGGCATAATGACTTAGGTTTAGTTTTAGGTTTAGCATGTGACAAAGACTGATAGGATATCATTTAACAGTAGTCATATGTATTAGAAACCCTTAGACAATGATATGGCATCATTGATAACTAAATATAGACATCAGAAACCCTCTAGACAATAATAAGATGAAGACATAACATAAGACATAGTGACATTTAAAGTTTTAATACTTGAACAACTTTAAACCACCATGAATGCAATACCATGTGAAGAGGACTACATGATACATAACAACACTATAAGGACATCATGAAATATGTATTAGACCAGACAATATGAACTATGACATAGATAAGACAACAATGAAAGACATGAAAAATCTTATCCTTCAACAATGACATTTAACATTTGAATGTTTAGACAATTTGTCATCTTGACATATGAGACACAACACACACAACATATGAATATGGCAGACCATCATATGAGATGTAACATATGACTAAGACAAATAAAAATTGTGATAGGCAAACCTTAAGACTGTCACACCTTGATACAATGAAGACTAGTATACCATTGAAGACTATGCCACTGTGTTTCACTGAGATCAAATGACCAAGCCACTGCCACTGCATATCATGTCACTGCATAAAACCATGTCAACCATGTCAAAACCAAGATCATCAACCTTTTGTCATCTATGTAAAGACAACAACAACACCATAAGCATGTGTATATAGAGATCATGATGTCTCTGTCATTTGCATTGACATACTCTATATCAACCTAAGTTTTGTATTCAATGAACCTTATCACTATATACACAACTCCAACTGATAGACCCTTATCATTGCAACTTTGTCATGCTTGAAGATATCTTGATTGAAGACCACATCTGTGAAGACGTCTGTGAAGATCAAGAAGATAAGTCCAACACAAACAAGTCCTCTTGTGAACACAAAAACATAACATAAGCATCTTGAGAACACACTACACCATGACATCATCCTGCAAACAATATCAAGACATCTTAATCAAGCACATTCTTGATGAACCTTTTTGATATCAATGACAACCTGTTTCCATCAGATGAGAGGGGGAAAAGTACATGAAATGTAAATGTAAGCTAAACATATAAGCATGGAACTTGTGTAAAGTGGTAACTATAATGAGTAAGTGAGTGGAAATGGGGGGTGAAAGGGGGTCAAAAGTGGTCATTGTTTTTTCTAAATTAGCTAAACCTAAATTTTGATAAGCAATTTGAGATGCCTACATTAAAAACTTGAAGATGTGATAAGAATGAGAATTGTAGTACTTCAAATCTAGTTTCATAACTACTAAGATTTTTTTTAAATGGTTCAAATTAAGAGGATCAAATATTGATTGCACATAAATAAACTCCTATTTTTATCATTGTGCGCTCTGAAATGTGACTCAAGCACAACACCAATGAGTCAGCCTCAATATCACACATGAACCCCTCTTCTTTCTACAGGTGACCTCCAAGTCACTCTCACTCTCATGGTAGAACCCAGTCGAGTGAAGGTGAGACCTGGGGTGGTTTTGTTCATGTGGAAGCAGAACTTCACAGAGGGCGGTTGGTTGGTCTGCGGGACTAGTATGGATTAATGTTTTACAATCTCTTTCTAGGACTGTTGTGGTGGAGATAATTATATGACCTAAAGGGTCACTAATCCTATGTCTCCTATTAGGATTTCTCAAGTTCCAACACCTAGTGGGTAGACTATTTTGCCTGTTGATGAATCTAAAGCATTGTGACCTATCCTTGCTCATTTGTATGTGTTTTTATATGATGTCTCTCTATTTTGGAATATCTTAAGAGTGTGTTCTTTCTCTTCTATGGTTTGTTGTGTGTGTGTTGTGGTCTTGGGTGGATTTCGTCTATCTCTTTGAGAATAGCCTTGATCTAATTTACTCTTATCCCTGGGCACATCAAATGTTTGGGATAGAGTCTATTGACTAAGTGTTGACCTAGTTTGACTTGAGGTCAAAGGTTTGTTTTAGTTTTTGTGAAATGTTGAATGTGAATTGTACCTTGTGATGGAATCGAGGATTTAGTTTTCCTAAGTTTCCTAATATTTTTGTAGTAAATTGTATGAATGCACTAATACGAATCCAAGACAATTTTTGGTTCCTTTTCCAAAGTTGAATAATAAAGTGATCTAATTAACTAAGAATTGAAATATGAATGTAATTAATATGAATTTTTCCAAATGCAATCTAAACTATGTTTTTGTGTTTTTCGAGATGGTTTTGAATATCAAAACATTTGAAAATACTTGAATGAAGTTGTAATCTATGAATTACAATAGATCTAATCTAAACAATGCTAATCTAATGAAATCAAATTAAATCCTATCAAGGAAATAACAATGCAAAGGTTACTTCTCCAAGAGCAAATTTGGTGCAGTCAAGGCCAGAGGGTTCATAGAATGACCTATCCAAACCATGCAGCTAGAGTAAACACAACAGAAACAACACAATCATAGAACACAATGGAAGATTCATATATTCAAAATATCAAAGGATTACAAAGTTCATATGCCGGCAACATGTGGGCTACAATCAAGGGCTCATAGGCCTACTTTCCGGGTTACAATAGACATGCAAGATATGGCATTGAAGTGCCTTCCCAAAAAGAATCTAACTTCTAAACTATCTAAATCATATCATAGAACTACTAACTGAGAACTGATTTCCTAATACATCTAAGAGATCTATATATATCATCTTCAAGCTCATAGAATCCTCCACGTTGGCCAAAAGAAGTTACAAACTCCCATGAAGGATGTAACGTGTTGAAACAAGTAGGTCGGTGTACAACATCTGGTATTGTTCTGCAAATGCATGAAACTTGGTGTGGACCTCAAGGAAGGTCTATTTGGTCCTTATGTGTTGTCTATGATGTTCCATTTGGCTCCACAAGTCATGGAAGTGCTCCCCAAACCTTCTCCTTCAACTGACTATTTGAATGCTATGTTCTGTGAAAAATGATCTAATAGCGATAACTTTCTGGAAACAAATCCAAATCACTTGAAATCTAAATATGATGTATATGGCATTGTGTAGATGGTAAGTACTACTTCACGAGATCTAATATGAAGATGTGGTGAAATACGGTACAAAATGCTGAAACATACAAATGACTGATCTGAACTGAAAATGCAAGAAAAGAAAGAATGTAAATATTTTTGGTTGATGCAAGATTACTTTGCAACCTGGGATGCTCTTGCATCAAAATTTGTGATTTAATTAACTACAAAAGCATAAAAAACCTAGATTCTCTTTAGCGCATGAGCCTAGTATATCCTCAGAAGTCCTTGTGGCAACCTCCTTTCCTCTATAGTAGTGGGGATCTACTCTTGGAAACAAGGACAAAGAAGCAAATAATTATAAATGGGATTGATCTTTGAAAGTTATGATGGATGAATTAAGCTATTGAAGCTAATGAAGCACTATGTCTTGGCTTTTTCGAAAGAAATTTGTGAGCGTAACAACACTATTGAAGATTTTGAGAGCTTGGCAATTGTACTAAGAAAGAAAAAGGCTCATAAGTCCTGTGAAGAGCATAATCATGCTATGGAGAACAAAGAGCAAAGCTGGGCATAAGTCTGAAACAATAAATTTGCCTCCCATATTGCATATAAGAGGGGGTATTTATAGGTTGGGAGAGCTCACAAAGGGTGGAGTTGATTGAAGAGTTATCTCAATTGAGTGTTGAGTTAACAAGATTGATTTGGGAGTGAACAAGCCTGATTAGGGAGTGAATTGGGCATGAAAGGTTAACACTTAAGGAGGAAGAAGAGTTAGCATGGAAGAAAGTCAGATAATAATAGCTTTGTTGGAGCTACTTAGAATAAAGTGATTTGGAGTCGATAAGCAGTTAAAAATAGACTAGGCCCAGTTAGGGTCGAAGATCCATGCAAACTAGAGGAAAAATAGAGCTAATTTGGGCTCGAACTGGAGAGAAAATCACGTGTTTAAACATGACTGGGTCACCCCAGGGAGATTCAAGGTCACCCAGGGAGATTCAAAGTCACCCAAGGAGATTCAAAAGATAAAAGGAGTGACCTAGAAAGATAGGGTTCTGCATGTGGTTTTAGGGGCTAAGAATGGTTAGAGAGGGCTAAAGATGATCTCAAGACACAAAGATTGATTAAAGGACATGAAGAGAGTGGGTCACCTAGTTTGTTAGGGTAGGTCACCCATGGGGATCAGGGGTCATCCGAGGGAAGATTCAGGGTCACCCAAGGGGATTTGGAAATAATAAGAGGTGAACCAAAAAGGAAGAACATAGAGATAAAATTGATGATGGGGAATTAATTGGGAGGTCAATTGGAGGCCTCTAAAATGTTGAAATGGAAAAAGGGAGCTTAGGGAGAGTGAATTTCCCATCTTGCAATGCTAGAGGGTCAAATCAACAAGGTTAGAAATCGATAAATATGAATTATCGACAAAGGGGAAATGAGGAAGATGTAGGACCTTAGAGGGTTAGCTAGGGTATAGGGGAAACACAAACAAGATGAAAAACTTCAATCCATGTGTCACCAAGAAGAATGTTGTAGGAGTAGTCAATGATACTACTGACTCCATTTGGCTTTAGAACATTCTCATTAAGTTTTGTATTCCCTTTTGAAAGAATATAGTCATCTTTTCTGACAATCAGAGTATGATATAGATCTCTTGCAATCTGGTCCATATTCAAAGGACTAAACACATTAAGATCCACATGCACTACATTCAAGAGCTAATTCATGAGCATATCATTAATCTCAGGTACTATTTGACATCATAGTAGATTATAGACATCTTCACCAAACCCTTCATTGAGAGCAAATTCCTTTATTTGCAAGCTTTGCTAGGGCTACAGTAGGTGTCCACTTCAAGGGGTCTTTTTAGTCCTCTTTTCTCTCTCTATTCTGGGGGGCATTCTCTCTCTATTTGTGGGAGGTAGCTTCTTCTCTTTGGGGGGGAATTCATTGTACATGGGTACCTCATTAGGATTCATTTCTTGGGACCCATCTTTTCACCCACCTAATCTATGCTTAAGGGGGGTGTTAGTGTAGGTTTTTATTTTTCTAGTGGGTTATTTATTTTCCCTATTTCCTAGGTTTTTCCTACACTTTTATTAAGCTTTCTTAGGTTAAATAAAGTGAGTTTAATTAGGTGAGAGGGTCATTTGAGGTGTCACCATCCTACGAGGGAGTTGCATTTACTATGTTTAGACTGTTTGGTGGTCTCTCCCTATCGATCAATTTTACCACCTCCACCCCTTTCCCTAGTCTATATAAACTCACTACCTAGCTTGTATTTTTCATCTTTTTATGGTTATTATGTCAATCTTTGGTGTAGCCTCTTTGAGCTCTTAATACAATTTTGTCATCCTAACATTTGCATATCTCTCAGAGTCATTGGTTTGCATTATTTATGCTTTTTCCAGTTTATGTAGCTTAGAACTTCTCTTATAAAGTTCTTAGGTTATCAATTTATTTCAGATTTCTAACATAGACTCATCACCAATTTGTTGATGAAACGAGTTTGTTGGGTGTTGCCAATATTAAAGAAGTTGTTAATCTTAATAAATCTCTAGATATTTATTTAGTTGCCTTTGGTCAACATATTAATGAAGATAAGTCCAATATCTTTATCTTTAATACCCCCTTGAGAATCCAATAGTGCATTTATCTTATTTTCCATTTAAAAATAGGGTAGCTTCCATTTGAATATCTTGGCATCCCCTTATCTGTTACTAATCCCAAGAGGGACCAGTCGAAGAATATAATCAATAGATTTAGAAAGAGGGTTTCTTAGTGGACCTTTTGGTGGCTATCCCTTGTTGGTTAATTGAATATGCTAAATTTTGTTCTTCAAGCACTACCCATCTATAGGTTTCTTGTTTTATCTACTTTCAAAAGTGTTCTTAATGATTCTAATTATCTTCCTAGGAAACTTTTATGGGCAAGCAACCTAGATTCTAAAAATTGGAGTCTTACTGGTTGGGCTCAAGTGTGCAAACCTAAGCCTTTGAAATGGTGGTCTATGTCTTAGGTGAACTATGCTCAATAGCCAATCCTTGGGAATTAAACTTTATTGGAGATTATACAATTTCAGTTGTGGGCAAAATTTCTAAATTTTAAATACCTAGGTGGAGTTGCTGATTTCAAACTCCCAAGAATGTATTTGATTAGAAGAGGCTCATTTGCTTGGAATACTATTAAGAATGGGGCTTCGTTGGTTAAGTATGGTCTTTTCTAGATTGTAAAAAATGGCCAGTATGCTCTCTTCTAGCAAGATGCCTAGGATCTTCACCCCCACTCCTCTCTTATTCCCTCTTCTTAAACCTTTGAGCCAAGTCTTCACAGTGGTTGGATGGTCTAAAATTGTAGAATTTAAAAATACTTTTGTGATGGCGATTTCATTGATCTATCATTGGAAAGATCCTATCACTTGGCTTGAAGGGGGATCCTCAAATGCATGGCCCACCCTCTCTTCTATCCGTGTTGATCAACTATGTTGCTCTCTTGAGGATGATGATGTTCTTGCATGGGTCTAAGATCCTAAAGGAACTTACATATTGGCTCTTAGATATTACTCTCTTGACAAGAATAATGGTGAGATTTGAGATTTTCTTTGGTGGAAATAATTTGGAACAAATTTAGCTATCCTAAATGCAACTTCTTCATATGGCTTCTCTATGACAATAAATGTCTCGCTTGGGATAATATTAGAAAGTGCAACTTCCAAAGCCCCTTAAAATGTGTTTTTTACAATACCGAGGAAGAAAGTATTGCTCACTTATTCTTCAAATGCTCTTTTGCTTTAGGAATTTGGGAGCAATGGTGGCAGATTTGGAATTAACCTATCATCCATGCTACTTCCTTGTTTGAGTTTTAGGCTAGCATGGGTTGACCTCCTTCTTCAACTAGCTTTCTTAAGGTGGCTTGGGAACTTGGTCTTATTTTTATCCTTTAGAATATGTCTTGAATGAAATCGTTAAATCTTGTAAGGTTTTCAGAGTCTTATCTCACAAATCTAGGTGAAGGCCATGGATTCTATTAAGGAGATTGTTGGTGCCAAGTGCTCTATGGATGAAGGCTCATCTTCCTTTGATCTTTGTATTGCAAGAAGCCTTGAGATGTCATTTGATGGTGCCTCCTCTTATTGTTCCCTCCTTGTCTTTAGGGCTTCTATAATGGTGAATAGGTCTCGGAAATGGTCTCCCCTCTTCAAGTTTTCTGAAAATTAGCATTGATGACTCTTCATGTGGCAATTAGTGTGCTATTGGGTTTGGAGGGATTAGTTGTACTAAGGATGGGACAATTCATTTTTCTTCTTTGTTACTATGGAGATTAACACCAACAATAAGATGGAAGATTATGCTATTCTTTAGGCTCTTGAAAAAGCTTGTGAGTTAGGTTGGAAGAAGATTATTTGTGAAATTGACTCCTTCATCAAGGTTTCTCTTCTAAATAGAGAAAGGATTCATGAGACCTCCTAATAACTAATGATTTTAGCTAATCGGATCCTTTGGCTCACTCCTCAATTTGATGCCATTTAGTTTATTCATATTCCTTAGTAATGGAAGTTAATGTTGACTATTTGGCCAAGTACGTTATGGAGGAAAATCACAACTAGAACGTCTTTGAGTGGGGTTCTCTATCTCTAGAAAAAACCTCTTATCTTCTCCTCCTTGTTCATAATGATCAAATATGAAATTCCCCTTTCTTATCTAATACAAAGCAACTCAATGATTGTCGTGCTCTCTCTAGAGTTTGTCTACTAAGTCTTTTTATTAGTTCTATAGTCTTTTTTGACTACTTTGGCATGCTCATTGTATTGTTTTGACTAGCTTGGATGATAAGGAGCTCCCCTTCTTCCAAACATATCGCTGCTTGAGAGGTGCTCTGAGTCTTTTTTAGAGAGGGCATTGTGGCCTTTCTTGCTTTACTAATGGCCTTGGCCATTTGAAAATCTTTATCTTGTAGCATGTTTTGAGTTTTTATTAATATTAGCACTTGCACCTTTAGGGGTGTAAGGGATGCGTTGATAGGAAATTCAAGGGAATGTGTAAATTTGTTGTTTATTTGTTAACATAATATAATATTTTATTAACAATTTATAAATTATGAAATATGTTTTCAACTTTATTTTAATATTATTTAATTAGTGATATAATAATATATTTGTGTTAGGATTAAGGTGCCATCAACCTTGTAAATCCTATGTAATTAATTACTCCTAATATTGTTTGTAAATCATTCATTCATAAGGGATGAAGTATTCACCAAGTAGCGATCTTATTTTAGCCGCATGTTTGATCCTGGTACCTGACAGATGTAGGTTATCCAGGGGGGTTGCAGGGGGTAGCCCTCCTGTAGGGTCTAGGGGATGGCCCCATTAGCAGGGAGTCTGAGGGTTGTGCGCCCCCAAAAGCCACATTTTATATATAAATTACTATTGTAAACATGGATCGTTCATCATTAGGTCACAGATCTGACAATGGAGATTTTGTTGGTTTATCTTACCCTAGAAGGCAACCCATTTTATAAGGATATTGTATTACGACTGTGTATGAGAGTATTATAGGCGCTGTTGGATTGAAGACTAGAGAGGAGATTGATAATTTTGTATTGTAAACTCTATTTGAAGTTAATACAGATTGGTGCATCTCTTCTTGTGTTGAGTATTTTTCCTGAAAGGGTTTCTCCACGTAAACATTGTGTTGTGTTTGATCTTTTGTTCTACTATTTCTTTGTGTTGATTTCATACTATCTCCATTTTGGTTCTGTACTAGATTAATAGTTACAGTTATAATCAGATTTTCATTCTATAGTTGTTCATCTTCATTTCTAACATTTGGTATCAAAGCATGGCTAGTTCTGTGTCTTGGGTGGAAGTGTGAGGGTTTTTTGAGCTGTAGTGGGAGTTTTGGTTAATTTTTATTTTATAGATTTGTGTAGAAGCTATGGCTACATCCTTATCCTGATTGGACATCAAAAAATTCAATGGAATGGGTTATGAGATGTGTAAGTTGAAAATGGAGGATCTCCTTGAAGAAAGAGATCAATGGTTGGCTGCAACAAAAGAGAAGAAACCTGATACTAGAAGTCAGGATGAGTGGGTCAAGATGGACAAAAAGGCATGGGGTACAATCTGGTTATGCCTTACAGGATTGTCCTGTTGAATGTCTCTGTTGAGAAGACTGCACATGTGTTATGGAAGTGGTTGGGTGAAATCTATCAAACCAAGAGCCTGGTAAATAAACTTTATCTCAGAAGAAAGTTAATTTCCCTTAAAATGAAGGAGGGTGATTTGGTAGCTGAGCACTTGAAAACATTTAATTTGATTATGAGTCAGTTAGCTTTTGTCGATGTTCAAATAGATGAGGAAAATAAGTGTATTATGCTTCTTTGTTCTTTGCCCGAGCCTTGGGAGAATTTCATTCTTGCTATCACTGCTAACCTCGAAGATCCAAAGATGGATGCCCTTGTTGTAACTCTACTATCATAGGAAATGAGGAAGAAGGCTATGGATAACTCGGTGGATGTGTTGGCACCTTCAAATTTTGGCTAAAATTGAAGTGCCCATGATGAAAAAATTGATGGCAACACTCAGAAGTGTACTTGTGAAATCTGCCCCAGTAGCCTGCTTTGGAGGATCATAATTGGAAGCATGTTCACTTTTATGCCAAATCACTTGGTGAGTGTATTCATCTGACATATGTAAATGTGTATGTTTGATTTCAGCTTCTTATGATTAGATTTGACAGGGTTTTGAAGCACCAAGTTGGAGGGTTCTGGAAGAGTTTGATGTTGCACATTGTTACATCTACCACAATGGTCAACTTTGGAGGCTAATATTTACAAGCTGGATGATTTTCATGATGAACCAATTGGTGCATACAATTGTCCTTATGTTAAAGTGCTTCTATGTTCATTTTCAAAGCCTCAGCATCTTGTTTGATATTTTTACCAGGGTAAAAGTAAATGCAGTTTGTCATATTTTGATATCTGCATTTCCAGAATGTTTCAGGGGGGTCATCTCTGACCTTTAATATCTTGTGAAGAAAACGGATTAGTGAAAATCCCTTTTGCACACATGTTCAATGGACCTAAATGAACTAATTTCCCCAATGACAGCTTCTTGGGAAGAGATTTAGTATTTTTTCAGGGTGGTAACTTGGTGAGCTCCAGTTGGTTTTTTGATAAGTGCAGTTTCAGAAAAGGCTAAGCGAGCCACTTTGAATGTTAATATCTTGCAATCTTAATGGCATCATGCAAATCCTTTTGACAACCATGCTTCCATAGCATCAGTCAACATGTCAGTGCATTTTCATGGCTCTAGGAGAATGTTTGACTAGTTTTCTAGGATGATTTTGGAGGCTACTTGACTTGTTATGGTCATAGTGCAAAATGTCAGAAATTAGATTATGATGATTACTCACTTCATTTTTCCACCCCAAGTACATACAGATGTAGTCTTAGGTCAATTAAGGATGAAACTTGTTTCAAAATGAATTTTTTTAGTCGGGCCCCCAAGGGGACTCGACATGTGTCACACAATTATTGTTGTTGGTGAGGCTTATAATAGAGTTTAGTAACACTTTTCTCATTCCTATTCTCTTCTTGCAATGAATAAAGTGGATCAACAAATGAAGTTCTTGGGTCTTCAGATATTCAAAGGTAATTTCTCCTTATGGAGAATATGGATAAGGAGGGCATCGTGTAGGATGGTGTCATATGGAGAATGTTAAGAGTCTTGGTCAAAATGTTTGTATCAAGAGATAGGAAGGTTTGTATAGGTCATGATAGAATTTGCATGTAGTCAAATAGACCATACACAGTCATAAAGCTTTGTTATAGCTATATATACCCCTGAAGATTCCACGTAACCATTAAGGGTTTATGAAACTCTCTAAGAATTTAGTGATCATTGTAAGGTTTCTTGGTATGTAGTCATATCATTGTGGTTTGTATACCCTTCAAGTTTAGTCAAGCCAGGATATGATTGAGTGAGCTAGTGTTGAAGTAGCAAAAGGGAAAAATATAACATCAACACCCAATGATGTCTCGGTTTCAATAGCAAGGATTGACATCCGAGTGGGCCTCATTGACCAAAGCTTAGAGACATCTAGATGCAGATTCATTGTACGTGGAAGAGATTGATGTTGGAGAACCTTCTCCAAGAACTGTTGTAAGTGGCCTTGTTAAATATATCCCACTTGATGAGATGCAAAATTGAAAGGTGTGTGTACTATGTAGCTTGAAACCTGTAATAATGAGGGGGATAAAATCACAGGCCGTGGTATTAGCTGCTTCCAATGAATATCATACAATTGTAGTGTTGGTATCTCCAGCTGAGGATGCTCCTATTGGGGAAAGGGTGACATTTCCAAGATTTGACGGAACCCCAGATGAAGTGTTGAATCCAAAGAAAAAGGTTTGGGAAAACTGTATAGTTATGGTCTCGGCAGCAAAGATCAACGAGTACGACTCTATTCTAAGAAGATTGAATTTTGACAAATCCTAAACCCTAAAAGGCTAAAATTCTAAACCTAGAGACATGAAGGATGTCTCTGAGGGCAAGGATTTTGACTTTGCAAAGCAGGAAGAGAAAATATTGGAGATGTGGGAGGCAATGAATGCCTTTCATACACAGTTGAAGAAGACGGAAGGGAAACCTGAATATATATTTTATAATGGCCCTCCTTTTGCCACTGGTCTACCTCATTATGGTCATATTCTTGCGGGCACTATGAATGACATAGTTACTCGCCATCAAACCGCTACTGGGCACCATGTGACCAGGAGATTTGGATGGGATTGCCACAATTTACCTATGGAGTACGATATTTATACAAAATTGGGGATTACGAATAGAGATGAGGTTTTGGCTATGGGTATTGATAAGTACAATGAAGAATACCGGAGTATTGTTATGAGGTATAGTAAGGAATGGGAGAAAATTGTTACTAGAGTTAGGTGATGGATCAATTTCTAGAATGATTACAAAACTCTTGATCCTCAGTATATGGAGAGCGTTTGGTGGATTTTTGAGCTCGATCACTCATGGAGCAAATGAATTAGCATCCTCTATGCGAGGAAAAATTAGGAAAAGGACACAGAAAACTAAGCGTGCAATTGAGTCATCCCTTGATAGCAACAATAGTAATAACATTAGGGATACTCACATGGATAGCACAAGAGATTCACATCCAACAAGCAATGGATTAGCAGAAGTGAGTGGTGAGTTCAAGTCTTCCTGCATCCTCGCAGCAGTCAATGTGATTGTGTGCGGGTGAGTGGTGAAATTAAAATGATTCTCGTATTCCCGCAAGGAACCCTGAAACCCTGTGCAGTTGAGTGGGTGAATTCAAAACTTTCCCGCAGCTAATGTCAAAGTGATTTGCGGGAGTGCGGTGGAATAAAACATTGAAGTGAAACATAAATATTTTGCAATTAAATGTGGTGAATCTTTATTCATGGGAGAAAAGGAAAAATCATTTTGGGGGAATAAATTGAAAATATAAGTGTACAGGATAGGTATTTTTGAAAAATGAAAATATAAATGTTGTAAAACATTTTCACCAAGAGATATAAAGGAATGGGTAATTATTTCACCCGGGGAATATAGTGAAAATATATATGGGTGAATGTGAATGTGAAAGACAGGATATTAATAGTCATTATGACTATTATTGCAAAAATATATGGGTGAAATAAATTTTCATGGGGATATGAAATGAAAGGTGATAAAATAATTATTTTTTATTGCAAAAGAATATGAAAGGTTGCATCAAAAGGATACGTGAAGGGTCGAAATGCAAAGTATATATGATAAAATAAAAAAAGAAGAGGGGGTTAGATAGAGAAAGAAAGAAGGGGGCATAACAGATTGGTGTACCTATGAAGACTTGGGAAGAGAATGTACATAAATGTATTTGATCTGAAAATGGCTTCAGTAGTTTATTGATTTTAATGATAATAAACTATGAGATTGTCTCCATATTGTTTTCTTTTGATCATGTGAATCAATTTGACAAGTTTTTATTGATTTGTCATTGCATATTAAATGCTTCTATGTGATATGTTTAATGGGTTCTCTCAAGTAGGGATTAAATTCTTTTGAACATGTTATTGTGATTTGAAGAATTTAGTTTGGATTAGAAAGAATGGTTTTCATGGTTGAATTACTTGCACGTTTATGCAAGCCATAAACAGGAAAAGTGCTGAACAGTTAGAGTTTAAGGCCATTGGATGAGCAAAAATTCATTACGACTCTATAGCCTAGCAAATAAGGCACCAATCAAATGTTATGCTCCAGAACAAATAAAATCAATGTACATATTTTGATTTTTTGTTTGTAGGAGTAGGAGTAGTAGTTAGAATAATTGAATAAATCCATTTTAAAATTTCGTGCCAGTTTGAAATGGATTGGAGAGGATGATTTAACTGACAAAATTCCACAAAATCTATAATCTTCTCAACATTCACCAATCAATTTTGAAGAACAAACATTTAGTGGTGAACATAAGGTAACACCCACCTAGGCAAAGTAGGGCCTGAAGTGCAGGGAATTAATCCAACCATCTTGGTTGATTCCATCAGTTGGCCAAATCAGTTGTAGAACCTGATCATAAAGCCTGGCATCCTTTTAGGGTTTTGCAATCTGTAGATTTGAGAACCAACAGGATGCTCTTAATGTCAGGGGAGGTCTAAGGAAAGAGGACCAAAAGGAGATCATAAGGGGCCTAGGGAATCAAAAGGTCGGTCTAAAACTCCTGGGAAGAAGAACAGAGTTAAGTGTTGGAACTGTGGTAAGAGGGGGCATGTGAAGAAAGAATGCAAAAATCTAAAGAAAGAGTGGGATTCCTCTACTGAAAAGTCCTCAAATGCAGGTGATAAAGTTTTACTTTCTGCATGTAATGTTATGTCTAATGAATAACATTTGGTTGATTGACTCAAGTTGCTTGTATCATATGACTCCTCGTGAGGAATGGTTCTCCACATATGAGAAATATGATGGAGGTAATGTTTACCTTGAGGATAGCTCTACATATATCCGATTGTTGGTCGAGGAAAGATTGGTGAGAGAAAGCTTGGTGGTAGCCAAGGGAACAAGGATGGGAACTCTATTTAGGCTTGAGGCCACTATAGTTTGTAGATCCACTAATGTAACTAAAACTGTTGAAAATACATGTATGTTGTGGCACTGCAAATTGGGCCACACAAGTGAAAATGTTTTAAAAACAATTATGAATAAAAAGTTGGATGGTTTCTCCTACTCTGATGAGCACTTTGATTTCTGTGAGCATTGTGTGTTTGGTAAATAGAACAAAAATTAATTTCCTTTAGGAAGCAATAGAGTGAAAGAGAAATTAGAAATTATTCATTTAGATGTGTTTGGATTTGTGGATAATGATTCTATTGGAAAATCTCGTTATTTCATTACCTTCATTGATGATGTATCTAGATTCACATGGATTTATTTTATGAAGCATAAATATGAAGCTTTCACTAATTTTAAGGATTATAAAGTCTTAGTAGAGAACTAATCACCTGACTTAAGATAAAAATATTAAGATCTGACAATGGAGGGGATATTGCTCTAAGGAATTTGATGAGTTCTGTAAGCATGCAAGTATCATAAGACAAAAGACAACTCCATATACACCACAACAAAATGGTGTTGTAGAAAGGATGAACTAGACAATAATGAAAAGAGCCAGAAGTATAGTAAGTAATGCACAGTTGGATAAATGCTTTTGGGTAGAAGTTGTGAGTACCACTTGTTACTTGTTAAACAGACCTCCTTGTAAGACTCTTGATTTGACACCTTATGGAGTGTGGACAGGTAAGAAACCTTTTGTTTCACATTTAAGGGTTTTTGGCTGTGAGGCTTTTGTTCATGTACCTAAGGAAAAGCAATTTAAGTTGGATCCAAAAGCACAAAAATGCTTCTTTATTAGATATGGTGAGAATGTAAAAGGTTATAAGCTTTGGGATCCTCTAACCCAAAAAGTTATTTTTTCTAGAGATGTGATTTTCAGGGAACTTAGAGCTATTTCTGATCTTGTACATCTAGAAGAAAAATAAAGGAAGAGGATAGTGTATTTTGATTTATAGCAAGAAAATGCACATCAGGAAGAACAAAATGATGGATTAGGGGATGATGAAGAAGAAGAAGAAGATTTAAGTGAAAGTTTAGGTGAGGAAGACTCTATTGTTACAAAAGAAGTTGAACATACAAAAGAACATGAGGAAGTATCTCTTACTCCACCCTTGAGAAGATCCACAAGACAACAGAATCCAGTTGATAGGTATAGCCCACCAGATTTTCATTGTGTATTTGCTTTATTGAGTACTGATGATGAACCTAGATCCTACATGGAAGCTATTCATGAAGATGATATCGAGTCTTGGTAGCTAGCCATACAGGAGGAGATGATGGCTTTAGACTCATGTGACACCTGAGATCTTGTACATTTTCCCAAAGGAAGAAAGGCCATAGGATGTAAGTGGGTCTTCAAGAAAAAGTTTGGCGTAGATGGTTCATTATAGAAGTACAAGGCTAGACTGGTAGCCAAGGGCTACTCCCAAAGAGAGGGAGATGATTTTGCTGAAATTTTATCTCTTGTTGCTAAATTATCTTCTATTAGATTTATTTTATCTATTGTTGTAGACTATGATTTTGAAATTGAGCAAATGGATGTTAAGACTGCATTTTTGCAAGGAGATCTAGAAGAAGAAATTTATATGCAACATCCTATAGGTTTTGAGGCAAAAGGGAAAGAACACTAGGTATGCAAGTTTAAAAGGTTTCTTTATGGTTTAAAATAGTCCCCCAGAATGTGGTACCAGAAGTTTGATTCATTTGTTTTAAATTTGGGCTTTGTTAGAAGTGAAGATCACTCTGTATACATTAGATATATTGGTGATCATATTCTAATTATTGCCTTGTATGTGGATGATATGTTATTCTTAGTAACACTAAGGGTATGATCAGTGAGCTGAAAGCTCAACTTTTAGGTGTATTTGACATAAAGGATCTAGGGGTAGCTAGTTATATTCTTGGAATGGAGATCAAAAGGGGTCGAGGTAACAGGAAGCTTTGGTTATCACAAAGTAAGTATGTGAATACTATTTTGCACAGATTTGGCATGCAGGATTGTAATCTAGTTAGAATTCCTTTACCGGTTGGTACTAAGCTTTCATTAGATATGTGTCCTAAGAATGATGATGATCTAGAGGATATGTCTGATGTGCCATATGCTAGTGTTGTAAGAAGCTTGATGTATGCAATGGTTTGCACTAGACCAGATATTGCCCAAGCAGTGGGAGTTTTGAGCAAGTTTATGTCTAACCTTGGTAGACAACATTGGAATTATGCAAAGAGGGTGTTAAGATATTTGCATGGTACTTCTGATTACTATTTGGTTTATTATGTAGATAAGACATTGGACATATAGGGTTTTGTTGATGCAAATCAGGCAGGTGACTTGGATAGTCAAAGGTCCACTAATGGCTATATGTTTACTTTGTTTGGAGGAGCTGTGAGTTGGATGAGTAAAAGGCAGCCCACCATTGCTTTATCCACCACCGAAGTAGAGTATATGGCTGCTACTCATGTCTCTAAGGAGGTAATTTGGTTATAGAGATTGTGTACAAGTATTGGTTTTGATTGCAGGATTATTCAAATTGGTTGTGATAGCCAGAGTGCAATATGTTTGGCTAAAAACCCCATGTATCATGCACGGACTAAGCATGTGGATGTTCAATACCATTTTGTTTGTGAAATGATTGCTAATGGTTAGGTTGAACTGAAGAAGGTTGACACTCAGGAGAATGTTGCAGATTCACTTACTAAACCTATGAGCACAAAAAAGTTAACGTGGTGCAGGAAGGCCATGGGCCTTATTCCTAGAGTGCTTAGTTATTTTATGTTTTAGTATGGATGTATTTACAATGTATGATGTCAAGTGGGAGAAAGTTAGGATTAAGGTTCCATCAACCTTGTAAATCCTATATAATTAATTACTCCTAATATTGTTTGTAAATCATTCATAAGGGATGAAGTATTCACCAAGTAGCGATCTTGTTTCAGCCACATGTTTGATCCTGGTACCCGATGAATGTAGGTTATTTGGAGGGGTTGCAGAGGGGTACCTCCCTACGGAGTCCAGGGGGATGGCCCCCCGGCGGGGGATCTGGGGGTCGTGTGCCCTGGTGGGGATCTGGGGGCAACGCCCCCAAAAGCCACATTTTATATATAAATTACCATTGTAAATCTAGACCGTTCATCATTAGGTCATAGATCTGACGGAGGAGATTTTGTTGGTTTGTCTTACCCTAGAAGGCAACCTATTTTATAAGGATATTGTATTATGATTGTGTATGAGAGTATTACAGGGGCTACTGGATTGAAGACTAGAGAGGAGATTGATAGTGTTGTATTGTAAACTCTATTTGAAGTTAATACGGACGTTGCATCTCTTCTTGTGTGGAGTTTTTTTCCTGAAAGGGTTTCTCCATGTAAACACTGTGTTCTGTGTTTGATATTCTATTATGCTATTTATTTGTGTTGATTTCATATTATCTCCATTTTGGTTCTGCACTAGATTAATAGTTACAGTTGTAATCAGATTTCCATTCTATAGTTGTTCACCTTCATTTCTAACAATTCATACATGTTTTGAGTACATTTTCCAATTGTGATTTGTACAAGTAATTATTATAATTTAGATTTGCATGCATTCATATATTTTAGTTGATGGTGTTTGACAATTTTTCAATAGTGAAAGATGTCCCAACTTCTTATACAATTTCATATGTATTTATTGGACTAATATTAAACACAATTATCTCAAAATAGATATGTAAATTAATTTGATTATCTAAGGTTGATTGTGTAAAGCATAAAATTTGAAGGATAAAAACATTATGAAAGTGAGTAGCTAGAAAATATTACTCTCAAGTATCTTAATGGGTAAAAACACCAATTAATATATATTATAATAATGGAAGACAATAGATCGCATCTCTAGGTATCTTGGCCCTCAAAATGTTCATTTAATAAAGAATCTACGTCATCCAATTGCTTGAACCAAGATTCATTTCTTACATTGTCGACTTACAGGCGTTGCATAGAAAAAGTTGACCATTTTGGAGCGTGTAATTTTTCTGAGAATCTCCTAGAGCCACGTGAAACCAAATGTTATGATAGGGAAGACAAGTGGCTGATAATCAAGGCCACGAATCACTATCCTTTGGATACACGTTGAATCTCTAGAGCCATGTGATTACATTTCATAATGCTTAGTTTTTCGTGTATGTGTTGTAAAGTGGTATAATATTATGTACTTGAATGCATATTGAAGGGTAGGTTTACATGTTTGCTCATCTATCCAATGTGAGGGGAAAAATGTGATCATATAAGAGGCATAATTGTTTAGTAATTTATTCTGATTTTCTTATTTTCAATTTCTTTTTTCTTTTTTGGTTTTTATTTTTTATTTTTTCCAATTTATTTTTGTAGTTTTTATTTTTTATTTTTTGCAATTTATTTTTTCATTTTTCATTTTTATTTTTTCCAATTTCTTCTTGGGTTCCATAATTTTTATGATTTTCTTATTATAAATTTCTTTTTAAATCACCAAAAATATCAAACAATTTTTTTTGAAAAATTAAAATATAAAAATGATAGAAAAAATAAACTATGAAAAAGAAATGCTCAAAATACTTTAGATATATTTTTTTAAATGTAAATATACTAGTGATATGATTTAACTACCAATATTTAAAAGAAAAACCTTGCCAAAAAGCTTTGCTTTTTTATATTTGTCTATTCTTTGAAAAAACCACCATGTAAAACTAATTGAGCGATCTTAAAAAAACTAGCAAGACGGATCTAAGAAAACACACCCATCCAAAACTGAAAGTGATTAAATTAACCCCTGATCAATATTAGGATTCTACCCTGGTTGGTGGTGAGTCTAGTGACCGGTAAGAAACTGCTGATACTGTATCAAAAGCTCTTTATTGTAATCGAAAAAAAAAACAAAACGAAAACTTTTTATTAAGAAAATTTACCTGTGGAGACCTTTTCCCCACTGGGTTGCCTTGCGAACGAAGACATAGGTCCACTCTATATACCCAGGGAATATATACAAATTAGTTCATTCAATTTCTTCCTTCTTTCTGTTTTCGGAAAAGGGTCCCGCGCGGCAGTTGCAGCACACGATGAAGATCACTGTTATGACAGCAGACGAACGGATCATATCATTGGATGTCGATCCTCAAGAAATTGTAAGCTCTGATATTCATTCTGTATCATTTCATAATTATATGCTTCCTTTTTCAGTTGGTTTGTATATAGGATATAGCGTAAATCCAGAGAGTGTGTTGTCTTTCTTTTTTCTTTTCGAAGGCTTGCTAATATGCGGAATTGGTGTTCAGTTATTTTTTTATAAATTTTAAAAAAGGAGAGTTGGGTATTGCTAGTTTATTAATCCAAAATTGTGATTTCCCATATTTATAGATACGGGTATTTCGTGACAAATAGGATATACACAATGTGTATATTGTTTTCTGTGGAGGCCTTCTGATTTGTGGAACTAGTATTCAGTTCAATGGGCAGCAGTACTTTTGGTGTATTATGTCCAATCGAGAATATACACACTGTCTACGTTCTTCATTATTTTTTGGGGGTTGCCAAGATGTGGAATTAGTGCTCGTCTTAATCGGGATGTTTATCCTCCAAACAGAAAAAACTGTGCACACTTTTTTTTTTTCTGTGATGTATGCAGAATTTCTGCGACAGAGGATATGCACAATATTTATATTCTTCTTGTTTTTGCTAGTCCTTGCGAAATTGTAGAATAAGTATTCATCTCTATTGAGTACTTTTTATATGGATTAGTGTATAATGGATCGGAGAGAATTAGTGTGTATGTTCTTTTTTTTTTCTTTTCTATTTTTAGGTAACTATGCCAATTTGTAGAATTAGCGCTCAATTCAGTTAGTACTGCAAGTTTATAATGTATTGATCTAAAAATGTGTACTATTTACTTATTTTCTGTGTGGTGTATTCATTGTAAAGAGGGCATTAACACTGTTAATGTTCCTTCTTCCTTCATTGGAGGTTTGCTAGTTTGAGGAATTGGTATTGAACTCAATTTGTCAGACGGAGCATACATGACGTGTGTATTCTTCTTCCTTTTCCGAGGATTACCCAATTTATGAATTTAGTATTCATCTCAGTTAGGTGCTGCAAGTGTGTAAAGATTTGATGTCGAATTTGTTTTGGGTGTACAGATAAAATTTTGGGTACTGCACGTTTCTGTATTTGGATTTGATTTTGTTTGGGTGTATAAGTAAGATGGTAAAATGCTAGTTTTTGGAAATTGTGATTTGGGTATTATTTTAGGTACGGGAAAAAGAATCTGTTGATGTGTTTTTTTATGACAAAAACAACATTAGAATAAAACACTAAGTATTCTATCTTCTCTTGAACAAAGTATCTCAAATGCTAAACTATGTGATCAAGTGAGAGTACTCCAAGGTTCCCTGAATGTCAGGTTTTGACGTTCACATGGATAGACTCAATGAAATGATGTGATCTTACTGGTAATCACAAAGGGACTTACGCTAAATTACTCCTTTTTTATGGACATGGATAAAATTTATTGCTCCTTGGACGTGTGAATGAATGGAATTTCTTTAAATAAATTTAAAAGAAAAGACAAAAGGGAAAGGGTTAGGGAAATCTAATCTAAGGACAATGAGATAATGAATGATGCTTCGATAGACAAATTCCTTTGAACCAAGCTTCATTTCGCCATAAGAACAACAACTACATGAAACTAGTGCAATATTCAAAGGAAATGAAGGATTTTCATATTGCAAATATGCATTCAAATATCCATAGTTGGCACAACTTGAACAAATATTCACAATCAAACTATTGCAAAATGGGGTTCAGGCTAACTTTGCATTGTAGTTTTACCATCAACAAACCACAAAAAAATATGAACCAAAGAATTCATCACATATCTTCACATTAATTCACCATATCAATGAACTTCAACTAAAATCTACTTAAATTGCCTTGAATCATCTTCAAGAAATTGGAAACCATGCTAATATGCCAAAACAACACAATAATCACCAATCTTCAATGAGAATGTATTAGTCTTGGTAGTATCTTCACAACAATTTGCCAAAGTCTCTTCAACTTTTCAAAAGCTTCTACTCTAATGAAGAACTTTCTAATCTATATCCAACCTTCTAAGAATCTAATGAGAAGAAGCCTTTACAAATGAAGAGAATGAGCTTTATATAGAGCTCAAAATTACAACCAAGGGCCCGGATTGATTCTAGAATCAATGGCCAAGATTAATACAACACATCATTATTGGAAGGTGGTTAAAACTACTACTACCTGTTGATGTGTTTTTCTGCACATGCAAACTCAGAATAAATTACTAAGGTAATCTATCCTCTCTTGAACACCCAAAAGCTAAACAATGTGATCCAGTGGGTTATCTCCAAGGTTCCTGTATGTTGGTTCTCAACTTGCTCATAGGATAACCTCAGTTAGTATGATGTGATATTGCTGTTTCCTCAAAGGGACTTGTTGTGACCAAATCACACATCGCCCCATTAGGAATAGGGACCCCCCTTTTTTTTGAGCTCCGAGCTTTCAGTGAGTTTTCAATGAGTTTCTGATGATGTCCTGGGTATCTTTCTCTGCCGGCTCGGTAACAATTTCCTTGCCTATGATTTTTGGTTCACGATTAAGGGTAGATGAACTTGCAATAATAAAGAATCTTGATCAAATCCTATCTAGATATTGAGTCTTGAAGTCAATCCTTCAGAATGTTTGAGACCCTGAAAAGACTAAGCCTGGAGCCTGAAATCCTGAAAATCCTGAAAAATGGCTAAGTCTGAAATCTGGTGAATCCTCCAAATTCTATATTTTGCATCTTAAATCAGGTGGATTCGGGACCTATCTCAAACATCCTGAAAGGTATATTGAAAAATATTTAAAGTATAAGAAATTCAATCTCTAAACTTATACTTAAATATATTTTTCAATATACCTTTACTCGCGCGATCCTGAAAATACTTGACGAAGTCAGAGGATTCAAAATCCTGATCTAATGCGACTGAACACTTAGATGGCGCAAATCTGGGCGCAAAATCACGAAGGAGAACACACTTGAGCCAGAGGATTTAAAAACTCCATCTAGTGCGCCCATCAAAACCTTGGTTCAATGCGAAAATATCAGAGGATTTCAAAACTCTGGGTCATGACTGATGGATTTCCCGTGGATTCCATCGCTAGTATCAGATAGCGTGACTGCTTGCTCCTAGGAGATGAGTCATTTGTTCGGTATTGACTGAAGTATTTTGAGGTTTTTATATCTTATACATCTTAATGATCCCGAAGTTGCTAGGGGAGTCTTTGTTAGTCTGGATCAAGTGAAAATCTCAAGGTAATTCATGTTTCCGCCTCCGCTCCATAATAAGCATTTTTTAATACTTCCATCCGTTCCATTCCACTCATCACCCATTTCAAAGCCATAAAAACCTCCATCCACATTGCATTCTTCATCCAATAATGAATTCAAGTCTGATGTCTGAATCATTTATATGATCCTGTGTTCGTTATACTCCAGAAGGATAACAATTGAAGTCTGAATCGAGCACTTGGAGTTTTTTCATGTCAATCTCCTTTTCAAATGACCTTAGCCACTATAAGATAAGGTCAAGATGTTGGTATCCCCATCTATTCCACATTAATCCATCATTTTCCATTATCCACCCATCATATGTTCACCTCACCTTTGTTACTATGCAAAGTCTCAAAGCAGGTAACTATCTATATCTTTCGTCATCCATTTTACTTCCACTTATCCTAAATCCCATCACCATATCCTTTATTCTTTCACCCATTTCCTAATCATGATTGATGAATGTGAGTATCGTCTAGGCAAGAAGCTTGCAATTCCTTCTAATCATTCCTCCATATTTCCATAAAATAAATATTTGGATGCTTATACCCATCAAACAAGAACTTCCTGAAAAGATTTTAAGTCTCTATGTCTCATGATACAAATGCCAGAAATTTCTAAACCAGGCGTGTTCAAAAGATATTTCAAAAGCTATACTTTCAAGTCAAGGAATCCTTGCGAAATAAAGTTCTAAGTACTTGTAGCCGAACCTAAAGAGGCTACCGCATCCAATCATCCATTCATTCCATTTCTATTCAATTCCATTCCAAATTACTTCATCCTGCAAAGTACAATCAAAATAAGAAAATTCCAAGTTCTTGTGGGACGAAGTTACTATTTCATTTATCATCCATTCCCGTTCCCCATTATATTCCTTTCCACTTGCAAGCTTCAGGGTTTAGATTGATATGAACAGACATTGATCGTGATTCCATTCCATTTCACTCTACTGTTATCATCCATTTCCACTACCTTTCCGTTGTTCAGCATATCCCACCACTTATCTGGTTTATGTCTGAACCTATTTTCATTTGCCCACCTTGTCATAATTCACTTCATAATCCGCCATCATCCAATTCCGTTCCTGTCACCCTATCATGTTATTCTTTCCTGCCAACATTTGTAAGTATTACAATTTGACATGATTTTATGTATAGATCATCGCGTTATCTGCAGAGTCAGACTCTTGAATTCCGTCTATTCGTTACCTTGGCGAAAACCTGGCAAACAGGCGCCGTGTGTAATGGTCATCATTCAAAACAAAAACAAAAAAAAAAGAAAAGAAAAGAAGAGCAAAAAAACAAAAAAAAAAATGAGAAAAATAGTAAAGAGAAAAAATTTCGTTCACTGGTGAAAACCCGGCAAACGGGCGCCATGGATAAGTATCTTGGCGAAAACCTGGCAAACAGGCGTCATGATAGAGACACAATGTCTCATTGCATTTCACATCCATTTCTATATCACCTTCATCCCGCCATCACCCCGTTCAATATCATTGCATGCCATCCATATATGTATCCGTCCATTCGCTTTTCATGAATTTACCTAGCTTGAGACAGATGAACTTAGGTGATCCTGGTTTCTAAGGGATGGGAATGAACCTAAGTGCTTGCACTTCAAACCTCAGATATGGATAGTCGCGCTGGCAATTGGTTTTGATTCTTTGATCGAGTTGTTTTGTTTGTTTGATCTCGTGTGTGGGTGTACATGGAAATGTTGAAACTTGACATTTGTTTATCTTTGGAACACTTAAGAAACTGTTTTAATTAAAATCTATCTTTAATCACACATCAGAAGGTGTCTTGTCTTGATCCAATCTATGATTCTTTTCCTTTTCGATTTCGTTGTCTAGCTAGCTGATAGATAGAAGAGAAGTGTCTGAAAGTTTCTGGGTCTGGATTGAGTCTTTGTCTTTGAAATGTTCAGGAACATTTATTCAGGTTGACGCTAGATGTTGTGACCAAATCACACATCGCCCCATTAGGAATAGGGACCCCCCTTTTTTTTGAGCTCCGAGCTTTCAGTGAGTTTTCAATGAGTTTCTGATGATGTCCTGGGTATCTTTCTCTGCCGGCTCGGTAACAATTTCCTTGCCTATGATTTTTGGTTCACGATTAAGGGTAGATGAACTTGCAATAATAAAGAATCTTGATCAAATCCTATCTAGATATTGAGTCTTGAAGTCAATCCTTCAGAATGTTTGAGACCCTGAAAAGACTAAGCCTGGAGCCTGAAATCCTGAAAATCCTGAAAAATGGCTAAGTCTGAAATCTGGTGAATCCTCCAAATTCTATATTTTGCATCTTAAATCAGGTGGATTCGGGACCTATCTCAAACATCCTGAAAGGTATATTGAAAAATATTTAAAGTATAAGAAATTCAATCTCTAAACTTATACTTAAATATATTTTTCAATATACCTTTACTCGCGCGATCCTGAAAATACTTGACGAAGTCAGAGGATTCAAAATCCTGATCTAATGCGACTGAACACTTAGATGGCGCAAATCTGGGCGCAATAGATCGAGTTTTGAAATCCTCTGATATTTTCGCATTGAACCAAGGTTTTGATGGGCGCACTAGATGGAGTTTTTAAATCCTCTGGCTCAAGTGTGTTCTCCTTCGTGATTTTGCGCCCAGATTTGCGCCATCTAAGTGTTCAGTCGCATTAGATCAGGATTTTGAATCCTCTGACTTCGTCAAGTATTTTCAGGATCGCGCGAGTAAAGGTATATTGAAAAATATTTAAAGTATAAGAAATTCAATCTCTAAACTTATACTTAAATATATTTTTCAATATACCTTTACTCGCGCGATCCTGAAAATACTTGACGAAGTCAGAGGATTCAAAATCCTGATCTAATGCGACTGAACACTTAGATGGCGCAAATCTGGGCGCAAAATCACGAAGGAGAACACACTTGAGCCAGAGGATTTAAAAACTCCATCTAGTGCGCCCATCAAAACCTTGGTTCAATGCGAAAATATCAGAGGATTTCAAAACTCGATCTATTGCGCCCAGACCAAAAGTGTCATTTCGGAGGAGAAAATGAAGATTTCAATGTCTAGAACTAGTGCGAAAATGAAAAGGCAAGTCTTAGAGCAAATCTTGGAGCGAATTTTGATGATCAAAGTTAGAGGATTTTTATCCTCCAAGTGATGCGCCACCAAGAAGGTAGAGGGAAATGTAAGGATTTTGACTTGAGAAATGTCTAGTTTAAAGAGGATTCCACAAGAGGAAGCAATGCGCCCAAAACTAAAGGATCTTTTCCTCTCATCTAATGCGCCATGAATGAAGTTTATTTGTGAAGAGCTTAAACTACCCATCCAGTGCGCCTACACTCCACAGGATCCTACACCTTGATCTAGTGCGCCCACATTCTAGAGGATTCGTAATGTTTGATCTAGTGCGATTTTTGAAGGAAAACTCTACAAGTTCCAACGACCCTTTAACCAAAAGCATTATTCATAAGATTTGGAAACTTGAACCAATGCGCCAATCCATGATAACAATCCAAGGCCAAGTTTAGAAGACATCTAATATTTGATCTAATGCGACTTCTTGAGGGAGAACTCTACAGGATTTCAAAAGTTGATCTAGTGCGCTCAAGTGTTTTCAAAGATCAAATTCCAAGTACCCTCAACCAAAGCGCTATCCACAGGATTTGGAAACTTGAACCAATGCGCCTATGGCAAGATCACCCAATATGCAACACCAAGGTAAAGTGAGACACGTTTTCAGAGGATTCTCCAAGCTTAACCAATGCGCCAACATCATGAGGTAGTGACAAGGTTTGTATCTAAAAGATTTTCAAGTCTCATCTAGCGCGCCAAACATCATACATAATCCACTTCAAGACAAAGGCTATCTAAATTCATCAAAGTTTGAAGACTTCAACCTAGTGAAGTGATGCGCCATCTCCCAAGCCCCTTATCAAGGCACTCAACAAGAGGAAATCGAAATTGGCATCTAGTGTGCCATGCATGGAGAAAATAAAATTTCATTTCTTGAAGATCTCTAGCTATCCATCTAGTGCGCCATGCATAAGAAGAATCCAAATCGCCTAACATATGCGCCACTCCCTTAAGGAGTCTTAAAACATGATCTAATGCGCTAGGATCTAGAGGATTCATCAAGTTCATCCAATGCCCCACTCCTTAAGCAAGTAAAAAAAACTAAGTGTCATCTAAACCAATGTTTAAGAGGAATCCTATACCTTGAACTAATGCGAAGTCCTTGAAGATTCTCCAAACTTGATCTAGTGCGACTTAAAGCAAGAGAACATTAATCCTCTATCTAATGCGAAGCATGAAAGGAGGATCATCAAAGGGTCATCTAGTGCGAAATGCTGAAAGCAAGTGTTAGAGTTTCATCCGGTGCAACAAGACAAGAGGATTCTAAGGAAGATCATGACATTCCAAGAAGGAGACTCCGTTATGCCCATCCAATGCGAAATATGAAGAGAAACTCAAATACAACTCCAAAGGATATGAAGAGGAATCAACAAACTTGATCTAATGCACCTATCTCTAAGGGCAAGACTTGAGGATTATCAAGACCAAATCCAAGGCGAAATGTGAAGAGGAATTAAAAACTTCATCTAATGCGAAAATCTTAGAAGACTCTCTACCCTCCATCTAATGCGCCATTCCTTGAGCAAGTAAAACTAAGTATCATCCAATGCGAATTGCCAAGGAGAATTTCAATTCTTGATCCAATGCGACTTCTAGAGGATTAAAAGTAGTGGTTTAGAATGCAAATTTTAAGAATTTCAATGAAGATCAAGAACTTGTTATCTAATACGCTTGGCTTGGAAATGCATTCTTGTATGTTATAAATCAAATATTATCATGTTTATCAAGGGGATTGATGCTGTTCCTTTACTTGTGTTTCAGCAAAAAGGAGGAATCATCTAAAGATCAAGTGATAAGAACCTTTGACAAGCAAGGAAAGAGAAAGAGCAAGGCATCATGTAGCTGTTTCAAGGGTATCCTTCATCATCCCTGTGTTGGAATTCTTCATCAAGTGGCATCAAGTTGAGACTGTCTAGAAGATATCCACCCGAAGGACATCATCTTCATCAAGGCTTCCTAAGGTATCAATTCTACTTCAAGTTCTTCAACCTTCAAGAGAAGTCATCAAGTAGCTACTCCACCTCTAAGGAAGGTGTTATCATCAAGCAAAAGCATTCATCTATCAAACTTCAAGACTCTTCAAATTTCCAAGTCCAAGAGAGTCTCCTACTCTTCATGAAGAAATCAAGTGTCATCATCTACTCTCTAGCCTACATGAAGATACATCGAAGAAGATTCACATCAATCTATCGACAAGAAGAAGAATCATAAAGTTAGTCAAGTGAGGCGACAACTATCATACATCCAGTTACAAGAAGAATGAACAAGGCAAGATCCACAAGGTGTATTCCTAAATATACAAGTTCAAACAATCACATTGAATACATCATTACACGTTGATACAATTTTCAAAGTATGCTGAGTTGGCACTTATGTGGCGAGTACACATCATTTAATTTTGATTAGCCGCATTATTTAATGCATGCAATGTATCATTTAATAAAAGAAGTCAAAGGGATTCCTATGTGGAGGAATATTTTAAATGCTTTCGCCTTACCTTATCACATTGGAAAACGTGCCTTCATTGCCTCTCTCTTTTTTGCTAAAAATAGCAAGTTGTTGTAACTACCTCTGAGGTGGCACGATCTAGACCCTTGGCTATTGAATTAATCTTAGCCCTTCATTGTATTCTGGACACTATATAAAGGCCTTGTTGCCTCATTTGTAATTCATTAGAGATTAGAAATATAGATTAGAGAGATATAGATGAGAGAGTAGATTTTCAAAGTAGAATAAAAGAGACTCTCAAAATTCTCTGAGAGGGCTGGAAATTGTTGTAAATATTCCCCAAAGTTAATGCAAAGACATTGGAGCTACTTGTTTGGTGTTAAGTATTATCTTGTGGAGTAACATGGTTTCTGAATCTTGATGGAATTAAGAGATGTTTCAAATAGCTTAGATTAGAAGTGCAGTGATGCAATGAATATGCGTAAAGATATTTGATGAATTCTTCTGGTTCATACTTTTCGTGTATTGTCGAAGGCAATCCACTTTGCAAAGTTAGACTGAACCTTCATTTTCTTTAGTTCGGTTGTGAATGCTTGTTCAAATTGCGCCAGCTGTGGGTGTTTGGATGGAGATTTACAACATGAAAATCCTTGAGTTTCCTTAGAAGATTGCACCGGCTTCGTGTAGTTGTTGGTTCTCATGGCGAAGCGAAGTTTGGTTTCATGAGGAGTTTGTCTATCTTTACATGTTTCATTATCTCATTGTCCTTAGATTAGCCTTCTAAACCCTTACCCCCTTTTTCATTTTCTTTATCATAGAAGCTTTGTATATATGTCATCCACATCAAAGGAGGAATAAGTCGAATGAAAGGAGAAGAGTCTGCGTAAGTCCCTTTGTGTGTAAACAGCAAAATCATACTTAAATCGCTGAGCTGTCTCTTACCGAAAACATTATTAGAAGAAGGAACCTTGGAGTTATCTCGTTTGATCACTTAGTTCAGCATCCGAGAGGCTTTGCTCAAGAGAGGGTCAGATACCTAGTATTTCACCCTATTGTTGACTTGTCAAAAAACAACCATCAACATATTTGGCGCTAGAAGGAGGGCACGAACTTGGATATTCTTCATTTTGAATAGGGCAACAAGATACTCCGAAGTGGTGGATTGATATTTCAGAAAATACAAAAAAAAGTAGAAAAGTTCAAAAAATCCAAAAAAAAGCAGAAAATCAAAAAATACAAAAAATCAGAAGATGGAGTTCTCAACCATGGATTCAGAAGTGGATATGCGGCCAGTTGTTGGATATGATCCTGCCAATTCAACTCCAATTGTTCTTCAACTATGGTGGTCATTGAGTAAGCGTCTAGGTGGCAAGAGTTTGAAAGATTTCGAGTGCAAATATGGATGTCGTATTCATAATACAAGTGATCATAGAGAAGCAGATTGTATAACATTCTTATCAAGGATGGATTTAGCTGTGCAGAAGAAGATTTCATTCTTGCAAGTACATGAGCCAGCAGTGTTTTCAAAGATAGATCCTAATACTCCTGTTGATGGGATAGCATTCAAGAAGCTGAAAGAGAAAATCAAGAAAGAATTGAAGAATGACAAGGATTTAAGTGTCGACAGTATATTGCTTTCAAGAAATTGGTGTAGGGTACATGATACAGATCATTTGGAATACACTTGTGAGAAATGCTGGGAAGCAATTCATCAAGCCATGCAGGAAGTAGAAGCTGGTGTACCTGTTGTTGAAGAAGTCTTTACTACAGAGAACCTTGATAAGCAATGTACCAGTGAAAAGGAATATGAATACGAGTTTATCAATCCAGAAGAAGTAGAAGCATTTGAGCAGAAGTTATCAAAAACATTAGAGGATTGTAAGCAGGGTTTGACAGAAGTTAGAGCACTTGAAGCGGCAATTGAGAAAGAAAGAAGTTCAAGCTTGTGGCAGGAACCTGAATTTGACGAAGATAAGTTTCTTGAGGAGTATGCATCTACATTACATCAAGAGATCCTTGAGAATGAGTTCCAAGAAGTACACAAAATGTTGTTAGAAAATCATGAGTTAGAAGCTTTGCAAAGGAATTTAGAAAATATCATTCAAGAATATGCTGATGAAGAGCCTATGAATAGACAAGAGCAATTCGGGTCGACGCTCGACGCTGCCATCATTATACAAGAAAATATATTGCCAAAGAGGAGGATGACAATTGAAGACCATGCTGCGGCGATGGATGCTGAGATCAAGAAGTTGTTAACACCTCTGCTAGAGATCACAAAGGAGTTGGACGATCAGATCATGCAATATGAAAAAGACGAGAAGTTCATCTACCATCAATGGCGACCTCCTGACGGATGCTTTGAGTACGATCAAATGCTTGGTAGGCCATGTCTCACTGAAAACGACGAACATCAGGTTGTATCTTTCCCTTCTATTGATTGGAAAACTTTTGAATTTGAACATCATGAACTTCTAATTGATAGCATTGATAGCACTAATAATATTGATAATGATCTTGAGCATATTGTACATGTTGAATATGAATTTAATTACGGAGAATTGGGTAGAACAACTTGCATTTGGATAAATCATGGTCCCAATGAAAATCCTCAATTGATCATAATACCTCCAGAAATTTTTCCTACATTTGAGGATTGTCGCCTGAAAGATGAGTTTTTCTCTGAATTCAAAGATGAATTTGCCCAATTGAGAACTGTCACTGCTGCATTGCTTCTTTTGTACATACTGAATAATCATGCCAGGGCTTGTATATACTCTGTGTCCTGGGTTGCATCTCTATTGCTTGTACATAGCTAGGTTAGAGTAGGTTTTTATTTCATGTCGCGTTTTAGAATAAATTTGCTCCTTGATGTCATTTGACTCAAGTCTTGGTTTGTCCTTAGCTTAGTTTTGTTTTCGAGTCGCTTGTTTGTTGTTGTCTTTTCCTTCGCTTAGTGGTTGGTTGTCGTTTGCTTTCATAGATTAGCTGTTTGTTTTTCTTAGTTGTTTTAGTCGTTGTCGTGTCGGGTTTCCCATTTGTAAAGAAGGTGATGTATCCTAAACACACTCTGGTGTCAACTTAGGACAACGTGTTAGTTCATTTCTTAGACATCCATTCATGAAAGTCTTGGAGTCCGAAGATGCTTTTCTTCCAGTTTATCATCTTGTTAGACTTTGAACTTGACTTGGAAGTTAATCATATATTGTGTCTTGACACTATTGTCTTCTGACTATAATGTTTTAAAATGCAAATTTAAGTTTTATGAATTCTTATGCATTCCGTTGAGAAACTTGGGTCATGACTGATGGATTTCCCGTGGATTCCATCGCTAGTATCAGATAGCGTGACTGCTTGCTCCTAGGAGATGAGTCATTTGTTCGGTATTGACTGAAGTATTTTGAGGTTTTTATATCTTATACATCTTAATGATCCCGAAGTTGCTAGGGGAGTCTTTGTTAGTCTGGATCAAGTGAAAATCTCAAGGTAATTCATGTTTCCGCCTCCGCTCCATAATAAGCATTTTTTAATACTTCCATCCGTTCCATTCCACTCATCACCCATTTCAAAGCCATAAAAACCTCCATCCACATTGCATTCTTCATCCAATAATGAATTCAAGTCTGATGTCTGAATCATTTATATGATCCTGTGTTCGTTATACTCCAGAAGGATAACAATTGAAGTCTGAATCGAGCACTTGGAGTTTTTTCATGTCAATCTCCTTTTCAAATGACCTTAGCCACTATAAGATAAGGTCAAGATGTTGGTATCCCCATCTATTCCACATTAATCCATCATTTTCCATTATCCACCCATCATATGTTCACCTCACCTTTGTTACTATGCAAAGTCTCAAAGCAGGTAACTATCTATATCTTTCGTCATCCATTTTACTTCCACTTATCCTAAATCCCATCACCATATCCTTTATTCTTTCACCCATTTCCTAATCATGATTGATGAATGTGAGTATCGTCTAGGCAAGAAGCTTGCAATTCCTTCTAATCATTCCTCCATATTTCCATAAAATAAATATTTGGATGCTTATACCCATCAAACAAGAACTTCCTGAAAAGATTTTAAGTCTCTATGTCTCATGATACAAATGCCAGAAATTTCTAAACCAGGCGTGTTCAAAAGATATTTCAAAAGCTATACTTTCAAGTCAAGGAATCCTTGCGAAATAAAGTTCTAAGTACTTGTAGCCGAACCTAAAGAGGCTACCGCATCCAATCATCCATTCATTCCATTTCTATTCAATTCCATTCCAAATTACTTCATCCTGCAAAGTACAATCAAAATAAGAAAATTCCAAGTTCTTGTGGGACGAAGTTACTATTTCATTTATCATCCATTCCCGTTCCCCATTATATTCCTTTCCACTTGCAAGCTTCAGGGTTTAGATTGATATGAACAGACATTGATCGTGATTCCATTCCATTTCACTCTACTGTTATCATCCATTTCCACTACCTTTCCGTTGTTCAGCATATCCCACCACTTATCTGGTTTATGTCTGAACCTATTTTCATTTGCCCACCTTGTCATAATTCACTTCATAATCCGCCATCATCCAATTCCGTTCCTGTCACCCTATCATGTTATTCTTTCCTGCCAACATTTGTAAGTATTACAATTTGACATGATTTTATGTATAGATCATCGCGTTATCTGCAGAGTCAGACTCTTGAATTCCGTCTATTCGTTACCTTGGCGAAAACCTGGCAAACAGGCGCCGTGTGTAATGGTCATCATTCAAAACAAAAACAAAAAAAAAAGAAAAGAAAAGAAGAGCAAAAAAACAAAAAAAAAAATGAGAAAAATAGTAAAGAGAAAAAATTTCGTTCACTGGTGAAAACCCGGCAAACGGGCGCCATGGATAAGTATCTTGGCGAAAACCTGGCAAACAGGCGTCATGATAGAGACACAATGTCTCATTGCATTTCACATCCATTTCTATATCACCTTCATCCCGCCATCACCCCGTTCAATATCATTGCATGCCATCCATATATGTATCCGTCCATTCGCTTTTCATGAATTTACCTAGCTTGAGACAGATGAACTTAGGTGATCCTGGTTTCTAAGGGATGGGAATGAACCTAAGTGCTTGCACTTCAAACCTCAGATATGGATAGTCGCGCTGGCAATTGGTTTTGATTCTTTGATCGAGTTGTTTTGTTTGTTTGATCTCGTGTGTGGGTGTACATGGAAATGTTGAAACTTGACATTTGTTTATCTTTGGAACACTTAAGAAACTGTTTTAATTAAAATCTATCTTTAATCACACATCAGAAGGTGTCTTGTCTTGATCCAATCTATGATTCTTTTCCTTTTCGATTTCGTTGTCTAGCTAGCTGATAGATAGAAGAGAAGTGTCTGAAAGTTTCTGGGTCTGGATTGAGTCTTTGTCTTTGAAATGTTCAGGAACATTTATTCAGGTTGACGCTAGATGTTGTGACCAAATCACACATCGCCCCATTAGGAATAGGGACCCCCCTTTTTTTTGAGCTCCGAGCTTTCAGTGAGTTTTCAATGAGTTTCTGATGATGTCCTGGGTATCTTTCTCTGCCGGCTCGGTAACAATTTCCTTGCCTATGATTTTTGGTTCACGATTAAGGGTAGATGAACTTGCAATAATAAAGAATCTTGATCAAATCCTATCTAGATATTGAGTCTTGAAGTCAATCCTTCAGAATGTTTGAGACCCTGAAAAGACTAAGCCTGGAGCCTGAAATCCTGAAAATCCTGAAAAATGGCTAAGTCTGAAATCTGGTGAATCCTCCAAATTCTATATTTTGCATCTTAAATCAGGTGGATTCGGGACCTATCTCAAACATCCTGAAAGGTATATTGAAAAATATTTAAAGTATAAGAAATTCAATCTCTAAACTTATACTTAAATATATTTTTCAATATACCTTTACTCGCGCGATCCTGAAAATACTTGACGAAGTCAGAGGATTCAAAATCCTGATCTAATGCGACTGAACACTTAGATGGCGCAAATCTGGGCGCAATAGATCGAGTTTTGAAATCCTCTGATATTTTCGCATTGAACCAAGGTTTTGATGGGCGCACTAGATGGAGTTTTTAAATCCTCTGGCTCAAGTGTGTTCTCCTTCGTGATTTTGCGCCCAGATTTGCGCCATCTAAGTGTTCAGTCGCATTAGATCAGGATTTTGAATCCTCTGACTTCGTCAAGTATTTTCAGGATCGCGCGAGTAAAGGTATATTGAAAAATATTTAAAGTATAAGAAATTCAATCTCTAAACTTATACTTAAATATATTTTTCAATATACCTTTACTCGCGCGATCCTGAAAATACTTGACGAAGTCAGAGGATTCAAAATCCTGATCTAATGCGACTGAACACTTAGATGGCGCAAATCTGGGCGCAAAATCACGAAGGAGAACACACTTGAGCCAGAGGATTTAAAAACTCCATCTAGTGCGCCCATCAAAACCTTGGTTCAATGCGAAAATATCAGAGGATTTCAAAACTCGATCTATTGCGCCCAGACCAAAAGTGTCATTTCGGAGGAGAAAATGAAGATTTCAATGTCTAGAACTAGTGCGAAAATGAAAAGGCAAGTCTTAGAGCAAATCTTGGAGCGAATTTTGATGATCAAAGTTAGAGGATTTTTATCCTCCAAGTGATGCGCCACCAAGAAGGTAGAGGGAAATGTAAGGATTTTGACTTGAGAAATGTCTAGTTTAAAGAGGATTCCACAAGAGGAAGCAATGCGCCCAAAACTAAAGGATCTTTTCCTCTCATCTAATGCGCCATGAATGAAGTTTATTTGTGAAGAGCTTAAACTACCCATCCAGTGCGCCTACACTCCACAGGATCCTACACCTTGATCTAGTGCGCCCACATTCTAGAGGATTCGTAATGTTTGATCTAGTGCGATTTTTGAAGGAAAACTCTACAAGTTCCAACGACCCTTTAACCAAAAGCATTATTCATAAGATTTGGAAACTTGAACCAATGCGCCAATCCATGATAACAATCCAAGGCCAAGTTTAGAAGACATCTAATATTTGATCTAATGCGACTTCTTGAGGGAGAACTCTACAGGATTTCAAAAGTTGATCTAGTGCGCTCAAGTGTTTTCAAAGATCAAATTCCAAGTACCCTCAACCAAAGCGCTATCCACAGGATTTGGAAACTTGAACCAATGCGCCTATGGCAAGATCACCCAATATGCAACACCAAGGTAAAGTGAGACACGTTTTCAGAGGATTCTCCAAGCTTAACCAATGCGCCAACATCATGAGGTAGTGACAAGGTTTGTATCTAAAAGATTTTCAAGTCTCATCTAGCGCGCCAAACATCATACATAATCCACTTCAAGACAAAGGCTATCTAAATTCATCAAAGTTTGAAGACTTCAACCTAGTGAAGTGATGCGCCATCTCCCAAGCCCCTTATCAAGGCACTCAACAAGAGGAAATCGAAATTGGCATCTAGTGTGCCATGCATGGAGAAAATAAAATTTCATTTCTTGAAGATCTCTAGCTATCCATCTAGTGCGCCATGCATAAGAAGAATCCAAATCGCCTAACATATGCGCCACTCCCTTAAGGAGTCTTAAAACATGATCTAATGCGCTAGGATCTAGAGGATTCATCAAGTTCATCCAATGCCCCACTCCTTAAGCAAGTAAAAAAAACTAAGTGTCATCTAAACCAATGTTTAAGAGGAATCCTATACCTTGAACTAATGCGAAGTCCTTGAAGATTCTCCAAACTTGATCTAGTGCGACTTAAAGCAAGAGAACATTAATCCTCTATCTAATGCGAAGCATGAAAGGAGGATCATCAAAGGGTCATCTAGTGCGAAATGCTGAAAGCAAGTGTTAGAGTTTCATCCGGTGCAACAAGACAAGAGGATTCTAAGGAAGATCATGACATTCCAAGAAGGAGACTCCGTTATGCCCATCCAATGCGAAATATGAAGAGAAACTCAAATACAACTCCAAAGGATATGAAGAGGAATCAACAAACTTGATCTAATGCACCTATCTCTAAGGGCAAGACTTGAGGATTATCAAGACCAAATCCAAGGCGAAATGTGAAGAGGAATTAAAAACTTCATCTAATGCGAAAATCTTAGAAGACTCTCTACCCTCCATCTAATGCGCCATTCCTTGAGCAAGTAAAACTAAGTATCATCCAATGCGAATTGCCAAGGAGAATTTCAATTCTTGATCCAATGCGACTTCTAGAGGATTAAAAGTAGTGGTTTAGAATGCAAATTTTAAGAATTTCAATGAAGATCAAGAACTTGTTATCTAATACGCTTGGCTTGGAAATGCATTCTTGTATGTTATAAATCAAATATTATCATGTTTATCAAGGGGATTGATGCTGTTCCTTTACTTGTGTTTCAGCAAAAAGGAGGAATCATCTAAAGATCAAGTGATAAGAACCTTTGACAAGCAAGGAAAGAGAAAGAGCAAGGCATCATGTAGCTGTTTCAAGGGTATCCTTCATCATCCCTGTGTTGGAATTCTTCATCAAGTGGCATCAAGTTGAGACTGTCTAGAAGATATCCACCCGAAGGACATCATCTTCATCAAGGCTTCCTAAGGTATCAATTCTACTTCAAGTTCTTCAACCTTCAAGAGAAGTCATCAAGTAGCTACTCCACCTCTAAGGAAGGTGTTATCATCAAGCAAAAGCATTCATCTATCAAACTTCAAGACTCTTCAAATTTCCAAGTCCAAGAGAGTCTCCTACTCTTCATGAAGAAATCAAGTGTCATCATCTACTCTCTAGCCTACATGAAGATACATCGAAGAAGATTCACATCAATCTATCGACAAGAAGAAGAATCATAAAGTTAGTCAAGTGAGGCGACAACTATCATACATCCAGTTACAAGAAGAATGAACAAGGCAAGATCCACAAGGTGTATTCCTAAATATACAAGTTCAAACAATCACATTGAATACATCATTACACGTTGATACAATTTTCAAAGTATGCTGAGTTGGCACTTATGTGGCGAGTACACATCATTTAATTTTGATTAGCCGCATTATTTAATGCATGCAATGTATCATTTAATAAAAGAAGTCAAAGGGATTCCTATGTGGAGGAATATTTTAAATGCTTTCGCCTTACCTTATCACATTGGAAAACGTGCCTTCATTGCCTCTCTCTTTTTTGCTAAAAATAGCAAGTTGTTGTAACTACCTCTGAGGTGGCACGATCTAGACCCTTGGCTATTGAATTAATCTTAGCCCTTCATTGTATTCTGGACACTATATAAAGGCCTTGTTGCCTCATTTGTAATTCATTAGAGATTAGAAATATAGATTAGAGAGATATAGATGAGAGAGTAGATTTTCAAAGTAGAATAAAAGAGACTCTCAAAATTCTCTGAGAGGGCTGGAAATTGTTGTAAATATTCCCCAAAGTTAATGCAAAGACATTGGAGCTACTTGTTTGGTGTTAAGTATTATCTTGTGGAGTAACATGGTTTCTGAATCTTGATGGAATTAAGAGATGTTTCAAATAGCTTAGATTAGAAGTGCAGTGATGCAATGAATATGCGTAAAGATATTTGATGAATTCTTCTGGTTCATACTTTTCGTGTATTGTCGAAGGCAATCCACTTTGCAAAGTTAGACTGAACCTTCATTTTCTTTAGTTCGGTTGTGAATGCTTGTTCAAATTGCGCCAGCTGTGGGTGTTTGGATGGAGATTTACAACATGAAAATCCTTGAGTTTCCTTAGAAGATTGCACCGGCTTCGTGTAGTTGTTGGTTCTCATGGCGAAGCGAAGTTTGGTTTCATGAGGAGTTTGTCTATCTTTACATGTTTCATTATCTCATTGTCCTTAGATTAGCCTTCTAAACCCTTACCCCCTTTTTCATTTTCTTTATCATAGAAGCTTTGTATATATGTCATCCACATCAAAGGAGGAATAAGTCGAATGAAAGGAGAAGAGTCTGCGTAAGTCCCTTTGTGTGTAAACAGCAAAATCATACTTAAATCGCTGAGCTGTCTCTTACCGAAAACATTATTAGAAGAAGGAACCTTGGAGTTATCTCGTTTGATCACTTAGTTCAGCATCCGAGAGGCTTTGCTCAAGAGAGGGTCAGATACCTAGTATTTCACCCTATTGTTGACTTGTCAAAAAACAACCATCAACAGGACTTACGTAGACTTCTTCTTGCTTCACTCAACTTATTTGTCCTTTCAGTGGGGATGATGTATGCACGATGCTTCAATAATAAAGAAAAGGGAAAAGATAAGGGTTTAGAGAAACTAATTTAAGGTCAATGAGGCAATGATGATGCATGAATAGACAAACTCCTCAATAAACCTAACTCCACTTTGCCAAGAATGCCTACAACTACATGGAGTTGGTGCAATCTCCTAAGGTTAGCGAATGGTTTTCAAATCATAAAAGATCATATAAGCACCCATTGGACGGCGCAGCTCAAACAGACATCCACAATCGAACTTAAGCAAATTGTGATGAAGCTTAGACTAGTTTTACACAATGGTGAATGCCAAAAGCATGAGCTAGGAGTTGATCAAATATTCAATACATACATGCATTACATCAATGAGCTACTACTACTCTACTTCTAATCTACTTAGAAACATCTCTCCATTTCATCAAGATACAAGAAACCATGTCATTCCACAAGACAACACTTGGCACCAAGCGAACTCCAATGTCTTTGCATTAATCTTGAGAAATATTTACAACAATTTTCAAGTACTCTCAGAGAATTTCGAGAGTCTCTTCCTACTCTACTTCTCTACTCTACTTCCCACTAACTAACTGTGAACTAACTCACTATTACAAATGAGGCAACAAGGCCTTTATATAGTTTTCCAGAATACAACCGACGACCGAGATTGATCTGTGGATGGATGGCCCAGATCTTTACAACAAGGCAATTGTGCCTATTTTTAGTATTTTCAAATTTAGTAGACATATTTTGTACATAGAAAAGAAGGAATGAAGGCACGCTTCCCAAGGTGATAAAGATGATGAGTTGGAAGACCTCTCCCTTGGAGTGCCCTTATCTTCTTTTTTGTGCATGCAGGTACAATTTACTTAGACAAGGATGACGTGGTGACATTTGATTGGTGAGGATGATGCGCATGCCATGTAGGTGCCACCTCAGCAACTCTTATGGATTCCAACAGTTTATTTAATTTGCTTTTGGGCATATTCCCAAATTGCATCATCTGTGTGATGTCTTCGAATGTGATTGCTTTGATGAACTTGAACGTTTGGGGATGTATCCTTGCTTATTTTGCCTTGTGTCTTTTGTACGTCGGATGTGTATGATACATGTTGCTCATTTGCCTAACTCTATGATACTTCTTCTCTTTGCAGGATATATGTTGATCTTCTTTGAATGCATCTTCATAGAGAGTAGTGTAGATGATGATGGTTCCTTCATAACATGGAGTAAGAGACTTCTCAGAGACTTGAAGATTCTGGAAGAACCTGAAGTTTGATGGATGAATGTCTTCAATGATGCAGATGATGAAGTGTACTGGGATGATGATCTTGAAGTGATCTCTTGGAGTGGTAACATGATGTCTCCTCTGTAGTGACTATCTCTTGACTTCATTCCTTGCTTGAAAATGGTTCCAGGCGCCTGGCTCCTTGGATGACTCCTTAGCTCCATCAATTCTCCTGCAACACAAACCAAGAAACATATCAATCCATTGATAGGCATTTTGACCTTATAACATAAAGAAATCATTTTGATCATTTATTAGCCTTTCCAAGCCTAGGTGCACATTTAGGCTTGCAGAGAGGTGAACGTGCGCCTTCATACTTAGCCTTATATTTGCCATTTTTATGTTTTCAAACAATTGGAAATATCTTAGAATATTTCTCCTTCCTTAAGGCGCTCACTTCTTGATGTAAATTCATGTACTTTCTTGAGGCGCAAATTTGGGTTTGCAGAGATGGAAAAGTGCGCCTAGCTTACTTAGGCAATTTTATGATCTCAAACAAGTGTGGATGCCCAAAGATGCTCACTTTTGACGAAGTAAAGTCTCCTCAACATTGACTCCTGCTCTTGTACTTGAGGTGCAATTTTGGGTTTGAAGAAGTGAGAAAGTGCACCTAGCTTCTTGGGCTATTTCTTGGCATTTCAATGGTTTCCAATACTTGTTCAAACTCTTTAGAGACTCTCCATTACTAGGCGCACATTTGTGATTTCAAACTCTATTCTCTCTAGGTGCACATTTTGACCTTTACAAGAGATGAAATGCGCCTAGCTTTCCTAGGTGATAACATGTTTCAATCAATGATTTCAATCTAATGCATAACTGCCTAGAAGACTTCTTGCCTTATGGTGATTAAATTTCAAGGTTCCAAGTCTCTTTTGCAAGGTGTAGTTTTGTGATTCTCTGGGTGCAGATTTGCGCCTAGACTTGGGCAAGTTCATTCTTCAATCTTATCAATTCAAACGATTGCATTAACTCAAAGGGAAGTATTGACACTGAAAATTCCTCAAAATTCATGTAGTTAGGCATACTTCTCCTTAGGCGCAAAAAGATGATCATACTGATGCAAACTGGCGCCTTAGCTTAGGTAAGTGAATTGTTGGACTTGAGCAATTGAAGGTGTCTTGGAAGGACCAACTCTTCAAGGCGCCACTTCCTTTGATAACTTCTCACGTCTTCTCTCAAGGCGCACATTTGTGGCTCTACAGTTGATAAAATGCGCCTAGATTCCTTGAAGCAATTTTGACTAAGTTTGAACCTTCAATAAGTCTTCAAGCGCAAACTTGTTGTTAATGATGATTTCACAAGCTCATACCCTAGGCGCACATTTTGACATGTACAGAGGCAGAAATGTGCCTTGATTCTCTTGGTGATTTTCAAAATTTCTAAGTTAAACACTTGATATCTCATTCTTAGGTGCAAAAATGATGTTTTACAGGTGACAAAGTGCGCCTTGACTTGAATTCAAGCCTAATTTATCCTAGGCGCAAAAGGATGACTTTACAGGTGAAAATGGGCGCCTAGCTTATTTGAAGCCATCCTAGCTAAGTTTGAACCTTTAGTAGGTGCCCAAACACCCATTTGCCATTGCCAATGATGATTTCACAACTTCTTAACCTAGGTGCACTTTGGTGATTGATCAGGAGCATATTTGCGCCTTGGGTTCTTAGGCCATTTTCTTGCAAATTTTCTAAGTCTAAACCATTTTGAGGGTCAAAACATCAATCTCATGCAGGGCGCCATTTGTTTGAATGATTTGTGACTTGCCTAGATGGAGGCGCAAATTCCAAGATAGACAGAGGATTTCTGCGCCTAAGCTTTTCTATGTTCACTCTTTGGATTTTGTCTGAGTTGAAACCTTAAAACAACACTTTCCTTCAAGGCGCAATTCACTTTGGCATTTTCAATGTTTGAAACCCTAATTGAAATCTTGAGATCACTGCTTGTCCAGGCACACTATACTTAGCCCAAAGTTTACTCCATTACATGAAGCACAATTCAGAAGGTAAGTCTATGTTTAGTCTTGTTGATGATTGTTTTTTGACAAGTCAACAATAGAGTAAAACACGGAGTATCCAACTCTCTCTTGAATAAAGCCTCTCGAATGTTGAACAAAGTGATCAATCAAAATGACTCCAAGGTTCCTTTTCTTATGATTCGTGATGGATAGCTCAATGACTTAGTATGATTCTGCTGATAAACACAAAGGGACTTACACAATTGTTCAAACAACTCGTTATTTCAATGAAAGAGGCAAACATGTAGATTATCTAAGTACTACAATTTATGACGTATGATGTGGCAATGAAGTGCTTAATCCTAAGATGGATAAAAAAAGACAAAAGATAAAGGGTTTAGTGAAACTAATCTAATCCTAGATGTAAGAGATGATTATTGCTCAAGTGAAATCAAACCAACTCTTGCTTTGCTAGATTAAACAACTACACAAGGTTGATGCTATCTTCTAGGGTTATACAAGATATTCAAATCACTTATGTTCATGAGAATTCAACAAACATAAAGATCAAAGTTAAGCTCAATTCGTTCAGATCAACCATACATTGCAATTTGCAAGCCACAAACTACAAATGGTGTGAACATATAGATTTCACCATGAAACAATAATAAAACCTTCCACCAATTAACATAACACTTGAAAGAAAATCTAACTTAATATTCGCTTGAAGAGATCAAAACCATGCAACACTTAGAAACATATAGAGAATCACCAAACAATGAGTCTTATATTATTTTAGAGAGCTCTTGCAACAATTTTCAGAGTCTTCAATCTTACAAATGGGAGCAAAAGGAGCCCTTATATAGACCTCAAGAATACATGAAGGGTCAAGATCGATTGGCAAAGCCAATGGACCAGATTATGCCACCTCACAAGTAGTTACTGTTGCAAGTATGAGGTTAATCAGTGTTGTCATTGATATCAACATACTCATATTGCATTGGTAAGAAGGATTGGATGAGCTGTGTACTAAGGATATTGAGAAAATTAGTCTCAATCAGGAACAGTGAAGAACAGTGATGAGAAGAAGGCAAATGTACTCAATATGTTGAGGATTAGAGGATGCGGATTAAAGGGTTTGTAGATATGAGTCTTGAGATGATCCAGTTAAGATTTCAGAGGTTCGCATGAAGATATGAAAAAGTTGTGATCGGTCAAGTAGAACCAGTTCCGGGAGATGCTCCGGAGTGACAGAGTATTACAAAAAGGTCCGGTGAGATCCGGAGGTGCATTGTCAGACTCTGCGGATTGGAAGGAGTGTTTGGGATGTCCTTGTGATGTGTCATATCGGTTTGTACATAGTTTGGAGGTCCGAAAGAACTTGTTTCAGTTTGACAGTCGTGACAGACCATGTTCTTGAAGTTCTGGATGAAGAGGAGAAGAGATTCCAGTAAGTAGAGGAAGTGCGGATGTACCTGGCCACTCAGGCAAGCTTGTGAAGGTTCTTGGATCATGTTGAGGTTGTGTTGTCGGTCCGCATTAGTGTTAGAGCCTGGAATTGAAGATATTCTTCCGGATGAAGATATTCTTGTTCAGACTGGCCGACCGGATGAGTTATTCATCTTGCGAATGTTCTTGTGGATGATTGCCGACTTGCGAATGCTCTTGTGGATGATTGCCGACTTAGATGATTGTTCCTAAGTCGATGCCTTGTATAAATAAAGGTTTGTGAGTTCATTTCAAAGGGAGTGAAGAGCGGATGAGTGTGGTATAGCGAAAAAGCGAAGGGCAGAGCAGAAGTATCTCGGGCTTAAATGGAACTGATCCAGACATGGTAAAGATGTCAATCTCCAGTTCAAATTTGTGATTCTTATCACTTTGTAGACAGTGTGTCTCTTGTAGGTAGTGTGCCTCTTTGTGAGCAGTGTGCTAGGGTAGTGAGCCCTAATTGGCATGTGCCATTCATTTTTCTTATTCTTCTAACAGAGAATAATCCTTGGGTTAATCACCCCGTGGTTTTTCCCTTAACCGGGTTTTCCACGTCAAAATCTTGGTGTCCAATGTGTTGATGTCTATCTGCTTCTGTGTTTATGCATTATGCTTTCATGAATGGTTAACTGATATGCTATTAACTAACAAAGAAAAATCAAGTTCTTGAAGTAGAAGTTTTTGTACAACTGATTCACCCCCCCTCTCAGTTGTGTGCCTTAGATCTAACAATTGGTATCAGAGCCAAGTTCCTCTGAAAGGAGCTTAACCGCTTGAGGAGATCCAGGATGTTGTCATACAAGAAGGATAGTCCGAAGTTCGATGGAACCAACTTCTCTCTCTGGAAAGGTCGCATGAAATGTCACTTGGAGTGTATGGGCAAAGCATACTTGTCCATGGTCACAAAACCATATGTACCTCCACAGGGTGGTTCGACAACTTTGAATGAAATCACAGATGCTGAAAACAATCTGCGGACCAAAGAAGCTTTTCTTAGCGCATTGACTGACTTAGAACTCTCAAATGTTATTGACCTACCAACTGCATATGAGATCTGGGTTAAACTGGAACTTCTGCATGAAGGAGATGAGTTTGTTAAGAGTGCAAGGTTGCAAAGTCTCAAAGGAAAATTTGAAAGATTGAAGATGAGAGATGATGAAAATATCACTACTTTTATGCCAAGAGTAAATGAGCTGGTGTGTGGAATCAGGAATGCTGGTGGAGTTCTGGATGAAAATGAGATTGTTTGCAAAATTCTCAGATCCCTTCCTCCTGCCTACAAGATCAAGGTTGCTGCCATTGATGAATTCAGAGCCCATGCAACTGTCACAAGAGAGCAATTGGCTAGCAAACTGGCTGCATTTGAAATGACAGAGTTTGGAGATGATCCCCCCAAGACTGAATCTGCATTCAAAGCCAGTGCCTATGTGAAAGGCAAACAAAGATTTGATCCGGGAGAAAACTCTTCAAGGAAGCTGTCATGGTATGATCAAGCAAGGAAAGACATGGAAGAGGAAGAAGCAGAAACAACTCATCTTGAAGCCCTCATTGCAAAGAGATTGCCAAGAGGATCCAGTAAGTATGAAGGAAAGTTACCTTTTAAGTGCTTCAATTGCAATAAGATTGGTCATTTTGCTTCAAGATGTCCGAAAAGATCTGCAAGGTCAAACTCTAACAGACAAAGGTTCCAAAAGAACTGTTATTATGTTCATAAAGAAGCTGATAATGAAGGAGTAACAGATGATGAATCAGAGATAGGAAACAAATCTGGAAATGAATGGGTGTTTATTGCCATCAAGGAAGAAGAACCAATATCCTCTGAATCTGTCAATCATAAGGTTGTAGAAAGAGCTTTGGCTGCCCAAGTTGAAGAAAAGGATGATTGGGTTATTGACAGTGGATGCTCTCACCACATGACAGGTGACAAGAACAAGTTCTTAAATTTGGAAAGGTATGAAGGAGGAATGGTAAAGTTTGGTGACAATTCTGCAGGTAGAATCAGAGGTAGGGGAACTATTTCTTTTGATGGAAAGAGCAAAACTGGCAATGTACTGTATGTTGAAGGATTGAAGCACAATCTTCTCAGTGTTGGTCAGTTGGTAGACAAAGGTTATGATCTCCGGTTCAAGAATGGAAGATGCAGGATCTTTGAAAGTTCCGGAACTGAGATTGCATCCGGTACTCAAACAAAAGGTAATATCTTCCATCTAGTTGGTTTAAATAAAAGTTGTCTGTTTGTTCAAGTTGATCAGAGTTGGTTATGGCATAGAAGGATGTGTCATGTAAATTTTGATAACATCATCAAGATAAGCAATATTCAGGCTGTAAGAGATCTTCCAAAATTGGTGAAACCTACAAATAGTTTGTGCAAAGAATGTCAGCTAGGTAAACAGAGCAGAGTCTCTTTCAAAAGCAAAGATCAGTTCTCTACCGGATTATTGGAATTAGTTCATACTGATCTATGTGGTCCGACAAGAATCAAGAGTATGCAAGGTGATAGATATTTTATGTTACTGATTGATGATCATTCTCGGATGATGTGGGTTACCTTTCTGAAAGAGAAATCAGAAGTCTTTGAGAAGTTAAAAATCTTCAAGGCTATGGTAGAGAATCAAACCGGATTGAAATTGAAGTGTCTAAGGTCTGATAGAGGTGGTGAATTCACATCCAGTGAATTCATAGACTTTTGTGAGAAGCATGGCATAAAGAGACAGTTGTCTGCTCCTAGGACTCCACAGCAGAATGGAGTAGTTGAGAGAAAGAATCGAACCATCCAGGAAGCTTCCAGGACAATGATGATGGAAGCAAATGTCCCTCAAATGTTTTGGAGAGAAGTTGTTAGCATTGCAGTCTACACTCTCAACCGAGTTCAAATCAGAAGCAATACCGGTAAGGCTCCTTATGAACTTTGGTTTGGTATAACTCCTACTGTGAGATATTTCAGAGTATTTGGTAGCAAGTGTTACATCAAAAGAGATGAAGATCTAGGAAAGTTTGATGCTAGAAGTGATGAAGGAATTTTATGGGTTACTCCACTCAAAGCAAAGCATACCGGTGTTACAATAAGAGACTGAGAAAGATGATAGAAAGTACAAATGTGAAGGTTGATGAAGGAATTGAGAAGCCCTCAAGGTTTTATGAATATGATGAAGATGATCAGGATAGTGTTTTGGTTCAAGGAACTCAATCCCTTCCTGAAAGTTAGATTCAGACCGATTCGGTAAATCAGGAAGAAGAGGTTTGTTTGAATGAACCTGATCAAGAAACAGTAGTGCAAGAGACTCCCAAAGTCCCAAGGTATGTAACTCTAAATCACTCTGAAGATCAGATCATAGGTGACAAAAGCAAAGGGGTACAAACAAGGAGGAGAATTGCTCAAAATTCAAATGAATACTGTCTGATTTCAAAGATTGAACCTAAGACAATAAATGAAGCTTGCAATGATGAAAACTGGACCAAAGCAATGGAGGAAGAGTTGATGCAAATTGAGAAAAATCACACTTGGGATCTTGTTCCCAGACCTAGAAACAAGAATGTGATTGGAACCAAATGGGTCTTCCGGAACAAACTAAATGAAGTTGGTGAAGTAATCAGAAACAAAACTAGATTGGTCTGCAAAGGCTACTCTCAAATAGAAGGAATTGATTTTGAAGAAACCTTTGCTCCGGTGGCAAGAATTGAAGCAGTCAGATTATTTCTTGCATATGCTGCCTTCAAAGACTTCAAGGTACATCAGATGGATGTCAAGTCTGCCTTTCTAAATGGTGATTTGGAAGAAGTATATATTGAACAACCGGATGGATTTCAATTGTCTAATCATGATGATATGGTTTGCAAGTTGAAGAAAGCACTATATGGATTGAAGCAAGCTCTAAGAACATGGTATGAAAGGTTGGATAAGCATCTTGTGCAGATTGGTTTCAACAAAGGTACTGCTGACAGCAATCTATATTTCCAAATAGATAATGAAAACGTCTTGATTGTTGAAGTATTTGTTGATGATATCATTTTTGGAGGAAGAGACAGTATGTGTAAAACCTTTGCAAATCAAATGAAAAGTGAGTTTGAAATGTCAATGCTTGGTGAAATGAATTTCTTCTTGGGTCTGCAAATTACTCAAACAAAGAAGGGTATCTTTATCTCTCGGACCAAATATGTGAAAGAATTGTTGAGGAAATTTGGAATGGAAGATTCAAAGCCAATGAACACTCCTATGGCAACCGGATGTAAGTTGAGCAAAGATGATGATTCTCCTAAAACAGATTAGACAAAGTACAGATCAATGATTGGAGGTTTATTGTATCTCACTCAGACTAGACCAGATATAATGCAGGCTGTTGGTCTTGTGGCAAGATTTTAGGTTGATCCTAGAGAATCTCATGTTATGGCAATCAAAAGAATTTTTAGGTACTTGAAAGGAACAGTTGAGTATGGTCTATGGTATCCTAGAGATCAGGGTTTCTCTCTTCATGCATATACAGATGCAAATTGGGCAGGAGATGTAGATGACCGGAAGAGCACCAGTGGTGGAGCATTCTTCTTGGGAAAGAGATTGGTTTCTTGGCTAAGCAAGAAACAAGAGGCAATATCTCTGTCTACAACTGAAGCAGAATATATTGCAGCAGCAGGTAGTTGCACTCAAATCCTATGGATGAAGCAGATGTTAAGAGACATGAAAGTAGAATATGAGGAGCCTATCACAATTTTCTGTGATAATTCAAGTGCAATAAATATTTCCAAGAATCCGGTATTACATTCTAAGACCAAGCATATATCTATCAAATTTCACTTTTTGAGAGAACAAGTGAACAAGGATGAAGTCAGATTGGAGTATGTGCCCTCCAAGGATCATCTTGCAGATATTTTTACTAAACCTCTTCCCAAAGACTCTTTTGAGTATCTTAGGGAGAAGTTAGGGGTCATGGCCCCTCCGGTGATGAACTAGGATGCACTGATGTGCATCAGTCCGGTGGATATCACAGTCATATCTTGTGATCCGGATTGATGATGGGGAGCTGCTACTAAGGGGGAGCAGTTGGTATGATTCTGATGTGTCACAAGTGCAAGTATGAGCCCTTTGCCATTGATGTCAAAGGGGGAGAGAAGACATGTGAAAAACAAGTGGTTGATGATCAAAGGGGGAGCAGTAAAGGAAAAGAAGACATGTGAAGAGTTGTTGCTGATAGGGGGAGCTGTGATAGAAAAGAGAAGTTCTTGTCTTGATGGTTTTTCACATCATATGTTGCCATCAATGACAAAGGGGGAGATTGTTGCAAGTATGAGGTTAACCAGTGTTGTCATTGATGTCAACATACTCATATTGCATTGGTAAGAAGGATTGGATGAGCTGTGTACTGAGGATATTGAGAACATTAGTCTCAATCAGGAACAATGAAGAACAGTGATGAGAAGAAGGCAAACGTACTCAATATGTTGAGGATCAGAGGATGCGGATTAAAGGGTTTGTAGATATGAGTCTTGAGATGATCCAGTTAAGATTTCAGAGGTCCACATGAAGATATGAAAAAGTTGTGATCGGTCAAGTAGAACCGGTTCCGGGAGATGCTCCGGAGTGACAGAGTATTACAAAAAGGTCCGGTGAGATCCGGAGGTGCATTGTTAGACTCTGCGGATTGGAAGGAGTGTTTGAGATGTCCTTGTGATGTGTCATATTGGTTTGTACATAGTTTGGAGGTCCGGAAGAACCTGTTTCAGTTTGACAGTCGCGACAGACTGTGTTCTTGAAGTTCCGGATGAAGAGGAGAAGAGATTCCAGTAAGTAGAGGAAGTGCGGATGTACCGGGTCACTCAAGCAAGCTTGTAGAGGTTCTTGGATCATGTTGAGGTTGTGTTGTCGGTCCGCATTAGTGTTAGAGCCCGGAATTGAAGATATTCTTCCGGATGAAGATATTCTTGTTCAGACTGGCCGACCGGATGAGTTATTCATCTTGCGAATGTTCTTGTGGATGATTGCCGACTTGCGAATGCTCTTATGGATGATTGCCGACTTAGATGATTGTTCCTAAGTCGATGCCATGTATAAATAAAGGTTTGTGAGTTCATTTCAAAGGGAGTGAAGAGCGGATGAGTGTGGTATAGTGAAAGAGCGAAGGACAGAGCAGAAGTATCTCGGGCTTAAATGGAACTGATCCAGACATGGTAAAGATGTCAATCTCTAGTTCAAGTTTGTGATTCTTATCACTTTGTAGACAGTGTGTCTCTTGTAGGCAGTGTGCCTCTTTGTGAGCAGTGTGCTCGGGCAGTGAGCCCTAATTGGCATGTGCCATTCATTTTTCTTATTCTTCTAACAGAGAATAATCCTTGGGTTAATCACCCCGTGGTTTTTCCCTTAACCGGGTTTTCCACGTCAAAATCTTGGTGTCCAATGTGTTGATGTCTATTTGCTTCTGTGTTTATGCATTATGCTTTCATGAATGGTTAACTGATATGCTATTAACTAACAAAGAAGAATCAAGTGCTTGAAGTAGAAGTAAGTTTTTGTACAACTGATTCACCCCCCCTCTCAGTTGTGTGCCCTAGATCTAACAGTTACAACAAACTACTATTTTTAGTATATGAAAGAGGGAACAAAGGCACGTTTCCCAAGAAGATAGGGATGACAAATCAATAACCTATGAGGAATCTCCATGTGAATAACCATCACTAGTATTATAAAGTTCAATGAATCTGGACACCACTTTCTTGACATCATCAAAAGGTACACTTGGCGTATTCCTAATGGTTCCTTCAGCTTCAAGTACATCATCTGCATAAAGGCCAAGTGTCTTCTCCCAATCGGTCATCCTAGCTTTGTTGGCGCCAAGGTGGACAGCAAGTGAAAATATACTATCAAGCTTCTCATCAGAAACATCATCCTCTTGGAAGTAGAATGCTTGAGCTTGTTCTTTCATACTTTCAATAGTCATCTCTCCAAAGGGATTGCATATCTTCATCAAGGATGCATGTATTCCATCTTGGATTCTTTGAATCACACTCCTTACTCTTGACATATCTGTTTCAACTTTATCAAGTAATTGTCCTTTATTGCGAAAGCAATAGTACCAAAAAGAGAAATCATATGTTATGCCTTTTTCAATCACTTCAGCTTGTATCAACTCATCAACTGAAGTCTCCATCAATTTCTTCAAATGTGGCATATACTATCCTTTGATAGCCTTAAACTCAGCACAAGCTGTCAATAATGCAAGCACCCTTTCCTTGAGATCAGCAACTTTATCATACACTTGCATAATATCCTCCAGATGTCTGTATGTTGATTCCTTTGACCTTTTCATCCAATCCTTCAACCTATGAGATGAAGACCTCAACCCCTCAAGATGCACAACTGTTTTTGGAGGAAGAAGAGATGGAGGTGTAGAAACTTTCTCTTGTTGATAGATAGGATGAACTAAGTGTTGAATAAATTGCTCCAATGCTTGACACCTTTGTTAAGCCTTAATCCTACCTTCTGTTTCCTGCCTTATGATAGCTCGAGCATTATCAATTGAATCCTGAAGTTCTTCTACTTGTGCTCCAGTCAATGGACCCAAGTCAATTGTATTGATGTCATAATCTTCAGGTGCAATATCTTCTACATTCTTCTCAAGTCTTGGAACAGCTACATGTACTCTCCTTACACCAGCTTCATCTTTTGTTATTTTTGAAAGAGTAGTTGCTTTCTTCTTTGGTTTTTCGGTAGACATGTCTAGAAGCAACTCTTCAACTGAAATAGGATGATATTTTTCCACTTCACAGCTTTCCTTAATTCTATCCTGTAGCCACTCCGGCAATGATGAAAGATCTCCTGACTGTTGTACTTGCCTTCCTTGCATAGGCAATGAATCTTCTTCAGTTTCATCTTTGTCTTCAGTGTTAGCCTCATGGCCCTCATCAATGATCTCAGTATCATGTGGACTTGAAGGCACCTCTTCAAATGGAGTATCCGGGACTGCATCCTCAACATGTACAACTATATCTTGATTCATTGGAGTGTCTCCTGGTTGTCTAGATGAAACAGTTTCAATGCTTATCCTTTTCTTCTTCTTACTTGATTCCCCTTGTGTAGATTCAAGTTGTTTTCTCTTCCTTGTTTGACTTGAATCTCTTTCATTATCCTTACTTCGTGAACTCCTACCAGGCGCACTATGTTGTTCCTTTTGTTCAACTTCTCCCATTTCGGTGTAAGTGAGCTTCTGCCCTTCATTTATCAACGCTTGTACTTGCTCTTTTACATGTTCCTTAGTGATAGCAATGATAGGTTCTATCAATTCTTCATCATAAACTCTTTCTCTATTAGTCCAGTCAATGTCATAAGGCAGATTTCGGATCTTATTGTATTCATCACCTGAAAGAGTTCTATCATCATCTAGTTGATCAGGAATCCTCAGTACTTTTGTAGCTCTCACCAGGTCCCATCTTAACCTTGAACATTTCTGCATCCTTATATCATCATCATCAATAGCATTTGCCCAATGATCTTCAAGCTGCTCAACATGCTGGTAGGAAGAATATGATTGCTTAATAGCTCCATGTGGATCAAAGTTCTCCCTCCTTGAATCATGAAGATGTAAATGATATGCTTGAAGCTCAATCTCTGAATGTTCGGCTACTTGAAGTGATGGACATGAATAATATCTCCCCAGCTTGAGAGGAAACTGAACTCCTGCCTTCTTTCTTGCCCTTTGCATCTTATGGAACTCCAACAACTGTCTTGAAACTTCCAGCAACACCATCCTATTGGTAGGATACCTTGGCAATCGATATGGAAAAGATGTGAAGCCTTGAATTCTGATATAAGTGAACTTGTCATATTGAATGTAGTATCTTCCATATTGTTCAATGAAGTTCCTAGCAGCACCTGTCAATCTTCTATGCAGTTCTCCTCGCAACTTTCTCACTATGTACATGGCGAATGTATCATTAAACCTCTTATAATGATTGATGTTCTTCAAATGGAGCTGTGGATAGCATTGATGTGATAGGATCTGGCCAGACTTTATGCCTACTCCTTTAGCTGTTAATCCTTTATATACCACATTTCTTGCCAATATGTAAACAAGATAGGAAGTCATGAAGGACTTTGTCTCATCAAAATTTTCAAATTGTTCATCAAGACAATGACTTATAAGCCTAGCCCAATCAATCATCTTATTTTTCGTAAACACATGATCAAAGTATGTATACATCCATCCTTCAAAAGTCGATTGAGGCCTACCTGTTACTCTATTCAAGAACATGATGAAGTAACTTATCTCTTGTTTGAAATCTGCCTTGTGAAACTTCGGATCTTCAGAGTTGTATATCTTGATTGACGAATCTATCATCCACTTCTTCCTCACTTTTTGCATGTAGTGCTTGGAATTGCCTTCAAAGGTACATTGGGCAATCATAGGACAAATGAACACTGCCTTCCGATTTGGGATGTTGAAGATCTCCTGAATGGCTTCTCTTTGCAAGTAGGCTAGGACAGTCCCATCCTTAGCCACAATTTGTCTTCTCTCCTTGTCATAGTGTTGAATGCATTCTAACACTAACTCGGTGCTAGGCAGGGTAGGTGGGAAGCATGCTGCTTGTACAATTCCACTCTTTGCAATGGCCTTGATACCTTCATTCTTTGTAACGGCGAGCAAGAAATCCTTCATCTCCTCCAAGTTGACATGTCCCATGTTGGTGTCTCCCACATTCTTCCAATGAGTCTCGAGCTTGGAGTCGGGTATGGTAGACTTGGTATCCATCTTGATCATCACTTGACGCTCCTTTGCCGTCATGCCCATCTATCTACAAGACAACACATCAATAAGTGACTTGAAATGATGAAATTTAACTTCACAAACCTGATTTTTAAATAATAAAACTATGAAAATTTGCAATTTAATTAATTAAGAAGACAATTCTATGAATTAAGAGTGGTTGAAACATACCTTACACCAATTTTCAGACCTAGAAAAGTGCAAATTTCTGTAGAAATGATGAAAATCAGTTATGAAATGACAAAAATCAGTTTCAAAAAGTGCAGGTCTGCCCTTCAAAAATCGCTGCTCTTCCTTCAAAAATCGCTTCAAGTGATGATTGTGATGAAAAATGATGTTCGAGTGAGGTGGGCGCTCCTCTTATTATAGGTGACTTAACCTTATTAAATGCAAGTCGGCCAAGATCAAGGGGTCGGCCAAGGTCAAGTAAATATGATTTTGAAATTTTCGACACTACTTTAGGCGCCAAAATTAATAAGAAAACCCATAAAGGGCGCCAAAATTGGCAAGTAAAGGCATAAGATGCACCTAAGTCTTGAAAGCTTTTCTTGATCTTAATGCCCTTATTCATTCAATTACTATCCAAGCTTTCTTTTATCACTCAAATGCTTGATTCCATAATTGTAAACCCCTTACCTCTAAGGCGCCAAAATGAACTGATTTTGATGAAAAGGGCGCCTATGTTACTTAACACTTCAATTGCTAAAGCCTCTCTAAATTCAACTTTTCTCATCATACACTTAGTATGTTCTCTAAAATGACTTGATATGCTTGATGACCCAAGATGGATTAGCTTTCTTCAAGGCGCCAATTTAAGTAGTATGAAAGTGTGCCTAAACTTGATATATCATTGACAAGTTTATGTTGATTCTTTCTTCACACATCTACTCCTCACATTCAAGGCGGTCTAGGTGATTATTAATTCAAGAAATGGCGCCCTCTTTCCTAACTCATTCTTTAACAATCCAACTTTTCATTCTGATTTGTTTAGCCCACTCATAATTGCTTAGGTGCTCAAGATGATGATTTCTAACTTCTAAGTGCACTTTGTGGTTGCTTTGATGTTAGAAGGGCGCCTAAACCTTTCTTTACCTTCCTCAAGCTCCAATCACTAGAAATCCTTCTCAGGTGCATTTATGAGGTTATTTTGAATTGAATTAGCTCCTAAATCTTACTCCATGTTCCATAATGATCACCTTACTCTCCCTCAAAGCGCTTATACAAGGTCATCTTAACATAAAGGTGCGCCTTACTACTTTAACAAGATCTATCATCATCTCCCCTCTAGGCAGCCATATTGAGTTGTTCTAGTGACAAAATGCGCCTAACATAAGTGAATGCCTTTTAAGGTTTCATTGTTAAATCATTGAGGTTTAATAGACTTCTAAATCTTTGCTCCTTCAAATGGGTTGATGCATGCCTCTTTGACCCTAGGCGCTCAAACTTGATGAAAATAGCTAAGGATTGCGCCTAGTATCAATAAGGAATTAACAAGTCTCCAAGGCGCTAATTGATGATATTCTAAGTGTGAAATGGCGCCCTAAGTCAAATAGGCATTTACTTCATCATGAATGGTTTAAAAGACACTATGAATACTTAATGAGATGTCCTTGAAACTTATGCTTCCTCAAGCCTTCACTCCTAGATGTAAATACATGTGTTTTCCTTAGGCACAAATCTAGGACCCCATAGAAGTGAAAGTGCGCCTAAGGTCTATTTTAGCTTGATGTTGATGTCCTTTATGACTCCCAAGTATTGGAAAGTTTAAGAATATTACTATCCTTCAAAGGCTTACTTATTGACATCATCTTATAACTTCTCTCCAAAGGCACCATCTTAGACATTCCTTCAAACTGCCTCTTTAGTGCTAGGCGCTAGAAATGAACTTACATTGGTTAAAATGCGCCTAAACTCCTAATGTGTTACTTGAGACTTCAACTTCATGCTCCATCAAGACACTCATTCAATGTTAAAGGCCTTCTAAGTTAGGCGCCCAAACTCTTTTCAACCAACCATACACTCTGGCACTCAAAATGTCAAAAATAATAAGAAATGGCGCCATCTTATTGTAATAATCCTCAAGAAGTATGCTAACCCTTGTGAACATGCATCATTTCCCATAGCTTTAAGGTTGGCAATCTCAACATAATTCCCTCCTTCTGGATCTAGGCGCCAAAATCTCATCTCTCCAACCAATCTACTTTCTAGGCGCTCAAGAGGTGCACAGAGGAGAAAAAGGGCGCCTAGACTTAATAAGGACTTTATTCACTTGTTTTGATTCTGCAAGGGACAACTCTTCAATTGGGTGCTAGATCTTAGAACTCATAGCATTCAGTCCTCAAGGCGCCAAAACTGGGGTTGTTTTAGTGGCCAAGTGCACCTAAACTTTCAAGGTGACAAACTCTTTCCAAGGCGCCCAAGATAGACTCTCACTTATGAAAGTGCGCCTAGGGTCTAGTAGATGTTCACTTTAAAACTTCACAACCTTAGAGCTTGAATACACTTGTGTGAACTCTTCAAACTCAATACCTTTAATGCTCATAGTTTCAACATACTTACCTCTAGGCGCTCAAAATGATGATCAACACTTAACCATTTCTACTTGTAGATCTCTACTTATTGAAGCATGTTGGACTCAAGACCTCACTCTAACACAAAACCCTCTAATTTTGACTTAAGGAAGGCTCTATAATGCATTTACAAAGCTTGATTGGTTGACTGACTCTGAGGTGATACAAGCAACTAACCTAGAAACGACTAATCCTATGAAGAAAACTGGGGGTCCCCATTTGGAATGGGGCGATGTGTGATTTGATCACAACAAGTCCATGTTACAATGTTATTCAACCTCAGGAGACTTGACAATTTGGCTAACTCTATGAGATTTATGGTTTCCAACGCAAGGCTATGGACTCACGCACCAATGACTCATCATGACATAATCCTAAGACACCATCCAAGACTCAAGGCGAAGCACTAGAGCTCAAAAAAAGGGGTCCCCATTTGCAATGGGGTGATGTATGATTAGGTCACAACACTACCATCGACCAATGAGATGTCAACAACATGATCTTCTAGAAAGGCTCCATTCTTATCTTGTCTTGGATGACCAGGTTCAATGTATCTAGACATGTCGATGTGGCATGCTTGGATTGGTTGACGATGACTAGATGCCACCTCAGCATGATTATCTCTTTAGTGTTCCTTGAACTTGGAATTCTTTCTTTGTGTTGTACTTTGGATTTCTTGATTTCTTGGTGTAATCCTTGATTTCTTGATATTGAGCTCGATTCTCTTGATGAATGAGGGACTGGATTCTTGTTCTTGGAATTCCGATGATTGATCTTCTTTTTTTGGAACTGAAGTCCTTGATGTGGAACTTTTCTCTATCCTATTGTCCTTGATGCAATCATTCCTTGTATCATTTCATGTCTTGAACTTCCTTTGTCTTCATTGGAATCCTGTGAAGTTTCCTTGTCACTGAAAGTAATTTCCTTCTCCGGCATTGGAAGTTCTTTGCATTCATCTTGAAATAATCCTCCTTGAACGACTTTGATCATCCTTGAACGTGATCCTTGTCTTTAGTTCCTGCAAGAACAAAGGAAATCTTGAATAGCAAAGGGGAATAAAGTCCTTAAATGCAATGCAATATCAAGATAAATCATGAATACATTTGCATGGAATTTCTTTCAAAAGTCTATTTGGAAGAAATGAATAATAATAATACTTAAACACAAACATATTTCTTTCACAAACAATTTCACCCTTTCCTAGCATAAATTCACTTCTCTTCAAAATTTTTTTGATTCTCCCTCGAGAAAGTCTCCTCTCCAGGAATTCGCTTCCTCTTGTGAAATTTCTGCCCTTCTTAAGAATTTCTGCTATTTCTTTCAATCAGATTGCTTTTCCTTGGAAAATTCGCCTTTTCTTGTCAATAAATTTGCTCTTCTTTTCAATTGAATTGCATTTGTGTTGGGAAATTCATGACTTGGAGCGCTACCTTTTATACATACATGTTTTGGGCGAATTTACTCCAATTGGCCGACCTCATGAAGAATTAAACAATTTGTATTCAATGATTTTGCCCAGCTGGGCCGACTTGGTTAAGGGGAAAAAACAATGTTTTTTGGTATAGGTCGACTTCATCTTGCAATGAATTGAACAACTTAACCTAGGCCGACTTTCTTCTCTTTGCAATTGCGCACTTTCCTAACTTCGTTTCACAATTGTTTGTCGCACTTTAAGGGAGCTCTTTCAATTTTTCAAGTTGCACCTTTTATGACTTCTTTCAATTTTTCTTGCAATTTTTATAAAGTCTTTCAACGTTTAGTCTTTCACAAGAAAATTTGGGGATTGCAAGAATTCATTCAGGAATAGGTGCAAATTGCAAGAAGTCTTTCAATATTTTCCTGACACTTGATTTAAGGAGTTTAAAAGCAATTTCAATCATTTCAGTGCATTTTTCAGTGAGTGAATTTCCTAAGTGTGAATTTCCTTAGCTCCTTGGACAAATTTCTTGGCACGAATTCACTATCATTCACTTCAAATCTCTTCATGAATTTTGCAACTCCGGCATTGTTAATGACAATCTTCATGTTCAGACTTGCATACTCAGGGCGATCAACTTTAGAATTCTCTCATGACATGATGAACTTCGACAAGAATTGGCGAAAAGAAAGACAAGACCAAAACCCTAAACTACAAACCCTAAGACATAAAGCGAAAAGAGGGGGTCCCCATTTGCAATGGGGCGATGTGTGAAAACGTCACAACAGAATCCTTGACTGCCATGATGTAACTGCCTAGATGCTCCAGATTTTGCATCCATCGAGAAACATTTTGGTTAATATTCTGTGACTGCCATGGTGTAAAGGCTGTAGAAGCTTCAGATTTTGCATCCATTAGAAACATTTTGGTTGCCTCACGCGCCTTGTTATAAAGGCATAGGAGAACCATTTCATACTAATGGTATAGTCATTGTGCATGTAATATTATGTATGCCTCTGCTTTAACTAACCTTGCAACTTTCAAGGATGGCATGCAATTTTTGTGCTTCATGTTGTATGCTTTATTTGTTTTAATGTTCAAGTTTGCTTTGTGAAAACTTACATTATTACATTAATAATCTACCATCGATCTAAAGCTTCTTTATTATTACAATGTGACTATAAGCAGGTTGAAAATGTGAAGGCTCTTCTCGAGGTTGAGGTAAGTTGTTTTTTATATCCAGACTCCAGACAATTGATTTCTGCTAATTAATTTCATTCTAATGGCAGCAAGTAAGTACTCATGCATTCTAATGTTTTCAAAGCAATTATTGTTGCTTTTCATGGATAAAAGGTAACAGTTACATTCCAGTTGTTTAGTCCGATTTTTTTATCCTTTTCCAAATTTAAACAGAATCTATGTTTTTCCAAATCTGTATGCAAATTTAAAATGATTCTTACACAAGTTTCCAACTTTCCCAGTATTACCATTACACCAGAAAACCCTTGGACTGTCTGTGATGTTTTTAATTTATTATTAGGTTTTGCTGTGAAATGTGGGCAAATGATGCACTGAATGAGTTTGCCTAGCATGTCACTTTTTTTCACAGTTTCCTTTGTCCAAGGGTCAGGGGAGTCCTTGGAAACGTCCCTGACTATTCCTAAAACACAGGAAACACAGGGAGGCCAGCTCAAGGACACTGTTCCTTGCTTGGGGACATCTGAAAGTGAAAAAATGATTAAATCTTCATAAGCATTCCAAGTAACAGAGGCAGAAATAGTGCTAGTTTTATCAAGCTCCCAAGAGAAAGAAACACCTTTAAGTTAGAGAATATGAGGATATAGATGGTCCTGAAACTTTAGGTTTAGGAATAAGTAACTCAATATTGCATCTTCAAATATTTTAGTTAAGAAAATTTGCAACTTTTGATTAGCTTGCATTCTCTTTGATATACTGGATTCATAAGGACTAATTAGATTTCCAAATTATTCAGACACAAGTCCCACTTCAGCAGCAACAATTGCTTTACCATGGGAGGGAAGCTAGAAATACTGAGCGTTTGAGTTCACTTGGAGTTGTAGAAGGGGATTTAATGATGATGACTTCTACAGATACAAGGTACATCCTTTTTCTTTTTAAAATGTCTAGATATCTTTGAGGCGATGCTCTTGAATGCATATGTGAAGATGTTATCTGAAATCCATGCAAGTAAATTTGAAAATGTTTTCTTGGGCCACAATTCAGAGTGAAGAAATTGAATTGTTACAGACCAAGAAATTGAATTATGCAGAGATGTATATTTACATGTGGGAGGCCTATGCTGCTATGTGTGATATATGTATTAACAATGAATTGGTGGTTAATTAAAATTAGGCATGATGAAATATTAGTAAACATAACTAGATGATGTAATCCTAACTTGGGATAAGATAAAAAAGAGAGGCAGTCTCATCATATAGATGTACTCCAAGCACTAATGGTAGCGACTTTACTCATACAAGTAGGTCTTGCTATAAAAAGCTGATAATCATGGTCAGAAGGCTTGCAAAAGAGGATCACAAGCTGGAACTGATTTTGCCCATGCTTGTTGGTTAAGAACGACCAAGGTACAAATTATTTTAAATAAATGGGTTTAAGAACACATTCCTTAATTTGTCAGAAATGGTAATTTCTAGTTTGGTTTTAATTTAGTTCTTGTGCTCCTCTTCTGAAACTATCGTAATGAACACAACATAGCAAGGATACCATTTTTAAGTAATTGTGATTTGTCCTCATCTCCCTATCTGCATTTTTTTTGGACCAAATCATTACAAATAAAGTTTTGATTTTTTTTTATGTGTAAATTGTCTACATAGATTCAGGTTTCTGTGTCATTTTTTCTTATCCTTAGCGTGCAATACTGTTAACTTTTTATTCTTGGTTGTAATAATGCCTATTACATTTGGGAGCCAAGAGTTTTCTGTAATTTTGTGGTTTCTGTTGTCACTTTTATGTTATTTATTTCTTTCCTACATCAATTGTGAATCGTGATAATTGTTTGCTATTTAAGTTCCTTTTTATTTTTGTTACTTGGGTTGAGCAGTGTTAGAATTCTGCATTTTGTTGGTTGACAGTGTTCCTGATGCTGTTGCTTGATAGTTATTTGAAATGATAAGCCTCAAATGTATATGGTTTAAGCCATTAAAGCCTTTTTTAGAAAGTTAGGCGAATAGGGTTTAAGGCATTAAAGCATTAAAGATTTCTCCATTTCAAGTTTTAAGTACTAAATTTAGTATACATAAATGGAGATTGCATATTCTGTGATGTCAGACTCTCTAGCTATTATTTTGAGACATTACATGGATGATTCCTGTGATGTAGCAAGTATTAGATCAACTTTTCACACAAAATTCGTACGAGGTCTTTATGTTTAGCTCTTACAAAGGATATATACAGATTACATCTTGTGTTACTTTTTTTGTCAAATAGTGTAAGTGCTTGCAATTGAGTTTAGCTTGTCATCTGCATATAGATGGAATTCACTAACAGCAATCATTATATATGGAACCTTGAATCTTATAGATTCTTGAACATGAACTTTCGGGGTAGCAACACTACAAGATTTCTTAGAACATTTCTAACAGATTATTATGTTACTTTAAGAATTAAAGAAAGTATAGAATCAACTAAACAGCAGTTCGTTATAACATTAATAAACAGGCAAGGTGGCAGGTCAATGCTGGAATGGGTAAATAAAAAAGCACATAACTCTGATTCTAGTCAGACTCAGATCATGTTTTGAATGATCAACTATGTAATCTTTGTTAAATCTAAATTTTAATGCTGATAATGCCAATAACATTAGTGTTACGTTAGTTGTGTTTTAAACCTGGGCTCCCAATAAAATCGGTGATTCCTAGTCAACACAAATCCATTTCCAGGCAACTTAACCCTGGATTGATCCTGGATTTCTGGATCAGTGATAAATCGTATGATTTATTCCAACCACAAAAGCTTCTTTATTTTAACCTGGGATTAGGAAATTGAGACACAGTTTATATACAAAAGTGACAAGCTGTTTTATGCTCAATCTATTTTCAGAATTATAATTTCTTCTGCAGCATGCAAACAAGAAAATGTTTATATCCATGCCTTTCCAAATTAGTAAGAGGAGTCTAGATCTTGACTCATTTCCATTAGAAATATAATAATGATAGTATTCTAAATCTTTCCATTAAGCTTCTCGACTTAATAAAATAACAAGATCTGCACTTATGCCTACAAATTGGAGGGCAGTAGTGCGGAAGATGAACAGAATTTGGGGGTTAAACAAAATTTAGGATGACAAATTTCAAATTTGTGGGCTATTTATTGGATTCTGTTTTATATGTAACATGACATAATCATTTTAAATTTCATTGGATATAGGTGTATTCAAGTTTCTTCTTGATGCCTTGTGTTTTATTGAAATTGAATTTTATATTCATAATTCAGGACAGGAACAAAGAACTTGGGACTAAACCCAGATGGCTCAGCTGTGAATCCTAGAGCCCTGCAGCAGCACATTCGAAATGATTCTCACCTCTTGAGTCAGTTGCGTGAGGTGAAATAAAACATTATGTTATCTAATTTCTATACATCAATTATGCTTGAAGCAACTTCATGGGTGAGTTATGCAGTTTTTCTATTCATTGTAAATGTTGATGTGTATTTGGCTTGTCTTCCATGCTTCTCTGACTGAATGTGCCAAAGTGCAGACACTTTCATGTATGGACTTATCTTCTTGTCCATTTTTACAAATTTCATATCCGTGATTGCAGGATAGTTTTCTTTGCCTGGTACTATATTTGAAGTGTATCTTAAATTCTTAATATATGCTAATTAGGTTCAGATGTTTCAATCTATGTCTGTTTCATTTGGTACAAGTCCCAAGCTAGTGCTTGAAAATATTATGTTATTCTAACTTTACTTTGTAACACTTTATTTTGCACATTTTGGTCCAGCTGTATAAAAATTTAAGCAGTTAATTCTAAAGAAACAAGTTAAAATAAACAAATAAAATCTGGAAAACACCAATTCTGGTTCAACAAATTGCTTTAGATTTTGCTGCAAAAGTACTCTTAGATGTGTGTTCTATATGCGTACACTTATGGGTTTAGGCCAAAACAAGTACACAGATTCATGGCTGCACAATGGCCATAGGCTTGACAAACAACTGCAAATACTATAGCCAATGGGATACCAGGGAATTTGGAAGTCTGATTTCTTTTCATGTGGTTTCCATTATTTTTCTTTCATGAAAATCCCTCTGGTATTCTTAGTATTTAGTAATATTAGTAGATTTGATCTAGTTTTGAAGCAAAGACTGAGAATACCGAAGTGTCCAATGGATAGGAGGCAATGCTCCAGCTCCTTCCTGTCACATACAGAATATGTTAAAACAGTGTTCATAGTAGATTTCCAGAGACAATTTACTGAGAATTTTGTGGAGCATGCTAAAACATAGTGACGCAACTTATCCTGCCAAGTTAGTGAGTGGCGATATCAGATGACTGAACCAGTTCCAAAATTCTAATATCCTTTGCAGAAAATGGAGCCAAGACTTTGGCCTTTGAAGGAAAAATACTGATATGTAGGTTTGAGCTCATCGATGTATTCATGGTACCAGTATGGGTAAGATGTCATCTTCTTCCTGCTTCAGAATACAAGAATATAGGGAATACATAAGTGCCTCAGAATTAACTCTTCAAAAAAGTTAATGTCAGATAGAGTACATCTGGAATTAGCTAGGATGGCATAGGGACGATCAACATATTATGTAAACTACCATTCAAGTGCAGAAATTGTCATCAATATGGACACCCGGTCAAAGTATTCTCTTCACTGCAGCAAGAAAGAAGTGGAGTGTAACAAAGCCACCGATAATAGAACAGAGGTTACCCCAGAATTAATTCTTCAAAAAAGGGTATAAGTCTATGAGGATTTGTGCTGACATTGATCTAAAAGAGCTTATGCCAGATGGAGTACATATGAGATTACCTAGGATGATATGGGAAAATATTAAAAAAATGCTAATGCCAGATAGAGTACATATGAAATTGCCTAGTATGACATGGGGACATCCATCAGATTATGCAAGCTACCACCCAGGTGCAGAAATTGTCAGCAACATGGACACCTGGTCAAAGATAAAGTGGAGTGGAAGAAAGCCACCCAGAAAAGAACAAAGGTTAAACACAACAAACAGAAGAAGACGAGATGAAGGAAAAATTAACATTCTAGCTGAAAAACAGAACTAGAGTCACTATCTGAAAGCCTACGATAAATAAAGCAAGGGCCCATCAGCCAAAATAGTGCATTTTGAAGCTGCACATTCCTTTTCTGTTTTAGAACAAATTAGCACAGATGGACAATAAGGAAGTACAAAATGTCAAAATCACACACAAAATGCATTAGGAAAGAATGAGGAAGTGAGTGAAGTAAGGCTAGCCATTTATCAGAAATAGAAGAAACGTATACCATGCTCATAGATTTATAGTAGAAAGCACATGTATAGACACAGAAAGAAAAGATGGATGGCAGGAATAACTAATAAGCACAGAATAACAAAATAATGACTAATGGAACAGGCAGAACCTCCAAAATAGATGGCAAAAATCTAGTATTGATTGTGGCTCTATCAGAAACATAAGCATATGAGTTTCCAATTCACAAGGAAGACACTCGAAGCAGTAGGAGATGACATTACAGCAGGTGCTAGAAAATTATAAAAGAATGAGGAAATTTAAAATATCCCTTATAGTTATATTCAGCCTAGTTGTAAAAGAATGAGGAAATTTGAAATATCCCTTATAGTTATATTCAGCCTAGTTGGATTTCTCAGTTAGGTTTTCAGTTAGCTAACAGCACTTTGGAATTTCACCATCAACACAGTACAAATTTATTACTGAGTAAAATACTCCAAACCATGAATGAATATCACCAGTTTGCACTTAACAGATTCAGGTAACACTATAGTTATGCAGATATATATATCAGAGAACACAAGGTATATAAATCGGCTGCTGTTCAGTGTTTGAAAAGAATCAGATTACTTCAAATAACAGTTCTACCCGGCAGTTCTGGGTAATAAATGATAACTGTTTCAGATTTGATCTTCCCTGAGTAGCAGCGACCTACAACCGATGGCAACCAATTCAGAATGATAAAGGCGTATGCAGACTGGATGTAAACTGCCATGGATGATCACTCAGGTTCATTCAATGATGCGGCCTGTCTGAATACACCTGGGACAACACAGTGAATCTTTGTTTCGCCATCCTCAAAACCTCCAAATCCTGCCTGTAGGTATTGCGATCCAAATTTGCAAGCAAATGCGCTAATTGGGGTTGTCCAATCGCTGTTTGGAGAGGTGCCAGACTCACATTCCTTGGGTTGTTGTGGGCCTGCAGTGCCCAGAATTGATGTTTGCAATGTGATAACCCTCTGGTTAACTGGGCAGTATCATTCGATAGGCAGAATTCTTCAATTGCTGGCTTCCAATGGCAAGGATTAGGGCCTGCTGATGCCAAGACTCCACTTGCTATAGTGATTAAACCCTACACTCAAAGCGGAACTTGGATCTGGTGTGGTTTATCCAGTTCAATCCTGAAGTCACACGAAATACACTCAATTAGACCAGCCTACTCCTGGGTGGAGACGCCATGGTGAGGGATGGGTTTTCATCCAAACTTCTAGCAAATTCAAAAATCCAGACTCGGGGTTTTCATTCTAGTGTCTTGACCTTGAACTTCTTCGAAAATTTCACCATGCAAATTCAAAATCAGATGCCCAAAAATGACATCATAGTGCTTCTTTTATACCTATTTTGAATTGGACCTAAGGGCCCAAATGTGGCGCCACAATTTGAAATATTATTATAATGATAATTATAATTATTATTATTGGTGTTAAAAAACACTGTTTTTAAAATTAAAAATATAATTAGTTTGTGAGGGGTGGAGGGGACATGACAGTCCTCCCTTCCCCTATTTGCTTGCCCTCAAGCAACTTTAGATTTGGATGATCAAAAATCTCGGCTCCTTGCCATGTAGCATCCACGAGAGGTAGGTTCTTCTATTTTACCAAATACTCTGGAATGACTTTATTCCTTAGCTTCTTCTCTCTCTGTTGAGATTGCTTCGGGCTCCAAAATCAATTTCCTTTCGTTGTCAAGCGGTGGCAACTCCAAAGGTGTGACATGCTGCCCAAGTACCTTCTTAAGATGAGATACACGAAAAACATTGTGAATTCTGCTGTTCTTGGGTAGCTCCAGCTCATATGCAACCTCACCTATCTTCCTTATGATCTTATAAGGCCCATAAAATTGGGGTTTGAGCTTTTCCACACCACTCCCTTTGAGAGAAGATTTCCTATAGGGCTGCAACCTCAAAAATACCAAGTCTCCTACCTCAAAATGTCTCTCCAAATGGTGTCAATCAACATACATCTTTTGCTGATTTTGGGCCTGCTGCAAATTTTCTTTGAGTGCATTCAAAATCTATGCTCAGCTGAATTAAATCTCTAGCTCTAGGGACTTTGCTATCTGAAAGAATCAAATCCACAAATGATAAGGCATCATATCCATATAGAGCTTTGAAAGGAGCCATACCTATAGACATGTGGTGAGTGGAATTGTAGCAATATTCCCCAAGATGTAGCCACCTAATCCATGTTGTTTGTTGTCCTGTAACATAATTCCTCAAGTACCCTTTGACCCACTTGTTCACAATCTTAGTTTGTCCATCCGTTTAAGGGTGATGGCTAGTGCTTGGAGTCAACTCTGTGCCTATCAATTGAAAAAGTTCTTGCTAAAACAAACTAATGAACCTGTTGTCCTTGTCACTCACAATGTTTCTAGGTAGCCCATGTAATCTAAACACCTCTCTAAAAAATAAATCAGCCACTTGTGGAGCTTTATATTTGGAAGATATAACATAAAAATGAGCATACTTAGTGAGTCTATCCACCACCACAAAGATACAATCCTTACCTTGCACTCGTGAAAGACCGGTGATGAAATCCATAGAAATGCTTTCCCATTTTTGATTTGGAATGGGTAGGGGCTGAAACAAACCAATTAGAAATGTTTGTTCTACCTTGTTTTGTTGACAAGTCAAACACTCACATCTTCAAGACATCCCCCTTGAGTCCTTTCAAGAAAACCGCTCTCTCACCTATCTATATGTTTTGTAGTACCCTTGATGGCCAGCCAATGGTGTGTCATGAAATGCTCTCAAAATCTTCTCTTTCATCTTCAACCTTGGGACAAGGTACACTCGGTCCTTATAGAAAATGAGCTCATCAATCACCTTGTACCTATCATCTTGCAACTTGCCATCCAAAATGAAAATAACAAATGTATCCTTGGCATACTCAGCTAGAATAGAAGCTCTCCAATCAGTAGATATGTTAGTCATGGAACATAAATAAGGCCTCCTAGATAATGCATCGACTACCACATTATTCTTCCCCTTAACATACTCAATATAAAAATCATTACCCACTTCTACTGTCTATCATTCTAGTCTTTCTGATTGAGGAAGAACTTCAAGCTGTTATGATCCATCTTTACCACAAATCTCCCACAAACGAAATATTGCATGAACTTAGCCAATGCATGCATGATGGCTAGCATCTCCTTGTCATAAATAGAGAAACTCCTCTCTGACTCCTTGAGCTTTCGACTTTCAAATGCTATAGGGTGTTTGTTTTGCATCAATAACGCTCCAATACCCTCTCCTGAAGCATCACACTCCAAGACAAATGGAGAAGTGAAAAATCTAGAAGAATGGAATAGCCAAAACGGGGCATGAACTCATTACTTCCTTGAGCTTGTCAAAAGCTTCTTGTGTCGAATCACTCCAAGAGAAAGCTCCCTTCTTCATCAAATTGGTCAACGGGGCAGCCAACTATGAGAAAACTCAGACAAATCTCCTATAATAATTGCAAAGTCCCACAAATCCTCTCAAATGTGATATAGTTCGAGGTTGAGGCCAATCCACTATTGCCTTAATCTTCTCCTCATCCACACTGACTCCTTGGGCGCTAATCTTATGCCCCAAATATAAGACCTCTATCATCCCGAACTCACATTTCGATGCCTTGGTGAAAAGTGATTGTTGCTCAAGAATGGCCAATACCTCATATGTATGCCTCAAATGGTCCTCCCAAGTCTTGCTATAGATCAATATGTCATCAAAGAAAACCAATATAAATTTCCTCAACTGGTTAACAAATACCTAGTTCATGGAAGACCGAAATGTGGCCGATGCATTAGTCAACCTAAATGGCATGACTAGAAACTTGTAATGCCCATAATGACACTTGAAAGATGTTATATGCACATCCTCCTCTCTCATCCTTATCTAATGGTACCTAGATCGCAAATCAATCTTGGAGAAATACACTGCGTCATGAAGCTCATTTATCAACTCATCGATCCTAGGGATTGGGTAGTGTTGATGTATTTTCCTTGCACGAACGACGCAACATAAAATACTTACGTATTTTATCCTCTCTTGAAAAGTCACTCCAAAATGATCAAGAGTGGACTCCAAGGTTCCCAAATATCTTCTTTCACTTGACAAACGAGGATAACTCGTGGCAAAGATGTGTCTTACTATTTCAACAAAGGGACTTACACTCACTGTTCAACGGTAGGAAAATACTGTTTACACTCACATAGGAGATATCACTTGCTTCAAGGCTACATGCTATGATAAACTTATGATATGATAGTACAACTCTTGATCCTACTTCTAACGATGTTCTTAAAAAAGTACAAAAGATGAGGGTTTAGGAAGAATTTCTAATCTAGGTGCAAGCTATTATCATCAATTCATGGAAATCTCAACCACGCTTTGCTTCACCATGAGACAACTCCACAGAGGTGATCAATCTTCTAAGGGTAAGCGAAAAGTTTTCAAATTGCTTAATGGGCAATCGAAGTGAGGCTTGTAATGAGTTCAGTCTAACCTTACACTATAACTTGCCAGCGACAAATCATAAAAGGTATGAACACAGAGAAATTTCACCAATAAATTGAAAGACAACGACTTCCACAAACTAAAACTAACAAACTTTAAAGAAATAAACTAAGTTAAAACATCTAATGTGAGTGAGTACTTAGCAACCATGCAACTTGCAAAGAGAACACAATATCACCATGAATAGCTCAACAATGAATTTGTATTAATCTCAACAAAGTCTTAGCAACAACTCTAATTAGCTCAAAACTCATATACAAAATAAGGAGGAATGAGGTTTATATAGACCTCAAAATACAATGAACGGCCAAGATCAAATTGGATTCAATGGCCGAGATCATGCCACATTAGAGGTGGTTACAACAACTTTCTATTTTTAGAAATATACAAGAAGCAATAAAGGCACGTTTTCCAAGGTGACACCTTGGCGCCTATGTGGACTGCCCATGTGGCATTTCTTTCTTGTGTTTATTCTTCTTGACTAATGCTGCGAATTTTGGAACAATCTTCGCCATGTCACCAATTGGTACACTTGGCGCGTTCTGAATGGTTCCTTTTGCCATCATCACATCTTGTGTATGCTCGTCAATTGTCTTCTCCCACTTAGCTAAACCAACTTGCTTTGCACCCTTCGATAACCTCTTATGTGTTGATGATTGTTTTTAGACAACACAACAATAGAATATAACACTAAGTATCCTATTCCCTCTTGAATAAAGTCTCTCAAAGGCTAAGCTGTGTGATCCAGTGAGACAACTCCAAGGTCCCTTATTCGTGATTTGTGATGGATGAACTCAGTGAATTGATGTGATCTTGCTGGTTATCACAAAGGGACTTACGCAGATTTCTTCTTGCTTCATTCAGCTTATTTCTCCTTTGAGTGTGGATGATGTATCAAAAATAAAGAAAAGGCAAAAGATAAGGGGTTAAAGAAACTAATCTAAGGTCAATGAAGCAATGATGATGCATGAATAGACAAACTTCTTAATCAACCTAACTCCATTTCGCCAAGGATGCCTACAACTACATGGAGTTGGTTTAATCTCCCAAGGATAGCGAAAGGTTTTCAAATCATGAAAGCTCATATAAGCACCCATTGGACGGCGCAACTCAAGCAAGCATCCACAATCGAACTTAAGCAAATTATAATGAAGCTTAGACTAGCTTTACACAACACTTCACCAATGATGAATGTTAAAAACATGAGCTAGGAGTTGATCAAATATCCAATACATACATGCATTACATCAAAGAGCTACTAAACTACTTCTAATCTACTTAGAAACATTTCTCCACTTCATCAAGATACAAGAAACCATGTTATTCCACAAGACCACTTAACACCAAACAAGCTCCAATGTTTTTGCATTAATCTTGAGAAATATTTACAACAATCTCCAAGTACTCTCAGAGAATTTCGAGAGTCTTTTCCTACTCTACTTCTACAAACTTTCTAACTACTGACTTTACAAATGAAGCAACAAGGCCTTTATATAGAAGTCCAGAATTACAATGAATGGCTTAGATCAATTCAGAAAGCCAAGGGTTCAGATCATGCCATCTCAGCAATTAGTTACAACTTGCTATTTTTAGTACATAAGAGAGGCAATGAAGGCACGTTTTCCAAGAAGATAAGGATGAAATGGAATCTTTTAGAGCATCTTCCACATGGACGTCCTCTTTGGCTTCTTGCTTGTTTAATGATGTGGCGAATTGTGATTGGCTTGATGTTGATGTAGATGCCACCTCAGCAGATTCCCAAATTGCATCATCTTGTGTGATGTCTTCGAATGTGATTGCTTGAACTTGAGTGCTTGGGAATGTATCCTTGTTGATCTTGTCTTGTTCATTGTAAGTTGAATGTATGATATATGTAGCTCATTTGTCTAACTTCTTTTCTTCTTGCAGGATAAACAATGATCTTGTTTGAAGGCTTCTTCATGTAGAGAGTAGTGAGGATGATGATGCTTCATTGACAACATAGAGTAGGAGACTCCTCTAATACTTGAAGTTGTATGAAACTTGAAGCTTTATAGATGAATGTCTTTGAACATGATGCCATTGTTGAAGAGTGCCGGTATGATGATGGTGAAGTGTTGTCTTGGAGCAGCTATTTTCAATCTTTACTTCACTCCTTGCATGAAGATGACTCTAAGCGCTCAGCTCCTTGAATAATTTCCCAGCTTTATTGATGTTCCTGCAACACAAGAGAACTACCTATTAAACAACTGATAAACATTGAATCTTATAGCACATAGAAATCATCTTGTATACCTTCTAACACATTAGACATCCCTTTAGCCAAGGCGCAGATTTTGATCAGCAAATAGGTGAAAGTGCGCCTAAACAAACTTAGTTTATACTTATCATATTTATGATCTCAAGCAATGGAAAACAACTTAGAAAGCTTCTATCTCCCAAGCGCTCACTATCTAATGTAAATTCTTGCATTCTTATTGAGGCGCACTTTATGACTTTTAGGGGTGAAATCAGCGCCCAGAAATGGATGAAAGTTTACTTAAGCTTGGGCGCAGATTTGAGGTAGGACGAGTTGGAAATTGCGCCTTGACTAAAATGGATACTTCAACTTTCATGAATCCAGGGCATTGTGAAGAGTTAATGAGATGTCTTAGGATTCATGCTTCCTCAAAATTGATGAATGAATGCCCCTTGCATGTTAGGCGCTAGAGATGAGTTGCAAAAGTAGAAATGTGCGCCTAACTCATTTATACGCATTCCTTAACATTTCATGACTTTAGACACTTGTTTAAACTCCTATGAAGACCATCTCATCCTTAGGCGCCATTCTTATGGTTTTCATGCATTTGGCCTCAAGGCGCTGATTTGGATGTTAATAGACTCCTTGATTACTTGGGCGCACTTTATAGTCTTTTGGGATGAAATCAACGCCTATCCTTCTTGATGGCTTCCTTCTAACTTTTATCGAGGTTCTTGTCTTATGATGACCAATTCTTGAAACTTAAACACCTCTACTAATCAAGTCGCTAATTGAAGGTTATATTGACAGGGATTGGCACCTTGACAAAATGGATGTTCTCTTTGAGTTAGGCGCTGATTTAGGAATAGAATAGAATAGAATAGAATAGAATAGAATAGCTTTTAACGTCCACGAGGCTAAAAATAGCCTAAGAGACATAGATGTGCACCTAACTCCTTGACTTCACTTCTTTACTTATCTAACACCCTTAATCACTCCTTTTAACCTCCCTGAGCTCCTCTTATCTTTCATATGCCATATTTCAATGTTTCTTACTCTTCACACTCAAGGCACTAGAATTGGGTGAAAGAGACAAGGAAATGCGCCTTAGTCATTTGAAGGATACTTATTCCATTTCTCATGCATTCAAACTCCTTTCAATGGAAGTGCATACTCCTATAAATTACTTGATGAAATGCCCTTTAGGAGCTCAAAATGACTTTTGCAATCAACCACACTCCTAGGCGCTCAAAATGGCAAAAACAACAAGAAATGGCGCCTAAGCTTTAAGAGATGTTCACTTCAACCTAAGGTGCACATTGATGATCATTTGAAGATGAATAGGCGCCTAGACTTTAGGATCATTTCCTTGTCAAATTTTCAATGTTTAAGGCTTTTCGACATCAATTTCAATCAAGGCGCCATAGTTTGGAGTGGTTCAAAGTTTGTTCTCCTCTAGGCGCACATCTGAGTTTCTACCGTAGGCGCTGATTTGGGTTTGCAGAGGTGAGAAAGTGCGCCTAACTTCTTGGAGCAAATTCGCGCCTAGGAAATGGAAGTCTCCAAGGTTTGGTATATTGAAAAATATATTTAAGTATATCAGAGGTGGTTACAACAACTTTCTATTTTTAGAAATATACAAGAAGCAATAAAGGCACGTTTTCCAAGGTGACACCTTGGTGCCTATGTGGACTGCCCATGTGGCATTTCTTTCTTGTGTTTATTCTTCTTGACCAATGCCATGAATTTTGGAACAATCTTCGCCATGTCACCAACTGGTACACTTGGCGCGTTCTGAATGGTTCCTTCTGCCATCATCACATCTTGTGTATGCTCGTCAATTGTCTTCTCCCACTCAGCTAAACCAACCTGCTTTGCACCCTTCGATAACCTCTTATGCATATCTCCTTGTAGCTTCCTCACGATGAACATGAAGAATGCATCATTCACGCACTTGTAATGGGCTATGGACTTTAGCTGCAACTGCAGGTAGCAATCATACACATTGAGTTCTCCGGGGCCATATCCTATATCACCTTCGCGATTTAATCTAGCATACCTTGTACACATTGCGAGGATATAGATAACATATGAGCTCATGTAGAGGGTCTTTGTTTCCTATAGCTTGATCATTTGCTCATGAATGTTGTTGCTTATGATGCCGGCCCAATCAATCATCACCTCACCCTTGACGATCTCTTGCATGAATAGGAACATCCATGCGTCGAATGTTGATGACTGTTGACAACCCATGATTCTATTCAAGAAGATCACCATGTAGCCAAACTCTGTGATAAAATCCGATTTGTGAAGCTTCTTTGGCAACTTGCTCTGATGACTTCTTGGTTGCTTTACCCAATTGGTGTTTATCTCCTGCTTACAGTCGCTTATCGCTCTTTCAAATACTCTTTGAGCTTGCTCTTGAGTGTAGATGGTCACCTTCTTATGTTTTGGGATGTTGAATGTCTCCGCGATAGCCTCCCTCCTCAAGTGAGCTATGACTTCTCCATTGGATGTCACGATACATCTAGTCTCTTGATTGTAGTGATTGGCACATTCCCACATAAGCTTGGCACTCGACAAAGCGGGTGGAAAGCATGTGGCTTGGACGATCCCATTGCGGAGCATCTCATGGATGACCTTCGAGCGGCTTGGCTTGTAAAGCTCTCTCTTGATCTGCTCCATGTCTCTGTGGCCCAAGTTGGTGTCGCTTATGGTCCTCCACTTGGACATGATCTTTGTCTCCGGCATGACTCCTTGCTTGTCACTCTTGATCAAGGCTTGTCTTTCCTTGGCGTTCATTATCTACCTCCTACAAGTGAAAACAATACGTGTTAGAAGGCTAATGTGACACTTGATATAAAGACTTTCCTAACACCTACATCATCTCCTCGTGCATGTGGGACAAAATCAATGCGTTTTTGAAAGCAACATACTTTAAAAAAAAATCAGATTTTATGAACAAAATCAGAATTTGGAAGAATTGACTCTTAAAGGACACTTCAATTTTTTACTTTTCCTCTTGAAAATCTGCTCCTCCTTGCTGCTGCAGGTCTGCTCTGCTGGAAATCAGACTGAAATTTGATTTGAATTTGATAAAAAATGCAAGGAATGAACCTTCTTTTATACCAATCGCTATGCCTCTTCGAGGCAAGTCGGCCTACAGGAATTTAATGCTTTAAACAAGCTTTTCCATGTTCAAATGCTACGAGCGCCCTTGCTGGGCGGTTTTGGAGGGTCTGTCTAGAGTGTTTGATGTGAGACATGACAGAGTCCATGCATGATGGTCAAGGCCACCTAGGAAGAGCGGGTTGGGAGGTGATGTGTGGAATTTGCAACGTGAACACTCTCCATCTTGACCTTGAGGCTCTTCCTTCCTTTGTTTGCATGACTTAGTGATTTTCTTCATGTTTTCAAGTTGATTCATCATTGTTGGGAAGAGTTAAGGAGTGATCTTGAAGCATTCAACACATTCTCCATACCCTGGTGTCTAGGGCACCTAGGAAGGGCGGCTTTGATGATGGTGTTTGGACTTTACCTTAAGACTTATGATTTTTGCCAACTTTCCTCCTCCTGATTGATCTTGCATGAGTGTGAGGCAAGATGGCGGGTTTGGAAGGTAAGAATGGAGTGACTTGAGTGCTTGGACACTGGATTCCATGCTCACCTCTCTAGGCCGCCCAGGTAGGGCGGGGTTGAGAGTGACCCTTGGATTTTTACACTTAGGAAACTTTTCATCCTTCTAGTCTTGATCATCTCATCCTCCAAGTGTTCACCTTCATCATTTTCATTGGTTCTACTTGCAAATTATGTTGTTCTCATCCCTGGGCGGTTCTGGAAGCAGTGTGTGGAGAGAGCAGTGTGAGACATGGCAGAGTCAAAGACTCCCTCTTGAGGCCGCCTAGGTAGGGTGGGTTTGGAGGCAACCCTTGGATTCTTCCTTGAAATGCATTTGATTTCTTCAAACTTAGAACTTTCCTTGGAATTTCATCATCTCCTTGTGCTTAAAACCTTATAAACTTGATAACCTTTTCCTTGGGCGGTTGTGAAGGGAGTGTCTAGAGAGATCCTCTTGGTGAAGACATTGTCCATGAGCACCTTGTGAGGTCGCCCAGGTTGGGCAGGATGGAGAGTGATGCATGGAATCTACCTTGTGATGCCTTAGAGTCATTCAAACTCATGAATTTACTTGAATTTTATCATCTCTCTGTCTTGAAAACTCTCAAACTCATGAATTTACTTGAATTTTATCATCTCTCTGTCTTGAAAACTCTCTTCCTAAGGCGTATCTGGAGGCTCTATCTGGACAAGTGCATGTGCAGGAGGTTGAGTCCATGACCTCATGCCAAGGCTGCCCAGGTAGGGGGGTTTGAAGGTAGGGCTTGGATTTAACCTTGTGAACTCCAACTTCAATACTTCAAAGTGTCCTATGGAAAAATTCTAAGGCATGAAATGGATTTGACTTGTCTCCTGTGCAGTTGGATGAGTTTGCAACCCTTGTTGCACGCGTTTTGAACCAAAATCTAAGCTAAGACTCGAAAACCTAATAAAACCTCAGTGAAAACTAGGGGGTCCCCATTTGCAATGGGGCGATGTGTGATTAGGTCACAACAGGTAGCAGTTCTTGATTGTCTTCTTGTTGATTGCCCTATAGTTGACTCACATTCTCATTGTACCATCCTTCTTTTTAACCAACACTGTAGATGAAGCAAAAGGGCTAGAGCTTGGTCGTATGTGTCCCATATCCAACAACTCTTTAATTGCCTTCTCAATCTCTTCCTTGTATCTTTTCAGATGACGATAAGGTGTAGTGATGCCCGGTTTGGATCCCTCCTTTAACTCTGACATGCTGAAGCCCTCTATCTGGTGGTAACCATGGAGGTATGTCATTGAAGACCATGCTATGCTTGTCCATAATGCATTGAATATCCACAAGTAGACTTTTCACCCATGGGTGAACATTCATTCGTGATCAAACATTGTGCCACCCAATCTACTTGCCCTCTATGAAAAGCTCTCCATCCTCTTGGTTGTAACAACCCTTGGAGCTTTGTTGGACAAACCCTAAAGAACCACCTCCTTATCCTCTGGTTTGAATTTCAGCTCCATAGTTTGATAGTTTTGGGTAAACTCACAGAGTGAATGCAACCACTACACACCCAAAATTACACCCTTCTCACCTATGCCAACCACATAGAAATCATCGCATACTCTGTGTCTCCCCAAGATGATGTCAAGCTCTTGGATCCTTCGTGTATATGGAATACTAAATCCATCGGCCACAATCACATTGAACCCCTCAAAGTTATGTCTTCAATTTCATCCTAGTCACCAAACCCTCATCAATGAAATTATGGGTAGCTCCACTATCAATCAAGACTGCCACTTTATGGCCCTACAAAACTCCACGGACTTGAAAAGGAAGATACCTAGGTGCTCCTGAAAGAGTGACAAGTGTCTCCCGAAGAACCGCCTTCTTCCTCATGTTCCTCCACATCCACCACTACCTCGGCTTCAGGTTCCTCTATCTTTGAATCATCATCTGAAGCTACCTCTATGAAATGCACTTGTCCTTTCCCCAAACACCTATGCCTAGGAACCCACGATTCCCTGCATGAGAAACATAGTTTCTTCCTTCGAAGTTTGTTCTTTGACTCTTCATTCCTATTTGACCTCGGAGGTAATGCCTTGGGTGGAGGAAAATTCCTTTGGAAGGGTTTCTTTTGCCCTATTGTTGATGGCTTGGGGCTGAACTTACTTTTAACTATTGAATCTTCCACGTTCAAAGCTCTCTTGATGGCATCCTGTAAGGATCCTGGCTCAAATGCTCTCACCAACCCCTTGAGTGAATCACTTAGACCTACAAAAAGCACACTGAGTCTCCTCTTTGTCACATTTGGAACCATCATTGAAAGCCTTTGAAACTCTGGTACATAGTGCTCAACCGATCCCTCCTGTCTCAATTGTGCTAACTCTTTGAAGTAAATCTCTGGATCCTTCCTGTCAAACCTCTCAATCAGTCTCCGTCTGAACTCCTTCAAGGTGGTAATGGAACCATGCCCTTGTGTCACCATGCCATGGTACCACCATTCATGAGCTACACCCTCCAAGTGTAAGGTAGCAAACTTAATGGCTTCTTCTGCAAACATCGGATTCAATAAAAATATGCATCCAACTTCTACAACAATGCCCTAGCTAAACAACTGTCTAATCCATCATATGTGGGTATAGTGATCTTCCCCAAACGTTGTTGTATGTCTCTCTGGGGCTGCTCCTCATACCTTCTCCTCCTATGCCCATTTCTTGTTTTCATCTCATAAAACTCAATGAAAGACATGTCACGTCTGATGGTTGGGTTTGAGGCATTATATTTAGCATGATACCTTGCCATTTTGTCCTCTTGTCTTGGTGGTAGTTGTTTTTTCTCAAAGGGGTCTACTTCTCTTTGTAAAAATCTGGCTCTGAATGTCTTCGTGGGTGGGTTAATTGAAACCTTGTCATTCGCTGAGTTACTTCCTTCTGCAAAATTATGATTAGGTCTACCGGCACTTCATTGTTGATTCATTCCTCTTAAGATCCGGGCTATTTCTGCCATAGAGTCTCTCATAGGGGTCTGAAATTCTCTGACCATTTCTCTGTTTTCCCTGTTGACAATCTCCTGAATATTTCCTTATTCATTTTTGTCACCCATGGTTTCTTCTTTCTTCTTTTCCCTTCACTAATAGTTGATTTCCCTATCACTCCTTTGCATGAATCTGCATCACATAGTCCCACAAGCTGGCAAGAAAAAGTGTCTCTGATACCACTGAAATATCCCTTATGGGTATATTCAGCCTAGTTGAATTTCTCAGTTAGGTTTTCAGTTAGCTAACAACACTTTAGAATTTCACCATCAACACACAGTACAAATTTATTACTGAATAAAATACTCCAAACCAAGAACAAGAATGAATATCACCAGTTCGCACTTGATTATGGTTGAACAGATTCAGATAACACTATAGTTATGAAGATATATATATCTAAGAACACAAGGTATATAAATGGGCTGCTGTTCAGAGTTTGAAAAGAATCAGATTACATCAAATAATAGTAAATTGAGGGAAGTTCTACTCCGCAGTTCTGGGTAATAAACGATAACTGTTTCAGATTTGATCTCCCCTGACTAGCAGCGACCTACAACTGATGGCAACCAATTCAGAATGATAAAGGCGTATGCAGACTGGATGTAAACTGCCGTGGATGATCACTCAGGTTCATTCAATGATGCGGCCTGTCTGAATAAACCTGGGACAACACAATGAATCTTTGTTTCACCGCCCTCAAAACCTCCAAATCCTGCCTGTAGGTATTGCAATCCAAATTTGCAAGCAAATGTGCTAATTGGGGTTGTCCAATCACTGTTCAGAGAGGTGCTAGACTCATGTTCCTTGGGTTGCTGTGGGCCTGCAGTGCCCAGAATCGATGTTTGCAATGTGGTAACCCTCTGGTTAGCTGGCGGTATCATTCGATAGGCAGAATTCTTCAATCGTTGGCTTCCAATGGCAAGGATTAGGGCTTGCTGATGCCACGACTTCGCTTGCTATAATGATAAAAAACCCTACACAGCAAAACTTGGATCTGGTTTGGTTTATCCAGTTCAATCCTGAAATCACACGAAATATGCTCAATTAGACCAGTCTGCTTCTCCTGGGTGGAGTTGCCAAGGTGAGGATTGGGTTTTCCTCCAAACCTCCAGCAAATTCAAAAATCCAGACTCGGGGTTTTCGTCCCAGCATCTTGACCTTGAACTTCTTCCAAAATTTCACCATGCAAATTCAAAATCAGATGCCCAAAAATGACATCATAATGCTTCTTTTATACCTGTTTGACTTGGACCTAAGGGCCCAAATGTGGCGCCACAATTTGAAATATTATTATTATTATTATTATAATAATTATTAGTGTTAAAAAAACTATTTTTAAAATTAAAAATATAATTAGTTGGTGAGGGGTGGAGGGGACATGACAAATTAGTATCTCAGAATTAAAAAGAACTAGCCTTACGACACAAAGAGACAATATATAGAAAAGAAACTAAATTGAAGTAAAACTGATCTGCTGCTGCTTCTAGATTTAAGAGTTGCCTCTTTGGGAGCTGGAAGAAGCTAAAAGAAAAATATACTATGAGAATAAATACTTTGAACATAAATCTAACCAGCAGAATAGGAGAAATCAGAATCCTTCAAAAAGAAGAATGTATATCAGATGACCAAACAGGTCAATGGGACTGTAAAAGTACAGCTAGCTGAGGGTAGACAAATGCAACATTCCACAAGTCTCCAACAGAGCAGATATACTACAAGAACAGATACTGTATACATAGATCTAACCAACATAGGAGGAGGAACGGGATAGAAAGAAGAATTTGTCAGATGACCAAATAGGTCAATGGGACTGCAAAAGTACAGCTACCTTAGAGTAGATTTAGACAAAAGAAACATTCATCAGGTCTTCGATGAACTCAAAATAAAACAAAAAACAGAAAATTGTTGACTAACAATATGTGAACATTGCAAAATTGCTAGCTTGAAGGTTACAACACAATGTTTGTTCAAAAGTAGAATTAGAACCCATCAAATCAGCACTAAGTATGAGAATTCTATTCTTATGAATTTGATATGAACCTGATCTTTTTATCAGTCTACAATTCTGGCCAATCAAGGCCGAAGCATTGAATAAGATTTTGCTTCTAATAAAGGAGTGCCGTTACTATTAGAAGACAACATTATGATAAGGACTAATGATGCGAAGAAAGGTATTTGAAGATTGCAAAATAAACAGCCAGAAGATAGCACAATGGTCATCATTCATTAGTAGAATTAGAACCTAACAAAATCAGCACTTAGCTAGAGAATTTGATTCTTCTGAATTTGATATGAACCTGATCTTTGTATCAGTCTGACATAGTTACGAGACTTGGACTCGGCAAGCTGATTTTGGACTCGGACTTGGACTCGGCGCCTAGACTCGGCAAATTGAAAAACCCAAGAAATTCAGAGATTTTAAGGATTTAAAACTTGTTTCATGCACCCTTTAATAAATAAACCTTAAAGACACAATAACATCATCAAATAGAAGCTAATTTGATCACATACACAAGTATACATTGATCACATAAGTATAAACGCAAATTGTAGCTGAGCTGCTGAAGGAAATAGCACACTTAGATATATAAATATAGTCAAAATTCAAATGTATACAAAACTCATGGAATATTGGATCCATGACATCAAATGTTCCAAACAAATATGAAATATCAAAACAATAACTAGAGTCTAGAAGTCTATGGCTCAGAGGAGCCTGCATCCTTCGCCTTCCTACGAAGGCGTAAATGGTAGGTCTTAAATGATGCCAAAATTGACGAGTGAACAAAAACTTGGAGAAAACTCAGCAAAAACTCGACAAATCAATAGGATCTATCTCATCCAAATCAATAGGATCCAATGATTTGTCCTCTACTCTTTTTGTGCAAAATCGAAACCCTGAATTTGACTAAGTCTGAAACCCTGAAAAATTGGTAAGTCTGAAATCTGATGGATCCTCCAAAATCTAGAATCTGCAAGTTAAATCCCATGGATCCGAAACCTATCTCAAACATCCTGACAGTATATTTCAAAATATTTGAAGTATAAGAAACTTAAATATATTTTGAAATATACTGTCACCGTGTCCCTGATTTTTTCACTAGTTTCAGCCGAGTTTTCCCATCGGGACTCGCCGAGTCTGCCGAGTTTTTGAAAAACTCAGCCGAGTCCGAGTCCGAGTCCCCCAGACTCGTCCAGGCTGAATCACCTCGGACTCGCCGAGTTTTGGCGAGTCTGGGCGAGTCTCGTAACACTCAGTCAGCATACCTCCATTCTGCCCAATCAAGGTTAAAACATTGAATACAATTTTGCTAGTAATGCAAGGGATGCTATTACTATTAGAAGATGACATGATAATTGCTAAGAATGGAGGCCCCAAAATAAATATCATGTGCCAAATTAGTTGGTGAAAACACAAGGAATTATATACTTATAATTATATTAATATATATGGAGTTCTTTCAGTTGAAACATGCATGGTGGAATAAGAGAAGGAAATCATTTCTTGGTAGGGAAGATGGATAGATTCTAAGGTAAAGGTAATGTTTTAGGTCAATGCAAATTGAGACACCAGTTTGGTGTATGAACTCTCCTTATGGACACACATAAGGGGATTGTTTTCCATTATCTTATATATTTTTCAACAAGGTTTACAAGCCTACTTTCCTTTGGATTTGAACCTATGACCTCCATTATGGAGTGCATGTGGCTTATATCAGATTGGATCAACAGGCAATGTGGTAATTAGCAGTCCATGCCCATGACTTCACAATCTTTGACTAATTCAACTGGAAAATACTCCTCCCTCTTGAAGGCAAAATGTGTTCATTAAGCTAGCAGTTGTAATCCTATGTCCTTTCCATCATGGATGATTCTGTTTATGAGAAGAAAGTCTGATATTGGTCTTCCTGCCAGGGATATATTGAAATGTAAGAAAGTTTGGAAACCTTTCTTCTTAATACATAAGGATGAAGGTAGATCAAGCGGGTCAGTATTGGAATGCTTTTCTGGTTAGAGGCCTTCTAAACAGATTGTGTATGTTGCAAACTAGCCTGTCTATAACTGATGCCTTTCAGTTTTTCTTTAGTACTGCTATCACTTATTATGCTCGGACTGTACTGATTTTGATTATAATTTTAACTACATTATTGTAGATATGAATCTATATTAAATTATAATTTTCACCGTGCTTCCTTGTAGTGTTGAATTAAGTAGCTTTCGGGGCTATCCTACTGCCCCACATTTGGTAATTGTTATTTGCATTTAATGGAATTGTCTATTTAACATTTATTTCAAGATTAAATTTCCTTCTATAAAATTAATGACTATATGTTTACCTGATTGAAAGGCATAAGATCCTTACAAATTGATTTTTGTAAGGTCTTTGAATAACACAAAGTGTCTTATTAAATATGTTCATAACCATTGTGATACGATACTTAGTTTCTTATTAATGTCGAATTCGGCACATTTTAGTGACTTTTTTTAGTATTGGACTTCAAAAACCTGTTTTCTGTATTGTTCACAGCACAGTATACTTTTCCTGGTCATTGCATTAGGAGTTAGTCTATGATGTTAATTCTAAAATCACATCACTTGAAAGTTAAATCTCAAGAGACTATGCATGTACTGCATGAACTGCATAGAGATTTTGTATCCTTGAGGTTTGTGTATGGTATTTTGTAAAGGAAAATGCTGTCTATATTTAAGTTTGAATCAGCCATTAAATGGGAAGTTAAGTCCTATAGCTATCCTTGCATTGCATTTGGAAAGAAATTTGGTCTTTTGACTTAATTTCTGTTTCATTTTTTACTGCAAAATCTTGCAGAAAGATCCAGAATTCACACAAGCTATTCTTGGGGATAACTTAGATGCTTTTCAAAACATTCTTAGAAGGCGTCATCAAGAAAGGCTGCAGCAACAACGTATACAGCAGGAAGAATTAGTAAGTCACTTTTCTTTTCTTTTTTGACCTTGCTGGTTCCACTTAGTATTTATGTCTTTGAACTTCTGTGCTATGCCAGTCTGAATGAAGGTTTTCCTGATGGACAGATGAATACTTTGTCTTCTTTGGTAGTAGGATTTTCTGTGGTGGTGCTTGTCCTTGATGGAAGCTTTTCATGTATACTTGTAGATGAACTAAATAAATTGATATTGTTGCTTAAACTAGACAGTGCTGCTTGCTTTCTCTGTTTGCAAAATAATGTATTGCAATTTCTAATCAGTACTTCTATTTATGCTAACTATCTGCTCAGTATGCCTCTATCTTGGTCAAAGCTATAGGGACATACAAAGTTTTGCCTGTCTATGGTACCACATTTTTTTTTCAATTATCCATGGGCTTTGTATGTGGCAGGCACTTCTTAATGCAGATCCTTTTGATATTGATGCGCAACGGAAGATTGAAGAAATGATTCGTCAGGTATGACTAATTTAACGATAGTGAAGCTTATAGAAGAGAGTAATGTTAATTTACTCCAGTGGAATGCATATGCATTTTTTTAAATTCATCAACAGACCACTATGATCTAATTGGAGTACAGATTTCTAGGAGCTTCTGGATCTGCCTGCATATAATGTTTGAAATCTGGGCATTTCTACTGGACCCGTAAAGACGTCAGAAATGAGGTCTAAAAGAGAGGCCTGAAACGTTGGATTTCAAATCATACCCAGGCAGATCAAGAAACTCCTGGAAAGGAAATTGGCTGTAAACAGACAATATCAGTTCTCAAAGCAAGGCAGTACAGATTATATGCATATTTGTTCTGAGTTTTTTCAAAAGACCTCGAATAATAATCTCTCTACATGCTCGGACCATTTCAATGAATATTTTGTTACATTTGCTATAAAATCTTTTTTCTGTAGATGAAAATTGTTTTACTCATTTCATGGATCTTTGCTGTATAATTGAATTGATTATCTATTTTCATAATCTGCACTTAAAACATAACACTGAAGCCCTCCTACTTGTCACAGAAGCCTTGTGAAATTTTGTTTAGGATATTGTTCAAGGCAGTTCGAGAATATCTCACAAAAAGACTAAAGTAAAAGAAATATTGCATCTTAATTTTTTTTTTGGTTCCGAAGCACAATGAATTTCATATCTTTGATGGTTTGTCAAAATCAATGTCAACAAGTTATTGTAAAAGCAACAATTTGTGTCTCTATTCCTCTTGTCAATCTTTCTTCAGCATTGGTTTGCATTCAAGAAATCATACAAATGAAGACATGATGTGAATAGAAATTCCTAACAGAATTATTAATCTATTTCAGAGGAATGTTGATGAAAATTGGGAGAATGCATTGGAGCATAACCCAGAGTCTTTTGCACGGGTGGTAGGTGAAATTCCTTAATTCCCATTTCCAACGGAGGAGAGAATATTATCAATTATCTAATGGTCTTGATTATATGTGACTCAGGTAATGTTGTATGTTGATATGGAGGTCAATGGTGTTCCCTTAAAGGTAATTTGAACTTATATTTTCTGTAATTTTCAATTGATGAGTTAACTGTTGTTTCTAGATACTCCCAACTCCGTTAGCATGCATTGCATGCAATTGGGTTTAAAAAATTAAATGTGATCACTGATGAATTTAACAAATGTGTGGTCTGGCTTTAGTATTGTCGAAATTGATGGAATTCAATGTTCCAAGATTAGGTGCCTTTCCATTTCTTCTTAGTGATACTTGTTTCAAAGGATTCCATGGAAAAACTCCCAGAATTCATGCCTCATTCTAGTTTGGCTTTGGCCATATACCCTTTATGGTGATGCTGAGTAGGTACACAGCTAGGTGATGGTGATTATGATAGTGATAGCGGAGCGCTGTTTGTTTTCTCTTTTGGCACATAATTTCACCTGTTTAACCACAGTGGGAGCATACCATCATCCTAGATGCCCCAGTCAGAGTATCTATTCTGTCAGTTTCATCCATAGCTTGCATTTGACCTTGTTTGTTGAGGCATGCCACATCCTGAATTGGATGTGCTATATTACTCAATTTAACTTCAGATTCCTTAATGAAAACCCAATTGATTTACCATTTGAGCTCATCCCAGATGATAGACTGATTTAGTTGTTAGAATGGCACAGATATGAGTTAAATTTTGAGCTTGCTTATATTGGCAAAACTCTCAAATTTTGTTTTATTTCATAGCTTGTGCATTAACATAAGACTATTCTCTTCCAGTGTGACTAACTTTCTTGTTTTTTTGTAGGCATTTGTAGACAGTGGCGCCCAGATGACCATAATATCTAGGAGCTGTGCTGAGCGTTGTGGGTATGCCTCATATACCGAGTGCTGTAGTTCCAAGGATGAATAATCACTTTATTGAAAGCTGCTTTGGTATTCATAGAATTTTAGCAGTTGCATTATGTCTTTTTCATTATGCTGAGTATGCTGGAAATACATGTTTAGAGTGTCAATCAATTTCCCTTTTGTTACTGGTTATGTGAAAAAATTATTAAGGCTAATTTTTTTTGTAAGGGTAAAGTATTCATTTGTAAAGAATATTTTTATCTTCTAATGAAAGACTTCTTGGTGGACCATTCTTGTGCATATAGTCCCTTCTTAGATGGCTACTAATGACTTTGTAGCTCAAAAAATTCTTGAAATGTTGTTAAAAATCTTGCATCTAGGTTCTTAGTAGGCACCTAGAACTGCTTTCTTGACTGGTCAATGAATAAATAACAGAATATCACTACTTTGTCTTCTTCTATATACCTTTATGCAACTAGCACAACAATAAAATGGAGTGGATAGATCTTATAAGTATTTTCAGTTGGTTGCATTATTTCTTCCGTCTGCATTGTGCAACTAGTTTCTGTCACAGGGCAATTTTCTGAATGCTTGACGACAGTCTTCCATCCATTTGAGAATGATAACACATCCTTCCTAGTTGTCTCTCTCCATCACCAGTTATTCTTCTATACATGTCAGCTTTGTTGTCTTCAAAAGCATTTGAGTGTGAGTCTTTGTGGTCTTTTACCTCATGGAACTTATGTGCTGCTGAAGTTTGTGTTCCACAGATTTAACAATTGGTAATAGAATTAAGGGTTAACTATCTGTGCCAAAATGTGCTACATTTGTAATTCCGGTGTAGCAAAATCTTATGCACTATCGCTGGAAATTCTGGATGCTTCAGTTTCCCTTAATTTAGTTGTGCTCTGTACATGTTAGTGAGTTTCAATTTGCTCTCATATACAGAATTTTTTAGAACAGATTCTGTACATGTTTAGAACTTGAAAATTGTGCTTGTTTTACCGTCTGGTCATTTATCTGATGCTTCATTTGCTTTGAATTTATTCCTGATCATTTATAATTTGAAATATCTTGATTTTATAGAATTCCTATTAGCCCTTTTATATCAATGTTTTAGTCTTTCTCATATCATGAATTATGTTCATATCTACCTAGAAAATAGATTCTCACTGTTGATGCCTTTTAATGGTCCAATAGATTGTTACGGCTTTTGGATAAGCGGTATACCGGTGTTGCTCGTGGCGTTGGGCAATCAGCAATAGTGGGGAGAATACATGTTGCACCAATTAAGGTAAATGCTTACATTTACGTTAATTGTTAAGTGTCTTATTGAAAAATTAAAGAATTTACTTAAAGATATTGCTATATCTATCTTCATTTGCTCCCTCTCCTTTACAAAGTTTTTCACAGTTTAGAAGTCTTCCCATTTATTTTATTTTTCCTATTTTAGATTGGAGTTTTCTTTTTACCCTAGTTGTAGACCTGGACTAAAGACACTGTACATACTTGTTTAATTTCGCTTTCATTAATGATGCAAACAATCCCATTGTTAACTTTGGTCATTGATCAACATCATTGCAATTTCTTTCATTGACTTAACTTCATTTAAGTAGCTATACGTCGAATCTTACTGATCTTTAATTTATTTCCTGAAATTCAACATCCAAACATATTAATTATTGGAATTGTTGATTTGATAAAAATAGAAGCCTATAATGAAGGCCGACAAATGTGTTTAAATTGATAATTGTTATCCAGTAGGACACTTCTAACACCCATCTGGAGTGTTCTTCTGGGTAGATCCATCAGGAGGTCATTGGTCAATATCAAGCCTCATATGTTTGTTATTGTCGTAGTAGGATTCTGCAGGTCAAATACGTGTTAGCAACTGCCTCTAGATCTATAAAAGGGCATGGATTTGACTGTGAAGCTTAAACAGTCTATGGTTCCTATAAAGGTGGGTTTTATGTTAGGCAGTTGCTAGGGTTAAAACAGTCTGTAAATCTCTGAGAAGGTCATACATGTGATTCTCAGCAGATGCCAGCCATTAGATCAAAATTCAATAATAAAGTCAGGTTAAATTTTCCATTGTTTAATACTATCCGAGATCAATCTCACACATGTTTCCTCTTTTGCGGTGCTCTGATATTGTGCATGTCCTCATCTTCCTGTATTCATACTCATCTAGACCAGAATCACGTGATTACACCCTAACCTACAATCTCACGATATGATTTAGAAAACATTTGTTCTGTTTTTTTAGGATGTATGTTTCCCTTGTGTTATGCTCTAATATTATGCATATTCTACTCCTTAGCTATATACATAACCAAGAGATACCGCTGATGTATATTTATTTCTTTGGAGGATAAACATCCAAAACCTAATCAATCCCCCTATTGTCCTTAGTATATTGTTTTGTGCAAATACACAAGATGGGTTCCAAAAAGAATCTTGTAGCATCCTAAAACGATAACCTGGCTTACAGTTTCTATAGCTACCTGTACTATGTCCTCTTTACCATTGTGAATAGTCAGTGAGTGTATATTGGAAAGGAAATTTTCATTTTTGGCCAACAATCAAAAGATGTAACAGTAATGTTGTTGAGTGAATGACACGCAATAACAGTCAACCATCCACAACAATAGAGCACTCTGGCCTCTCTGATGTCTGCTTCATTTCCTCCATAAGTATATTAATCCTTAATGCTTGATTTCCTAACAAGCTTGTCCTCTTGTGTTCATTTGGGCTGCAATTGCAATCGTCTTGAATCTTTGTAATGCCCCTACCTAAATTCTCCGTGGACCTTGAAGGATTGGACTGATCAAATAAATCATTGTGGATGCTGGACGGCGGCAAATATGATGCTGGGAATCGTGAATATTTGAATTACAATTTCTGTTACACCAGGGGCGAATATTATCAATATCATCCCATAAGATTGGCTGACCAGTTTGAGCTGTAAACAATTATTGAATAAAGGAGAAATGGTTATTGTGTATGGGCCGCTGTGTATTGGCATCATTATTGATAACTTCAACGGCTTTATCATATTTCAATCCAGCAATTGATTTGCTTAATATTAATAAAGTCAAGGATACCTATGATTTCCTCAAGAGCAGCCAGTAATGAGGCCGTGATCCTTTATGCAATATTAAAATGTGATTCCCTGCCAGAGGTATAATAATTCGCTGCCCAAGGAAATGCTGGAAATTCATTAAAGATGCAGTGATTTGCGTAGACAGTCGGCAGATAAGAAGCAGCCACCAAAGAAGAATAAAGGGGAATTGTGGGCACCAAAGAAAGGATTAATTAATATTATGAAATTACAATTATAAGTTTATTTCCAAAGGGCATTGGAAGAGTTGTGTCTCTTGAAAGGACAAGATATATATGGAAGATCATTCAAGGAGAAGACATCATGAATTGAAAAGATAATTTTATATATGAATCTACTTCTTAAGGAGCATGAAACCTGATCTATTATAAATCTGAGGATGAAACCCCACATGTTTATGCTATTATGGATGAAAACCCTTAATTACTATTGCTGAGTTAATGGACGGAAACCCATGATTCATGCAGACATAAAGACATTTCAAAGGCAATTTACTAAAGAAAAATCATTGCAGTTTGGAGAAGATAAGCAAATATAAGGATAAGTTTCATTCTACTAAAAAAATACATTCTAAATCTTAATTCTGAATTACATTAAACTACTCCAACTACTATTTTCAGACTGATTTCATGTTTACCATCTATTTTGCAATTATTGTTGTAAAGTAGGGTTATTATATTTTAAAAATAAGGAAACTCTAGAACAGGACATTACAATCTTACGATAAGGAGAATGGATGACCTGGAAGAAATGCCATTGGCAAGCTAGAATTTAGTAGTTGTTTCATCTGCATTTTCATCCTACTGTTGCCATACTTTTCTTGTAGGGTTCCTCCTGCTGTACTACTTGCAGAGATTGAATTTTTAGCAAAGAAAATGCCCTCGACATCTGTGTAATATTTTTTCATTTTATTTAATGTTTTGAAGGGACATACTAAACTAGAAAAAGTATCCTTAGATTCAGCTGACATTTGCAATATAAGCAAATCAAGAGTTTTGGTGAAGAGATATCTCACATGTGTAATCCATGGCCAGGAATGTCCAAAAGTTGTTACTTCAACTTGCCATAGCTTCCTTACCAATGTTGGAAACATATGTTAAATTCTTGTAAATGTCATTTGCTTGAGTTTTTTGGGTTTTAACTTTTTTTGGCTATTCTGGGTGATACATTGAATCAGGGGTTTAAGGTATACAGGCGCTTTGCAAACTCAACCAAAAATCACAAATGAGCAGTCAGTTCCCATTGTGCTTCTTTCCACCCTTTTTATAAAGTTTCAAAAAGAGAGCAAAGGAGGAAAATTATTTACTCATTTAAGGCTGAGAACGAACTTAGTTGCTCCAAGAAGGATGCTGAGTGGCTGTTGCTGTAAATACTAAAATATGCTTGCTCGGCTGCATCTTCGCTAGAAAATGGCTGCTCCTGGGCTACTCTGTCAAACTCAAATGTACTCGTCAGAATGGCACAATGAGCATGCAAAAGTTTGCATTAAATTTTTCACCTGGAATACTAAACTTTTGTTTGCTCCAGGAAGTTTGCTTTGAGTTGTTGCTGTAAATACTTAAATATACCTGTTCTGCTGCAACTTTGCAAGAAATTGACTGCTACCAGGCTGCTATGTCAAACTCAAATGCAGTCATCAGAATGGTACAGTGGGCATGCAAAGCTTTGCATTAGTTGTTTGAATTGGAGTGCAAGGGTAAAAATGGGGAAATAAACTTTATTATTGTTTTTTTTGTTTGTTGGGTTGGAGGGCATCCAGCAAGGGATGTTGGGAAGTGTTCTCAGGATGTTAATCCAGACACCTTCAAATGGGGACAAATGTCCCCAAGCCCTTCCTGTCATTCAAGGATGTCATGGAAGTCATGTCCTGTGAGCCCCTGACGTTCCTGAAATTTGGGGGAAGTCACCTGGACAACTTAAATTGGAAACAAATTTCTCCAAGCCATTTCCACCATTGAAGAATGTTGTGGGTTATGTTGTGTAAGCCTCCTATTCCTGATTTTTCAGGGACAAACAGTATGCATCCCATAATTATCAGATAGAACACCTTTTTTGATATAATGATATGGCCTCAGTTGTGTTCATCAGCATGATTATTCTTTTTAAATTGGCACTCACAGGAAGGAAGAAATGTAATTAATCATACAACATTTGATATTTGACGCAGTACCAACAAGTACTTTTGTCTTCTTTTATCTTACATATCTTATTAGTGACATTATTTATCATAGATCTTCTGTCACAGGATGATGCTTTACTATTTCACTCATCATTGTGCCTTCCATGTTTATGTCTTTGAGTCACATGGACCATTTTCATCATGACAATTACTTTTATTTCAACTTCAATTGTAAGATGATTAAATCTACATTTATTAACATTTGAAAACTTTTCTTATAACAATTATATCAATGTTTATTTTACTCCTGAGCAGATAGGGACAATATATTACCCCTGTACATTCACGGTGCTAGATTCTCCCGATTTGGAGTTTATTTTTGGACTTGATATGCTTCGGAAACATCAGGTATTTGAGTTTCCATGATTTAACCATTTTTAGCTTTTTGATGTTAACACTTTGTTTTCATTTGTAGATTCTTAAGACTATTTTTTGCCTTTTTCTAGTGTGAAATTGACTTGAAGGAAAATGTTCTACGTGTTGGTGGAGGGGAAGTGGCTGTACCCTTTTTGCAAGGTAAATGCCTGCATCTTTTTTATGCTTGTTGGATAATTTGGAATCCATGTTGTGGTTTCAAACAAGTATTTTGTGTTTAAGGGAAGTTCAATGAGATGCACTAATTTTGTTCTGATGGATTGTTTATAGTTATTACTTTTTAATCAGGAATACATAAAAAGATGTCTTTATTTTCCCATATTGAAATCTTAGAATTTGAATATTAAGTTAAAATTTGTGTTGCAGAGAAGGATATTCCAGCCCAGTTTTTTGACGAAGAAAAATTTGCAAATCAGGGAGCATCTGCTTCAGCTGTAAGTTTAAATAGATTATTAGTATAATGTTCCCACAAATGTTTTTCTAGTATACTTATTTTTATAATAATGAAAACTGAATTATGAATAACAACTTACAGATTTGCCAAATTGAGACTTGAGTCATTCTGTTCTTGTTTTTCCTGGAGTACATGGCACACAATATTTTTTGAAGTTACTAATATTGATTTAAAAAGGGCTGCTTTGCTTTGCTGTCTATCAGAAAATGATGGTTATATCTTTTCTGTTCCCATTACTTCTACTTGTGTACCATATATTTTTGGCCTTGCACTTGTGAATTAAAGTTATAAAAAAGTCAAAACCATAAATGAATCATAAATGCATTTGTTAATTTGAATGTCCATTAGAATGACTTAGTCCATCCTCAAGGTTATTAATTAGCAATAAGATAGGATAATTTATTTAATGGAGCCATCTTGATTAAAATATTTATTTAAATAGCTCGAAACTTGATATTAATTAGCAATAAGATAGGATAATTTATTTAATGGAGCCATCTTGATTACAATATTTATTTAAATAGCTTGAAACTTGATATTAATTAGCAATAAGATAGGATAATTTATTTAATGGAGCCATCTTGATTACAATATTTCTTTAAATAGCTTGAAACTTGATAATCAAGATGGCTCCATTAAATAAGTTATCCTATCTTATTGCTAATTAATGACCTTGAGGATGGACTAAGTCATTCTAATGGACATTCAAATTAACGAATGCATTTATGATTCATTTAATTATCAAGTTTCAAGCTATTAAAATAAATATTGTAATCAAGATGGCTCCATTAAATAAATTATCCTATCTTATTGCTAATTAATGACCTTGAGGATGGACTAAGTCATTCTAATGGACATTCAATTAACGAATATTTATGATTCATTTATGGTTTTGACTTTTTTATAAATTTAATTCACAAGTACAAGGCCAAAAATATATAGTAAATACTTTTAAGCTCTCAATTAGTTAGTGCATACAAAATTTTTAAGTTTCAAGCTATTTAAATAAATATTGCAATCAAGATGGCTCCATTAAATAAATTATCTGAGTTATCAGTTTCTGCAGTTTTGCCCCCTGTGCCCGTATGAGTTTGGTACTGGGCCGGGTATGCCCTGGGGTTCGCTTGGACAGGACCTGGGAGGGTCTGGGCGTATCCGGGTGAAAGTCAACAGAAAAAATGTGAAACTTTAGTGTCGAAAGCTCATTTTTCCATCAGTCATTACTGTTTCTGCACGAGAATTATTATTGGGGCTGAAGGTTGACGTGTAAAAAAACCATATTCTGTCCTGGTTGAGGGGAAACACCATGTTCGTTTTCCGTTTCCCGTTTCTGAATGGTTCCCATTAGTGTCATCAGGCAGGTTCTTAGTCTTAGCTCATGTCTCGGTTCCTAGCCTAACCCTTTATGTGGGTTCTTAGCTCACCTCACAAAATCCGGACTGTTCTATATGGCCAGATTGTAATTTTTATTTAGTATTGACATTTGATAAATCATTGAATTATGATTTTTTTTTGAAGTTTTTAAATATTTTATTTGACAATTATGAGGATTACTATTTTTATAATTTTAATATCTATAAAATTATAAATTATAGTTATATATAAAATTATAAATTATAATTATATAATATATCATTTTTATTTATAATTTTGTTTTGATCAGTGAATTGTGACCTTTTGGGGGTCACTCCCATTTAACTAAATAGAGAAACAAAAAATTTGAAGAACTGCCTGCTCATAAAGAGGGCCATTAGCAAAAATGATAAAATGCATGCCTTGAAAATAGGGGTGCATAAGGACATCTACAAAACTCAGACCACTTAAAAGCTATTGTCCTTGAGATTCTTGCCTACCCATCTTAACATGGGAGCGTAAAGTCATCATACTTTTCTCACTACTTGCTGATTTCTTTTTCCGTGTAACCATTGTCCATTGATTGTTTTCATCCTCAGGTTGATCTGCTACAACAAACCTGTTACTTTGTGAGGGATCCTCCACAATTGAAGTGGCCTCATCGTGTTCTACTTCTTGAGCGATCCTGACATCTGAGGCCTCAATATTAATAATTGAGGAATTGATTTTTCCACCTTGTGATTCATTATCTGGTACTGCTGAAACTGCAACATTCTTTGACTTGGATGCCTTCATGTCTGAGGCTTTATCACTCCCCATCCCAGGAGGGGAAGATCCATGAATGGTTGATGATGTGGATTGGGATCCTTTTTGCCTGTCCGTATTTGGAGTCCTCATTTTTTGAGGGGATTCCAAATGGGTAGTTTCCTGCGGTATAAAATCTTGGGGTTACGTTGATTCCTCTTTTCTACTAAGTAATGGTGGACAACATCTTTCCACCATGTAGCTTGTCCATCAAGTTTGAATTTTGAACAATTGGTAGCATTGCGGCCAGTGTTGTAACACCTGTGACATAGAAAGGTAAACCCTCATAGTCTAGAATCTAATTCCAGCTACGATTAGAGATTTTTAGAGAGATATCAGCTGGGAGATTTTTAGAGGTATCTAGATCAACCAAGATGCGAGCAAGTGTGGTATGAAGGAAATTTGAGGAGCCTTCGTCAACATCCAAGAACTTCCCCAGTTTGTTGCCAATTGCTTCAAAACAGGATTCAAACCAGAATTGGAGCAAAAGATTGGGAAGTAGAACCCAGATAGGCGTAACAGAGAGATTCATAAATAGGGTTGAAAGTTGGGTGCCACGGTTTAAGCATGAGCAAGTGCTCATCACAACTCCATTGATAGTCACAAGGATAAATTTGAATGTCACCTTTCAGTATAGAACTCCAAGTATTTGTGATCCATTTGTGTAGCTCTGTGAGATTGGGCCAAAACTTAATAAATCTACCAATTAAACCATTCTCTGCGAAATAATTTTCATTTTCAATCACTTTTTGATTTTCTCTTCCAAATCTAAGACTAGAGACTCAATGGCGCATCGTAGGGCCCTAACAATCTGAGATGTATCCTAATCAGGACCAGTGGATGCAACATACTTGGCCGCTTGAGATGGAAGAGATGACCGCTTGCACAAGGAAAAACCCTTGGCTGTTCCTAAAACTGCGCCCTATTCCTTCGCAGGAAGATAAGAAGATTTGGTCATTCCCAGGCCATTCCAATTATCAACAGGGGAATTTCCAACGCCCAAACCCTTGAGCCTGTTCGCGTTCACAAAAGCCCTAAATTCTGGAGGTTTTGTCTCTGCCAGTGCATGGTTATTTGATCCATCTAGGGTGGATCCCACTTTGTGTTGTTTCTTGATTGAAACCCTTGGAGGGGATCCAAGATTTCCTGAGCAAGAAGCAATATTCGGCGTGACCTACATAGAAGATTCGGGAGGAGTGGAAGCCATAATTCAACTATTGAATTTGATCAACTATAAGTATAATTTATAATTTATATATTCAATGTAACTATAATTTATAATTTATATTATATATAAATATAATATATTAATATAAATTATAAATTTTAAATAAACTATATTATTTTAAGGATGGCGAGCGAACAAACAAGGGTAGCTTCTTCCGAAGGTGGCGAGAGGAATTCAGTAGGGAAAATCTGACGATTCGGCCTCTGATGAAAATGAGGCTCTCTCATCATGCCTTGATATTGACATTACGGAGGAATGTGCAGATGAGGGGGATATGCTTCTCAACACAACAATCATCTGCCGTTTCATAGGCCCTAAACTGCGAAGAGACCAAATTCGGACATGAGTTGAGGAAAACTAGAAGGTATCATGTGTTTTAAAATTCCTTCCAAAAGGTTTTTTCAGCGTTGTACTTTTATCCGAAACAGATAGAGACATAATCTTGAGGGGTAAGTCATGGTGAATGGATGAAATCTCTCTCTATATCCGGAAATGGATCCCAAATTTCGATCCTACAATTTATGAACCTTACGATAGGCCTAAATGGATCCGATTGTACAATTTGCCCTTGGAGTTTTGGACTGATCATTGCCTAGCAAAAAATGGGCAAATGTTGTGAACCTTAACATAGACACAAATCTGCTTGAAAAAGATTCTTATTTGTATGCACGTATACAGGTAGTAGCCATCAAAAGGTTTCCGAAGAAATTCACCTGTGTTCTTCGCATCGAAGATGGATTCACCCATTGGAGATTGAAGAAACTAGATTTTTTGCCTAACCTGTGGAAGCAAAAACTATTTTAGTATTAGATGCCCTAGACAAGCTAGGGAGGAGTGCCCTAATGCATCAACAATTCCGGAGAACAAGGAACTAGGAAATAACTTGTCTATGCTTTCCCCACTGCATCTTGCCGCCGATGGAACAAAGGACTCAATAGCACAATCGAAACATTCTAAGGATCAACTAGGACTTATCACTAATTAGTGTTGTGCTTCCGGCCCTAATGCGGGCAGGAAAGGTGGCGAAGTGAATCCTCAGAAGAAGACCAAGGTGGTGATAAAACTTTCATGCATTTCCACCACATAGGTCCGTGACTTCCCTAAGGTGGTGACCAACAATCCGATGCCGCAAGAGGAGCAAATCGTTGTAGGTACTAGGCCAACACGAAGCAAGAATGTACCCATAGTACCTAACTGTCCATCTCCTTCGGAACCTACACTTACCAAGGGCCTCTCAATTAGGGATTTCTTGTGGGGTGCGAAGGGCGGAGCCCTCCCCATCTTCGAGAAATGAACAAGAAATGATGGGGGCGATCTACCCCTACAAATGTCATTGCTCCAAACACCAAATACATGTGTTTTTTGAGATTTGTTCAGTTTTTGTTATGATGGCTCATATACTAGGACCATGGTCCTCCGCCCAAAGTTCTTGACTCCTTTCAACCTGGGGAGAAGTACAACAGTCGTATGATCTCTGAGGCCGATTGGAAATCAACCAGAATTGGAAAGTATCTTAAACGACTGAACAAAATGGGGAAACTTCACGCTCTAAATATTAGTCATGCTTTTAGAGTGTTTTTTGCCTTCAGTTTTGACAAAAGAATCTACCCTCATATCTATGAATTGCACTTCGGCTCTTCAGTACTGCTCTTGGTCTTCACGAGGACTTTGATGCACGCAAAGATGGTGGCATGGAAGGACGACTAAATTTGGAAATATCAAGACATAGGTAGTGATTTTAGTTGATTACCTCTCATGGGTGTAATAGTTACCAAATTAACGATGTCTACATAATGGCTTTAACGTAGATTATCGGCGTAGTCCTGAAATAGCCCAGTGTACGTCTATTGAGTGCATTTGTGCTTGCAGCCAGGAGAGGGATGACAAGCCTGAAGATGATTGGGAAGAAGCGGAAGGGGAACTTGAGGAGGAAGAAACTGTGGATGAGCAGATTGAGCGCCTCTTCAAGGTCGAGAAGGAAGGTGTTGTCTCAACAATCAAGAAGGTCATCGGCTCCCATCTCTTTTCGAACGAGCATATTCACGATGGTTTCCTCTGTGTGGAATTTTTGATGAACACAGTGCTCATCTTTGGAATGAAGGCAAAATCATGGCGAACTCCTTTGTCAGGGATGATATGAAGGATGCGGCTTTTGCGGACATTTATGCATACAACAAAAAATCGAAACAGGGATCTTTGGTGGGTGTGTTCGATGTAGCGGAGGTCAATGAGAACAAGGGGATTGCCCAGGGTCTGTGCTTGTTCAGAGAAGGTATAAGCAGAAATAACATGGAGACTTTTACCTATTTTTTGAGTCAATACGGTGATTTACTCTCCCCCCCTTAGATTGAAAGAGCATCAGAGTTTGGGGAAGCCAGCGATTCTTGTGGCACCTCCCCACCTCAAGTGGATGACTTCATAAGGCTTATTTGTGCGAACACTATTATGTATTGTTTCTGCTTTCTCTAGGTAGCACCTTTGTTCTCCGTGCTGGGATATGATAACCTATTGGCAATGTAATTTCGTCATTTGGCAATACAATGGGAGCTGCCCCCTTGGCAGTAATTTATGCATTAGAAAAAAATTATAAATTATATTTTGTATAATAAATTATAATTATAATTTATATATATAATAACTTATTATATATATATATATTATATAATTTATAATATAATTTATATAATTATAATATATTATGTAACTATATATACATAGCGGTACATGGAAAAAAAATGCCATAGCTTAAAAATTTTGTATGCACTAACTAATTGAGAGCTTAAAAAATATTTTTGAGGAGATGCATTGTGACTGAACTTGAGTATACCCCAAAGGTACTCATTTTTTTCTGACGGGCTTCTCTCAATACCTAAAATTGTCCAAATATGGATCAAATATGCCCAAATATACCATATAGATATATGTGTATCTGCACACATAAAAATGCCATTTATTGCAATGTACTCGGATTGGTCTTCTGGTTTCCTTTTCTTCCACAAGTACTCTTGGCACTACCTTAAAAATGCTGGAATCTGAAATACCTTAAAAGGTGGTATCCATACTATGTATGAGGAATGGGATTTTGAACTTGGCCTTGAGGCTGATCATGTTTTCAATCAAGTTGTGCACTCTTAAAGAGGTGGAAGCTCACTGTTGTTGTATTTGTAAGTTGTACCTATACATTTGTATAGGCATATTAGTCTAGTGGAATTCATAAACAATATTTGTTTCTATTGAATCAAGTTGCTATTTCTATTTTATGTGAAGACAAATCTTGTTTGAAGTTGTTAATGCTTGATTCTTACTGTGCTATTGTCAGAAGATTTCAAGCTGTCTCAGCTTATCCGAATAAACTGTATAGAAGTTTTTGTCCAACATTTCGAGTGAGGACTCATCTTCAGGGAAACAAATATGAGTAAGTAATGCAGCTCAGGATCAAGCAGCGAGAATGATTAACACAAGACAACAAAACAAACGATTCTTTATTCATATGCAATAGAAGGATTACAACAGGAGTACAATTGGCGTTACACATGCATTGGCCTCAACCTTAAACATTTCAAGATTCAGATCAAACAGATCTTGCAATTTGGAGAAATCTTCTGGAAACTCCAAAAACGTACTACAGGTTGCCGACCAAGAAGAATCTTTGCTCAAAGTACGAAATCTACATATTTATAGACCCCTGAGGCGGCCACCGACCTTATTACATGCACATGACACGTGTCAGATCTTCATTTGCCCTTGGAATGGTCGTACACATGATTAAAACTGAATTTGTTGCTTTCTGGGTGTTTTGCGGTGATTTTGAGCCTCATCAGGCATTGGGTTGCAGAGAAAGCGGGCATTCAAGTTCTCACTAGATAAAGTGGGGAATTTGTGCTTCCCTGGATATATCCGGTGTCAAGTGAAGTTAGCGCAAGGAGTCACGACAGTCTAAGCGGGGAAAATGCACGTCAATGGATATGCGGGAGTTTTAGCCATCACAGGATAATGTCATGTGACTAGTGATATTAGCGCAGAAAGCTTCCAGTAGTGTAAGTAGCGAAAGCGGAGAAAGGAAATGTTACTGAACAAGCAAAGGATTCGGGGATCACCAGACATATATGGTGAAGTGACAAATCCGTGCCAAAAGGCTCTTCGGTGGTTTTGCAGGGAAAACGAAGGCTGCCGGACATATCTTGCGAGAGCATATTTTAGCACAAGTCTAGTGATCTCCAATTTTAGCGCTAATCATCTTTTATACCTTCACCGGCGGACTTTTTGCCTTTGACCGGATTTTCGGGCATCAAAGGATATGTCAGGTGATAAGGAGTTTTAGTGCTAATCCAGTGGCGGAGATTTTTAGTGCAAAGTGTTTGAAAGTGCCTGGTGGGGAAATCAAGCATCTCGTGACATGCAGATCCGGTGACAGGCAAAAGCTCCGCCGAGGCATAACTTCAATTTTTAGCGGATTTTCACCAAATTTGAAATGCAAATACCTATTGATGATGTTTTCTTGATAACAACATTAGAATAAAACACCAAGTGCTCTATCCTCTCTTGAACAAAGCGTCTTGAATGCTAAACTACGTGGTCAAACAAGAACGCTCCAAGGTTCCTTATACGTGATTTGCAATGGATAGCCTCGGTGGTATGATGTGATAATGTTGTTTACACAAAGGGACTTACGCATAATTTATTCATCACTCCATTCAAATATGTACTCTTTCCTTGTGAAATGGAACTTCTTCTAATCAACTACAAAAAGAAAAGGCAAAAGGCAAGGGTTAAGAGGGCTAATCTAAGGACAATGATAAAATGCACATGCTATGATAGACAAATTCGCTTCCACAACCTAGCTCCGCTTCACCATGAGAACCAACAATTACATGGAGTAAGTGCAATCTCCCAAGGTAATCATATGATTTTCATGTTGTGAACTTCCATCCAAACACCCACAGCTGGGGCAGTTTGAACGAGCATCCACAACCGAACTTATGCAAACAAGGTTCAGGGTAACTTTGCAAAGTGAGTTACCTTCGGCAATCCATGAAAAGTATGAAGCAAAGGGATTCATCAAATATCTTCACTTAAGAAACATTATATCAATGAACTTCTAATCTATCAACTAAGCTACTTTGGAAACAATTCTTAACCATCTTGGAGACAATGAAGACCATGCTAACATTCCAAAATCACAAGATCACCATGAAACATTCAACAATGAGCTTGCATTAATCTTGAAGTGTATCTTTACAACAATCTCTCAATCTCTTCAATGACTTCGAAGAGTCTCCTCTACTCTACTCCTTTCTAATCTAATGTATATTCTCATGTATCCTTACAAATGAGAGAAGAATGAGCCTTTTATAGACTCCAGAAATTACATGAAGGGCCAAGATTGATTTAGCAATCAACGGCCGAGATTGAGACAAGGCAGTTTGTTACAAAATTTGCTATTTTTAGAACATGAAAGAGGCAATGAAGGCACGTTTCCCAATGAAATAAGCATCTTTGGAGCATCTTTATGGTGGGCCCTCTTTATCTACTTGTTTGTTACAGACGACGTGGACTTAAATGAATGACATGGCAGAATGTGATTGGCCTGATGATGTGTACGTGCCACCTTAGCATCTTTAAACGAACTAGTCTAGTTCACCTCATGTTCACTTTACTTAGAATATTTTCTTCTTGTTGTCTTGATGTAACTCATGGATCGCTTTGATGATCATACTCATCTCTCATCTTGTGATGTCCTTGTGCTTGTGCAGGATTATGCCTTTGGATAGTTGCATGAAGTAGAAGATATGTTGTGCACGAGTCCTTGGAGTAGATTACATAATGATTGTCCTTTTGGCGCGTGGAATGAATCACTGGAAGATGACTCCCCCTCATGCGTGGTGTTGATGTCTTCCTCATCCAAACATACAAAGTCTTCAAAGTAAAATGAACTTGATGTAAGAGCTCTCCTCCACCTTCCAAACTTCTCATGTATGAGCTCTCGACATTCACCTCCTTGGATCCTCCATCACCTACAAGAAGAAACGCATCAAATTAAGACTTGATATAAAGGATTTTCAATAACAAATTACATTCATCTTATGCATGTGGGATAAAAAAAAGACATTTCAAAACATACCCTTTTGTGTGAAATCCATGCCCAAGTGCCTAGGTGGGTTTGAAGGGTCAGTCTGGAATGATATGAGTGAAATTCCTTGTCTCAGTGCCTAGGCCGATCTAGCCAGGCGGGTTTGAAGGTGTCATCTAGAATGTGTGATGTGAAGGACGTTGAATCCATGCATGATAGTCAAGGCTGCCTAGGAAGGGCGGGCTGGGAGGTGTTGTGTGGATTTCATCACTTAGACTTCATTTAATGGTCATCTGATGACTCTTTCCTCCTTTTGATGACATTTTCTTTCAACTTCAAGACTTGGTGATGTTTTAAGGTGTTTATGTGAAGTCAGAAGGAAAACTTGAGATGTTTGATGACTTTATCCACCTGCCTTAGTGAAATCTGCCTAGGAAGGGCGGCTTTGGAGAGTGCAGAAGGATTTTGCAATGTGAACACTCTCTGAGTTGACCTTGGTACTCTTCTCCTCCTTGTCTGCAAGACTTAGTGATTTTCTTCATGTTTTCCAGTTGATTCGTCATTGTTGGAGGAATTCAAGGAGTGATCTGGAAAGATACAGGAAAGATACAACACACTCTTCATGCCAAGGTGTCTAGGGTGCCTAGGAAGGGCAGTCTTGGTGATGGTGTTTGGATTTTACCTTATGACTTGTAATCTTCACCAATTTTCTTCTTTGTGAATGATCTTGCATGGGTGTAAAGCAACATGGTGAGTTTGGAAGGTCAGGATGGAATGGTTTCAGTGCTTGGACACGATTCCAAACTCACCTCTCTAGGCCGCCCAGGTAGGGCGGGGTTGAGAGTGACCCTTGTATTTTTATACTTAGAAACTTTTTATTCTTCTCAACTTGATCATCTCAACTTCCTAGTGTCATCTTCATCATTTCTATTGAGTCATACTTGTAAATTGTGTTGTCTACATCCTTGAGCGGTCCTGGAAGGGTTGTGTGGAGAGTTTGATGTAGGACATGACACAATCCATGAACACCTCTTGAGGCCGCCTAGGTAGGGCGGGTTTGGAGGTGACCCTTGGATTTTGACTTGAAATGCATTTGACTCCTTCAAACTTACAAACTTTCATTGGAATTTCATCATCTTCTTGTCTTTATGCTAGAAAACCTTGTAAACTTGACATCTTTCCTCCTTGAGCGGGTTTGAAGCCAGTGTCTGGCTAGCTCATCTTGGTGATGACATTGTCCAAGAGCACCTTGTGAGGCTGCCCAGGTAGGGCAGGTTGGGAAGCAGTGCATGGAATCCACCTTGTGATGCCTTAGAATCATTCAAACTTATGAAATTTCCTTGAAGTTTTGTCATCTCTTTGTCTCAAAACCTTGCAAATTGAAAACCTACTTCCCTAAGGTGGATCTGGAGGCTCTGTATGGAGAAGTGCATGTGCAGGAGGCTGAGTCCATGACCCCATGCCAAGGCCGCCCAGGTAGGGCGGGTTTAGAGGTGCTGCATGGAATTTGCAAGTTAAACTTAATTCTGGACTCTATCATCACTTCCTAACTCTTCAATTGGCAAAAGCTCGTGAAAATATCCTAACTTTCCTTGGCCGAGTTTGGAGGCTCTGTGTGGAGAGATTGTCCTAGTGAAGACCTTGTCCATGACTACCTTGTGAGGCCGCCCAGGCTAGGCAGGTTTGGTAGGTGTGCATGGAATTTCTTGCCTTAGTCAAATTTTGGATTTTCCTGAATGGAAGTATATTGAAAAATATATTTTAATTTCTTATACTTTAAATATTTTTCAATATACTTCCAGGATGTTTGAGATAGGTCCTGGATCCATAGGATTTAACGTGCAGATTTTAGATATTTTGAGGATCCACCAGATTTCAGACTTACTCATTTTGTTTAGGATTTTCAGGATATCAGAGTTAGTCATTTTTAGGGTCTTAGTGACATGCATCAGGATGAAGGCATATAGACTTTTAGCAAGAAACTATTGAGACTTGGATACACAACCAAACCTACAAGCTCAGAGAAAAACTAAACCCTAAAGCAAAACGAAGCGAGAAAGCAGAAAAAAAGGGGGGTCCCCATTTGCAATGGGGCAATGTGTGATTACATCACAACAATACCCATTTGGGCCTTCTTCAAGATCAAGTCATCACTTGGCCAAAATCTTTAAGAAAATTCTCCGGAAATTGATCAATCAATCCCTGCAGCAACTCCTGCAGCAATACAAACAACAAAAAAGTATTCTTTCTAAAGTTTATAATTGCTTTTTCTTATTTTGGATGGAGACAACTCTGCCTTGAAATGATTTATGCTTGATTGCTTTGACATGTCATCACATGCGTACACATTATATATGTGTATATTATTATAGATAAATAACATGCTCCCCCCCCTCTCTCTCTCTCTATACACACACACACACATGATGTGACTGGCCTTGTTTCTAAGACATTTCAAGATTGAGAAGAATAGAGAAATGAACTGAAAATTTCTGCATTCTATTTCTTTCATTTACAGGAGTTAGGCTCTGCTAAAAAAGCTGGAAGTTCAAGTACACCTGGACCTTCTACTGGTGAGCATAAAGAATTTCAAAAATGTAAATAACAAATTGTTCATCAATTCAAAAAAATATCAGTGTCCTTATTTGTTGTCTTATGCTGCAATGAGTGGCAACATTTGACTTTTGATTTTCAGTTCTGAGACCTTGTATAGAATTATCATTTTGTCTTGTTTGTCCATGATATTCACTTTTCTGAGCTTCCGTCTTAAATTTTGGCAGGTCCTTCACAAGTGAACCCTACACAGGCAAGAAAACAACCTGTTTCATTGTTATGTAGTCTTTGAGGTTATATTAGCATGTATAATATTTTGTTGCAGGTTCCAGTAGCATATGCAGTATGTTGTTGCTCATATTGTTTTCTGTTTTGGTAGTGAGCACTTTATGGGATGGATTCTTACAAAAGATTGTATTAAAATGTATGATCAATAATTTCAGGGATCCAATCAAGAATCGAAGATTGCCAAGCTCGTAGAGCTTGGATTTGACCGTGCAACAGTGATTCAAGCACTAAATCTTTTTAATGGAAATGAAGAACAAGCTGCTGGTTACTTGTTTGGGGGCTGATGATAAATTCATGCCCTTTGTGGTAATTAAGAGATAATTATTCGGATAAAAAAGAATTCCATTGATTCATGATGAAGCGGTAATTTCTGTGAGGAGATCACATATTCTGATGGCGGTCTTATTGCACCCTATACATTTATTTATTTACTCTGCAAGTGCTGTCATATTGACTTCCAAATGCATTTTTCGCAGCTCCATTAATTTTGAAAAGTAAATTTTTTTCATGTGGCACACGTTAAACATTTTTCTGTCAACATTTGTCTGTATTCTGTTGGGTACAGTGACCAAAAGAGTCGGATTAATGTTGATTAAGTTTCTAAGGTTTTTTGCTAAGCATACAGCAATTACTAAAAAGCCATGTTTCAACAAAATAAATCTCTCAGATTTTGGGGATAGCAAGTGGATGTTTGGGCCTTGGGGGATGACTACTAAAAGTAAATATAAAAAATAAAAGGTGAAATTTTAATTTCAAAATTTTGTTTTATGATATCTGCTGTCCGGTAAATTTGAATTAGTAAAAAAGAGCAAAAAATTATCAATTTTTAAATCATTTTCACACCCTTAGTTCTACAAAAATTCTTTTGATAAAAATCATTCCTGCTGCTCAAGAGTTAGCAGACTGAAGCTAAGAAACTTCAGTGCTGCCACCTTTTTATTGAAATTAACCAAAGAATGCACAAATTTGATCTGCTCTCAAATAGTTCTTAGGCGTGGAAATCTTCTACACAGAAATATCAGTGTCAACCATGGATTATCCCAGATTCAACAATAGAAAAGATCTCTCTCTCTCTCTCTCTCTCCTTTTTGTCTCTCACTCCTGAGTGATTGGACATGGGTTTTCATATCATCACTCTCATCTTACTCTCAATGTATATCACTCAGCATTCACTAAAGAACTCAAGTGAGGAGGATCACTAAAAACTTAAAACATTAATCAGAATCTAAGTCAGAGATCTCTGCCTATTTCTCATTTGTTCAAGAAGACAATCAGAGAGAACAAACAATAAAGATCAGGCAACACACCATTAATAATTGCAAGGTCTTAGTGTTTGCTCAATTTTTTTATGTTATTTGCAATGCTCCTTAACATTTCTTCTAAAATGTTCATGAGGATGTTCCCATATCACATGGATGATGATGAGGAGACTTTATGTTTCCTTCCCTCCATTACTAGGATATCCTAGACCAGGGGAAGTGTTGTTTACTATATGAAACTAATTTCCTTAGTAGTGCAACCAAATTCAGAACATATTACCACAAAGTTGGTTGTTACCCGATCCCAGATGTATTCAAAGATCACGGTTGGAGGTCGAATGGATATGGCTTTTGAATATTATAACAAAAGGAACTTAACAGGGCTTTATTACAAACTTGCAAAGCAATTTTTTGATTCTTTAGATCGCGCAAAGCACAGAAAAAGAGCATACTATTACTCGTAGATAGACTCAGACTTTCTAAGTCTTTGTGTCTCAAATGTCTCCAAAAATGCCTTATTTGTAGCACTAAAATGACCTACGAATTTGGTAATACCAAATCTTATCTATTGAATAAACTGGTAAAGCAAAAAGGAGGATTACCATGCCAAATGGTCGATATTGTCAGTCCTTAGATTTATTATAAAATGATTTTATTTAAAGCGATATAGTGTGTCATTGTCTGAGTTGAACATGTCTTGTCCTTTGGCATGGTATTGGACCCAGCACGTTTCGGCTTCATCATAGAGGTCGTCTTCAGTAATAGGCTTTCAGAGAGCACGCAATTGAAAATGGTGTTGAAGAATTCAATCTGTATCAACATCATTGAGTTTGAGATCAATGGTAAAGAAAGATTCCCAGCTAAGCCTTTGATGGATTATTGTAGCAACAACCTTCTGTTTAGAGAAATCATGATCTAGATTTATCATTGGGGGACCAATACTTTTAACAAAGCTGTAGAGCTGCTCTGTGTGGTTTGCTTCTAGAGATATCTTCCATTCAATATTTGGTCTTCTAATTAAATCAATGAGTCTTAAGGAAGACAGATCATTTTGTAATCTTAAGATAGTAAATTCTTCTCGGTTTTGACCATGGTATATAGGAGATGATATACACCCAATGGATTCTAAATCTCATGTAGCTTGTTTTGAATAGGTAGTGTATTGGGGAACAATTCCCATCTTGAGGATTTGAGACTGCACAGGTCTTTGAATGGAATTAAAATTAACATTTATCATTCAAAAACAGTTGAAACTAGAAGTGGACTAGAAGAACTTGGACGTTGTATATTTGTCATTGGAAGATCCCTACTAAGCCAGTCAACGATATTATTTTTATTGGGGGTGTGTTCAGTAGTATAATTGAATTGATTGAAGTACTCTTGCCATCAAACAGACTTCCCTCTTCCATCTTTTTTGCCTTGATCTTTATCTTTGAATGTGAGGAATCTAGTATAATTTATTTTAATCACAAAGTGCTTTGAGTGCATTAGATGAAAAATAAAATTTTTAAAGCACTTTTTAACACCATAAATTTCTTTATTAGAAGAGCTCCATTTTTTAAACGTCTTCTGCAAATACTCCACTAGCACATTCTGCAAAAAAATCCTTTTTATCTTTTTGAAACACAGAACACCACCCCATGCATAGTCAGATGCATCCGTATATAAAATAAAATATGAAGTGGTAGGAATGTAAAGGATAGAAAGAGTACTTATCTTTTGTTTGATATTGTTGATTTCAATGTGTTCTGAGCTCCAAGAAAACTTGTTTTCTTTCAACAGCTATTGTAAAGATTCTTTGTCATCTCCTGAGCCAGGATAAACGTTGTTGACATAGTTTAACATGCTAGGAAAAGCTTGAAACTTTTTCTTATCACATGGGCATTCAAATCCTAAAACCTTATCCTTAATATGAGGTTGGACTTCAAGGATGCCATTATTTGCAATCATGCCTAAAAGGTTACAGCTATTACTACACCATTGAATTTTATTTACAGACAAAAACTTGCTGGCTAAACCATAAACTGTTTTAAGATGACAATAATGGTCATCTAGAGATTGACTAAAAACTAGAATGTCACCAATATAAATACATAAGAAATCAAAGGTGCCTTTAAATTTTTTTATCCATATGATCTTGAAAGTAGGCCGGAGCATTCATCAATCCGAATGACATAACCATCCATTCATAATGTTCAAAAGGACAACTGAAGACAATTTTATGTTGCTCCTCTTTCTTCACCTGTATCTGGTAAAATCTAAACTTGCAATCAAAGTGTGAGAAATATACAGAATTTGCAACCTTTTGTAGTAAATATATTTTGTTAGGGATAGGATAAGGAAATGGTTTAGTAATTGCATTTGATGGCCTATAATTAATAACATACAAGTGTTAACTCCAGCCTAACTCCAATCGAGGACCTTACTTCAACTTATGAGTATCCATCTACATCTTAACATACATTAGAAATGGATGACATAAAGAGTATTCTCAATAATTTTTCTAATGAGATTATAAAACTTAAGAGGTGGCAACCTACTATTACCCCTAGATAATCTGACCAAAATAATCAAGGTCCCATATCTCATTTTCAACCCAACATATATTATGGCCAAACCCATATCAAAATTAGGGCCAAATTTAAAATCAAGCCTAAAACCAATCATATAACCAATAGATAGTTCCAATGAACACCTAAGAATCCCATTAGAGAAATTGTCCTTGACCAAAATAATGTAGTTGAGGATACAAACATGTGGTGTTGTCCTTGCTCCACTCTAAATTATTTAATTAAATGCCTAAGAGGCAACTTGTAACAAGACATTGCTACTCAATGGAAAGCTATTGTAGCTTAGGATGTTTAACAAGTGGAGAATTCACAATCATCTATGGCCATGGAAGCTACTATTCCGACTACTTATTGGTGGGGAATTTTCTCCCATAGACATTGGTGGAAAATATCTCATAGAAAGGAGGTAGAGAGGGCTCCAAAATATCATAGGAAGCATGTATATGAAGCCTCTTGAGTATTTTATCCTTATATCCATGACCAACACTTACCAAATACATATAAATGTGAATAAGAATGCTCTTGCTATTTTTGTTGGTACCTAAGAAGCTCCAATAGATAGGGAAATTAGGCATCACTAATCCACTTTCAAATAACAATGTGAGACCGTCTAGATATGGCCAAGTTGATTTCCTATTCTACACCTATTGCTAAATTGACTAATCGTATGCTACTATTACCACTAAATTATGTAGAATAGAAACAACTTTGATGACTAGCCTACTCTATGATGATTGGTTAATGAAAAAGGGATAGAAAGAGGATGAAAGTTCAAGATGGAGATATGGTTAGAGAAATGAATACAAAATGGTGGGAAGAGGAGCACCAAAGAAAGGTGACCCATTAACTTCGTAGATAGTATGCAAGAAACTTTCTTCTATGATGAAATATGATTATAGTAGGGCTGCCTCAACTTATGTTACACAAACCTACTTGTGAATAGAGCAAAATTAATTGGCATCTATGGTTAGTGGATATTTAGATAGACACAAATAATTTAAGTTCGGTCTAGGGGCATAAGTAGATAGGTACATGTGCAAGTATAGGATGAAGCTAGAGGACAATCTCTAATACAAGTAGTAGATAAATATGAAATACTAAAACACATTCACATTTCCTACAAGTCAATAAGGTCACAACCAATTGACTATTTAGTATAGAAATCAAAAGCTAATACTATATTGGAAAGCCAAAATATATTTACAAGAGGGCATAGCCCATATTTATACAACTATAAGAGTCCTTGTGTAAATCCAACCAAATGAGGTTGGGAACATTTAAAAAGAACAACAAATGAAGAAGAGGGGGAGGATATAGATGTCAAGTGGGATGAGACATCTATTAGATGATCTTAAATTGGAACCAAATTGATGGATGAGAGTTAGCATGTGTAGGTAGTTAAGAATTTTGGCTATGATCAATCAAAGCCATGATAACCTCCTATGCACATAAGTTCTACCTATCATCTTTGAGAGTGGAGGGCCTACATGATCCAGAGGAGAATGAATCTTGAATTATTGTGATGAATGTTAGGGGCAATGAGAAATCATTATCCATAGAGAAGAGGGGAGTACATGCTAGACATGAGATGGAATTTGTCACATTGGATTGACATCTATTTGACTGGAGTGTTCAAATACATTTGGTGAGAGTGGGAAATATACTAAGGAGAAGATATGAATCTTGTGTGAAAATCTGTCACGTTTCATTTTCATGGACTATATAATTATTCTAGATTAGTGAACATTTACTATGCTTGTTTTACTTTGAGTAAATTCAACATGTGTGAAGGTAATTATCATGATGTTATATTTGCGTGATTTAGAAAATTGATTTAAATATTAAATATTATCGATGTGATTATAATGTTTTGCTTCGGCTATGTTTTGAGGCACTAACCTATTGACATCGAGTTGAGTGCAAATGAATGTAGGCACTCGTCGAAGGCGAGAACATGGTTGAGGTGGAGGTGTTCTAGCCACTTGGCAAGAACTATTTGGGAAAGTTAACCCTGATGCACTCACACACTCACGTAGTCTCATATTGCATTATTTTGAATGGTTTAATATACATTATTGCGTGGATAAGAAATGTTATTGATGATTAGATACTTGGAAAATATTGTGTTTTAATTGCGACAATAAGTTCCTTCCGAATGCTTGATTTAGTCATGAATATTAATGTTCTTTTGATTTATATTTTAAAAGGTGTATTTTATATTTAACAATAAATAATAATAAATGTTTTCCTATTCATATAAATATTATTGTTTGAAAAACAAATATCTAATTTAGACTTAAAACAATTATGTTTAATTACTATATATATAATTTTATTTGCAAATACTACTTGATTGATTAAAAAAGTGATTATGCTTTATTAAAAATAGATATATATTAATATTATTACAAATACTTCTTGTTGATTTGAGCAATTATATATTATTTAAAATAAATAGATTATATTAATAATATTGTTATTATATTTAGAATTTAATTAAAAGAATTAAAAAGAATTACTGTCATGCAAATGACAAAAATATATATAAGAATTACCAAACAGATGAAAACTGGAGTTATTTAAAAAAAAAGGCATAGAAAAACTTAAATTATGGATGCCAAAATTAAGAGAGTATATTTTTAATAATTTATTTTTAAGCAAAACGGGTCCATGGTTTAAAAAAAAAGAAAAAAAGAAAGAGAAAAGATGTTTTTGAAAACCAGAAAAAATAGTCATAGTAAAACAACAATAAGTTTGTCATTTCTCAACGAAATTTAAAACCGTACACTGTTCTGGAAAGTTGGGGAAGAGAAGAACAAAACCCATAAATACTTTGAAGAGATTCACATTTCTGGGTAGGGATAGGATAAGGAAAAGAGTAGAGACAACAAGTATCCAACCTTTTTGTAGGCAGATTATCTGGGTATTTCCCTTGTATGTTTTGCAAAAATAATGATTCTTTTTGGCTATTAAAAACTTAGATGTTATGACCAATGAAATATTCTTGTTCTGGTTTGCGTCTACCCATCTGGCCGTTGGAAATCAACCCTCTGTTTTGCCTCATGATCGACCTTCTTTCTTGTTCTTGCTCTCTTGTTCCCTGATAAGTGGATCGACCATTTTACTGGCCATTGTCTTAAACCTTTGAACTGAAATAGTAACAAATCCTCAAACTTTGATAAAGTTTCTCTCTAACAGACTTAATTATGATAAATGTATCTTTTTTGTTTGTTAGAAATCAACCACTTTCTTACAAATCAACCTATTCTTACTGATCAAACAATGTGCAAATAATCTCTTAAAACTTAGAGGATAGAATTAGATTCCTGTAGACATATTCATCTATTTATTTGCTATTCTAATATCCATTTTAAATCACTGTCATGAGTGATAGTAAGTCTGTTAAATATTCTGTTATTTTTGTTTCTTTTTCTTTACTCTACTACAGTTCCTGTTGTAGCTATGTTTAATAATTTTTAATGTCATCTCAGACCTTCTTATTACTGTTGCTAGTTAGATAGTAACTCCCTTGTGAATTCAGACCTTTCTACAGTTCTTGTCGCAAGTGCGACAATAACTTGTTTGACTTTCTGCAGTTCCTGTTGCCAATGCGACAACAAGCCTGTTTATGAGTTTCCTCAGCTTACTGTCATAGCTGCAATATTAAGACTGCCAAATTATTTAGAAAACCTATTAATTTACGAATATTTGAATGAATAGATTATATGTTAAAATTATCTTTCTTTTTATGTTAGTGTGATGGAGTAAATTTGGAGATATAAATATCATTGTCTTATTAAAACTTCTTGAAGAGAATTGGTATACAAATATTTGAATGATTTAGAAAACTTAATATATTATGGAAATTAAATGAAATATGAACTAGGAAATAAAACTGATTTAATAGCCTTATAGATGCAATTGTATGATCAAATGATGAATTATAGGAGAACATTGATTGTTTTATTTTATTATTTATTTACTTGTTCTTAAGGAAATATAGTAATAATATTTGAAATAAGTATGCATAAACACTCATTGTTGAAGTGGAGTTGACATAAGTCATTATTGATCTTATTGCTTGAATCACGAAACAATATTGGATATGAAGTAAAATCATTAGTTTTTTATAATCTATTAAAAACATGGAAATACGAATTTAGAATATAATCAGATTTCAAAATATGTATTGCTTTTAAATGATTTATGATGTTCTTCATTACTGCTTGTTTGAAAAGTGTGTTATCTTTATTGATGCTTGGGAAAGGGATTAGAGGTGGTTATAGGTGATTTTGATTGATTGATTGATTGATTTGTTTATTGACTTATATATTTATTTATTTAAAGGGGAAGGAAAGTAGATTTTTATGTAGGAATGTGTTTGGGTTACTTTTGGGCTAGGATACCGAATGCGGATTAACAAAGATGGCTTTCCTCTTTTTAGGAATTGACTGGTTACTATGTTTTAAAGGTTTAGATCTAAATGAGCTGTTATTGAAAAAGATGAATATTATGTCTAGCAAACTTTATTGATGGATTGATATATATCTCTGCCACATCCTGTTGTGAGACAATTTGTATTTCATTATTTAGAATTGCACATTAGACATAAGGTTGCATCAGGTGTTCCCTCTTGCCAGTTGTTTTCAGGTAGCTAGACATTTCGTGTAGGGATGGGTTTCCTTCGTGTCATGAAGGGATCTGGGGAAGTGTAGTTGCTTCATGGTTGGGTGGAAAAGTGCCTGAGCCATGTTCCCGTCTCTCGGCTCGCAAGAGAACCACTTGGTTCGTGGTGACTGGAGAGTGTATTGATTTGTTTATACTTGTTGTACATGATCATTGTAACTTATAATTGGATGTATTATGGCATGAATGCCAATGGACTTTGTATATTATTTTATAGTGCTTTCACCTGGATTGAGCACACGATTTTGTAAGATTTAATGACTTTTATTGATTCATATTTATGAGATTTATCTTTTACTTGCGAAGTTGTAATTAAGTGGATTAATTACCTCACTTTATTTTCTTTATTGCGATGTTGTAATTTAAATGGATTATTTATTTTATTTACTTTTGTGATGGTTTGAGTGGCTTTTACAATCTTGATGGAATGGGTTTGGCTCCTTTTGATGATGAAGAAGGTCAAGAAGCTCTAGATCATTGCATGTTATCTTTAAATCAATGGCTAGCACAATAAAAATATGCTAGCATGGAAGGGACCCAAAAAATCCTTGAAACAAGGCCTGCCATGGGGTTAGGCCCAATGATAGGCAAAAGGAATAGTGCAAAAGCATTGACACCATCAGATGTCCTTGAAAGATCAATGACTAGTGCATCTGGGAGGATGCTAGCATGGATTAGTTGGTTAGAACATTTGAAAAAGAAAGAAGGTGAACAAAGAGGCGGGGCCTATAGTGATGTTAGCACTATGAGAAGGAAACCATCTACATAATTGGATGGAAAATAAATAGCCCATGGGTGATAGGTTGAAATTGAAGTGGCATATAAAATGGATTTAATGTTTAATGAATAATATTTTAGTTTGGTCTACATGTCAATCCAGGGGCGTAAACTTGTGAAAGATATTGTGGCTGTATGTGTAAGGTTTGCAGGTAGTGAGGTGAGTGTGGATGAAATGCAACTATTCTTATGAAAGCAAAATCAACATTTTAAAACTACTACATAAGTTAATTAAACTTCTACAGGGATTTCTAAATAATACTGCTACAAGGAATGTTCAGGTTGCCATTGAAACTGTAAACTAATCATGATAAAATTGCATGTTGCAAGAAAAGTGCTGAAATAAAAATTATCTAAAAAGGAAACAAATTACGGGAAGAAATTTTAATTACAATTGAAACAAATTGCATAAACATACCTTCAAAATTATAACATAAACAAACTGAAATCACATACCATAATAAATAAAAATATAAGATCATTGCTACCGCTTCTTCATAGTGGGCCCTCCTCTTCGTCTGCACATGCAAGATCTGCTATGAATCTTGTTTCAAAACATGACTAAATTATAATATCTGTTCATAAAGTATTACATTTTTCTCTGAATTAATACATTACTTTTTTTTGCTCTATTTTCTTCGTACTCCCCTTCATGCCATCTCTTACACATTTAAATAAGAGAGGCGAATATTAATTTTCTAAACTTGCACAGATCACATTTACATCTGTCCACGAATTTAGGGAGTTGTTGTCCCGTATAGCCACTCATCCAAAACCATAATATTATTGTTTGGAACAACAAAGATAATATGGATAATCCTTTTTGGTCTATTGTTATAACAATAAAATAATATGGAGTATTATTTTTGTTAGTTATAACAAAAGAGAGTAATCAGCTGGAATTAATTTGACATATGCTCCATAAGCTACATGAAGTTTGTGTTCTCCACCTTCAATAGCATGCTGCAGGAATTATTTTCTCAACATAATGACAACAAATATTAGTAAATACAATCTAATATTTAATTTTCATATATTTACCTCAAAACTATATTAAATATCTACTATTTATATTTAATCATATACAACATAATAGTGGTAAAAATACATAATATGGTATGAAAATGGAGTATGAAGGTGGGTATTAAGATAAATGAAAAAGGCTATAATATGGGTGAAAATGGAACATAAATGTCTCATCATTCCCCCAGCTTAGCATATCACATGTCCTCGTGCAATCTTTATTATTGAGAGGTTTTGGTTTGAACTTGTAGGCTCCCTAATTTATGACTTCTACTTTCTTCATCCTTGACTATTATAGCTCATGCTTAATTGCATTTCCCTTCCAATTTTTGCTATAAACTCCTCTTCATTAAAAGCTTCATGGTTTCGCTTTATTTTCCAACTTGCAATTTTTCTTTTTCAATATTCATACCTCCAACTTTTATTTTTGCATTTTTCTCTTTTTTTCATTTTTTTCAATTCTATATATAGTAGGTACTGCAAATCTATTTTAGTGGAGCAACACTTATGCATTGTACAACACAATTTTGGAATAAGTCACACAATGCTTAATTAGAATGAACCCAATGTTTGTAAAATTTTATCTCCACATTCATGAGCTAAGAAAATGGGTGAAGAGATAGGGAATAGTAACAATTATGGATGGCAAACATTTTTAAAAGATAATGGACACTATGAAAGGATAATTAGGGATAATGGAAAAATAGGGTAATGACGAAAAATAAAATAAGTACATTCTATGGTGTACCTCCCCCCAACTTAAAGAGTTGATTGTCCTCAAGAAACAAGGAGGGGTAATTGTGAATGTTACATTGTATGATTAAAATAAAATAGGAAATATTAATAAAGTTAAAAGATAAAAAATGAAAAATAAAATTGATTGTTTTACCAATAAAATTTATTTTGGTTCCTTCCTTGTTTTATGCCAAGATTTGGTAGCTAAAGTAATCCAACAAGTGGGAACATCCAACAATGAAGGAACCAAAAGTTGCAACACGAACTGTGACAAGAAGTGCAACACATGAAATATCTCTGTCCCACTAAAGTATCATGGATCATACTGATGGTAGCTGATTCTTTATTCACTTTTGGTAACACCTCAACTAAATGTGTAGTAGTTTACACTCGCTGTAGGCACGATCAAAACAATTTTGACCTCAACAAGGTAGAGCATCGCTACACAAGTGAGCTAGAGGAGGTGCAAGAGGAAATCAGATAGAGTGAAGCAACATGGAAGCATCTGAGTGTACCTGTAAAATGATTAGCTCAATGAAACAATACATTATTTTTTCTTTCTTTTTTTTTTCCAATTTTGATAATGACAAGTGACTGCAGGAAAGATAATTTTCAATCACTTATTGCTTAGTGGCGCTATGAAAATAATTTTCACCACTAAGATTCTTTTATTATTTAATATTTTATTTTTTCAACTACAAACTGCAAGAAACTAGTTTTCAAATTGTAGTTGTCTAACAATGGCAGAAGGTTTTCATTGTTAGAATTTACGACATTTTTTCATTTTTTTCATTTTTGGGAAAGTACATATAATGACTTAAAGAAAAGGAAACTCTCATCCAAATCCTAGAGTTCCTTTTGTAGCCCTTCAAAGAATCACTGTTAAAATTAGTTGCATGTACAACCTGAAATAATGACCAACAACAAGAAATATATTTTGATCAAAATCCAACATGCACATGTTCATAACACCATTGCTACACATGATCTTGATCTCATTCAATCCAGTACGCTCATACAATTTCAAGAAGGTAATTGGCCCATCCTTATGATGGAACATGATAATTTGCAGGAGAATATGCTTAATCTCCTCAAACATGGATGTGTGGCTTGTCATGAAGAACTTACAAAGAATGTCCTATGACAAGAATCTTAGTTCTCATACACTGATTTGCATATTGACCACCACATGGTTTGGCATGGCATACACGACGTATGCTAGTATCAAGGCTAGTGCAAAAGAGAAGTTCTACCTATATAACATAGAAGATGAGCACAAAGAAAGGAAATTAAACAAGAAATGATGCATAAAGAAAGGAAACTAAACAAGACTAGTTACCATGCAACCTTTGTTGAAGTGGATGTGCTCCTTTGATGTTGAATGTGTGAAGGCTCCTCAAATGGACAACATAACCTTGTAATTCATGGAGTCTTTGGAGAAAAAGAGGTAACATTTAGTTGCATGAAGAAGTGATATGATTTGTGAAGGGGTGAGCTCTAATTTATAGATTTTTTGAGGCTCAATTGGATGGTTAGGATTTGATTGTGAGATCAATGGTGGATACTTCTTGAAAGCTCTCAAGTAAGGAGAGCATGACAAGTGTCATCATCAGATTGGATGAGAGGAGATGTCCTTGGATCAAGGAGGAATGAATGGTCAAGATTGGGCTTTGGGTAGATTGATGGATGAGATTGACTTGATAAATAAGAGGTATGGGTTGGATTTGATTTGAATTTTAAATTGGGAAGAATGGGTACATGCCCAATTTAAAATTGGAGGAAAAGGGGATGAGGTGGCTTTGATTTGAATTATAAATTGGAAGCATGGGTACATGCCCAATTTAAAATTGGAGTAGGGGATGTAAGACAAATGGACCTTTGTACATGGGTCCTTGACCATGCCTTTTGTAAGAAGGCCATGTGGACATGTACAAGATGCCATGCATTTGTACATTTGGGGGAATGAAGAGGATTTGACCAAGATTAGATTAAGATTTAGGTTGTGCAAGTGGGGGATTAGGTTAGTTAATTAGGTTTATGAAAACCTAATCAAAAGTGTAGAAAATAGGAATTAAATAAATACACATATTTATTTAATTCATAGGATGGGGTAGGGGATATTAGATAAATTAAATTTATCTAATGTTTGGACTATAGAGGAGGGGAATAAATGATTAATAAATCATTATGGATAAGGATAAGTGACGATGCAGGTACTGATATGGGTACAAATGAATAGTGAATAGTACATGAATAGTGATTTTAACAATAAAATATTATAAAATCACGAATTGAAGGGGGTTTGATCAATTAACTGAATCTGTCTAAACATGTGCTTATTCAATTAATTGTGGAGAAAATGTAGTTTAGGGGTGTCTAAAGATGATTAATGATGGTTTAGAAGAGTTTTAGGATGAATAGAGATGAATTAGGGATGTTTAGTGATGGTTTGGAGATGTTTAGGAATGAATAGAGATGAATTAGGGATGTTTAGGGATGAGATAAATAATGGAAAATTTTAGGTGTACACTTTTCTCCTCTTTGACATGGTGTTGCAAAGCAACATCATTTAAAAGAAAGATAAAATATAGCACTATGTGGCATTAGAAGAAGGTGATAAGATTAGGGATAAAGATGCCCTAGCCACTCGAAGTGAAAGTGACAAGGAGAGATTATGGTAAGGATGATGGTAGGGATGATGTCCCCTCGAGAGGGTAGGCGGGTTCAAAGAACGCAGGTGTGCTCTCAAAAGGATGAAGGGTGAAAGCAAGAAGATGAGTATACATTTTACGAAAGTTTTCTAAGGGTGACAAATGTCGCTTAGAATGGGTGCCTGAGCCAAAACGGGTGTCCATTATGAAACAGGTACCCGTTTATGATCGGGCACCTGAAGCAAAAATGGGCACCCATTATGAAACGGGTACCTATTTTTGAAAAGTATAATTTTTTTTAATAAACAGGCTTGTAGCTTCATTTTAACAGCTACAGCCCACGAGACATCAAGGAAAGCGACGCCAAAAAATGGGTACCCACGTTTGCTGACCCAACTTTCAACCTCCACAGCATCCCCGCCTCCTCAGATCGATTCACCAGTGCCCCAGGTTGGTTTCCTGTCCATTTCTGTTGATTTTCATTATTTTTTACTTTGTATTTTGTTGTTTTTGCAATGTTCAGCTATATATATTCAACATGAAATCAAAAACAAGTAAACCCTAATGCATAAACTATAAACCTTTAATTCAGAAATGGTAAACCCTATTTCATAAAGACTAAATTGTAAAACCCTAATTCATAAAATAGGGTTTCAAAAATAGTAAAACATAAAACCCTAATTCATAAACTAGGGTTTCAAAAATAGAAAATGTAAAACCCTAATTCATATTTACACTAAACTATAATTCATAAACTAGGATTTCATAAACAATAAAACATAAAATTGTAATTCATAAACACTAGAAACCCTAATTCATAAACTAGGGTTTCATAAACTAAACAGACCTATTCTTTAAAACCTAAATGACTTATTAAACCTAAACCTAAAACCTAGAAACTTCACTTTATTACGTTTAAATCTTTAATTTAAACATATATATATATATATATATATATATATATTATGTTTAAATCTTTAATTTAAATGTTCAATATTCATATACTTGGTTCGATAGAACTTAGATATGGTTTTCAATAGTGGAAGGTTTCTAAGGAGGTGGCTTGGTTGTCCCTCTCATCTTCTTCCTCAAAGGAATTTATTCTTCCCACATCTCCTTATGCTCCTATAGTTTTCCTCTTATATGTTTTCTTGGCCTTTTGACTAGGAATAAATTTCTTCCCTTTAGAGGCCTCCTTAAAATTTATCAAGACTTTGTAGAATGAAAGGAAGTCTGAATTTAATCATCTATTAAGACTTTGTTGGTGGGCTGATACCATGTATGATTGGTTATTTAGTCATTAAATATTTAGTAGTTATATAGTACAATTCACTAACAAGCTTAAATTCATAACTACTCTACTAAAATTTAAAAAATATTGGGCATTAAATGCACATTATCTCACCTATTAGGTCTTTTCCCCTATATCTAGACCTTGAACTAGTTATACGTTCTTATAATGTTCTTACCCTATATCTCACCTACTAGGTCTTTTCCCCTTATTCTTTAGTCTTCTAGGCTTTTAATGTTCTTGATGCTTGTCTCATAATCCTAAATTAACCATTTGTAAAACTCTTTTCACATGAAGCTAAAAACCTACCCATTAGACAGGATAGGACCCTAATATATCTTTTTGTAGACCTAACCTAAATGACTTATATTAAACCGTTAAATCTAAAACTAGAAGTCATTTTATTATGTTTAAATCTTTAATTTAAACATATATCCATGTATCTATGACAACTTGATACTTAACAAAGGGGTAAAGGAGACAACAACAATCTAGAAAAAAAAAATGTTTAGTGTACATAGAATGGGTTCAAAGATTGAATAGGTTGACAAAAAACTTAGTGACATGTTTAGGAGTAGTTGTAGCCAATAGGTCGACATGAACTTAATGACATGTGTTTAGGAGTAGTTGTATCCAATAGGTCGTGAACTTAGTGACATGTTTAGGAGTTTGAATGTAATACATGAGCGTATAAATTTTAACTAGATACTAGGACATAAATTTTTATTCATGTCATGATTCTTAAATGTATAAATTTTGATTTTAGACATTTTATAATGTAAGTTTAAATTTTGAATGCATGTATATGTTAAATTAAATGTTTTAATGTATATTGTTTAAACCACACAAATTTTTATATTTCCAAGTTTTCAATTTATATGTATATGTATATATTTAAACATATGTTGTGCATGCAATTTAATCTATATTTTTTGTAATTGCAACTCTACTTGTAGACCTTATTTCTACACATGGCTGATCTAGCCTATGTCACCCCCAGGACCCCCCACCGCAACACACAAACCCCCCCACCACCACAGCATGATGAGGCTCATTTGTGAGCCACAATTGATGAAAACTACATGTTTTGCAAGAAAAAATCAATTTATTGCAAAGCCAAATCCAAACCCCTCCACACATTTCACGGTTTGCATCTATGATGCAAATTATTGTTGATTCAGTGAGAGCTATCCACACGGATCTAGACACATCCCACTCATGGCGAGAAGAGAGGAGGTAGTTTTATTCAGATGGTCTCTCATATAAACAGATCAATGATTTACATATTACCAAAACTACAATTGCCCCATATTTCATTGATCCCTCCACAGGTCAACAAATAGCACCAACTAAAAAGAGAATTTCAATCAGATGGTGCACACATCAGGATATAGCTGAAATTTTTTGGGATCGATGGTGGATGGTTTTGACCATCCACCTCATGCTAATTTTGAGGTTCCCTTTTATTTTCAGAAGAAATTATGGGCAGAGTTTGAGATGGGCCAAAAGCCCAATTATTTTGATATGAGATCATTTCATGGCATGGGTGGTGGAATGTCACAGCATAGACCAGGAGCACGTGTCGATCCAAATCAACGTTTGCCCATTGCACCTATTGTCCCTTCTCCACCCTCTGTTCCCATGCCCTTTCACCAACGGATGGTCGTCTCAGCACTCGGAGTGTTATCATCGCTCTCAGGAAACTTAACTGACCAAGCTACTCGCTTGGCAGATGAAGTCAATCCTGGAGAGCCTACATAGCCTGGAGGAGCATCTGATGTTGGTCCTGATGCATCACCTAGATTGACACCATTGTGGTCCACATCGCATTTTTGTCAGAATTGTCATCAACCATGTTTTGGTCCTACATCTGCTTCGGAGGAGGAGTCCTTTTTGGCTACATTATTCACTCCTATGGACTTGGTATGTATGCCACATTTAATAAAATTAAAATTAATATAAATTAATATAGATTTAGACAATTATTAATTATCAATCTTTTTAAAAAAATTTAAATATATATTAATAAATATATATGTTCATGTTGATTGGTACAGATGACTCCATCATTTGTTGCCACTTCATCATGACTGGACCATTTAGTGTCAATGGCAGTAGAGTTGGGTAGACCTTATACGGACAAGGTATAAAATTAGGACCTCTAAAGATTATTTAATTGGATATATCTAATTTCATAATATATAATTTAATGCAGAAATGTGACATTTTAATTTAAAGAAGATGAGAGGTCCTGACACTCTTGTGTCAACCAACCTAGTCATCCAGGACCAGTGGCAACATCATCTATAGAGGAGCCTACTTCATATGTGATGGTTTGTATCTTAAAATTGTACATTTTTAGTTTAAATTTGAATTTCCAGTGTAATTTCTTGATTTTATTTAATTCATGTTTTTAAAGTTGAATTTATATATACATGTACACATATATATGCAGGATGAGATTAGTTTAGGTGCAGGCTCAATTCATCGTATCATTGATGAGCTTGCACAGGTGCACGAGTCATCTCTCATATTTCAAGTCCTATAGTTAAATCCTATGTGATTTCAAAGTCTTTTGTATCATTCAACCTTGCATTTTGTATCTATATGTAATGTCCCTTCCTTAGACCGTCCAGACTTCAGTAGAGGTTGACCTATTATTGGGTTCCCGTAGGTCAATAGGTTGGTTAGGGGACCCGACCGAGGGCGTTGGAGCTTTGCAAGGAACCTTCTGAGACCTTCAGATTGGTGTTGGATGATGACTTCAAGAGTTGAATTGCAAAAAACTTAAGGTTTGCCTTAATGTGAATAGTGAAAGTAAATAGTAACAGAAAATTAGAAGGAGAATAGTGAAAAGGTTCCCATCCTAGTAGTAACAATGTCATTTTTAAAAGATGGTGTTTCTTTTTCATGAGGAGGTGACCCTCAAGGTGGGCGTACCCTTTTAGTGGGAATATTTTATTGATGTTAGTGGAAAATGGAGATGGAATGTATAACGCAATGAATGGGGCTCTCTTTTGGTCATTCAATCATCATTTTCTTAAAACACAATTGCAGGTTTGGAGCTCTGTATAGAGTTTTCAACAGGTTGCAGCTCTTCTAAGGACAAAAACCCTTAGAGGACAGTGGATTGGACGACAACCTAGTTCACATTACAGGGAAATCTACATTGGGTTTCCGTTTGGGCGTCATTGGACTTTATTACACATTGTAATTGCAGCTGGAGTGATTGCAACAGTGGATTATCAGGGTATAATTGCAGATTGGGTCTACTTATCAGCATATATCCTCATTTCAGTACCTTTATTAGCTGGCCGTACAAAATAGGAGTTATATTCAATCAAATCCTAGCTGGAATTAGGGTTTCAGCAACTACATGTTCCATAATTTATGCGTTGGTTCCCAGGTATATGATTGTCATTTGGATAGTTTAATATTGCATCTCACAGAGGTCTTTTGGTTGCTGTTATAGTTTGATTTAGTGGAAATCAGACCTCTGAATTTGTAATCAGACTTATAATCAGTTTAAAGGGGTCCCTTTGATGTGCAAGTGTTATCTTTTATTTGTTCAATAGTTCTCTTCCATGTTTCTATGGTTTCCTTATGATTTAGTCCTAAAACAAACAATCATATAAACACAAACATCAAACAAATCAGCACTCAAGCAAAGACACCAACTTACACTTCGCTGGTCAAAGACAAAAATTAAAACAAACAAATCAGCAGATTCCAAAAAAATAAAAAAATTTGAGATAGACTTGGTTAGGGATCTTTCAGTGGTATCAAAGCCATGATCTTGCCATCCTGAGGGTGTTTGTTCAGCTCTATGCATCCTAAAGAGGTGGGTCCACACAGGTATTATACTCAGAGAAGAACACATCTACAATTAGGGGTTGACACTGGTATTCAGGGTACAGCTATGGGGGATAGCCATGAGGGCAGTAGAAGTCCTCGTCAAAGGGAAAGACAAAATCCGCAGGAGGATATTGACCGTGATCGGGAGGTATTCAGAACTCTTGTTAATACACAACCAAGGATTGTATAGGCATTAGACAAACTTCAGAATACCCTTGACAGAATGGATATGGGTCGGCGTAGGGATAGACATGGCAGACACGATAGACGTGATAGGGTTGACAGGTCTATTTCAGTTGCAGACAGCCGTGGGAGTAGTAGGGCTCCCTCATCGATGGATAGTGTTCTTGGTTCTCCTAGGCATGACATGACTCATTCATGCACAGCTGATAGGCCCATGCAACCAAATTTTCCTCCTAGAGATGAGCCACCCCTAGTTGATCCGCTTGAGGGTGTGGAGTTCCAGGATACTGTTATGGCAGCAAATGATGAGTGGACATGTCTTCCAGCGCATGTTAGAGAGGCCTTCCCTTTACATCAATATTGTTCCCAGCGTAGAGATAGCATGAGAAACTGTGGTGGTAGGGGGAAACAGCATAATAGTGACCTCCATCGAGCTACTAGCAAGCTCACTATATCTTCCTTTGATGGTAGCGAGAAGATCACTGGCCGAGCTTGGGTGCACAAACTTGACATCTACCTTTCACTTAAGCCGATGCTTGAGGACGAGGCCATTCAGTTTGCAGTACTACATTTGGAGGGTGTAGCTTATGAGTGGTGGCATCATGGTTTGGTTACCCAAAACCATAGACTTATTCATTCTTACAGGGAGTTCACTGAGTGGCTGATTGCTAGATTTGACCGTAAGGATGTTGAGTTGTACTACAGGGATTTAGCATTATTGCGTCAGACTGGACATGCTAAAACTTACATTAATGAGTTTCAATGCATTGCTGTTATGGTTCCTGAGATGCCAGAAAGACGTGTAGTGATGCTCTTCATAGAAGGATTACATGACAGATTACGAGGTTTGGTCAAGGCTCTTAAGCCTAAGACTTTACATGAGGCTATTCAGATTACCCTAGACCTTGATACTTCACCACCTCCTACTTCTTATCAACAGAATAAGAAATTCTCCAAAGGTTCCAAGCCTTTTCAGAGATCTTCGACACAGCATAGGAGTGCACCACCTCCCCCCAGGATGGACCAGGAGACACGTAATGAGTTGAGGAGGAAGAAGCTATGCTTCACTTGTAAGGAACCTTGGGAGCCTGGACACCGATGCCTTGGGAAGGGCAAAGTGCATCTCATTGAGATTGTGTCTGATGTGGAGGATGAGCATATACATGATACTGATTTAGAGGGCAGCGATGGTGAGGACAAACAGGAGGCCCCACAGGTGGAGCTTGGAGTGGGTGACACATCAGATACACCCAATCCTATCATTGCCACCCTTTCAAGAGTCCCCAGATACCATCCCTTTTGCTTAAAGGGAGTGATTAAGGGACAATGTGTGACTTGCCTTGTTGACAGTGGTGCCACGCACAACTTTATTGATGAGGGACTGGTTGCTAAGTGAGAATTGCAGGCAAAGGATTTTCTTGGTTTCAGTGTGATAGTAGCAGATGGATTTTCTATGCAGTGCACTAGGGTAGTTCCACAGATTAGTATACAGTTGGGAGATTACACCTTGACCGATGATTTTTATGTTGTGGGTTTGGGTGACATTGATGCAGTGCTAGGTGTCCAATGGTTGCAATCACTTGGCAGGTATATACAGGATTTCCAGAGGAGGGAGCTGGAGTTTATAGCTGGGGGTAAGAAGATTGTACTTAAGGCTCTTTCTGATGGTGGACCCATGGTGGTTACAGCACGTAGGATGGAATCCATTTTCAGGCATGGAGATGTGGCGTGGGCAGCACAGTATTTTATTTCATCCAAGTCACCTTCTTCACAAGATGACCAGCCATTCCACATTGATGTCCAGACAGTATTGGACAAACATGGAGTAGTATTTGGTGATATTCCTTCTGGTAGACCTCTTGACCATGGATTTGAGCATGTGATAGAGTTAGAGGAGGGCGCCAAGCCTGTGATTACCACTCCTTATCGTCATCCTAAGAGATTTAAGGATGAAATAGAGAAGACCATCCATGAGCTGCTGGATATGGGGCACATCAGACCTAGTTCTAGCCCCTTTGCTTCTTCTGTGGTGTTAGTGAAGAAGAAGGATGGCACTATGCGTATGTGCATTGATTACCGTGCACTAAACAAGAAAACAATCAAGAACAGATATCCTATTCCGCGCATAGATGAGTTATTGGATGAGCTTTACGGTGCGGTGTATTTCTCAAAGATTGACCTTTGATCAGGGTACCATTAGATTCGAGTGCGTGAGGAGGACATACATAAGACAACATTCAGATGTCATTATGGGCACTATGAGTTCTTGGTGATGCCTTTTGGCCTTACTAATGCACCTGCTACTTTCCAATCATGCATGAACCATATATTTAATAAGCAGCTACATAAGTATGTACTTGTGTTCTTCGATAACATATTGATTTACAACAGGAATTGGGAGGAGCACATGAGGCATCTGAATGAGGTTCTTGGCATTATGGAAACCCAGTCTCTATTTACCAAGATGTCCAAATGTGAATTTGGACTTACAGAGATCTTGTACTTGGGGCATGTGATTGGTAGTGATGGGGTCAAGGTACATTAGGAAAAGATTCAGTCCATCCTTGATTGGCCACCACCTAGGAACATTTCAGAGTTGAGGGGTTTCTTAGGCCTATGTGGTTATTACAGGAGATTTGTGAAGGGGTATTCACAACTTGCGATTCCTTTGACAGATCTCACACGAAAGGGTGCATTCATATGACAGATGTGGTACATGTTGCATTTGATAAGCTCAAGCAGGTCATGAGCACTTGTCCAATTTTGGCACTTCCAGATTTCTCTCAGCCCTTTGTGTTAGAGTGTGACGCATCCGGAGAGGGTATTGGAGTGGTCCTTATGCAGAATCGTCATCCCATTGCCTACGAGAGTAGGAAGTTGAGGGATAATGAGAAATTGTATTCCACCTATGACAAGGAAATGCTCGCCATTATGCATGCTTTGGCGAAGTTTCGACAATATTTGGTGGGTGGGAAGTTTGTGGTGAGGACTAACCACAACAGTTTGAAATACTTCTTGGAGTAGAGAGAGCTTAATGAATGCCAACAGAAATGGGTCAGCAAGATACAGGCATATGATTTTGACATTGAATATGTCAAGGGGAAAAAGAATATTGTTGCTGATGCACTTTCTAGGAAGCTTGCAGTGGCTGCACTTTGTTCTTTGAGTGAGATTTCAGCAGATTGGAAGTCTCAACTAATTGTTGAGTATTCCAAGAATTAGTTTGCATGTAAGATTATGGATGGCAGGATTCAGGATGATAGATACATGGTGATTGATGATGTTATCTATTATAAGAATAGGATTTATTTGGTACCTGGATCAAAACTAAAGAAGAAGATTTTACGAGCCACCCATGACACACCAATGGCAGGACATCCTGGATATTTGAAGACATCGGCAGGTGAGAGAGATTTTCATGGAAGGGGCTCAAGGATGACGTTTTGCGCTATGTACGTGAGTGTATGACTTGTCAGCAGAACAAGTCAGAGCATACTTTTCCGGTAGGTCTTCTACAACCATTGCCTATTCCAGAGCAGAAGTGGGAAAGCATATCGATGGACTTCATTACTGGTCTTCCAAGAGTTCAAGGGAAGGATTGCATTTATGTGGTTGTGGATAGGTTGACAAAGTTTGCACATTTCTTTCCTATTGCAACCGACTTTACAGCATCTCAGGTGGCAGAGTTATTCTTCCGTGAGGTGTTTAGACTCCATGGACTCCCCAGGACCATTGTTAGTGATCGGGATAGCAGGTTTATGAGCATCTTTTGGCAGGAGCTATTCCGATTAGCAGGTACAGAGTTGACACCCAATACTAGTTACCACCCTCAGACAAATGGACAGGCAGAGATAGTTAATAAGTGGGTTGAGGGTTACTTACGTAACTACATTTCAAGACAGCAGAAGGCTTGGGTGCGATGGTTGTATTTGGGCGAGCATTGTTATAATACCACATATCACATGTCGATCGGTATGACTCCCTTCTGAGCGTTATATGGTTATGATACCTTATCATTTGTGGACTTGGCATTAGGTGATAGCAGAGCGTCTAGAGCTTGGGATTGGTTATAGGACAATCAAGATATCCTTAAGGTACTTAAGGATAATATTCAACATGCACAAAATCAGCAGAAGATATATGCTGACCAACATCGAGTTGAGAGGACCTTTGAGGTGGGATATTTGGTTTTCTTGCGCCTACAGCCCTATAGACAGAGTACCCTCAAGAGAAGTGGGGCAGAAAAGCTCAAGCCTCAGTTTTATGGTCCATACAGAGTATTGAGGAGGATTGGTGAGGTTGCATATGAGCTTGAGCTACCTCCCGAAAGTAAAATACATAATGTATTTCATGTATCTTGCTTGAAGAAGGCTTTGGGACAACACGTTATCTCTTCACCTGTTTTGCCCCCATTAGATGAGGAGGGCCGATTAGTGTTAACACCTGCAGAGATTCTTGACGTGAGGGAGAAGAGGTTGCGTAGTCGAGTGATCAGAGAGTATTTGGTGCGATGGAGGGATTTGCCATTGGAGGATGCCACGTGGGAAGGAGAGATGATACTTCAGCATCCAGCTTTACAGTTGCTTGAGGGCAAGCAATCCCGAGAAGGGAGGGCTGTAATGTCCCTTCCTTAGACCTTCCAGACTTCAGCAGAGGTTGACCTATTATTGGGTTCCCATAGGTCAATAGGTTGGTTAGGGGACCCGACCGAGGGTGTTGGAGCTTTGCAAGGAACCTTCCGAGACCTTTAGATTGATGTTGGATGATGACTTCAAGAGTTGAATTGCAAAAAACTTAAGGTTTGCCTTAATGTGAATAGTGAAAGTAAATAGTAATAGAAAATTAGAAGGAGAATAGTGAAAAGGTTCCCATCCTAGTAGTAACAATGTTGTTTTTAAAAGATGGTGTTTCTTTTTCATGAGGAGGTGACCCTCAAGGTGGGCGTACCCTTTTAGTGGGAATATTTTATTGATGCTAGTGGAAAATGGAGATGGAATCTATAAAGCAATGAATGGGGCTCTCTTTTGGTCATTCAATCATCATTTTCTTAAAACACAAGTACAGGTTTGGAGCTCTGGATAGAGTTTTCAGCAGGTTGCAGCTCTTCTGAGGACGAAAACCCTTAGAGGACAGTGGATTGGACGACAACCCAGTTCACATTACAGGGAAATCTACACTGGGTTTCTGTTTGGGCGTCATTGGACTTTATTACAGGTTGTAATTGCAGCTGGAGTGATTGCAATAGTGGATTATCAGGGTATAATTACAGATTGGGTCTACTTATCAGCATATATCCTCATTTCAATACCTTTACCAGCTGGCCGTATAAAACAGGAGTTATATTCAATCAAATCCTAGTTGGAATTGGGGTTTCAGCAACTACATGTTCCATAATTTATGCATTGGTTCCCGGGTATGTGATTGTCATTTGGATAGTTTAATATTGCATCTCATAGAGGTCTTTTGGTTGCTGTTGTAGTCTAATTTAGTGGAAATCAGACCTCTGAATTTGTAATCAGACTTGATATAATCAGTTTAAAGGGGTCCCTTTGATGTGCAAGTGTTATCTTTTATTTATTCAATAGTTCTCTTCAATGTTTCTATGGTTTCCTTATGATTTAGTCCTAAAACAAACAATCAATTAAACACAAACATCAAACAAATCAGCACTCAAGCAAAGACACCAACTTACACTTCGCTGGTCAAAGACAAAAATTGAAACAAACAAATCAGCAAATTCCAAAAAAATAAAAAAATTTGAGATAGACTTGGTTAGGGATCTTTCACTATACTCTAGAGCCTAACTAGTTCATTCAAGTGTTTTATTGAAATACAGGAATTGGCGACACAGATATTCAATCTGTCATCTGAATCGGCACCATCTATTGTACAGGAGCATGGTAGGAGAGATGATGAGCCTGTTGTGGTATGCTTAGACATTTTGAAGTTTAGATTTAAAAATTTAATTTGATGGTTTGGTTTTAAATATTTGACTTAAATTTATTTAGGATGTAGTTTTGACATTAAAATTGATTTGAAGCTTCTTTTTCTTGTACACAACATGAGTTGCCCTCTCAACCGCATGGGACCAAAAGGCGACTTGAAATGGATGATGATCCAACTTAGTGTGCACACATGTTTTAGATTGATGGATGGATGATGGATGGCGATGATGACATGATGTATTAGATTGTTTATGACTATTTTAGTATTGACTAGACATGTATATGTTTTGTGACTATTTCACTATTTTTACATGGACTGTTATTATGTTAGTATTTATATCTCGTAGACTATTTCATCTAGACTAGATTTTTCTATTTATTGAATTTCCACTATATACATCTATATTCAAACTTTAATTTCATATATCTCATATTTAACACTTTAAATTAAATCACGTGTTTAATTACATAAAATTGTAAATTTACTAATTCTAATTAGATAAGAGAAAAAATTCAATTGATTTAATTTATTAAACATTTATTAGATACAGAGGAGCTAGGTTGGATAGTTTATAGACTAAATGTACCTTCCCTAAATAAATTTAAAAAATAAAACGAAAATTAACAAGTTGTTGAACTAGAATGAATACGTTTAGATTTACATGAGTCAAATGTTGGGACACTTGTGTTAAATTTTAATTGAGTTAAATATTTAGGAAAATTTTATTGATTAGATTTTTCAATCTACTAACCATGTTTGATCAATTTATTTTTAATTCTAGATTAAACATTTCATAGATCAATACCTTCCCTATAAATTTATGAAAAGAATTTAAATAAAATTAGAGAAATACCTGTATCATTTAAATTTAAAATTTAAGAAATTTTGAAAATTAGAGAAATTATTTAGTCTACCCTAAATTATATCAAAAGAAAAATAGAGCAATTTACATGTAACATAATAATAACTTAATCAATTCAAGCACTTAATAACTTAATCAATTTCATCAAGAGCATTAAAAATAACATTCCTGAAGTAGACAAACTACTGGCTTAGCTTTCAAATCATGTCTTTGTATGGTTGTAATCATTCCAACTTCATCTCATAGTTCTTAGAAACCTAATTTATCAGTAGCTAAGAATCTTCAAAGGTAAATGTTTTGAGTTCTCAATTTCAAAGTTAACATGACTTCCAAGGAAAGAGCTTTTTAGTCAACAACATTTTTGGAAGTCTATTTAAAAGGGGAATGGGAGTTCTACTCTCCCATTTTGTCAAGTTAGAACTACCCCAACTCTAGCTCTTGTCCTACATTTAGCTCCATCAAAGTGGAAATCAAAATCCTAATTTTAACTAATAGTGGTTACCTTTAGGTTGTCGGAGCCACATAAGGTCTCTCTACATGCAATGATATTGGTGTGGAAATATCCCATTCTCCAAGAGGGATAAGGGAATGATGTTGACCATGGCCCCATCATCCATGAGGATCCTCTTAAAGCAATTATCACAGATCCATACTTGTAAATATAGGTTGAGGGGTCTCCTCTTCTAGCTAGCTCAACCTTAGTAGGGATTTTATTGAGGTTTCAAAAGAAACCTAGATCATGTAACTCAGTGTTGGGTGGGCTCAAATTAGGTCAACTTGGTTGATAGGATCTTTTGGGGGTGGTGTTATATGGTTTACATATTTCAATTCGATGGCCTTTAGAAGGGATACATGGTATGATGAGGATTTTCTCTCAATGAACAAGATTTTTGTGAACATCTTTTTGAGATCATCTACCAAGTTGCAAGGACCAATAGAATTAGGAGTGGGGTCAACCATGGAGACTGCATGCATGTGATACTCCACTTTTGGAGATGCCCAAGGTTCTTGGTTTTCATCATTTTGAACTAATTCAACTAATCTAAACATTTTGGTCTCTCCCTTTATCCCCATTTGAGGGGTGTTAGATCCTTCTAGGTGAGAGGCGACTATTAATCTAGATGTGGAGGGATTATGATGATTGGGATGATTCAAAGTGTTCTTGTGCTTACATGGTGGGAAGCGATTTTGGTAGATCCACAAATTGGAGTTTTGAGTGGCGAAGGGCTATAGGAAATTATGGTTCGGGGTGTCCTAGAGATGATTATACGTCCATGAATAAGTGTTTTTCTTTTGATGATTATACGTCCATCAATTCTCAAAATGCACTCAAAAGATTTCTTGTAGGATTTATATGGGAGATTTTGAACCTCCTCTTGTGTCTCCCTATTTAGGGCATGCAATAAAAGATCACAAAGATCCATGTGTGGCACACTAGTTGAAGAGTAAAGCACCAGTCTCCACCTAGTTATGAAATGGGCCACTAACTCATTTGGGTCCTATTTGACACTAGGGAATTCTCTAATCATACTTTTAAACAACTTATTCATGTCAAAGAAAGTAACAAACTCAAAAATTAGCATTTTGTATGTAATTTCATCAATCTGCACTAAATAATAACTTTTAATCAATTTGCATTAGTTAGTTTTTCATAACTTCTATGTACAATAAAAAAAGCTCCCCTTAGCTTCAAGAAATATAAATATTCTATACTGACAAGGCCAACCACGTGAAGGTGGAAGCTCATGTGGCCTCACCTAAGACCTAAGACACATGTATTCTAGTTCTATGTAGGACACTTAAGACACATATTGTATAGACACCTAGAAATTATAACTTTCTACCTAAGACATAGGCTCTAGACACCTATTACATGGTAGACCTAGTTGACATATCTAGTATCTACCTAAGCCACCAAGATTAAATTAAAACCTTATTCTAGTCTCTAGACAAGTAGTTGATATATATAGTATCTACCTAAGACATGCCTAGATTCCATATTATATCTCTAGATAGGTAGTTGATATATAGTATCTACTTAAGACACCTAGATTAGATTAAATGCCTTTTTTCTAGTCTTTATCTACCTAGTTGACATATAGAATACTTAAGACACAGGTAGAGACACATGTATTATATAGTTAGAACCCAAGACACCTAGAGACACTTAGATTTTATTCAATGTTATTCTCTAAGTCTAGATCATCTAAGATTTTATACTTGACACCTAGAGAAGTTGAAGACTCTAGATATGAAACATGTGTAGAGATCATACCTATGCAACAAGAAACAATAGATTTGAATCCTTTCAACACTACATGTGAAAAATTGCAAAAAGAAATAATAGAGGTCAGGCCACAATGAAACATATATAAAAATTTAGGTCTCTAGAGATCATTTTATTTAAAGATAGAATTTGTTAAGAAGTTCCATTTGAATTATAATGAAAGGAAAGAACTATTGAAGCATAAATTAAAATAATTAATAGTATAGGTCTAGTGAATACCTGAAATAAAGTGTAAGTGAAATTTAACACATGTTATATGTTTCCAACCTCTATTATGACTGCAGAAAACATCTCCTGCACCATGTAATGTATTGTAAAAAAGTTAGAATGTGTAATGATCTTTAAGAGAATTAGGAATATTAATATGAACGCTTAAGGGGACTTAAGAGGATGGATTAAGGAGGGATGGAATCAACTATAGTATTTAAATGGTAAGGGTACATGCACTAACTTATATCATTTAGCTAGGGGACGGCTTAAGGGGAGTTAAGAGGATGTCTTAAGGGGAGATGGTCCAATCAACTATAGTATTTTTGGTAAGGGTACATGCACTAACTTATATCATTTAGCTAGGGGATGGCTTAAGGGGAGTTAAGAGAATGTCTTAAGGGGAGATGATCCAATCAACTATAGTATTTTTGGTAAGGGTACCTGCACTAACTTATATCATTTAGCTAGGGGATGGCTTAAGGGGAGTTAAGAGAATGTCTTAAGGGGAGATGCAATCAATTAGGGATATGACTTACCTAACTTATGGAACATAACTAAGGGATGTCTTAAGGGGACTTAAGAGGATGGATTAAGGGGAGATGCAATCAATTAGTTAAGTTATCAATCATGTTAAATCCTAAACTCACATCCTAGATAAAGATTAAAAGTTTAAAAATTTCTACATACCTGTTGATCATTTAAAACATTTACTCCAATGTACCATTTGCATCCTCTCTTTTTTTGTATTGCATCTATGATTGCCTCATGCTCTTCCATAGAAAATGTCCATAATTCTTTTGTTACAGGTCTCCCTTTATATCTCACTAATTGTATATTTGTTGCCACAATCAGATGCGAGTAGTGCAAAATTTTCTTATGTCTTTCATAATCTTCAAATGCAGGTATACCTTTCCTCCTTATCAAATATTTACGTAGCCAAGTGCCAGTAACAACCATAGAACCTGTTGGACACTCAAACTTATCATCATCTACTCCAGGTTGTAACAACTTATGTTTTGCCTCAACATATCGAGCCAACCAATACTCTATTTCCTCTTCATTACCCTCGGGTGCAACAACAACATACACATGTCCTACAAAAACATTTCAAATTCAATAAATCACAAAAATATACATACATACATATGTACAATTAAATATATATTTCCAAAAAATGTATCGAAAAGAAATATTGAATGAATTTGTATCTTCTTGTATGAGGTCTGAAATATGGTCATAGTCATCTGATGCTTGCAAATGATTATCCTCCTCAAATGTTATCTCATTTTGATCATGTGTTTGTAGAGGTGTTAAGGACTTTTGTTGCCATTCTTCAACGCAATATGTATTTTCACATGCTTCCCACTCACTTGCGATACAAAATTGACGAAAACATGTGAGCTCCCTAGTCCACAGAGTCCATGTGCTTGCATTTGAACTCTTAAATGCATGCCATTTTGCTGATCCACTAATTGTATCACAATCAAATCGGGGAGGAATGTTTTCTTCTTCAACCAACAAAAAAACCGTTGAACTTTAGAGTTCTCACTTGATCCTATAGTCAATTTTGCATTACACCAATCCACAATTGCACGTGCATCTTGAAACTTTGTTGCATCATAAAATTTTAGTCGCTCCCTAGTAAGAGCCCTTTTCACACATGCTCCAGCTCCATCATGTTCTCCTTTACCATGTCCAGCTTCAAAGAAACTCCAAATATGTTGGATATTGTTTTCTTTATGGACCCTACTTAACCACAAAAATATTTGAGAATTTTTGAATTGTCCTGTACAATTGTTTGACCATATGAAATGTTGTGTTATCTGGATTTGTCTTTCTGTTAAGTTTTTGTAAAATACTTTGAAACAATATTGCACAAACTCTGATGAATGTAATCGGTTATCACTCACATAGAAATGGTACTCTCTCAAAATTTTCCTGTCATCTTATGTATTGTCAACTGCATGTCTGTATAGAATATGAACAAATATGGCCACCTGTACTGAGTTATAATATTGTGATTGAATCTCCTCTTGTGGAGCAAGTGTATAGTTTTCTACAAAGTCAACTACTGAAAGTATAGTTCCAATAGGAAATGTATTCTTACATCTGTAGAATTGTTCATCAAGCCACCGAGCATATTGAGAATGTTTGATATATTTATACACAATCTTATTCTTGAACTCTGTGATGAATGCATGTACACTACTTTGTTCTGTGACTAACTCACAACATTTTCTAATTTTTCTATCCTTTAATGGATATTGAACATTGGTGAACCTCTTCACCTCCACTAACTATTGTCCAAAATCATGTGAACTACTTTCATGCATGCATTCTCCTAACAACGAAAGGTTACCACGTCTATTGCATTGTCCAGAAACACATGGTTTTGAAAAATAGAATTGCCCCTCAGTTGTTTTACAAAGTATACTTGTTATAAAATCCTTAACTGTTGTAGGTGGCATATTAATACCACATTCCTGCATAATTTGGTTAGTATGCAAAGTACAACATATATTTTGAAAAACATCATAAAAATAATGAAATTGCACATGAGTTTTACAACAACAAGAGATTCGTTGCTTATTAATCTTGACATACCAAGGTTTGCATTTCTCAAATGATTTTTGACTTATACTAAAATTTTCTATAACTGAATCATCTAGAAACTTTCTATATAATTCTGTTTGAGTCATGTCTAAAAGATGTTTTGGATGAGGATCACAATTTTTTGACCCCACCCTTAATTTCAAAACATCTCGAGCATTTGATGAAACCCTTGTATTATCATGCCAATATTTTTCAATCAAAGACCTAATTTCATTGTTTAATTTCATGTTAGACCTTGGGAGTCTACCACTAAAAGTCCAACATTGGTTGACTAGATCCTCTTCAATACTTAGTCTTCTCTTTGCTGCTCTTCTTAAAGCTATAGCATGCACATTTAAATATCCACTTGTTTTACGTATCATTCTTTTGCTCACAATTGATTTATCAACTAAAACAATTGTTATTACTCTACGTGCTGCATTCTTATCCTTAGATCGACTATTTTTTCCTATAGAACCAATAGCATTAGCAACACTAGACATAACTTGTTCCATTGATTCATCTACCTTTTTGGGTTTTACAAAAATGCCTAATTTTTTCATTACTTTTCTCATTTTTGTCATTCTCATCAATTGTAATACAAGTTGACATTGAAATCCAAGAGTTTTTCTATAAAAAAATTGTTTATACAATCTATTTGCATGTGTTTGAATTTGTCTCCAAGATATCTTACCATGAAGATCCTTCAAAACATTACTTTCAATTTAAAAAAAAAAAAAAAACATTTTCATTTTCATGCATACAAGGGTTCTCATTTTCATTTTTTATCAAGTCTTGTTTCTAGTAGAAGCATTTATCTCATCAACATTATAGCCAACTTGCTTTAAATTTATAATCTCATTATCATTGAATGGATCATTCAAAGACATACCTGGATTCGTTCTTATATTTAGATTTTCCATGTTCTTGACCTCTTCCACATTTACATACTCTACATTTATTTCATTCAAATTGGTCTCCTCTTCAATGTTCTCCTCTTTAATAGTCATCGAACTGGATGCTACATAATTCTTCATTTTTTTAATCCTCTCTCTCCTATCTCTTTGTCGTTTTGCCTCTTTCTCTCGATGTGCTTCAATTTCTTCAACTGTCATAACCTTCCTCTTCCTTTTTTGTTGACGTTTATTTGATCCCATGATTATCAAAATGTGTTGGATCTCTTCTTAAAAAATGTATGAAATACAAGTACAAATAGATCCTTTGTTCAATATGATAGTTGCTTGATATTTGTTTGATCTCTCCAAGAAATTGAATCCTTCTAAAAAATGGATTTCCTACTTCATCACATCTAAAATTCTCTTAATGATTGAATCCTTGTAAAAATTGCATAAAATATGTCCTCTTAAAAGATCGAATTAACACTTTGCATATAAAAAAGTTGCAAAATTTGTCGTTGTCGGTGTATTGATAAAAATGAATGTCTCTCCAAGAAGTTGAATGCCTGTAAAAAATAAATTTTCTACTTCATTCCATCTAAAAATTCTCCTTATGATTGAATCCCTGTAAAAATTGCATAAGATATGCCCCGTTGAGAGCTTGAATTGACACTTTGCACATAAAAAAATTGTAGAATCTATCGTTGTCCGCCGTATTGGTAAAAGAGAATGTTGTAGGTTTCAGGTTGTACTACGAATTTATGAAAAAAAAAAAAATAATGGCTAAAATAGAAACGGGTGCCTGTTTTAAAATGGTAACCCGTTCTAAAAAAGAAGAAATAGGTACCTGTTTTAAAACGGGTACTCGTTTTATGAAAATGAAAATAAAATAGGTACCCGTTTCTTATTTTTTCAAATGTGACACCTGCCAATTTGCCTTGGTTTTAGGATTGATAAAGGCTTGAAAACCCGAGCCTAAGCCTTGGACTTGCAACCAACCTGCAACTAAGAAGCCATGAAAACAATGGGAGAAAAAACCAGTTTCACCACTGTGGCTGACAACTTTTTTTTTCAGAATATTTTAACAAAATTAAAACCCATTATAGATTTGAAAGTCTAGTTTTCAAATATGTAATTTTTTTTTACTATTGAACATAAATTTCTATTTATTAATTATTTCCTAAACAAACTAACTCATAAACTTGAAATAACATAGGTTACTATTTTTTTATAACTTTTGATTTTGAAAGTTTTTTGAAAAAAAAATTATGTCTGACCAAACTAGACATCATTCTCTACATGATAAATTTTTTTTTTTACTGAATTGATTAGTTTAGCTCAAATTATGTTGGTCGTACACGAGGGGTTTTAAAAAATACTAATTAGGCTCATTAAAAAACTAATAAAAAAAATATTTATCAAAAAATTACAAAAAAATACCTAACCAAAATTCAACATCCTAAGAATCTTTCTACAAAAGGAATTAGAAAAATACATTAATTTAGGTCAAATTATGTTGACCGCACACATGCATGCTTTTGCAAAAAATAGGGGACTTTTAAAAAACCACTTTTTGTACATCCAATAAAAACCCAACTTGCATCATCTGGGTATTAGAAAAAATTACATATTTGAAAATTAAAAAACAAAATACTACATTTCTTATTTTTACATCATTTTAATATGTTATGTGCAAGTGCTTCAAATTGTCATTCCAAATATGACAAAATTTGAAAAATAGGAAAAACACTTCCACTTTTTGGCCAAAAATTGAACTCATCTTCTTGCACTTACCCTAAAGATGGTTGGATTAGATAGAAAATAGTGGAATTTAAAAGACCACATGGATTGGGGGGATAAGATAGGTTGGATGTAAGGGATTGGAGGAAGGGAATGATGGGGTATAAATGATAGGAGAAGTGATGAGATAGAAGGATGGGATGAAAGGATTAAGGATGAAAAATGGATCGATTCAAGCTAGAGATGGAAGAAAGGTTCAACCCAAACCTTCTAGAAAATATACTGGACATGAATTTTGATGAGGGATGTGGGGTGTCAATCCAAACCCTCTTGGAAATAGTCTACACAAAAACTCTCTGGAGAGGCTCAAGATGGTGATGAAGTGGAAATGGATGGAAGGGATGGATAAACGCTAATTTCTTGACTCCATGTGTAGTGTCGTAAAATGTGTACACTAGCATTTAACACTTAGTTTAGCTCTTGGTTGGACCTATTTTGTTGCCTTGTTAATCAAGACCTATTTTAACACCTTTTTGAGCTCTAAATGATAAAAATCTCGATCCCGACAAATAAACCAGATGTAATCAACTTAGGACTGGACTAAGCTTGCTAAATTGGACACTTTCCAAAGTTTGTGGGCTAAAGGTCTAGGGCACCCAAGCACCTTGGTACCACTTGGGATTTTTAGCCCCACTTTGTGGTGTCATCTTAGGACACTTCTATAGTTTGTGTTTTTCGGTCTAGTGAAGTTTTATTTGTCATAGGTGAGTGAGAATGCATATTTAAATGTGTTTTGTAGTTCATTTTACACCTAGATGACACCTTGAAGATTGATGCGAATTTGCTCTCACATTGTGTTCTATGCTAAAGTGTTTTACATGCTTGGAGTGTTATCTACTTGTGGATGCTATTGAAGTTTGTTTGCACGCTTTGAAGGAAGTTTGAAGCCCTCTTTATCACTCTCATTTGTTGGTGTAGGATCTTCATCAACTAAGGTCATGTCTCTTGTGTTTATCATCATCATCATCATTCATTATTCATCATATTGTTGCATCTGGCCTCTACCCTCCTAGGGCACACACTCTTGGATCTAATCATTGCTATAGTAGAGGTGTGAGCACTAGAACACAGAATTTGACTGAGGCAAACCCTTAAACACAACACAACTGTTTCCTCTCTTTGTGTGTGCAGTTCGGAGGAACATGTTTCAGAGGTTGATTTCTAGGAAGAAGGTAGAGTAGACAGGTGCAGGTTTGGTGATATTTGAGTTTCTGTGAAACCCTAGAAAAGGCCTAGGGTGCTCGAGCACCCTAGTCCTAGGAATTTTTGTTGTAAAATCTAGGTTCTGATTCCTTTTGTGACTTCTGTTGTACTTTCTGATTACTTAGATTCATTTCTGATAGTCAGTTATAGTCTATTCTTCAGCATTTCTAAACCACCTATTACATTCTAAAAGGATACTCATAAACCATCACCTAGTCCTTCATTCCAATCTCTACCTGATTCCACATTTGACCCCGTCATAAATCAATTATTGAAGAACATGACCTCCATGCAACAACAATTGGCTAATATGAGTAATAGCCCACCTAAGACTAGTATGACAACACATTATCTCCATATCCCTTTGTCCTATTCCATCCTAAGAACACCTATGCTTGAGAAGCTTGAGACCCCTCATTTTGAGAAATATAATGGGAAGGGAGACCCTAACAACCATATGGTGGATTTTACCACTATGTGTAGTGATTTCTTCTTTGACGATGCGATCTTAGCAAAACTCTTTCCTAGGTCACTCAAAGACACAACCTTGGATTGGTTTTTGCATGCTACCTCATAATTCTATAACTTCTTTCACACAATTAGTTACCAAGTTCCTCAAGCACTTTCAAGTGAACATTGGACCTCAAGTCTCTTTGACGGACTTGGTTCATTGCAAACAATGAATGAAGGAGAAAATAACATTTTTCATGGGCTGTTATCAAGCCCTCTTCTCACAAATCCAATATTCTATTCTGGATGCTGATGTTCAAAGAATCTTTATAGGAAACTTACAACCTCACATCTGTGATAAGATATTGTTGTTGCGATATGATTCATTCACTCATCTTTGCATGGCTCTTCATGATTATCAACTTTCAGTTAGTCAGTATGAGCGTAATCTCTCATCAGCTCCATTTGGTCAATCCAAAGCCTCTCATAATCATTATTTCAAAAGACAACACAAAAACTTCATCAAAATCCATGAAATTTCAACGAATAACATAAGAAAACACATGGTGGTAGCGCCATCTCATGTTTCCACCCCGTACAAGTTAAAACCAAAAACAAGAAACTTTACACCATTGTCAAATTCTCTTTATGCTATCATGACACAACTTTTGCAAAATAATCTCCTCAAGCTTCCACCCATTAAGCCCCTCGATCCAAGTAAGATGCAGTCATCTTCCTTTAATGCGAAGGCCTTTTGTCAATTTCACCACTTCGTTGGTCATGACACTGAAAGATGTATGCATATTAAACATGAAGTTCAAGACCTCATCAACTCAAATGTCATCCAAGTGGCTGGTGTGAATGACAAAGGGAATAAATCGGTGGTAGCTACTAATCAAAATCTTCAAATATATACTGATCCTTTACCTCATCATGAATCTAATGTTGTTGATATTTTTTGCATGGTGGATACTTGCCCTCACAAGGAGTGAGTGGATTTAGAACCTACTATATCTTTTACTCCACATGATGCTACTATCCAAGCTCTTGATGGGCCTCTTTATATCACTATTCAAATCAATGATAAATCTATTCGGGGTGCTATGATAGATCCTATATGCATGGTGAATGTAGTAATTGCAGAGTTTCTCTACATGCATGGTTTACATCAAGATACATATCAGGTATCAGAGATGGCTATTAAAGCACATGATGGGTCTATCCTTCCAACTCTTGGTGCTTTAACTCTTGAAGTTAAAGTTGGGCCAAGAGCTTTGGATGTTCATTTTGTTATCATTCCTACGTCAGACCTATGTCATGTGAAGTTGGGCTACCCATGGCTCTACTCCATTAAGCCAGTCCCCTCTATGGTTCACAAGTGCTTAAAGTTTCCATTTGAGGGATGGGTGCATTCTGTACATCACAATCGGTACCGACCCATTGCTCGCAATGGATATTTTTCACTTAACTTCTTTTGGCCACAACCAGTTGGAGTTGCTAGACCTAGAGAGGATATATTTTTCTTATCATATCAGAAGTTTAAAGCAAAGAAAATAACAGAGTTATCGCTTAGTAATATTCCTCCTGATGTCCCTGAACCTCTTCAATTTTCTGAGGCCATGACTGTAATTCCTCCTGTACCACAAGTGTGAATGAAGCTAAGCTCGAATTGGAGGTTCTTCTCCATCCCCGAGCATTTGGTAGATATGCCATGGTTCGTGCTCTATCATCCCTCCAAGGAAAACGAGGCAACCTTCATTCACAAGGCATTAGATGTATAAGACTGGCAGGTGTTGCTCACACAGGGACGTGAAGCAAAGGGTTAGGTGTGAGGAGGATGCATACAAGTGTTGACACCAATTGATCAGTACTAGAAGATAGGAAACTTAGTTTATAGAGTGGTAGGATGAGTTAAAATGATGGATGCTCGAGATCATCTTTTGGTCCCCTTTGGATCAAGGAGGGATTTGTTAGGTTTATGATCCAAAGTGTTAGTTTCTAATTACTTAATAATGTTATGTTGGTTTAATAATTTATTGTTTGTGTTGGGTGGTTAATAGTTGGCTTCTATAGGAAAAAAAGGTTGTAAAAGTTAAAAGAGTGAAAGAATTTATAAAGTTCATCCAATAATGTAATTTATATTGAATATCCAAACATAATACAATTTTTGTATTCATTTATATTATTTGCAAATGTAATTCTTGATTTTATTCTGTATTTGATCTTGAACCTAGATTAATTATATAGTCAAATTTTAGTAGGAGCTTTTCTTCCTTAGGTAAGAAGGAAAGATTAGTACTACCACTCACTCCATAGATGGAATTAACATTACTTGCATGCCAAAATTAGTCAGGTGTGATACATCGAGAGATATAGAGGACGTTAAAAAATCATAGAAGTCGCAGTCCATTCAAAATGTCTATACTTCTTTGGCTTATAAATCTCAAGTTAAATTAAAATTCCTGTGCTGGTTCAATGCTATTGGAAAATTTGGAAGTGTCACTCTTTATTCATTGATAAAAGAGAAGAATTATATTGCCTTTTACAACAATATTTTTTTCCCAAAATATCATCATGCCATAGTTAATACAATCTTGGTTTTATTTTTATTTTTATCCTATGATGAATTTACACAGGATAAAAATATGCTGTAACAACTTACAGCTGAAAAAATATGCTACAAGGTAAAAACTGCAGCATGTGGGTGTTGGTTATTCAAGGACTTGATCTAATCAAAAGCAGTTGTTTCTGCACACAACAATGGGACTTGTCACATCATGGTCAGCACTTTTCCATGTCAAATATCCATAGTGAGTTGAGTTTAAACTCTTCCTGGGTTTCATTACCACATAGAATGATTTCATCTCTCCCATCTTTGTAAACTCAAGCTTGTTGGGTTTCACTAGTGCCACAGTTCCATGAGGAGATTTCACCTTTCCTTCAAAAGTTGCTGGTCCTTCCGAAACATATGTCACAGTTCTTTTCACATACACAGGTCCTATAAGTTCTGATACAGCAATAGAAGGATAATTCAGGTTGTAAATTGCCTGCTTATGTGGGGGACAAGGAAATATTTTGCCTGTTTCGTTTCTTATCTGGCTGGAGTTAGTGCCCAAACTGCAAAGGAATGTTAAGTAGTCACTGAATGAAAGATCATAAACCAGACCAGGATCTGCAGCTAGATTTGGGTTGATGTGACCTGCACCGAAGTCGAAAGGGCTCGCAGTTTGCATTGAATAGTCCTTAATTAACCTCTTGGTGTTGTCAATTCTGGTAGCTATGATTTTCAGAGGAAAATAAACCATATGACAAAAGGTCAGACGTTAGGACAAAGCTCATGTCAAATGATTTCCATGACAATATAAATTCTTAAAGTATATAATATTATATAGTATACATACCTGTAGTCATAATGGCTGATCTAATGGCTGCTGGGCTCCAATGAGGATATGCCGCCTTAAGTAAGGCTGCAATACCGGCAACATGAGGGGTTGCCATAGATGTGCCTGAAATTATATTAAAAGAAACCTTTCTATGATCAAAATCGTAGCCAGATGGAGATGTTGCTCCTGACCAAGCAGCAAGGATGTTGGTTCCTGGAGCTATAATGTCAGGCTGCATTGATACACAAATCAAAACAATGTTATCAAGAGGTCTGCAATGTAAGAAACATGCTGGAAAATGAAAAAAAAACTCAAGAGTTTCAGGATTGAATTGTGACCTTTAGTATGTCTGGGGTAACAATATTTGGGCCTATGGAGGAGAAGATTGCCACCATGGGAGCTGGCCTTGTATTTAACTTAGTTTCTGTAGGAGAAATGTAAGCAACAGGAAATCTGCATGAGAACATAAGGATGTTTAGGACCTCTGAATACCCAAAGCCTTAAATTAAGATGATGTTGATTAAACTAAAACAACTGCCCTGAAGACCTACTTTGTAGAGTTGATATAATTGAAAACTGCCTTCCCATAATCTGAAGTCAGTGTTGTTGCAGGAAGAACATGAGCGTCTGGGAAAACAAAATAGTCCTCTTCTGGACTACTGCAAATAATCATGCCAACCCCTCCTGCCCTACGAACTTCTTCACCCATCGCAAAGTTTGAATAGAAGCCACTAACGCAGGCAACGATCTTACCTTTAACTTTCAGAGGATCTAATGATTTTGGGGCGCAACCCAGTCTGCAACATATATTACCATTGCTTCTAAGGTCATCGTGGTTGGGAGTTTAATTTTTGATAACTAGAACTTATATAAGTGTTGCCGATGATTAAAGGACTTTCAGCTTCTATGGATAATAACAAAAATGAGTAATTGTGTAGCATACCCGTCAATTTCATTTACACCTGGAAATGTAGCATTGATCGATGATATCAGAGGGTACATTTTTCTCGGTAGGGATAACTGAGCTAGGCTTTGTCCCTGGCCTCAAAACACAATTTTCCATAATAAAGCAAGGGATAAAAATAAGTTCAATACCCTTTACAATCAATTTTAATTATTCTAAAATGTTTGCAATAACATGTCCTTGAATTAGAAAACATAATGCAATGCTATGTTCTTGAATTTTAAAAAATCATGATGGATTCTGCTCTGTTACTCTCTAAGAAATTTGGAAATAAACAACTGAATAAGCATGTTGGCCCCTCTTTAAGAAGTTGAAAACATTTATCAATAATAAAAATGAAAGAAACTTCTGACCTTATAGATCTTCTTGTTACCAAGGAAAGCAATGGATTGAAATTGTCTATCAATAGTACTTGCTCCCACTGTTATAATCCAAGGAGCCACATTTGTAACAGACCCAGGCAATGGACCATCGTTTCCTGCTGCACAAACCACCACTCTCCCTTTTTGGATAGCATGGAGCGACCCAATGGAAATAGCATCTTGCAACAATGAATCAGGATAACCTCCAAGGGAAACAGAGAACACATCTACTCCATCATATATCCCTTGGTCAAATGCTGCAAGAATGTCTGCGTCAGCACATGTGTCAAATCCTAAATTATTCCAACAAACTTTGTAGGTTGCAACTCTGGCACCAGGAGCCCCTCCTTTTGCAGTGCCTTCAGCATGTCCAAACAAACTTGCATTCTTCACAAAAGCCCCTCCTGCTGTAGACAGAGTATGGGAGCCATGTCCATTTGTGTCACGTGGTGTTTCTTTTTGTCCTGCTTTAGAGAAATCAAGTTGCCCATTTTCAGCCTCAAATCCCTTGTGGAAGACTCTGGCTCCAATCAGCTTCCTGTGGGACAATATAATTTAAAACTTAGATTTTCGTTAAAATAATCCATGTAATAAAGGAGCTGACTTCCTCTAACATCTCAAATCCTTTAGTGGAGTTTGGTTCTAGGTCATGTCCAACAAGAAAGTTCTATTGATCTTCTCATACCAGTAAAACAGGGGCAGGGTCAAACACAATTACAATATGTTTTTAATACTGCTAATGCTAGAAAAACAACAATTTAACATGACTTGCACCCGATTGGGATACCTCACACATGTTTTTATAAATATTCATCACTTGTGTCTATTATCTAACATAAGTTTTACCCCCATCAAACAATAGACTAAACTATATAAGCATGTACGAATTTTTCATAGTATAAGGCAGCAAAAAGTTGTGGATATGCATATACAAAATTGAGAAAATTCAAACATATATAAAAAATCCCTGAATTTAAATTTGACATGTGAAATTATTAATATTTAATAAGGAACCTAGTATATATATATATATATGAAATAAAATGTAACTCTTCCAAATAAATAATGTCTAAAATAAAATAGTATAACTTCAAGATTGATATCTCGACGTAAAAACAAATATATTTAATATCTATATAGTTATTAATTCATTTGAAAAATCTATATCACTGGTTATTTTTTTATGAGTTCAAATCAAGGCACCTGTTGCAACTGAAGTTGGCGCTACTATCACAGCTTCCTCTCCATCGGGGAGGGACAGAACCCAAGTCCTTGTCGCTGAAGCTTTTAGATTCGGGCCATACACCTAACACAGAGCAATTCAGGTCAGATTTACTATTAGATGATTATGATCTGGGATAAATCCATACATGTTGGCTGATTCTAAGGCTGTTAAGGAGGAGGAAGAGGATCCTTGTACCTGTATCCAGCGTAGCAATAATGACATCCTTTCCAAATGCTGCTTTTCTCCAAAGTGACTGCGGAGGGATTTCTTGATTCTCATCTTCTAATCCAAGGAATTCCCATGTATGAGTTATCAGCAACTTTCTTTGTCTGTTCGGAAATACAGATAATACTCCTGGTAGTCCTGGACGAGCATCATTCAGTTAGAAAACATTAGATCACATAATAGATGAAACTGAATGATGCATTTTAATAGGTCCTCTACACCAATTTGGTCCAAAAAAACGTTGAAAAACTAGTCTCTGGATGATAGATAAAAATGTCTCGATAGATACATCATTTGAACTGAGGAGTTTAAAAATTAGTTCATAGTTTCATATAGCTTTAATAAGAAGGAAGCAATCAAAACGGAAGCAATCAAAACGTTTATGGAGGATGCAATTTACTTGAAAGAGCAAGAGCATGCTCTTCGCTGAGAGTAGCAGCAAACCCATCTATTGTTTTGGTGTACGAGTAGAAGATTGAATCCTTGGCTGCTTGCTTACTGTAGAAGTAAGAAAAAGAAACGTTTTGTTACTGTCAGACCAAAGAACAAGTAACCGAGACTTAATAATCCCATAAACTAATTTACTCCGAGTGATCTCTCGTGGAAAAAAGTGTTCAAACAAATGCAGAGGATTATTGTTTTTAAAACTAAATTGTGCTCGTGGTGTGATTGGATAAGGATTGATAAGAAAGTTTTAACAGCTCATTGCCTTTCTGCATTATATATCTTGAATCAACCGTGATTTATTCTTGTTTTAGTTCTTAGAGGAAAAAAACAGGGTGGTTCTAGATATATTTTGCAAAATATAATTTGAATGTGGATATCTCAAAGCTTATTACCTTCTCAAAACAGATGCTAGAAGTTCATAATGAGAATTCACAATCAACTTGTGCTCCCCGACCCTGTCATTGTGCCCTCCTAAGTACACTATATAAGACTGCAACCACCCAAATCAAAACGTTCACCATGTTAAAGACAGGAAATTTCATTCAATATAAACTTCAAACTCATGGAGTTCAAAGTTGGCCATCACAGTTTTCAGCAACCAAGATGCAATTCAGTTAAAAAACAAATTCACAGGGACAATTTTTTGCCATTCTATTTGTCCTTACAAAAATATAAAATCCTCCTGCCCTCCCAATGAAAAGCAAGAAAACATAATTGAAAAAATGAAACAAACTTTTACTAAAATCCCAATTTATATAAAAACAAATGCAAGCATTCAGATTAAAATATAAAATATTAAACTTACGTAATTCCAATTACTGTTGCTCTTTGTTTACTTGGAACTCTCTACCCCACTTAAACAGCCTGTTTAAGGTCTACCGTTTAGGACGGACAGTTGAGCAATATTAGAACCCAAATTCTATCTTCTTGCTAATGAAGATCACTTAGTGTAATCCGAAACTTAAATTTTGTAGATTTAATGTATGCCAGATTCATTCTTTCTATTTGTAATGGTCTGCGGAAGCTTGGAAGCACTAAATATAGTAGAATCACCACAGTTGGCGGAGACTACTAAAAAATTCTTACAACAGAAAACACTGTAAACATTTTCAAACAACACAACAACCAGATCAGAAGATTGAAATCTTCAGTTTTTTATCTTAAAATCATAACACTCACATCACAATCTTTATAACCAGAACCCCCACATAACAATCTTCAATTATCTGCAGTTGGGTGTCCTCAAAACCGTAAAAAAATTTTTTATCCAATCATGTAAATTACTGACATACTGCATAACTAACAACATTATTTTATATGCAAAATTAAATTCAAGCTCTTCTCACTTGCCTTTGTTTTATTACCCACGGTCTCCCTCAATGAGCAAACCAAAACAAAAATAGCAATCCATACTAATCCTTTGGCCATGTCTGATTCCAAGCTTAATGACTTGAGTACAACCTACTGTGCAAATAATGAAATATAAATAGGAAAAGTATAGGAGTAGTAGAATGGGATATGGATATTGGCATTGTCATTGTCATGATTTAGAGGAGTATTTTGGTGCGAGATTTTCTGTTTTTCTTGACCAGATCACCACATGCAGTGCTGTTTACATTCTGTTTCCATTCCTTCCGATTTGGTCAGGTCAGCATGCGTTTTGTCAGTGACATGGAGAGCTTGAGATTGAATCTACACAAATCATTGTAGCAGTTTTGGAGGAAGAATTTTCTTCATAACAATCTTGGGAGTAATGATACGAACTTTTCTTCCTTGCTCTTGAAAATCGAATACATATTCCACCCGTCTTCTAGATCTTCATTTGGGGTTGTATGCCGTTTTCTTTGGAACACACAAATTCACAAGCACTTGTAAGCGTCTAGTTTCACTCCAATAAACAAAACTTCAAAATGATTAAATTGGAAGTGGGTATGGGCCATGGCGAATTAATTAGGACGATAACTATTTTATTTCGTTTAATTTAGATACGCTTAGACATAGCCAAATATTTGGCAATGCAATTATAGAACATATAATTGCAAAATAGCCTGAGCATGTGTATAATTACATTACTAGTTTAAGTAAAATCAGACATTAATTAATATATCTATCTTAATTCTTATTTAGTTTTGTGTTTATTTTGGGTAATATAAGATGATTCTTTAAATTTCAAGGGCTAAATTTGATGGCCGTATGGCTGTATTTAGTTATTTTAGCTGTAAAATACAATTAAAATTTTAGGAAGACTGTATCATTTGAAAGGTAAGATTTCAGGTAAACTGTAAAAATTTCTATGTAATTATTCTTATATATATATTTTTAGCCTATATATATTTTTCGTAAAATAACTAGGTTTTACTATTTGAAAGGCAACTTCAAATAGATTACGGTCACAAAAAAATTGCTTGACATGCACGGTCAACCATCAAATTTAAGCTCGTAATTAATACATCTCTCTTAATTCTTATTCTTATTTGGTTTTGTGTTTATTTAGGGTAATGTCTTTAATATAATTATATCAATAAGTGATTTATTTGTATTAGGTTTGGCTTATGCTCCAATTTCTATCTATTCCTATTTCCTCCTAGTTGCATTTATTTCTATATATTAACTATTAGTCTTTCATTTATTAAACCTCATTCACACTTGCTTAATACATTTACTGTCTACTTCAAGAGAATATCTTTCTTACCTAGGTTCATTTTCACACCACTTGGGATTGATCCTGCACTCATAATCCCCTTATAATTTGGACTATAATAGAAATTTGCCAACTTTAATGTTTTATTTGATTGCACACATGTGTAAACAATTAAAATAATGATTACTAATAAATTTAGTTTATTTCAATTTACATAGTTTGTGGAGCTATCATGTGGAGTATTATTTCATTTTGTTAAATCAAACACGTACAAATGCATTTATAACTAACTTAGACTAATCTCTATTTCATAAATTTTGTGTAGGGAACATTTGTTCATTTTGCAAGTGCCAGGTTGCAAGGTGGCACAAACTCCGTTATTCTATCCTTGGGAGATGTTACATTGTTGGACTAATCTTCACCCTTAAGTGTATGTTAAGTCTAGGTTTGAGGTTCAACCAAATGTAAGTGTACCATATATGCAAATTCTATACTTAGAATTAGTTTCATTAATCTAATAGATTGAGTTTGAAGGGCCTACTAGTCTATATGTTTAGTAGTAAAATACCCACTTAAATACATTTTTATTAATACACCCTAGTTAGTGTGTGTATAATTGTTATAGTAAAACTTAAAATTTAAACATCTTTTAATAAAGTGCAATATTTAATATTAAGTATATAGATAAATAGATAGATAGATAGATAGATATCATCAACTATTTAATAATTTAATTATAGAACCTATACAGGGTCTTAATAAAAATAAAAATAAAATAAACTACATCCCAAAGATAAAAAAGAAAGCTACAACAAAGAAAAGGTGGTCAAATAAATTGCTTGTCAAATATAATGTTGGGGCAATGTATAAGCATACCAAGCTCCACAAAATGTGCTTAAAAAATTAAACCAAAAAAATTAGAAATGAACCTAGTACACACTACACATTTGGAATGGAAAGCATTATTTTGTGTGCATTGTATATATGTTTTGTGGAAGGAACAATAGAGGAAGAGGAAGAGATTAATTTGAAATGATAGAAGTTTAGTGGTGGGGGGCTTAGAGAGGGATGAAATGAATAATATTTGGAGAGGAAAGACAAAATAAAAATGAGAAAAAAGGAGGGTAAATCAAGGGCGTGAGTAGCCCTCTTCAAAAATTTGAATGGTTGCAAGGAGCATTGGGGTTAAAACTTAAACATTGGACTAACAGAAGCACCCTCAAGGGACTCATGTTTTAACTTTTCTACTTCCTACTCGAATCTATTAAACGTAGATTTATATATTTGTAAAGGTGCATTTTAGTCTATAAGAGAATTAAGCTACTATTAAAGGCAGAAAATTTAGATATGTGGAAAATGATATAGTTGTTTGCCCTTGCAACCCTAGCCTATATGCGTTAGTAGTACCTCACATTTATGAGTATGCTAAAGGATTACCATAGTTTTTAATTCTCAAATTTCTAAGAACAAGGTTTTAGATTGTAACTACATTTTAGTTGGGAGTACAATAGACACTCTACCAACCTTGGAGGCCATATTTTGTCAATGGTTAGAAGTGACTTGTCATAAATAACTATGACATTTTTTAAACAAATTTTTTTTTGGCTATTTAGGTCAATTCAACATTCCTTCGAAAGGTTGAATCTTGTTTATTAGCTATGATACTTCCTTAATCCTTTAGACAAATAAACTCAAGGTAGGATTTAGAAGGATAGTAAATTATTCTACCAAATTGATATCGCTGATATCTTTCACTAACGATGCTTGTATTAGAAGTTAGAACTTCAACTCTTGGCCGACTAATTATCCAATTGGTCTAAAATAAAAAGATTAGTAAATACATTGGTAGATAAATTCATATGCTTTGAACTAAAAAGAGAAGACAATACAATTTTATATGAAGGCCCAATTCATTAAAATCCTTTAGAGCTTAAACTTAGAAATCCAACTATAGAAAAAATGCATATATGTGATTTTGGTAGTACTTCATGAGAAATGAAAAGATTGGGGTTCAAATTAGATTAACTAAAAGCTAGAAATTGCAAATCAAATACCTAGACTAGAAAATATTCCTAAAAAAAAATCTAAAAAACTATAGTTAAAATAGTATTAAGAAAATCATTAGAATGAAGAGAAGTAAAATAAATATCAAATAACACAACTTTAAAAAAGAGGGATAAAAGATGGTATCCAAACTACTTGAAATGCTCTAATAGAAAGTAGATTTGAAGGTAAACTAAGGAAATTTTTTGAGAAATAATGTATTTAAATATCTCATCCTTCTTTGATAAAAAAAATTATATATAAATAATATGAGGTGTTTTAGATAACTATACCACTTGTTGGTATAATCCTAAGGGTTAACCAATAAGGTAGTATATCATTTTACTTGAATATGTTCAAATACATAATTTATAAAAATTATAAGAAATGTACTATTATAGTGGGTACTATAGTAAAATTTGGTATCAAGAAGTGAATCTTGACCTTGGTTAAACATGTCATATGATGAAAGGAGTAACTTGGGTGTGAACAATCTTGCATCACCAAAAAATAATTTCTTTCACTTTGTTTCTTTTATTTGTAGGTTTTCAATAACATTGTTACACAAAGTAATAGGGGCACAACTATGTGTGAGTTACAAAATTTGAATGATATTACATTATAATACTTTCTCAACTATCCATGAACTCAAAGCTAGGGATCAAACTAATTGCCTTCAAATGTTCATGAGTGATGTTAATATAGTAGCTTCTAGCCTTAGGGATGATCTATGTTGGCTACAAGGAGGTGTAAAGTTTGATGCCAAGTGTGACATGCAGCTGGCCAAACCTGTAGAAGGAACCTTCTAGAATGAATGTGGTGATGGTAGTTTAGTGAATCTCTATGCAATCCATACCATAAGATCTCCTAGGTCCAAAGAGTCTAGAAATGTGTTCAAATGTTGTTGCATGCTTTGAAAAAGTGTTGCAAGCTTCAAATAGTGAAACTGATTATTATCCTATCATACCTAATATTAAGTTTGGAACTAAAATATGCCTTTGCAATTATTAGAATCTCGTAGAAATTGGATGAGATGATGTTATCTATTAGTAGAACATGTGTTCCCAATCATGAGGTGAAATGTGCAATTCTGATGGAATGTGGTAGGAATGGTGTTTCTTGGATGATGACTTTTAGCAAATTTGCTCCATTGATCCAGTAATTTTGACTATAATTCACTAAGATTTTGAATTTCATTAATCTCTTAAAGATAGTATTTTTGTAATGCAGTCCAGGAAAGAGAACTAAATTTATGGCGGTCTTGTCTTGCAGCCAACAGGATCTCATGCAAAAATTCAGAGACTTATCATCTAACTTATTTGTTTAAGATTGGTGGATTTCCTTAGAGACATGTCTTATGGTTGGATGGGAGGAAATGGTGCATTTAGTTATTCTATTATGATGATGTGATTTTTATGTCAGAATGACACACTCAAGTTGAAATTAGCTATGATGTAACAAAATAACTACTTTACTTAACTAATTTTATGAGATGGTTTAATGAATGTATGGTGAGTTGCTTGCCTACTCTATCAAAGTACTTGTACCACGAAATTAATTTATGCGAGTTGGTTATGAATGATGGAAAATTGTGAGAGTTTGTGTTTAATGCTCTAATGTAACAACTGGACCATTACACTTTGAAGGATGTGGCCTCATATTTTAAGCCCTTGCAGTAGAATACAAATTTTTATGACTGTGAATCAAGGAAGATCTAATTGCTATTTTAGTGAATTCTACTATGTGTTTATTCATTAGACCGCATGGTTGGATAATCCTTCATTAGATCCTCCATCCATGACTATATCTAGTATTAGAGTGAATGGTTAGACATCGTGTAGGTTTTTCTTATAAATAGAACACTAACTATGAGGTAGTATGTAGGACTGATTGTGGATAGACCACCAACTTTGAGGTAGTTTGCATCATATAAAACAACAAGATGCCTCCATGAATAGGAGAAGGTATTGTTAATGTTGTTGTAAAGATAGAAAAGATGTTTGAAATGATGAGGGGAATGCATATCTAAATGGATGCCTGCGAAGAAGACCATAGAAAGGGTACTAACCTTAGGGATAATGAGAGTGATGCAGAACAAAAGACTAGTCTGGTCAAGAAAACTAAAAGTGAAGAAGATGATAAGAAGAAAGAATGTTGAAATCTATATCAAATATTGGTAAGAAGACTAGAGTAGATATTCCTAATTATTCTAATAGTTGAAATCCTAAAGAATTGATATATATTGGATAATTGATTTTAAAAAACACTTTGAGTATGAAGATATTGATGATCTGGTTAGGGTGAAATTTTCTAAGACTAAGTTGAAGGGTCATGTTGCCATTTGGTGAAAGAAATTTAATTAGAAAGAAATAGAAAAGGTAAATCTAGAATTATAAAATGTGATAGGATGGTGAGAAAGTTAAAATCCAAGTTCATTCCATCTAGAATTGCTAAAGAAGTTACTTAATTTGAGGTAAAAGGATATGACTATGAAAGACTATACTAAAGAATACTATACGCTAACCATCAGAGCAAGTCATCATGATGAAGGCCAGGAGAAGATAGCAAGGTACATTAATAGTTTTGGAGGATCAATTCAAGAGTAGTTGGGTTTGTTCAATATCCAAATATTGGAAGAAGCATATTAGCTAGCTCTAACAATAGAAAGTAAATTAAATAAAGGAATTAAGGAAGATGAGGAAGATTATAGAGAAGTAAGCCCTAAATTGATGAATTGGATTAATTTATGATTATTGATTTGATCACAATTTCTAGATTAGGATTTATGAATTAAATTAAATTTATCATTATGGATTTTGTTTAGACGTGATTGTGTATGGGGTAAGTGCATGGAAATGGTATACAACAAAGTGACCACATCAAAAATTTGGGCAAAACATGCTCATGTTATGTTTAAACGTCTCATGTTCCACATAACATGATCGTGTTTTGGGCAACCCAAAATGCGATCATGTTTTGGTTTTTTTGAAAATTTTATCTCACCTTTTTAGGCTTGGGATTGGCTTGGGTAACCGCTCGCCTAAGGATTGAACCTCTATGATACCTCCTAGAGATGCGTTTTTCATTGTCAACAACATTTTTGAACTTCAACGTTGTCAAGTTTATTCATTTGATAACAAAATTTGATGAAACCACCACCAAACTAATGAGCTAGTTCTTAGCTTTCCAATCATATAATTTTTTTAAATTTTGAATAAGTTAAGATATGTTGTTCTCAAAATCAGCTACGCTCGTTTTTGTAGACAACCCCTACGAAACTTGTCCATTTCGTAATCTACACTCTAACTTCACAAATCAAGACAAGATTGTCTTGGTCCCATGAGAAGTCATTTGGCATCCTAAACTAGTTTGCGACACTCCCTCGAATCGATTCCTCGAAGCTTGTGCAAATTGATTAAGTCGTAAACTGACCAAAATATCAATTTTGATCATTTTGGGGGTGTTAGTGAAATTTTGAATCTTTATATGCAAAGTCGGCTAAATTCTCTACTATTACATATTCTGATTGTTTGCTTGTGTTGAGTCAACACTTTTTGCCGCTTTTACATGGTTTTTCCTTTCCATATGCTCAAGCAGCACTTTTCGCCACCATTACATGTTCTCGGACATGAAGCATGTGTAAAGTCGGCGGTTAATACCATTTTTGTATTTTGTAAAGCACATGTCATGTCGGTCGAAATTGCCGCCTGAGCAAGATCTTCAAGATCTCGAACTTCAGTGGCATTAATGGCCACTCGTGCTAAGCATTAAGGGTTTGTTTTTAAGCTTCTTTTAAATGTGTTATTTCGTTGTTTTTTTGTCATTTATTTTCTTCTAATGTTTCCTAGTCAATTCTTGAACCTTCCTTAAGCTGCTCGACCGTGGTGACCTCGGATTCAAAATAGATTTTGAATCACCGCCGTCAAGCTTAGGGTTTCAAACTCTTGACAGGTAAGTCATTAAACTGCTTTCACTTTCTAGGGTTTTCGTTAATATGATTTTTTTTAATGGCTTTATTAGTTTGATTTTATCAAAAAAACCTTTTGTAAAATGTTGCGTTCTTGTTTGTTATTGTCATTTTTGTGCTTGATCTTTTATTTTGAGTTCGTTCTTCAAATGTACATTGGCTAGGTCCTCGAATAGGTCTTATTGCTTGTGCCCTAGATTGTAAACTGGTAAATCCAAATGGCAAAAATCGCCGATCAATGTTTGTGCCCTAGGTTTTATGGTAACATGTGTTATTGGTGGTTTGTCTTGATCAAGCACCAAAACCAACTTGTAATTCATAACCATTGCATTTGTATTGTCATCAGCATTATTTTCCGCTCGAACATGTTCATTGTGCTTGTTCTTGTGTAGTGGTGGTGAAGTTTACTGCCTGAGTTCCTTCCATAAACTTATGAGCAAATGCGAAGTCAGCATTTTTTGCTGCTTATGCATTTGAAGACTATCAAAATGTAAGTGTATGGGCGGCGAAGTTTGCCACCCCTACACGAAAACCTTGAAATATCCAACTTGCAGTATCAGCAAAATTTGCCGCTCGAACATCAAACCCGCAATTCATACCAATCTGCTATGTCGGCAAAATTTGCCTCCGATACATAACACTTGCAATTTCCTCATTACATGCAGTGTCAACATTTTTTGCCGCTCCAATATAAAGCACTCAAAAAGTCTGGAGCATGCAATAGCAGCGAATTTAACCACCGATACACTTGCACATTATCCCTTACATGCAAGGGCGACAAATTTTACTGCCCATGCAAACATTCTCTCAAATTTTCCTTTGGGATATTTTCAATTTTGCTTTTCCAAGCCCACTTTCCTCCATTTTTTGGCTTGCTCGCACTCTAGTCCTTTCAAGTGCGTCTCCATAGTCATGATCGTCGACATGCAATTTTCCTAGATTACCAGTATTTCCCCTAATTGCATGATCATGACTTTTTTGTTGCAGTTTCTTCTATGGATCTTCTTTCTTCATCAACATCCTTCTGGTGATAGCTCGTTCAGATGACTGAGTTGTCTTCGAAGAAGTCGAAAGCGATGAAGTACAAATATCAAGGTGTTTTTCCAATCAGCTCAGTTACTTCTAATGTCGATGACATTAGAGATACAGAGATTGACCATGTGGACATGGCTGAATTTGTGGAGAGAACCAAGTCAAATAATCCCAGCTCTGCACTGAAGAAGATAATTGACAGTAACATTCATTTGGTGTCGTCTTTCCTGGTGGCAGCCCACAACACAGAATTTGTCCTTCAGTGTGCTCAATTTTATAACAGAGATACTAGGGCCGTGATGGACGCAAGTGTCAATGTGATAATCAGAATAGATTTTGAATTTATTGATAAGGTGTTTATGTGCCCTCTTGCTACAAAAGTGATGAAGCTTGATTTTGCTGAAGCACAAAAAGAGTATGACAAAAATCCTGAGAAGGCAAAGAAGGTAATCAATACTAAATGGCTTAAAGCTCAATGGTCAAACTTGTCTAGGTGGCCACAGAGTTTTCCTAGAAGTGACTTTATAGAAGAAGTTGGTGATTTAATAACTCTTCTCAGCAGGATAAGAGGATTATCTTCTTCTTCACTATTTCATGAATGGATGTATCCTTTCATCAAGGTAATACTCCAAGGCAAACAAGCCATCTTCTAGGGTGAACAAATCAACAATGCTCTGCATGAGAAATTGACCAAGGTATCTACTACTTTCAAGTTCTACATGACTTCTTACCTGGTGTATATAGCAGCTTCTATGAGAATCTTTCCAGGTCTAACATCAGAAGGAGATAGGAGGGTAATCCCTGTGTATCAGTACTACTCTCAACTAACATTGAAGGGTTCTATTCATCATTTCAGGAGAGTAAATGATGCTTTCTTTGAAGTATTTTTGTGTCTTTTTGACCCTTAACTAGAACAAAGAAGAGTATCAGATGAGGCTTGGACAATGGTAAATAATTTTGGATGCATGTTCTTACAGTTTCCTTCTTTCTCATATATGAGGGTTGGCTTTTTCCAAGGTCATCCCTATATGTTGCCAAGGTTCCCCTCAAACAAACTTGTCTTAATGGAGTTATGTAGACAAATGATCTTCATGCATAATAAACAAATGGAGCTCAAGAAGCTGGTTTCAAGTTCCCAGTTGAAATTGGCAGGTATTCAGTATTAACTGCTGCAAAGGCTAGGGCCATGGAGACTGAGATGCAGCTTGTAACCATGAAGCAATTCAAGAGAAGACCAAAGTTTAACTACAGGGGCGTGAAAGACAAAATCAAGAGGAAAACCCAATTCCATGAACCTATGGTTGAAGATGTTTGGGTAGATTTGAGAATAGAAGAAGATGTCAGGAAGTTGGACTACAACAGGTTATCTCTTGAGCCTTGACTGTGGTTTGATGTGTATGCCTCATCATCAGCTTTGAAGACAAATTTCTAGGTGCACTCGACACAACTTTTGTTTTTTCCATTACACCAAACTACCGGTTTGCAATCACACTTCGATTTGGGCTTTAAAATGAACAATTGTTTGCATCATCATACTTGAATTTGGGCTTAAAATGAACATGTGTCTTCAACATCCTATTTGGACTTGGGTTTAAAATGAACTTGTACTTGAATTATTTGGTGGATTTCAGTGTCATTTAAGGTGTGTATGCTCTTCTCATGCACTTCACATGATCTTGAGAATCAAAAACATCCTTTCCTCCATTCATCTTCACAACACACATTTCAATTATCTAAAGGGTAAATAAACACTGCGAGTGTGAATCAATTGTGTGTGTATGCTCTCTCCTCTCACCACAAGGTGACCTTGGAGATCAAAAGCACCCACTTGATTTGCTTTTGTCACCCTTCTTAGGAGGTCTTCTTGGAGACACACCACTCCAAGGGATGACTTCAACTTTAACATTCTAGCGGAGTCTAAAAAGTGAGGAGTGAATTGAAAGACACACCTCTTGGAAGCTGAAATCTTGTCATTTAGGCTAAGCCCCCAAGAATTTTATACCTTGAGGAAGTGAAGGTGAAGGGTGGGTTACCCCCTTCTCCCGGTTTTGTGGCATTATTTCACTTTCATTTCACAGAATTAGGCCCCCGTACCTTGTGTATAATGGGGACATCTTTAGACCACTTGTGCATCCTAGATTAAGACCTATTGGCCATATCCACTTGATTAATATTAGGCTTGTTGATGCGTCTTCAAGTGTCTTAATAATCATAACAATCAATCTTTAAAGAAAAACTTGCCATTGTGTCTTGTGTGTGTGAATCATGCATGTACATGTGAAATCTTTTGTTTCAACATTGCCTAAGTCAAGCTATCAACACACACATTAGATACATTATCCTAAATATTCTTGTCATCACTTCCATCCTAAGCCAAGTCATCTTCATCATAATCCAAACCTTTAATCATCCTAATTGTCATATCCACATCATCATAATCATTTTCCATCCCAATTCACTTCGAGAGTCTATCCGTGTCTTTCACCCCTACCTATCCTCTCAAGGGGGCATCATTCCAAATCATCCACATCATCATCCTAGTCTTATCCACAATCCAATAAATTTCATCCATCTCATCATCCTAATCATAATCTCATTTCATCCACATAATCCTTATCACATTCCATTCTTTATCCATCACTTGTCAAAATGGTTATGACACTAGAAAACAAAGAACTATGAGGATGATCGTTATGCTATTCAAAGAATGTTTGATGAACTTTAGATGTTATATGGAAAAGAACAAGTCACTATCCCATCACAACACCAGCAATCCCAAATACAACAAAACCAACAATTTCCACAACAACATCAAGTCCTAAACCAACATCAACAATTCCAACAATTACAAGCCATTGTCCAACAAAACCAACAAGCCCTACAACAACTCATAGCCACCTACCAATCCCAAAATCAACAAACACAACCCATATCCATTCCACAAACACAACCGTAACCTTCATTTGACACATCATCCACTATACCATCACCCATACAACATCAAATTCCACCTCAATCCTATGATTCATCCCCCTCAACTTCATACCAACCCAATTCATCCACATATCATGTCCACCCTACATCAACTTATCCCACTTCTTCCAATATTAATCAATATCCATATCAATTCACACCCCAAGAACATCCATATCAATCCATACCCCAAGATCATCCAACTACTTATCCCAACATTTTTGTAATGTAGAAAAAGAGGGATTTTCAATTCAATGTAAGGTGTGGTAAAATCCTCCTTTAACTACATACATTCAAGGATATATCAACCAAGTGAATCTCTAATAAACAAGGACATTCACCTAACAAGTTGGGTTGTCACTTCAAATGATTTGGAAATTTGGAATTGTTGATTATTTGTTAAACCCTAGATCAATAGATAGTTAAAACTCTAATTCTATGATAAATAGGGCATAACTTTCAATCCATGATAGATACAGACAAACTGAAAAAAGCACTAGGATCAGTGAACAGAGGAGAACTTGATTTTCAAGGCAAATGTGTTGTAGGACTATGGCACTCATGCCCAAGTCCAAGGTAGAGTTGTCTATTGAGATTCCTAGAATTTGTTTACAACTTATTCCTGCTATTCCAGAGATTTCTGTGTTTCGAGATCTGGAGGACACTGGCACTAGCACCCAAGTCCAAACCCTAGTTTTCTTCTCAGATATGCAATTTCAACACTCTTCTATGCCTATGTGCAACTCCACTCCTTCCGCTTCTGCACCTATAACTTGCAATCACAAAGGAGTGTGGGAGGGGGTTGTGGTGTTTAGAGACTTGCCTCAGTCAAGCCTCAGAGAGACATTCAAGTCTTCCAAACACCATTGTCAAATAAAGAGTGTGTATCCCTATAGGATAGAGGTAAAATCCAAATGATAAATGATAAAAAACACAGTAGATATCACCATGAAGTATAGATCTCATGGAAGGAAGATGTTATTCATGCCATGAGGAGATGAAGTCAAATCTGCAATCACAAACACAATAACAACAAAATACTACTCTGTAACATAATGAATGCCTTGAATCACTTTAGCATAAAGTCACAAGTTCACAATGTCCATCTAGTTTGCAAATGAAACACTAAACATGCTTATATATGCAACTACAAATATTCCTGCTAAGAATTTCGTAATTCAAACTTGATATGTCGGCATAGGACCGAAATAACAGTCATAAACTAACATTTAAATTTAGGGCTGACCTAAAATGGGGTAGGACTAGGGTACTAGCACCCAAGTCCACCCTCCAATTTTGAGTCAGGGTTTATCAAAATAGCATCCCTAGGTCCTTTTTGCCACAAGACTTTGGGGTTTTCTCATCGGGATTCAAAATTAACACACAAGATGCTTATAATGCATTCTAAGGACCCAGGAGCTAAACCTTAAAAGGGAAAAGTCCCAGGGAGACATTTTCTAACATAACATTTAGCCCCCACTTTAATGTATGCATGAACGCAAGGCCCATTCATACATTAAAGTATGGTCAACAAACACAACAAAGATGCCATGCACTTAGAGCTAATGCATACACAAAGATTGAGAACTATTTCTAACCCCCAGTCTTAGGTAGACATTAGAGAAAACACATTACAGGCATATAAAGCATGGAGAAGACAATAATAGGCACGCAAAACATGGAGAAGATAGTATTGAAGACACACAAAACATGATGAATACACTTGATATAACATTTTCATAATATATTCCTAACATGTTCATATACATATGCATGGAATAAAATGGAAACACAAAACCTCAAAGGGCAAGACACACCAAACAAACCTCTAGTGTAGGTGGAGCCCGTCGCTACATGCACACAAGAGGGAAAACAAGCCATACAAATCCCAAGTGGGGGTTAACCATACAAGGGGGAAAACACATGGAAGACACATGGAAGACATAGAGAAAACATGACAAATAAGTGATGGAAGAAACCTATTACTAGGTTCGCAGCCATCTCAGGAACATTACAAGAACACATCGAGTATTGGGCTTCGCCACAATAATCGCCGAAGACACACTTAAGGGTTAGGATAGTCTTAGATCCGCTCCACCTACTCAGAGGACTTTTAGAAAATGACAGGATGTGCAATCTCCTCGAGAAATACACCATCCCCACCTCTGCAAAGGGTTTAAATGATTGCAATATAGAAAAGAAAGATGTGCACTTTCTCAGAGATACAACTCCCGCCTCCGTAGAGGGCTTAGATGATTGCAATATAGAAAAGAAAGATGTGCACTCACTTAGAGATACAACATCCTACCTCCGTAGAGGGCTTCAAACACACTTTGTTAGTACCAAAATATCAGACAACTTACCTTACATATGCCCCCACCTTAAGGTGGTTGATAACTTGTACCGATATCAAACACGGTAAGGTAGGAAGAAAACACACAAGGAAACACAAGCTCTTGCAAAGCCCATGCTCCCCATAGGTGACATGTACTTTACGATTGCTAAATGTTCCCACAAACACATAATTTCCTACAAGAAAAGGTGTTAGCATCCAGATAATCAACTTTGCATGTAATCAATCACATAGAGAGCCGAGGAAAGCAAGATCCAAGATAAACAAAGTGCACGGAGTAGCAGTATAGTTATGTTTTGTAAGTGCGATAAGACAACATCAAGATAGCACACAGAGTGATTCTACTAGCCAAGTGTCAGATAATACATATCAACCCCATCGTCATGTATGGACTTGGTCCATTTTTTGATTTCTCGCCAAAGGAACACTAGGTCCATATCAGTATAATATGTTTTTCATCATCCGCCAGCTAGACAGAACCACTAGAGAAAGGTAAACAATAAATCAAGAGAGGAGAAACAAGTGTCTTAGGGATTGTCACGTAGAAGGGTGCCCCCAAGTCACCAACTGCAACACTATGTCCATCAGACACAACACACAACAATGAAAATAGAGGAGAAGCAATGTAGAAGAATGATGATACAAATAGAAGAAGGGTCACAATAGAGGTGGTCTTCCAGTATCCTTGACCTTACAAAAGTATCAACGGTCATCCTAGGAGGCCTAAACAACACATAACACATCACGGGGGAACACAACACAAGAGAGAAAAGGGTTAGAAATACTTACCTGATAGAACCCAATGTTAAGAACATACATATCTAGGAAGAGGCCACTCTTGAGAGCAACTATAATATTTGCTACAATGAATGTGGTTTACTGGCTCCGAATATCTCACATGTCGGTTTGGTCTTGTTGATTTGTATTAACATTAAGTTTAGGACAACGAGAGGCTGTCTTTTCTTTAAAAGGATTATATCCAATTCCACTTGAGTAATGTCTTGAGGCGGATTCTATAGGTACTCGAATCCCTTGTTGATTTACACCACATCCATTACCTACATAGTCATAATTGTTATAAAAGGATTTTAAATCCTTGATCATAGAGGGATGTCAGTTCTTTAGAAGATGGTGAAGCCTCATAGATGTCATAATCTGTAGTGTAAGTAAGGGTATTATTTTTGTTTGCTACCAAGGAGATTTTGATTTTCTTAGGTGTTTCCAAATATTTCTTGGATGAGATTGATGTGACTTTTGATGTATCAAGGTTATTAAGTTTATATTCCCCTATATTGCAAGGATTTAAAAAATCTAATGAACCCCAGTCGTCACTAAAAAGTGCGTTCGATGTTTTAGACTCTTGCGCAACATTATCTGTGGCAAGAGGTTTTGATGAATAAACCTGTAAGTTGTTTAGACTCCCATGATTGTTAACTTGTTTTTGTGTTTTAATATGTAAACAATTATCTGGCTCGAGATCGACTTTCACTTTGTGGAGCTTGTTTTAATAAATAAACTTTATTGATCGATAAAGGGTAGATAGAACTGCCCCCATGGCATGAATCCGTGGTCTATCAAGAATCATATTATATGAAAGTGAACCAGGTATAATGTGAAAAAGGGTAGATAAAGTCACGGGACCAACCTTTACAGGTAAGGTTATCGTACCCATAGATTGTCTACCTTGATTATCAAAGCCTCGAATGCTAATCTTATCTGGTTTGATTAAAGATGTGTCAATCTTGATTTTGTGTAGTAGTTTAATGCCACAAACATTAAGAGCTGATCCATTGTCAATCATAACTTACTTTATCAATTTTGTATTTATTGTGGCAAATATTATAAGTGCATCATATTCATCTTTACTTGTCGGTATTGCATGTCGTTGAAAGAGAATTCTATTTTTGTCGCATGTATACTATCTAATACAACTGCTACATCATTAGGCTTAGTAGTATGTGGCACAATCACCTTTTGTAAAGCTTCTTGGAGCATTCCATGGTATGTAGGTGATGCTTGTATTAAATCCCAAAGAGAGATCTTAGTCAGAGTAGCGCAAAGCTGCTCAACAAGATCATATTCTTGACCACTTTTATGAGTAAGACGAGGTGGTGGAGGGAGCATAGGTTGAGAATTTGGAAGAGAGACGGGCACATGAGATACTTTCTTACTTTGCTTGTTATTATGGGTGTTATATGTGTGAGCAATCATAGTTTGAACACCTTGACTTCTTTGAGTGATTTGTCTTGCATAGTTTAAGATGTAATTGGGGTGTCTAGGTGGTTTTCAACCACCTTGAACCATAATCACTGGTTTTAAGCAAAAAGGTGCACTAGGTGCCCCTCGCACAATCATCTTAGGAATATTGCTACAAAGTCTATTAGTGAATATTGAATTAACATTGTTTTTCTCTCTATTATACCCAAAATCTACCCCTAAAAGATTTAATGTGAGAGACCTTTTCTCATGTCGATTAATGCTACATCTTGGCTAAGGAGAGCATTGGAATGAGAGGAAGGTATGGTGTTGTTAAAGAGTTTGGTATCATTTGAATTTGTAACAAAAGTAGAGTTATCCATAGTCTAACTTCCTTAGAGATATCCAATGTACTCAAAATTTCAATCAAAGGTGGAAGATCTAATGGATTATCTGTAGAGACCTCATGCACCATGTGATCATTAGTTGAATAGTCATTTTCTACCCGTGAAGAATCCTCTTTGAGAGGAAGCCATTTATCCACTAATGTTTCATTTTCCAGAGAGGGTAGGGTGATTTTAAGGAATGTGTCAATTATTTCATCCTCTTGTGCTAGTATATCCTCATAGGAGGAATCATTTTTGAAATAATGATCAAAAGGCAAGTTTTTGTCATCATCACTTATAGTAGGGACTAGATGCATAGGAGAAGTGTTACCACAATTATCTTTTTCATCATTACTCATGGAGATGAAGTCGGTTACTCTAATATTATAGGATGTTCACTCATGAGGGTTAAGAATCTATGAAAATCAAGATCTTTGATATATGTATGCAAAGATACCAAATAAAAATGACATGAAGGTGCCATAATAAAATGTCCAAAAACATCAATTTCTAATAAGAGCTAGTAGTGCACCCTAGGTGTTGAAATACACAATGTGTAATTAAGATAATGCAAGATTTCAAACAAGGTTATCAATGCTATCAACTGTATGTTTTTAAATGTATGCAAGATCAGATTTGAATTATTTTTGATATCAATTCAAGAAAGTAAGTGCAAAACTATATGCCAGTATGATCTAAAATGCTTGATTTTTTCACTTTTTTCAATGCAAATAAGAAAAAGAAGAGGCGTTGTGAGGAAATTTATGATGGAAAGAAGATTATAACAGTAATATCAGTCAATTAGTACAACAAAATCCTCCACAACATGCTTGCAATGCAAATCTAAAGAGTTGATAAGTCAAAATCTAGTGAAAATATGCTAAAATATGCAAATTTTCACCAATTTTCAATGTAAATGAGTAAGGGAAGGGGTGTTGTGAGGAAAGTTATGATGGAAAGTAGATTAAAAAAGTAATATAAGTCACCTAATTCCATATAATCCATCACAACATGCCTATAGTGCGAATCTAGAGAGTTGACAAGTCAAACCCTAGTGAAAATACACTAAAATATGCAATTTTTTTAATCAATTTTCAATGTAAATGTATAAAAGAAAGGGTGTTGTAAGGAAAGTGATGAGGGGAAGTGAATAATAAGTCTGATATGAATCTAATAAAGTGACAAGATCCTTCACAACACACCTATAATGCAATTCTATATGCGAAACAAGCCAAAATCTAGTGAAAATTGCTAGTTTTCGTTGAAATTGAAAATGTATAAATGCAAATATTTGAAATGTAAATGTAAAAACACACTAAAATTCAATAGTACATGCAAAATAATATTTGAATGAGTGCATAAGATGAGTAGAAAAAATTGAAAATAAGATTTTACCTACAAACCCTAGCTTTTGGAATTACTAGGTTATATGAAAAATTCAAAATTTCAAGCAAACCCTAGCAATTTTATGATGAAAATACAATGAAAAAGATTAATTAATGATGAATTTATGTAATTTAAATCATATCTAATGCAAAAATTATAAGTTTAATTAAATGCAATTAAATTAATGCAAACTATGTCAAAATTCAAACCCTAGAATGCAATTTTTTTTCAAATTTTTCATTTTTTTTGTAATTTTTCAAATGTAATAAAATGAATGAATGAAAATCTATCACACAAAACTCAACAAGGTGAAAGATTCAAAGAAATATGGGTTCACCAAAATGTAATGTAGAAAAAGAGGGATTTTCAATTCAATGTAAGGTGTGGTTAAATCCTCTTGTCACTACATACATTCAAGGGCATATCAATTGAGTTGAATCTCTACTTAGCAAGGGAATTCACCTAATAGGTTGGGCTGTCACTTGGAACAATGAGGAAATTTGGAATTGTTGATTATTTGTTAAACCCTAGATCAATAAATAGGTAAAACTCTAATTCTATGATAAACAAGGCATAACTTTCGAACCGTGATAGATATAGACAAACTAAAAAAGAACCAAGATTAATGAATAGAGGAGAACCTGATTCCAAAGGAAAATGTGTTGTAGGACTAGGGCGCTCATGCCCAAGTCTAATGTAGAGTTTTTTCCTGAGATTGCCATAATTTATCTGCAACTTGTTCCTGTTGTTCGAAAGATTTCCATGTTTCAGGATCTGGAGGACACTAGTGCTAGCACCCAAGTGTAAGCCCTAGTTTTCTTCCTAGATCTACAATTCTGACACTCTGCTATGCCTCTCTGCAACTCCACTCCTTTTGCTTCTGCACCTGTAAACTGCAATCACAAAGGAGTGCGGGAGGGGGTTGTGGTGTTTAGAGGCCTACCTTAGTCAAGCCCTGGAGAGACATTCAAGACTTTTAAACACCGTTGTCAGATAAAGAGTGCATATCCCTATGGGATAGAGGCAAAATCAAAACGATAAATGATAAAAAACATAATAAATATCACCTTGAAGTGAAGATCTCATGGAAGGAAGATGCTCTTCATGCCATGAGGAGATGGAGTCAAATCTACAATCACAAACACAATAAAAACAAAATACTACTATGCAACACAATGAATGCCTTGAATCACTTTAGCATAAAGTCACAAGTTCACAATGTCCATCTAAGCTGCAAATGAAACACTAAACATGATTATATATGCAACTACAAATATTCCCATGAAGAATTTCATAATTCAAACTTGAGATGTCAGCATAGGACCCAAATACTGGTCATAAACTAACATTTAAATTTAGGGCTGACCTAAAATGGGGTAGGACTACCTAGCGCTAGCGCCCAAGTCCACCCTCTCATTTTGAGTAAGGGTCTATCAAAATAGCAGACCCTAGGTCCTATTTGCCACAAGACTTTGTGGTTTTCTCATTAAGATTCAAAATTAACATGCAAGATGCTTATAATGCGTTCTAAGGACCTGGGAGCTAAACCTTAAGAGGGAAAAGTCCTGGGGAGACATTTTCTAACATAACAATTTTAACTCACCACCAACTCCATTCACAAGACTATCAGGTTCCTTCACAACAAGCACATGAAAGACTAAGTTACCCTTTGTACGAAGATTAGGTGTCCTTAATTCCTCATGGTACCTTTGACAAGTGGAATTCCACTCTAGCTTATGCATCTTATGAGAACCCTCCATCACCATCCAATCATATGCCAATCCAAGAGCCTACTATTACTATCTCAACACCACCATGTAACCCTAATACTAAGCTATTAACACACATAGCCTCCACTCCATCAACCCATTCAACTCCTATATCACCATGTTCTACCGACCCTTCATTAGAGGATAAAACAACGAGACTTGTATAAACATTGGTCCAATTAAATTTGATTAAACTACCACCGATAAAACCATTTGGAGAAAAACAAGTTAAAACCCAGTGGTACAATGAAAATTATTATTGTGCATACCATAGGGTTAAGGGCCATACAACATCTGATTGTTTGACACTTTGGAGAATGATAAAAAAACTAAGAGATTGTAGTAAGATTATGCTAGACAAATCCAATCCATCCATTCACATTATCCCTCCATCTAGTCCAACTCCCAATCCATCCAATCCCATTATTCCTCCATCCAATCCAAATCCCAATCCTAAGCCTACAACACCTTCCACCCCTATTATCCCTCCACCTAATCCTAATCCTAAGCCTACAACACCATCTATCCTTATTATCCATCCATTATATTGTCCATCCACACATACACTTATGAAGGATGTGATCCAATGACTATTAGCAAGGAATCAGCCATCTCCATTTAACCAAATACCTATCCTTTAGCCTATCAAAAAGCTTTCAAATACCATGTTTAGTCCTCCAAATCCATCATGTGGTCCACAACCCATAAAGCCTATTGAAGAATCTCGAACCATCAGTCCAAGTCAAGATTCATTGTACTCTTATGTTGTTGACCATCAAGAGCCCATCAAGCCTATTACAGCTCATGATTCCAAGTCAAGATCCACTGTACCCTCATGTTGGTGATTGTCAAGAGCCTATCAAGCCTCTCCAAGAGTCTACCACTTCCACTTCCATTCACGCAAACCATGAGATATGTCAAGAGTCTAATCTATAGAATATAGAAACATCAAGCCCTTATTCCAATAAAGATCAAATCTCTTCCATTCAACCCATCCACAACCTATACCTTCTTTATGATTGTGAGGCCTACACTTTTTCATTTTCGTACATGTGACTATTTAGCTTACTGTTGTTGGTATTTTTATATTTATGGGACTGTTGTTCCCAGATTTTCAAACTATTAAAATCTTATTATGTTAAAGGAAAACTAATTGGGTGATGTTAGATAGAAAATTGTCATGTGATTTCATTATGTTTATAAGAACTGTGGTATGCTTTAGAAATGCATGTATTAAATTTACTTCGGCTATGATATTTATATGTGGAATTAACTTTGAAATTGAGTGTGCAGGTATTTCTAACAAGACCACAAATACAGGAGATCATCCCATACCTATGTTGTATCCCTTGTGAGCAGATCTAGTTCCATGAGGAACTAAGATCAACCTCGTGTTTTAGAAAAATGTTGTAATGTTGTAATGTGTTAATGTTGCATGAGGTCAAGGGAATAAGGGCTATCTTCTGATTTACTTCTATTATGATAAGTGTTGTTTTAAATCTTGTTTAAACTTTATTTCTTTTTGACCCTCTTCTTATGTTTTTACTTGACTCTGGGAGTCCTAACTAGGTTTAAATCGACCCTAGGTTATACCCTATGGGTCTAGAGACTTTTTTGACTAGGATAACCTTGGGTTAACCTCCATATGGTCACTTCAACTTCAGGGTGAAGTTAAGTGACGAATTTGGAAGCATGGGGACAATGGGATGAGTGGAATCCACACTCAGGCCCACTTCCAAGTCATGGAGCAACTCCATGATCCCCTAATAATGGAGTGCTTGTCTCCTTGTGCCTCTCTTTTGGTGGGGTTCCCCTTAATGAGGGTGGTGTGTCACCCACTCTCTCTTATTTTAGTTTACTTATTGTATTTTATTTTTACATGTGGGCTATAATGGGGGACCTCTTGAGTGGGGTTAATTGTTTTAAGTCCATTAGGGATAATGGATAATGAGTGGGTTTATTTTATTAATTCCACTTGGGATAGGGAGGATATTTTTTAATTCCACTTGGGATAGTGGGGATATTTTATTAATTCCACTTGGGATAGTGGGGTTATTTAAATATTACAATCTTAAAACAATGAATTTTTAATTCATCCACTATGAATTTAAAATTCACAGATAATGTGAGCCCTTGATCTCAACTCTTGATGCTCACCTTCCATTCACTTCTCAAAAAATCTATAAATGAGACCCTTCTCTAAGCAATTGAGAGACAAGATTTTGCAGGGGAACTTCATTTTTTGTGCAGGGGAACTTCATTCTTGCAGGAGACGACTTCATTCTTGTAGAGGGACTTCATTCTTGCATTCTTATCATGCCTAATTTCCTCTAGGAAAATCTCCTTCTGGCATCCTCATAATGCCCAATTCTTTCTCTATTCTTCTCTTCATAGCCTCATAATGCCGAAATTATTCTAGCCATCCTATATCCTCCATTCTTTATCCCTTGCTTGTGATCATAGAGAGATTATTTTTGGGGTTGGATTATTAAGGAAAGAAGGAGAATTTTGGAGGAGGCTAGAGTGGAGCTCTTCATCAACTTTCATTCCATAATTGGGCTTTGGAAGGTTGGTGAATCAAGTCTACTCTCTTGTGTATCTGTTGTTTTATATGTATGTTTGTTTCTTGCTTGTTGAATGAGTTTGCAAATATCTTCTATGAGTATTCTGTTATTGTTTTGGGGTTTTGTGTGTTGGGTGTAGAAAGAGCTCCTTCCAGTTGGAAGGAAATGCTCATCTTGTATAGGGAAGGGAAGGTGTGACCCTCCTCGGGTGTCATCTTGGTTCTTGTTGTAAATGCCTTGAGGGCATGTTAGTACTTTTAAACCTAGAGGGCTTTATGGCTTTGAGAGCCTATTGGGATATCCTTGGTAATTGATTCATTGGAAGGCTTGAGGCCTTGTGGAAGAATAAATTATTGGCTTGAGGCCTTGTGATAAAGTTGGCTTGAGGCCTTGTGATAAAAAGTGATAAAATGTGAAGGGATGACATCTACAAGTAGAGATTGTCTACTTCCCTACCCTCCCTGAACTCACCTAAGCTGAGTCTTTGTATTGTGAGTCAAACCTTGAGGGTGTGTGTATTATTTGATTTGTTGTTGTTGTTCAATGTTGTGATGTGTTTAAGTCTATTCTACCCTAGGTATGTGGATGGTCTCCCTAGCTCGGGGGTGACCCACTTGCGGGTCTACGGTAGGGAGGAGAGTAGCTTGTGTGGTGTTTCTTTCTTTATGTGTTATGCAGGTATTCTTGGAGCTTATTGTGAAGCTTGGAGAAGATTATTGGATCTTAGAAAATATTTTATTTTCCTTAAGTCTTAAGGAGAGCCTGATCTTTTAATAGCTCCTTCCTTGTTGATTTTCTAAAAGGAGAAAATTATCTCCCTATTGTTGTATAAATTGTTATTTTTGGAGTTGTGAGGAAATCCTCTCTGTTCTTGGGCTGATAGTTGTAATTTTCTTGTTCATTAAGTTTTACCATTTAGAAATAAGGAAAAGAAAAGAAAATTTATTTTTAAAAGGATATTAAAATTATCTAGTTCCTTCTTCTTCTACTTGCAACGTTGTGAGTTAGTTGATGTTTTAATTAAGTTTGTAAAAGTATTAAAAAATATCCCCACCATGAAATAAATGAAATTTGGATTGTAGTATTGCTTTTAAAATTACTGCCACCTTGAGGGTCTCAACCTAGGATGGGGACCTTTTCACTTTTACTATGCACTTTTACTATTCACTATTCACTGTCACTATTCACTTTTACTATTCACTTTTCACTATTTACTATTCACTATTCACTTGTACTATTCACTATTTACTTTTATTATTCACTTTTCACTATTCATTTGAAGACAAACTATATGTAGTTTAAAACATTTGACTTGAAATAGAAATCTTAAATCAAGGAAAGTGGGATTTATGTATGCATAATGTATAATACGAATTGAATAGATGCTTAAACTTAGAGTTGCAATTCAGAAATACATTGTTTATACAATTATAATTTAAAAAGAGCATAGGTAAGTATATTTTAATTTTAAGGAAGAGTTTCTCGGATGTTTTGACAATTATTCCAAATTAAATGACAGGAAAATGAAGAGGAAAGTATGATCCCTTCATTTACAAAGGACACTAAAAATAAACGCAAACAAGCCATATAGGCATTCCATGAGTGGCCATTTTAAACTCAATTGTAGATTTTAGAAAATAAACGTTCAATTAAAACAGAAAAGAGATAAAGAGAAAGAACAACTAACCTTGGAAAACAAAGAGGAGAAAATGCGTGGCATTTCTGAACAGGGCTAAGAGAACTAAGTTAACCTACTGTTAATCCTATTTAGGAAAGGTTGATTATTAAAATTAATTCAAACGTTGAACTAAAACCTAGAGCAGAACTCTAGGGGGACTGAATCAAGTGAAGTTAACCAACCCTGTGTAAGTGATCTGGTTTACCAAGAAATTAGAAATAATGTAAAGGATGTAGTGTTATTACTGTTCGATAAAGAACGTAAAGAAAAAAAATAGGATAACATAAGAAGATCTTGCACAATGGGAAGGAGAATGAGATAGAAATATAATCAAAATTAAATTCCAAGAAAAGGAAGAGAGGGCAAATGAATAGATGATCATGTTTTGTTGAAAAATGATCTATCACCTAAAACAACTGTTGTTCAAATGTAAATCGTGAGATTAACCTAAAGCAGGAAACCACGCATTTTCTTGCATAGGGTGTGCGTATATGTACTTGGTACCTCGCCGACAACTGTATTGCTTTCGCCTTAAGTGTGCACCGCCGAGCACGCTTATGTGTGAGAGGGGGTTTTCAGAGTAGTAAGGGAAAATTTTTGACAGTTCGTATCATGACCACATGGCGCATGTGGACATGACACGTGTGTAATGCGTGTTATAGCTGCATGGAAAAAGTGGGCATGACATTTGGTATCAGAGCACATGTTTCAACATTGGGAGCTTTGGGGTTTGCATGTTGTTTGGGCCGACATGGAGTGGGTTGAGCATGGTTTGATCCTTGTCCTACTACATGTAGCTGCGAGAGAGTGAGGTTGTGGTTTGTCGACTAACCTTTACCTTGGAGGAATACCTCTTGTTTTGTCATCATAATGGCTTTGTCACATGAGTATCGAAGTCTTCCGCTTGTGTTTTGTAGTGGTTGTGATCCTCTTGGTCGATTGTCCTCTTGAGTTAGTTGGTCTTGGTGGTGAGGGTTGCATTGGAACTCTTCCTCGCCTTTGTGTATCTTGTGGAGTATAGTGATGTAATGTGCACTTTCTTGGATTGCGATTATTTCTTTCAGTTGTTTGGTGATCTTTTTGTATCTTGGTTGTGTGGACCAGCCATGTTATTTTATCTTGTCTAAAAGTAGCTTAGCCACAACTTTTAATTCTTCCTTTTTCGCGTAACTCCTATGGTTACGTTGTTTTAATGTTGAAATTGCGCATATTTATTCATTTATTTATTTATTCTAATTTAAGTTTTGGAGACTTCTCCTCTTGGCTTTTCTGGATATTTGTGTTGGCTAAGCTAGGTTCTTTCTATTTTTTTAGTGCTAGTCTTGTGTTGTGTTGTTCTTCTCGCCATGTCGATGGAGCAACCTTTGGTGGAGTGTATATAAGGAAGCAGACGTGGGAAACTTATGAGGATGGGGGTAGGTGTGGACTAGTATGGGCTAGTCATTATCCACTTACCTTCCTAGTGATCTTGTTCTTATATTGGTTATCTCTTGGAGGCTAAACCCTTATACAAATAAGAGGTAGGCCATTGTGAAATGTATGGCGAGGCTCCTAGGCTCATGGCCCTGAGACTATCATTCTACGTGGTTCTTAGATCTTTGGTTACTTGGCACTAGTTATTGGTTACTTGGTTCTATGATGAGACTATGACATCCCCCTAAACCTTTATGTGAGCCTTGTGAAGTTAATTCCTGTAATGTGGATGAATGAAATATGTGTTTAGATGTCAGATATGTAATTGATGTATCTATATATGAGTTGATGTTCTATATAAACAAGTTGTACGATGTGTGAATTCCTTATGCATGTGTGATAATGATTGATGAACATGAAATTCCTTATGTTGATTTCAATCAATACAGTGTGCTTTGTGAATAGGATTATGCCTTTATAACATTTAGTATCATACTTTAAAATCTTATGAGTTCCTTTTATCCTCACCTCTTTGATGACTTCCAGGAGAAAGTACAGTCTTAGGGGGAGTATGTGAGGCCTATACTTTTTCATTTCTGTACATGTGACTATTTAGCTTACTGTTGTTGGTATTTTTATATTTATGGGACTGTTGTTCCCAGATTTTCAAACTATTAAAATCTTATTATGTTAAAGGAAAACTAATTGGGTGATGTTAGATAGAAAATTGTCATGTGATTTCATTATGTTTATAAGAACTGTGGTATGCTTTAGAAATGCATGTATTAAATTTTGCTTTGGCTATGATATTTAAATGTGGAATTAACTTTAAAATTGAGTGTGCAGGTATTTCTAACAAGACCACAAATACAGGAGATCATCCCATACCTATGTTGTATCCCTTGTGAGCCAATCTAGTTCCATGAGGAACTAAGATCAACCTCGTGTTTTAGAAAAATGTTGTAATGTTGTAATGTGTTAATGTTGCATGAGGTCAAGGGAATAAGGGCTATCTTCTGATTTACTTTTATTATGATAAATGTTGTAAGAAATGTTATTTTAAATCTTGTTTAAACTTTATTTCTTTTTGACCCTCTTCTTATGTTTTTACTTGACTCTGGGAGTCCTAACTAGGTTTAAATCAACCCTAGGTTATACCCTATGGGTCTAGGGACCTTTTTGACTAGGATAACCTTGGGTTAACCTCCATATGGTCACTTCAACTTCAGAGTAAAGTTAAGTGACGAATTTGGAAGCATGAGGACAATGGGATGAGTGGAATCCACACTCAGGCCCACTTCCAAGTCATGGAGCAACTCCATGATCCCCTAATAATGGAGTGCTTGTCTCCTTGTGCCTCTCTTTTGGTGGGGTTCCCCTAAATGAGGGTAGTGTGTCACCCACTCTCTCTTATTTTAGTTTACTTATTATATTTTATTTCCACATGTGGGCTATAATAGGGGACCTCTTGAGTGGGGTTAATTATTTTAAGTCCATTAGGGATAATGGATAATGAGTGGGTTTATTTTATTAATTCCACTTGGGATAGTGAGGATATTTTTTAATTCCACTTGGGATAGTGGGGATATTTTATTAATTCCACTTGGGACAGTGGGGTTATTTAAATATTACAATCTTAAAATAACAAATTTTTAATTCATCCACTATGAATTTAAAATTCACAGATAATGTGAGCCCTGGATCTCAACTCTTGATCCTCACCTTCCATTCACTTCTCAAAAAATTTATAAATGAGACCCTTCTCTAAGCAATTGAGAGACAGGATTTTACATGGGAACTTCATTTTTTGTGCAGGGGAACTTCATTCTTGCAGGAGGGGACTTCATTCTTGCATTCTTATCATGCCTAATTTCCTCTAAGAAAATCTTCTTCTGGCATCCTCATAATGCCCAATTCTTTCTCTATTCTTCTCTTCATAGCCTCATAATGCCAAAATTATTCTAGCCATCCTATATCCTCCATTCTCTATCTCTTGCTTGTGATCATAGAGAGATTATTTTTGGGGTTGGATTATTAAGGAAAGAAGGAGAATTTTGGAGAAGGAGGCTAGAGTGGAGTTCTTCATCAACTTTCATTCCATAATTGGGCTTTGGAAGGTTGGTAAATCAAGTCTACTCTCTTGTGTATCTGTTGTGTTATATGTATGTTTGTTTCTTGCTTGTTGAATGAGTTTGCAAATGTCTTCTATGAGTATTCTGTTATTGTTTTGAGGTTTTGTGTGTTGGGTGTAGAAAGAGCTCCTTCCAGTTGGAAGGAAATGCTCATCTTGTATAGGGAAGAGAAGGTGTGACCCTCCTCGGGTGTCATCTTGGTTCTTGTTGTAAATGTCTTGAGGGCATGTTAGTACTTTTGAGCCTAGAGGGCTTTATGGCTTTGAGAGCCTATTGGGATATCCCTGCTAATTGATTCATTGGAAGGCTTGAGGCCTTGTGGAAGAATAATTTTTTGGCTTGAGGCCTTGTGATAAAAAGTGATAAAATGTGAAGGGATGACACCTAGAAGTAGAGATTTTCTACTTCCCTACCCTCCCTGAACTCACCTAAGCTGAGTCTTTGTATTGTGAGTCAAACCTTGAGGGTGTGTGTATTATTTGATTTGTTATTGTTGTTCAATGTTGTGATGTGTTTAAGTCTATTCTACCCTGGGTATGTGGATGGTCTCCCTAGCTCAGGGGTGACCCACTTGCGGGTCTACGGTAGGGAGGAGAGCAGCTTGTGTGGTGTTTCTTTCTTTTTGTGTTATGCAGGTATTCTTGGAGCTTATTGTGAAGCTTGGAGAAGATTATTGAATCTTAGAAAATATTTTATTTTCTTTAAGTCTTAAGGAGAGCCTGATCTTTTAATAGCTCCTTCCTTGTCGATTTTCCAAAAGGAGAAAATTATCTCCCTATTGTTGTATAAATTGTTATTTTTGGAGTTGTGAGGAAATCCTCTCTGTTCTTGGGCTGATAGTTGTAATTTTCTTGTTCATTAAGTTTTACCATTTAGAAATAAGAAAAGGAAATGAAAATTTGTTTTTTAAAGGATATTAAAATTATTTAGTTCCTTCTTCTTCTACTTGCAACGTTGTGAGTTAGTTGATGTTTTAATTAAGTTTGTAAAAGTATTAAAAAATATCCCCACCATGAAATAAATGAAATTTGGGTTGCAGTATTGCTTTTGAAATTACTGCCACCTTGAGGGTCTCATCCTAGGATGGGGACCTTTTCACTTTTACTATTCACTATTCACTATTCATTGTCACTATTCACTTTTACTATTCACTTTTCACTATTTACAATTCACTTTTTACTATTCACTATTCACTTGTACTATTCACTATTTTGTTGGATCTAGGGCATACAACTGAGAGGGGGGGGGGGTGAATCAGTTGTATAAAACTACTTGCTCTTTCAAACACTTGATTCTTTGTTGTTAGTTAGTAGCATATCAATTAATCATCCATGGAAGCATAATACATAAACACAAGAGCAGATAAGCATCAACACATTGAACACCAAGATTTTGACGTGGAAAACCCAGTTAAGGGAAAAACCACGGGGTGATTAACCCAAGAATTATTCTCTGTTAGAAGAATAAAGAAAAATGAATGGCACATGCCAATTAGGGCTCACTGCTCGAGCACACTGCTCACAAAGAGGCCCACTGCCTACAAGGAGACACACTGTCTACAAAGTGATAAAAATCACAGTCTTGAACTAGAGAATGACATCTCTACCATGTCCGGATCAGTTCCAATTAAGCCCAAAAACCTCTGTTCTGCCTTTCGCACTTCTCTTCACTATGCCACACTCATCCACACACCACACACCGAAATGAACTCACAGACCGTTATTTATACAAGACATCGACTTAGGATCAAACATCTAAGTCGGCAAACAATCATAAGAGTATCCACAAGATGAATAACACATCCGGTCGGCCACCACAAGAACATTTGCAGGATGAACAACTCATCCGGTCGGCTAAACAGAGCAAGAACTTCATCCGGAAGAATAACTTCAATTCCGGGCTCTACTATCAATGCAGATCAACAACACAACCTCAACACGATCCAGAGAACTTCACAAGCCTGCCTTAATGTCTGGATACATCCGCACTTCCTTTACTTGCTGGAATCTCTTGTCTTCCTCATCCGGAACTTCAAGAACACAGTCTGTCGCCACTGTCATAATGCAAGAGGTACTTCCGGACCTCCAAATCATACACCACTCGAGATGGCACATCACAAGGACATCCCAAATACTCTTTCCAATCCGCAGATTAGGATTGTACAATTCCAGACCTCACCGGACCTTTCTGTGATCCTCTGTCACCTCTAAGCACTTGCCGGAACCGGTTCCACACAGACAGCCATAACTTCTTCAGGTCTTCATGCGGACTTCTGAAAACTTGACTGAAGCATCTCAAGACTCATATCTGCAAACCCTTTAATCCGCATCCTCCGGTTCTCAACCTATCCAATATATTTGCCTTCTTCTCATCACTGTTCTTCACTGTTCCTGACTGAGGGTAATTTTCTCAATATCCTCAACACACAGCTCATCCAATCCTTCTTGTCGATGTAATATGAGTATGTTGACATCAATGACAACACTTGTTCACCTCATACTTGCAACATATTTACTTTTATTATTCACTCTTCACTATTCATTTGAAGGCAAACTATATGTAGTTTAAAACATTTGACTTGAAATAGAAATCTTAAATCAAGGAAAGTGGGATTTATGTATGCATAATGTATAATACGAATTGAATAGATGCTTAAACTTAGAGTTACAATTTAGAAATACATTATTTATACAATTATAATTTAAAAAGAGCATAGGTAAATATATTTTAATTTTAAGGAAGAGTTTTTCGGATGTTTTGACAATTATTCCAAATTAAATGACAGGAAAATGAAGAGGAAAGTATGATCCCTTCATTTACAAAGGACACTGAAAATAAACGAAACAAGCCATCACAGACATTCCATGAGTGGCCATTTTAAACTCAACTGTAGATTTTAGCGAATAAACATTCAATTAAAACAGAAAAGAGATAAAGAGAAAGAATAACTAACCTTGGAAAACAAAGAGGAGAAAATGCGCGGTATTTCTGAAAAGGGCTAAGAGAACTAAGTAAGTTAACCTACCGTTAATCTTGTTTAGGAAAGGTTGATTATTAAAATTAATTCAAATGTTGAACTAAAACCTAGAGTAGAACTCTAGGGGGACTGAGTCAAGTGAAGTTAACCAACCCTGTGTAAGTGATTTGGTTTACCAAGAAATTAGGAATAATGTAAAAGATGTAGTGTTATTACTGTTCGATAAAGAATGTAAAGAAAAAAATAGGATAACATAAGAAGATCTTGCACAACGGGAAGGAGAATGAGATAGAAATACAATCAAAATTAAATTCCAAGAAAAGGAAGAGAGGGCAAATGAATAGATGATCGTGTTTTGTTGAAAAATGATCTATCACTTAAAACAACTATTGTTCAAATGCAAATTGTGAGATTAACCTAAAGTAGGAAACCACGTATTTTCTTGCGTAGGGTGTGCGTATATGTACTTGGTACCCCGCCGACAACTGTATTGCTTTCACCTTAAGCGTGCACTGCCGAGCACGCTTATGCGTGAGAGGGGGTTTTCAGAGTAGTAAGGAAATTTTTTTGACAGTTCGTATCATGACCAAATGGTGCATGTGGACATGACACGTGTGTAATGCGTGTTATAGCCGCATGGAAAAAGTGGGCATGACAATGATCAATATATTATCTATGAAGAAGCTATCCAATCTGAGCAACTTGATCCTATCCATAATCAAGCTCCTAATCATGAGCAAATAATCCAAGCTCAGCCTATCCATAACCCATATATTCTTTATATGATCAAGATAATATCTATGATCATGAGCCTATCCATGAGAAAATTGGTCCTACCCATAATCCCACAACTATCCATCAACAAGATATCCAAACCACTACTATCCACCCTCCACCTAGTCCTATCCATGATCCTGCAACATCCACTTCCCTTGATGAGACACTTGGCTCCCAAGTAATAATAGATGATCAAACAAATAGCTTGGATCTTAATGAGCATAATGTTAATCAAGATCCTAATGATCCTTTGTCATCCGATATCAACCATATTACAAATCCATCATATCCCCTTGGTCTTACCACCTTCATTCATGAATGTTCTTCCCTAGGGAAGAAACAACCACTATCCACCTCACCCTCTCCATCAAATAATGAAGTCGCATCTAGTGTCCAAAACACTCATAGTCCCATTGTCCATCACATGCTCCAAAAAATGAATTATCAAGGTAAATTATTAAGCCTTAATGAACAAGGTATTTTGGAGCCCATCCATGTCAAAGTCCCTCCATGATCATATGGCCTTGGATATCTACCCCAAGGAAAACAATCTCAAGATGTTGGCACTTCGTTCATGCCTCCCAAATCCACTCCTTTCCGTTATAAACCTTATCATATCCCCAAGCATATGTTTCCATCCCTCCTCCATTATCCTACAACTCCCAAAAGCATGTGACCATACACCTTCACCATCCAATTTACCTCCACTACTTCCAACTCCTAATATCCCTCCATCCACTCTACCACCACTACTCCCAAAGTCTAATATCCCTATCATTCAATCCCCTCATCCATTTATCCATAAATCCACTTTTAATCCCTCCATCCATAAATCCCCTAAACTTCCCAATCATGACCAATCAATGCACACATAGGCTAAACATGAAGCTTGTACCATGTCCATGGGATTCAAAAATAAAAATTTGGATGCCTCCATTCATAAAGCCAAAAATTCTAAAGATCCTCATGCTTTAGGATAGTAATGCAAAGAGTAAAAGAAAAATCCATCCAAAAGGCTATACAAGCCCATACCTCCAAAAGAAAAGTCCAAAAGCAAAATGGTTTGTGTTCCTAAGAAAAAAGAAATCAAGTCAAATGAAGCATCTACATCCTAAAAATCCTAAAAATATCAAATTACTCATCCCAATCCCAATGCAAAAATCATAAAAATCCTAAGTCCATGTGGGTCCCTACATGCTTAAATCGACCATCCACTAAGAAAGCATGTCCATTACTTTCTACACCTCCAAATCAAAAGCTTCAATGTTTATCACGGTTTGTGCAGCCATTGGTCTTGGTTCCTTTCCATTCCATAAAATTCTCACATACCTCCATCTCCCCATCTTTTGTCCACTATCCTACATATTTCACCCATCATATCCCTATGGTCCAGGCTTTTGCATAATCCTTCCATCAATAATCCACATCAAAATCCACTATTCTTCCATCCATAATCCACATCATAATCCATTACCCTATCATCTATTCTTCCATAAACCATCCATAATCCACATCAAAATCCACTCTCCTACCCTACCCTACCATAAACCTTCATAATCCACTATCCTTCCATACATAATCCATTATCCCCCATCCATCATTGCATGAAACTTTCATAATCCACATCATAATCCACTATCTACCTACTCCATCTCCCTCGCATGCAACCCCCTACCAACATAGATATGAGCATAATGAAATTTGACATAGTCCACGTGTGACATCCATCTCTAATGGGACTATCACCTTTCATGGAACTAGATGCTTGATTCTCTCCTATCCATATCCAAATATATCCCATAAAAGAAAATTAAAAAAAAAAGAAAAAAAAAAAAGAAAAATCAAAATAGTAAAGAGAAATCCATTCATCCAATGGTGAAAACCACCCTTGGTGGTGCCTTGGATAAGTACCATGATGAAAACTTGGCAAACATGCATCATGTGTAGGTTGGTTATCTATGTGACTTACACTTGGGGCATGTTGTCTCATCCAAATTATCATTTCCAACCTACCATCTAGATCCCATCATACAATTTCCATACCATCTTACCATCTATCCATTATACCCACATACCTATCCTATTGAATCCATCCATCCTTCCTTTCTCCTTTTGATCTTGATAAAGGCATAGAGGAAAAATGTTGACAAATGCTTTGGATATATCTTGATATATGTCATCCTTTCCAATATAAAATCCTAATCATTACACCTATAATGGTGCATGTTCTTCCTATGTGACATAGTCTTTAGAGATCACATCCTAGCTCCCCTATGATACACATCAATCCATTCCATCCATTGTAGCCTATTCTTTTATCCATCCATATATCATGAGTCTTCCATCCCATCCATTATCACCTATCCTTTTATCCATCCATATACCATGAGCTTTCCATACCATCCATTATAGCCTATCCTTTTTATCCATCCATCTATCATGAGTCTTTCATCCCATTTATTTTCACCCATCCTTTTATCCAATCATCCAATCCCATCTCCATCCTATCATTTAGACTTGGTTTTCCCTTGTCATTGGCATTTAGGACAAAGGCTATCCAAATTGTCATCTAATTGCTATCTGAAAATAATTGCAAAAAATACAAAAAAATGAAACATCCAACAAAAATCCAAGCAATAAACTCAAATGCAAGTCATCCATAATCCATACCAATCAAGTTAATCAATCTAGCCAAATCATTCAATCACATCCTTTGGTCTTGATCCTAGCCTTGTTGTAAACCACATCAAATCAATCAATCAACCAATCCTAGAATCAAATCAAATCAATCAAATCAATACAACATCATCAATCCAATCCAATCAAATCTTGCTTAAGGACTGTCTAACTTAAGTATAGAGATCCATCATTATGAGTCAAATACTGGTGTTGATTTGCATGGCTGACAACACTAGCATCATTATCAATCAATCATCAATGGGATATATCATTCCCACATCCTTGTGTTGATCTAGGGATATATCATTCCCCACAATGTCAACACTATCTGTCATTATCAATCAAATCCTGGTGTTGATTCACATGGCCAACAACACTAGTATCATCATCAAATCATCATCATTAATCAATTGATCATTGGTTTACAACTTGACAGGATAAATACCTTGTTTGTTTTTGAATCATTTGTGCATGCTTGCTTGTTTGCCTGTGTGTGTTATCTTTTTATCTTGCATTTGTATTAAAAATCTGTATCATTTCAGCTGATATTCATATCTTGTGTATGTTGCAATAGATTTTTCCATTATCCTTTTCATCTAAGGTTATATAATACCTTATGTGCATTAGAAACTTAATACTCTAAGTTTCTTTCCTCATACATCTAGACAAGGTTGTATTATGCTGGGTGCACAAGACAATTCATCACCCTGGTCTCTATACCTTGGTGCATAATGTCTAGTTCTATATCAAACTATATGGTTTCTCACTTCATTACAACATAACGTAATCTCTTTCATCCTCCATTCCTTGATCAATCTATTTCATTCATTTCGAGAGCATACTCATGTTCTTCCAACCCGCCTATCCTCTTGAGGGGGCATCATCCTATCCTTACATCATCATCATATCCTTACATAATAATCATATCCTTACATTATCATCCCATTTCTACATCTATTCCTCCTTGTCACTCTTTCAAGAGCCTGGGGCATCCTTTTCCTCCATCCATACCTTATCTTCTTTGAAATGATGTTACTTCTCTTAGTCGTGACATCATCTCAAAGAGGGGTAAAATTTAGACACCTAAATTGATGCATGTCTTGTGACATCCTCATTTGAGACACTTTGTAATACATTTTCCCCTAAGTAACCCATTTCATCACCTAATTAATTAAATAAATTATAATCCCATTTAATCCCTCTAGTCAATTAATTAAATAAATTATATTTATTTAATTAATTTTCACTTTTCCCTCATCTAAATTAATTAAATAAATTAAATATTTATTTAATTAATGTATTCCACATCATCCCTTTCCAAAAAAAATAATTTTATTATTTAATTCCACATTTGTCTCTATCTTCACATGACTAGAAGCTTCTAATCCTTGTAAGATGGAATTCACTTGACTTTAGTCCTCTCATTTCAACCCTCATATGACACTTTTCACAATGTGACTACAACTCCTTGTGTCATTTAATCCTAGCCATCCATTCATATCACTCATCTCCTATAAATCAAGACTCCCCCAAGCCATTTGGGAGCTCTTGAAACATGACATCCACATTTCAAGTATCATCACACTATCCAAATCATTCTAGATCATCTTGTCTATCATTGTTATGTTGTAGATTTGAGAAATCAACATCTCATCCAATCTATCATCTATCACCAAAGAGAATAAAGCTAGTAGATTTGGGTGCATCTACTCTGTTGTATCACGTGTGGAGGACTTGGTTCATAGGTGAAGGTATTGGGTATCTTGTCATTTATCTTTGTATTGTCCTTTGTACCAATTTTCTATCTACACCTTCAACAAGGTTTTTATTTTTCAAGGTTGTTAGACTCTTTTCTCCAATGTGGCCTAATCTCTGGTTCCATAACATAGTCTTCTCTATAGGTAATTTTGAATTAGAAGAAAGATCACCCTTAGATACCTAGAAGCCATGGCCATTAACTAAAACTAAAACCGTCTCCTTTATGAAGTAGTCATAGACTTAATTCTCATAGTAGTACTATTGCACTCAACAGTGCATGCATCAAGATTATACAATTTGCCAAACCTGACACCTCTAGTGATCACCATATAGCACCTCTAACCGTCTTGCATCCTGTATTAGAAAAGACTACTTGCACACCCACATCTATTAGTTTACTCACAAATAATATATTTTGTGCTAATCTAGGGATATGCAACACACCATTAATCCTTTTTACTCTACCATCAGGAAATCTAATTTTAACTTTACCATGACCAACAATATTTAAATGAGAATCATCACCTAAGTACACCTTACCTCCATAAAATTCTTCATATTTAGAAAACCAATCTCTATTAGGGGTTATATGGAAAGATGCACCAAAGTTAATTAAACATGCATGATTATCTAAATGAGTGGCCAAAGTTGAAATGAATGCATCACCATCTTCCTTCTCGGAGTCAGAATCAAAATCAAATCTTTTTTCTTCTTTTCTTCTTTACACTCCTTATGGAAGTGTCCAGGCTTAGGTCACAATTCTAGAAAATAACTTTGGACTTTCTAGAGGAGATTTGGATCTCCCCTTGGACTTGGATTTGTCATGATTCTCACTCTTCCTACCTTTTTCTTTAGGTCTTCCATAAATATTTAGGACTTATTTGGTAATGATGGATACCTTCCTCCTCATCTCTTTAGAAAGAAAAGAACCCACAATATCTTCAACTTTCAAGACAACATAACTACTCCCAATAGTCGTAACAAGAGAATCCCATGAATGAGGCAAAGAACCAAGCTGGATCTAACATCTCTCCTCCTCATCCATTTTTACACCAATTGATGCCAATTGAGCCACCAACATATTGAATGCTTCTAGGTGGTCTACAATTCATCCACCCTCTTCCATTCATAAGGAATATAATTTCTTCCTCAAAAAGATCTTGTTCATTAAAGATTTGGCTTGATATATTTCACCAAGTTTCTTGCATGTTTACTTGTCACTTGCATGAGCACTTGTCATTTGAGCTCACAAGTGTTTCATCTTAGGAAGGTTAGTCGATCTCTATGTTTGACCATCCTACCTCCTCTCTTATGCCTATTTATAGAAGGAATCTATGTACATTTTGCTTATCTCTTGAATATGTGTTATTGGATTATTATGTGTAATTTACCTTGTGGAAGTGATTCTAGTTCTTGTTGGCTAATCTTGGCTACTCAGACACTTATCCCATGATCTCATATCAATCCACTGTACCACCATTTAATTCCCACCAAAACACATACTAACAACCTCCAACTTATTCAAATATCATCCAACATCCATATCAACAACCTACACAAAATAATACCCATACAAATCCCAAAATCACAATCAAAGGCTAGGCCATACATCCATTAGATGAGATTATCCATCCCAAAATCAAAATCACAACCAAAGGTAAGGCTATTCCTCTATTAGATGAGCTTCATTATCCAAATGATGGTGATAGACTTGTAGATCGAGAGGAATATATTGATGATAATGATAGCCTTGTAGATCAAGAGGAATATACCAATGATCCTAGAATAAGCTACCCCTCGCATCCAAATTAACTATCTATTATTCATTCTTATGTTACCTTTGACAGAGGAAACACCACTCTAGCCTTTGCATCCTATGCAAATCCTCCATCCTCACACTCTAAATGCAATCCAACTCCTCCCATCAATCCACCCACCAATCAATTTGAACATTTAATTTACTATCTAATCCTAACACATGTAAATGGTCAATATCCTCTGATCTTATCCAAGGACTACTAGTAAAGGATCCTAAGCACTATGACAAAATCAAAGGTGTGGAGTCATGCAACTCCACTCATCCAATGCTATCTCCCTTTAGTACATGCATGAATGTTGTTAATGTGAAATTTGTCCAATCCACACCTATCAAGAGCATCCAAGAACCTCCTATAACCATCATTCCTACAAGTCTACCTATATGGAAAAACAAACATCACTCTTTTCAAAAGTCCATCAAATCCCAAATCCACAAGTGTCAAAAATTCCTCACCCTTCATCTACACAACTCAAGGGGTTTCTTCATGAGCTAATCAATAATGGGGATATCAAAGTCAAACAATGCACACCCCTCTTATCCAAGAAGCAATTAAGGATATGTCAAGAGCTTGTCAAAAAGCATGATCAACTTTTCCCATAATCAAATCAAGATCAAACTATCTAAGTTTATCCCATCCATGATCAAGATACTATCTATGATCAAGAGAACCAAGTTGATCCACTCATCCAAATTTACACCATCCATGATCAAGAGATCAAAACTCATCCTATCCATAATCCCACAACCATCCATGATCAAGAGATAAAAACTCATCCCATCCATAATCCTACAACCATCCATGATCATGAAATCGACACTAATCTCATCAATCATCCAACAACATTCACTTCCCATGATGATACACTTTGTCCCTATGAACATAGAAATAATCAACTAACTAACATTGGTCATATCAAAAATATCAATGAGCAAGCCACCACTTAGCATTCAAATGATCAAGGCATGAAAAACACAAATGATGATCAGGGCATGAAAAGGACAAATGATGATTAAGGCATTACAAGCACGAACAATGATCAAGGCATGACAAGCACAAACAATGATCAAGGCATAACAAGCACAAACAATGATCAAGGCATGCCAAGCATAAACAATGATCAAGGCATGATAAGTGTACACAATAAGAATGCACAAGAATCCTACCAACTAAGAACCACCACCTTGATCAAGGCAAGCTTTCTCATGGATGGGATAGCAGAGAGTTCTAATAGTTCTTGGAAACACACCAATGGGCTAGCAAAATGCTTTGAAAATAATGAGTATCCTATTGCAAACAAGATCTATATAACTATCAAGGAAAGGATTGGGCCTTCATGAGTAAGGCATTCCATAGATATCTGAATCTCCATTAGTCATGGTCAAGGCATTAGCTACAAGTATTCTAAAAATAATCTAATGGTGTTAGTGATACTTCAATGATCATTGTGGAAACTTTATCCAATGAAAACATTGAGAAAGGGACCATTCATAGCCCCTACAATAATCTTGTAACTAATAATCATTCCACCTCCACTATCCATACCATTAAACTTTATCCTCCACACCCTCAATCCATCAATTGGGTCCAACAAAAAATGTAAAGCATATAAATAAAAAGATCCAAATCACACATCAAAGGTACATGAATTTGAAAATCAAGAAAGAAACATAAAAGAAATTTGGGTCCCAAAGGAAAGTGGACCAATCAAATCAAGAGAAGAAAAATATTTAAATCAAGCAATCACTCATAATGTGGTGTCACATAAAAATATGCACCTTGCATATAACATGTGTTCAACACCTTCCAAATTGTATAAGAATGTTAGTCCTAAATTGTTAGAAATCTGATATACATGTATAAACCAGGAACTTTTTAAATGAGACTTTAAGATACAAAAGTTGTAAATACATAAATTAAGATAGACCAATGATTTTGAGATATATGCAAATCTCAAGATGATATATATAATCGTATTACGAGCTTAGAATGAGAAGCTATCAAAAAATATTGGAGAAAGATTACCAAATACAAGCTAGGTAGTGAGTTTATATAGACTAAGGAGAGGGGTGGAGGTGTCAAAGTCAACCAATAAGGAGAAAACACAAAATGGTTTATACATAGTAAATGTAACTCCCTCATAGGATGGCGACACCTCAAACTACCCACTCACCTAATTAAACTCAATTTATTAAGCTGAATTAATAAAAGTGTAGGAAAATCCTTAGGAAAAGGAAATAAAAAATTACACTAACACCCCCCTTAAGCATAGCTTAGGTGGGTGAAACGATGGGTCCTAGAAAATGAATCTTGATGAGGTACCCATGTACAAAGAGATCCCCCTAAAGAGAAGTAATCCCCAACAAAAAGAATACCCCGCTCCCCCCAAATAGAGAGAGAACACCCCCTAGAATAGAGAAGGAGAAAAGAGAAGGACTAAGAAGCCCCCCAAGTGAACACCTATTGCACCCCAAGTAAAGTTTGCAAATGAAGGGACTTGATCTCAGTGAAGAGTTTGGTGAATATGTCTATAATATGTTTTGATGTTAAACAATACCTAAGATCAATGATTTGCTCATGAATCAACTCTTAAATGTAGTGCCTATGGATCTCAATATGTTTAGTCTATTAGTGATGGACTAGATTATGAGATATTTGTATCACAATCTAATTGTCATAAAAGATGATTGTAGGCTTCCAAAAGGGAATAACAAACCAAAATCAATGATAATGTTTTGAAGCCAAATGGACTTAGTAGCAACATTAACTGCTCCTTGATGCTCAACCTTTGTAGATGAAAGAGAAATTACAAACTGCTTCTTTCTCAACCAAGAAACTAGATCAAAACCAAGTGAGAAGCAATACCTTGAAGTAGACTTGTGATCTTGAGGATCCCCTGGCCAATATAAATCTATGTCCCACCAAGTCAATATCCATGCTCATTGCATACTGAATCCCATAACTATGATTGCCCTGCACATAGTGAAGAATCTACTTAGCCACTTTCTAATGCACCTCATGTGGCTTCTACATGAACTTGGAGAATAGGCCCACAACATATGAAAAATCAAGCCTCATGTGAGTCAAGTATATGAGACTCCCAAATAATTGGTGATAAAAAGTAGCATCCACCAATGGTGAAAAATAGTGAACCTCAAGTTTGACCCCTGATAGAAATGGAGTTGGTTTAGGCTTACAGTTATCCATGCAAAATATAGAGAGCATATCAAGAATGTACTTAGGCTATGCAATGAAGATACCAGAAGAAGACTGAGTGATCTCAGTCCCTAAGAAGTAGTGCAAAAGGTCCATGTTTGACATCATGAAATGATCATGAAGAGTAATTTTCACCACCTTAATGGTGGATGAGTGACTTCATGTGAGTATCAAGTCATCAACATAGAGAACAAGGAAGGTGAGAGTACCATCCTACTATAAAATATTAAAAGTCAGATTAGAATGGTATGGAGTAAACCCAATTGATAGAAGGAAGGAGTCCATATTTGCATACCAAGCTCAAGGGGTGTGATTGAGGCCATAGAGAGACTTCTAAAGGTGATAAACAAGTGAAGGATCATGTACAAATCCATGTGGCTTCTCCATGTATATCTCCTCCTGAAGATCACAATGAAGAAAAACACTCTTCACATCCATCTGATGAACTTCCCTATGATGGGCTACAATAATAGCAAGGACAAGTCAGATGGAGTTCATTTTGGCATTTGGCACAAAAGTCTTAGAGTGGTCAATCCTAAGAACCTAGGAGAATACTTTGGTGATCAAGTGAGCCTTATGCTTATCAATCGACCCATATACGGAAAATTTTGTTTGATAAATCCACTTGCATCAAACAAGTTTCCTTCATTTAGGAATGGGAACTAAATCCCAAGTATGGTTCCTCTCCATGAAACTAAACTCTTCTTGCATAGAAGCATCCCACTCAGGGAAACCAGAAGATTCCTGAAAGGACTGTGGATTAGAAGTTGAAGCAATGAAGAGATTTGGAGCTCGCTAAAACCACGAGCTTGTTCTTTTGGCATCTAAAAGATCACTGACCTAATCACCTATTGACTCCAATATTTGTCAAGCCCAAATAGGCCCAGTAGATGAAGAACCGAGAGAATCCGAAGGAGAATCATAAACCTCTAAATGATGACTAGTAGAGAAGGAAGATGAATCCTCATCATCATCATCACCATTTGAAGTGGAGGAAGAAGACTCCTCATCAAGATTAGGAGGATTAAGATCCTCTAAAGAACTGTCATCATGCCATAGTGTCTCTAATGTGATGGTCGATGGAGAAGTGGTAGGAGAAGAAATGGAAGCATCATCCTCGAAACAAACACTCCTCTTAATAAACAACTCATAAGTGGTGGGGTGAAGAAGCCTATAGCCTTTGACACCATCTAGGTACCTAAAAAATATGAAAGGCTTGCTCTATGGCATACCCTTGCATTTCTCTATTGGAATGTGGGCCCATGTGGGAGAACCAAACAATCAAAAGTGTTTTACTATGGGTTTCTTACTAGTCCAAGCTTGAAAATGTGTTACCCCCTTCATATCTTAGTAGGAACTCAATTTTGGATGTAACATGTAGAACTGGTGGCATCTGCCCAATATTGAGGTTCCATAGACCTGAAGTCTATCATATAATTAGCCATCTCTTTGAAGGACCTGTTCTTTCATTTTGTGAGACCATTTTTCTATGGGATGTAGGGAACTGTGCACTGAAGATCAATGCCCTTTGAAGCACAAAATGTTAGGGTTAGCCAATAGAAGATATCAATTAAAAGTCAAATAAAGATTAAATAGAGGAATGGAAATAGATAGAAATAATAACAACGAGAGACAAGTTTTAATGTGGTTCACCCAAACTCGGGCTACGTCCACAAACAAAGAGTCCAATATTATTATCCAGTAAATCAAACCGATTACAACCAGCAATCCTTGCAACTCAATACCACTGAAAAATGCTACAATACATCAATGCAAACCCTAACCATTAGCTTCTTTTATCAAGCCTTATGTTAGTTACAAAAAATAAGATTTTTTTATGTCGGATAATAGAAAAATAACTCCTGACACCTTTATAAAATAATAAATTCATTTGAGGTTTCGGGGGCGCTGCCCCTCGACCCCACCTTGTATCACGACAGGGAGTGTGCCAGGGGCACTGCCCCTTGACCCCATTAAATAATTTGGGGGGAAACCACGCCAATAAAAGGGCTAAATTTAACCTCCAAGTCTGATTAGGTTCCACATAACAACACAAAACTGCTCAAATCTCTAGTTGACATATTCTCCCCCATTATCAGTACGTAGAATCTTGATGGCATTCTTTGATTGTTTCTCTAGAAAAGCCTATAAATCTTGAAAAGACTCAAATACCTTAGACTTTTGTTTGAGAAAATATACCCATGTGTATCAGGAAAGATATTCAATGAAAGTCAAAGCATATCAAGCCCTGTTGAAAGATAAATATAAAAATGGACCTGCCAAATCACTATGTACTAACTTTAAAAGTTGTGTGGACCTCCATTCTTTTCCTTTATCATATTTCTCCTTAGGATGCTTACCAAGAATGCACCCCTAGAAGATTCTTCAAAAAAGTGAATAGAAGGCAACCCTAAAACCATATCATGTTGATTGAGTTGCTACAAGTAGCAGAAGTTCAAGTGGCCAAACCACTGATGCCGCAAATGACTCAACTAATTTGAATGAGTGAGTAAAACAAGTAAAGGAGAATTAGGAACAAAGTGAGAAAGTGATACAATTTGGACTAGTGATCATCTTTCCCCATGACAACCATAGACCCATTGTGTAATTCTCTAATGACAACTATATTTTGTGTAAATTTAACTTGGTTTCTAGAACCTATATGGGTGAGCTGGTACATAGATAGGAGATTATTTGACAAACAAGGCACACAAAGAACATCATGAAATGTTCTGTCACCATCAACATAACCTCTCCCAAAAATCTCTTTGTGTATCATTACCCATAAGAATATGAGGCATAGAACATGGCTCCAAGGATGAGAAACTTTCCCATGAATTGGCCATGCAGTGAGAAGAACCTGAGTCAATTATCCAAGTGTCTGGTTGTGAAGATACTACAACAAGAGCCTTGCCCTTTCCTTTCCCCTTATCAGTTGACGTGTCCTTTGAATATTCTCCTGATGATTCCTTCTTAGCTAAATCTAGCACTTTGATGTTGTTCTTTTCAAGAAGATGAATGAGATGAGCTATTTGCTTTTTTAGGTATTTATGCTCATCATGATCAGATTTCTTGTAAAAGGCACACTTTACCTTCTCCTTCTTAGGATTGCCACTTTTGGAAGAAGAGGCCTCATTAGCTACATTAGAGGCAGCCATTTTCTAATTTTGTTTCTTCTCTCATTGGTTCTTTTGTTTCTCATTCTACTTTCCAGACCCTTTCTGATCTTTAGTGTCTTGATTTGCAGCCAAGGAATGATATTTATAATTGTACCTATTTGAACTCTTTCTCCCTTGTGAGTTCAGTGGCAAACTCATCTAGATAAGACATTTTGAATGTGGTCCCTAAGGCACTTTTAGTGGCATGAAATGTAGAAAAAAACATTGAATAGTCGGGACCAAGTTTAGAAAGAATAATTAAGATCAATTATGTGTCTTTATTTTCAATCCCACATTGTTTTAACTGCAACCTAATGGATTTTATCTTTGTGAAGAAGTCTTGAATTGTATCAAAATTACATGGATTTAACCCTATGAGCTCATTCTCTAATTAATGACCTCTTAATTCAACATGTTTTTCAAAAAGACCTTCCAATGTTGTCCAGACATCATTTGGAGTTGTAGCAGATTCAATATGAAAAAGTAAGTCAAGAGATACAAACATGCATAGAGTACCACATGCTTCATCACATCTGTTAAACCATTTTGGATTTTCTACAATTAATGTTGGTTTAGTTTCAAGCCCCATTATTACTCTATACAACCCTTATTTCTGAAGATAGTCATTTTGCACTTCCATTCATAGTAGTTGTAGGGTGTGAATACTGGTACTATTAATTGATTCATTTTAATGCTAAAAATTTGATTGTAGTAGTAGTAGTAGTAGTTGTTGTTGTGTATGAAAAGTGGGAATAACAAAAAGGTGTATAGTGTATTATTATTTAGATTCAATCAAACCCTTCTTTCACACACACATTTAATGACATAGATCGAGCTAAGTCACAACTGTGATAGAGGACTCAACTATAGGTCTAATGTCACTATGAGATAATTGGAATGATAGAATAGATTGATATTTTGTTAAAACCCTAGTCTGAATAGCCCTAAAACCCTAATTATGCAAAACCATAAATAAATGGACGAAACCTGACAAATGCTCACATAGGAAGGCACTAAATGTAGATTAGAAACATACCATAATTTGAAATTTGAGAAGTAGAAAATTTAGGGATGAAAGAGAAGGCACCAATGTCCAATTTAGTACTTCTTCTGAGGGCTTGAAACCAAAATATGCTTCAAACTGTAACTTGTTCAGAGATTTTTGACAATGCCAAACTGGAGGACAAAAGAGCGGGTGTGCCTGTGTCTAATTAGGACTATTTTCTGCTATTTTATTTAGATCTAGAATCTTTATGCTCTACTTTGATCTCCCGCAACCCCTCTCCACAAGATCTGACACCTATAACCTACAATCACAAGAGAGGGGTTGGGGGTTGTGGTGTTTAGGATCTTGCCTTGGTCAAGCTCTGAAATGGCATTCAAGCCTTCCAACACTATTGTTAGAGAGAGTGCATGTCCTTGGTGGATAGAGGCAAAAGAAAATGTTATGATAAATTGATTGGAAAAAAAAGATATCACCTCGGAGGTGAAGCTCACATGGGGATATGAAGATCTTTCATGCCATGAGGAGGTGGATTGATGAAGACAAATCTGCAACAAATAAGTACAAACACAACACAATACTACTCTATAACACAATGAAATCATTGATTATCCTTAGCACAAGATCACAAGTTTCCATTATCCATCTAGGTGTAAAATGAAGTCCTAAACATATTTATATATGCATTCCCGCTAAACATTCGTAATTCAAATTGAATAGGTTGACAAAGGAAAACCTTTTAATGATCACTTTGTTGACATTTAAAATTTGGGTCCTGACATAATAGGTTTGGACTAGGGCGCGAGCACCCAAGTTTAGGGTCCTATTTTTGGACTTGATTAAGATTTAGGATACACCCCTAGGCTCCATTTGACATGGGTTTCAGGGGATTTTGCTCCGGGATTCATTTTTAACATGCATGATTAAATCTAAGGGACCTAGGATCTAAACTTAGGAGGTAAAAGTCCTAGGGGGACATTTTACAACATAACATTTAGCCCCCACTTTAATGTATGTATGATCTTACGACCCATACATGCATTAAAGTACGGTCGAAAATGCATCAAACATGCCAGACACTTGAAGCTAATGCATACACAAAGATTGAGGAACTATTTCCAGCCCCCAATCTTAGGTAAGTACTAGGAAACACATCCCAGACATGCAAAACATGGAGAATACAATAACATGCATGCAAGAGATGGACAAGACAGTAACATACATGCAAAACATGATGAAGACATTGGAGCAGTCACACAAAACACAATGAATATAATGATATAACATTTTCATAACATATATATATATATATGTTATGAAAATGTTATATCATTATATTCATTGTGTTTATATATATATGGAAATCAAATTGCAACACAAAACCCCAAAATGTAGGAGCTCATCACTACACCCTTGAAACTACACCAGGGGGAAAACACGCCATACAAAACCCAAGTGTGGGAGGAGATCATCGCTACAGTCTTAAAACCACACACGGGGGAAAACACACCATAAAAAAACCCAAAGTGTAGGAGGAGCTCATCGATACACCCTTGATATACACCTAGGGGAAAATATGCCATACAAAAACCTAAACGTGGGAGGAGCTCATCACTACACCCTTAAAACCACACACGGGGGAAAACACACAGAAGACACAAAGAATACACAAGTGTCGTATAACATGCCATAGACAGACTATATGTCTTAAACACAACAAAGAAGGGTGATGGAAGGAGCTTAATGCTAAGTCCCACCATCTCAAACATGTCGCAGACACACCTGAAGGTTGGGCTTATGCCACAATAGCCACCAAAGACACACTTAAGGGAGGATAGTCTCAAGATCGAACCCTGCCTCCACGGAGGACTTTTGTAATAAAAGGATGTGCACTAGCTCAAGAGATACACCATCTCACCTTCCGTAGAAGGGATTTTGGATAAAAGGATATGCACTAGCTCAAGAGATATGTTATCCCACCTCACGTAGAGGGCTTCTATGATTGCAATATAGATAAAGATGTGTACTCATGCTGGAGATACAACATCCTACCTCACAGAGAGGGCTTACGAACATGCTATGTTAGTACCAAAATCATTAGACAAATATCATTATATATGCCCCCACCTTAAGGTGGTTGATGTCACTTACTGATATCAAGAACATTAAGGTAGAGAGAAAACATGCAAGGGAACAAGAGCTCTCGCAAAGCCCATGCGCCCCAAGGTGACATGTGCTCACGATTCTTGAATGTTCCCACAAACACATTGATTTGATTTTCTTAAGATAAAAAACAAGAGAGGTTAGAAATCTTATTCTAAGATAATAACCAATTCAATTCATTAAAGCTATGCATGAAAACAATCACATCAAGGACCAAGGCTATATTGATGAGTTCAGGGTTGCGTATAACCATTGGGCTATACTGCATATACATCAGAACAGAGTGTAGCAACAAGGTGAGATACCAATCAAAGTGTGCAAGAGAAGATTGAGTGGATTGTAAAATGTTATTCACAAGAAATGCCATAAGATGATACATCACATAAAGTGATTCTACTAGTCAAGTGTCAGATATATATATCAACCTCGTCCTCATGTATGGAATAGGTCCATTTTTGCTTTGCTCACTGAAGGGACACATGGTCCGTATTAGTATTTATTTGTTTTTGTCATCCGCCAACTAGGTAGAATCACTAGAAGAAGGTAAACAATAAAAATGAGAGAGGAGAACAAGTGCCTTAGGAACACCACATAGGAGGATGCCCCCCAAAACACCCTCTGTAACGCTATGCCCCTAAGGCACGATACACAATAGTAAAATAGAGGAGAGGAACAATAGAAGAATGGTGATACAAATAGAGGAATGGTCACAACAAAGGTGGTCTCCCAATATCCTTGACCTTACAAGAGTATTAAGGGTCATCCAAGGAGACCTAAACAACACATAACACATCACGGGGGAAACACAACACAAAGAGATGGTCACATAAGTGAGCAAAAGAGTGCTACGAAAAAGGTGACCACAATGAGTTAGAAATACTTAATTGAAAACACAACTGTGCTAGTGGTTGTCGATGAGAAAATCATCATCCTCCCAATCTCGAATGCTAAAGGAAAGAGGTTCATAGGGGATAGGTGCCCATTTAGATTCCTTATCCTTTACCTTATCAACCTTAGGCTCTTCTTGGTTTTCTTCTATGTTTGTTGGTTCAATGTTTTCTTGTTGAGGTGATATATTATTTCGAGCCGAGGCTTTTCTTCTCTTCCTTCTTTCTCTAGCTTGTCTATTTCTTCTTGTTTTATTGCTGATATATTCAAAAGGAATCTCATGTTTATCCATAGCTTTTTGTATCTCAGAGGAAGAAGCAGATGTGTGATTAACACGTGGTGATGAATTTCTTTGTTTTCTACGGTTTTCTCTCGATCCTTGTAGGGATGATGGAGGAGGAACCTTAGTATGTATCCCTTTTCCTTTCAGTTTAGGGGGTTCTTGTAATATAGGTTGTTCTTTAGTTTTTAATTGTTCAATAGGGGGTCGAACTAATCTTGATAATGATTGTGCTTTGTAATGCCTATATTCCAAGAAAAGTTGATATGTTCGAGGCTTAGGTTCTTCTATAGGTTTTGGCCAAAAGTAATCAAGGATGATATTCTTTTGAGTGACCATAGGATACCATCAACTATGGTGAATGCTATGTGTAATCCCATGATGAGGAAACTTTAAGCATTTATGGATTGTTGAAGGGATAGCTTTCATATCCTTGAGCCATGGGTGGCCTAGTTTTACACAGAAGAGGTTAGATGTTGGAATAATGTCAAATGATTATTTCGAGGATTTGTCAAACACTCGGACCACTAAAGAAATCTTCCCTATAGTTGGGAGAAGAGCTCCATTATGCATTTTTATCATCATGTCAGTAGGTTCATAAGTTTCATGTATCAAATTGTTTGAATAGAGGAACTGTTTCGTAGCAATGTTAGTTATACAATTTGGATCAACAAGCCCGCTCCTTTTACCAGAGTCCCCATAATGCCAAATTCAATGTAAAGGGGACCTTCAACATTCCCAATTGTTCTATCATGTGGTATGAATCTAATATCAGGCTCTTGGATCTTCCTTTTCCTATCAGGGTGAGGAGGGATCATAGAATTGTTTTTATGATGAAAAGCCATAGATGTGGGACTATTTCACACCTAAAACACTTGCTTGAGGGAAATGGGTAAAAATAAACATAGATTCCATAACAAACAAAGTGGATAGGAGGAAAGAGTACAACACAAAAAGGCCCAATTGATGATTTTAAATGTTTTGGTCAAAAGATGTGAAAAGGTGTGTAAATAAGTAGTGTTGAAATACACATTGTGTAATTAAGATTATGCGAATTTTCACACAATGATATGAAATTATGCAATATTTTTAAATGAAAAATGAATATATGCTTGAATATGAGTGCAAAATCTGAAATGCAAGATATCTAAGATGAATGCAATGAAACAACACCAATCTATGCTTGTTTATGCACCTAAAATGCTCAATTTTTTCACCTTTTTCAATGCAAATGCACAAAATATTTAATGAAATTAGGAGAATTAGGAGGGGAAGAAAATTAAAACTTTTTAATCAGTCTAATAATGCAGAAAAATTTGTCACAACACACCAATCTTGCAATGCTAGATTAAAGATTAGCCAAAATGTAGTAAAAATGCAAGGATGTTTGAAACCCTAATAGTGAGATTAAGGCATGAAAGTATGCAAAATGATGAATGAATAGAATCTAATCAGTTTTAATATGCAAAATAACTCAGATCAGATTTGAAAATGATGCCAAAATCCTACAATGCTCAATTCAAGTCAAATTTTAAGGAAATATGAATGAATATATGCCTCTTTTTGTTGAAATACACAATGTGTAAATGCAAAATTTGAAATGTAGATACAGAAACACACAATGATGAAACACTACTGTCTAAAATAATATTTTAATGAGTGTTAAAAATGAGTAGTAAAATCTTGGGTGGTAGGGTGGGCACCCTTTCCATGTAATCATGGAAGGGTTGTATTCACAGAATGGACATCTGGCAATCTTGGTCCTTTTCCTAAAGGCTGTAGTTAATAATTTTGAGATATGCAGTATCTCCCAACTCCCTCTCTGATGAGCTCCCACACGCTCCAACCTGCCTGATGGTTTTATTTACCATTCTCTAGCTACCGTAGGAATGATGGCTTCGCAGGGTTTCTGTCAGAGAAACCTCTAGATGTTCTTCACTGACTTTAATAGTCTCAAAATGCCTCTCTTGAATGGATTGTATTTTCTTAGTCAAAGGCAACGTTCTGGTGAGAATGGTAGAGGGTTCTGGTTTTATTGCGAGAATATCAACTTAGGGTTGGCGACTTCTTTACATTTGGAAAGCTCCGTCTGTCAGATGGCCTTCAAGGGGGCTGTTACAGACCAAAGGTTGAAATGGGTCTTACGGCATCATGAGGGTCTCCTTCTTCCAACTGTGAAGATCATTCTAGGAAGAGACTTCCTACTCACTGGGGAATTCTATCGAGTAGACACCCATGTCTCCTCTCATTTTCTGGCCTCAATCTTGGATGTAGGGGTGGCAATAGGAGCGGCGAAGGGGATGATGGCTAAATTGTTCAAACCTGAGTTTCTCGGCGGACTCGACACCATTTTGGGTGCGGTCTTACCTGGGGCAGGTATCCCTCGCCCCAAGGACATCTCTACTCCAAAGGACCCGCTGGAGGTTGTTAAATTCTTCCCCCTCATCCTGGACTTGAAGGGAATGGCTTTAGTTGAGCATCGTGAGCGTGTGGTGATGGCAATTGGTTGTCTTTAGAAAATGCTAAACTTGGAGGTGGTCGATGGGGATTCTGATAGGGTAGCTGAGCTCCAAACCTTGGCAAGGGAGCTTGGTTTCATGTAATCACAATTTACTCTATGTCTTCTGTTAGTAAGTTTATTAGCTAATATGTTTTTTGTTTTAGTAGGTTTTCTCCTTGTTGGTCCAAATAGCTATAAAGGCAAATTTACAACACTCAGCAAGATGCAATGTTTAGCAAAACATAGGTTCACCAAAATGTTGTGTATGAAAAGTGGGAATGACAAAAAGGTATATAGTGTATTATTAATTAGATTCAATCAAACCCTTCTTTCACACATACATTCAAGGACATAGATCGAGCTAAGTCACAACTGTGATAGAGGACTTAGCTACAGGTCTAATGTTACTATGAGAAGATTGGAAAGATAGAATAGATTGATATTTTGTTAAAACCCTAGTGTTGTGCCTTGCACACATGCCCCATTTTGCCAAATGGAGACCCCCTCTTCTGCTTTGGCTTGGAGTCTCAACCTTTTTTCCTTATGATGATGAGAAAGTGAATTTGTGCTTAGAGTGTAGGATTTGTTCTAGATTTGAGTATTTTGCATGTTTGGAGTCATTTGATGTTGTGCATGGTTGATTTGGAGGTGTCGTGGGTGGTCTTGTGCTTAAAAGATAGTCATTTGTTGCCTTTTGCGCTAAAATTGGGTATTACTGCACTTTTCTCTAAAATCTTATGTTATTAGATATTGCCCTTGAAAGTGCTTTTGCATGATGTTTCATGTTGAAATTCCTAGTTTCTAGGTCTTAGAGTTGCAAAATCATGTCAAATTCTACAAGATTTCACTAAGGGGTTCACATACTATCATTCTGATACATAGTTCTGAAGCCTCGATTTGGCTAAGTTTGAAACCCTGAAAACCCTAAAAATGGCTAAGTCTGAAATCTAGTAGAACCTCAAAATTCTAGAATCTGCATATGGATTTGGAACCTATCTCAAACATCCTGAAAGTATATTTAAAAATATTTAAAGTATAAGAAATCTTAAATATATTTTTAAATATACTTTCACCTTGGCCAATTCAAAATCTAGCACTAAAAATGACCCCAACTGCAAAAAGTGCTAAAAATAGCCTCTACCAACCTTTGCGCTAAAAACCCACTTCGTAGACTTGTGCTGAAATGGCCTTCCACTGACTTAAGTCGCACAGGTCGGTCGGTACTAAAACCTGCGCTAGTCGGTTGCATTGAAAATCCCTTCCGACTAAGCCTTTTATGTTTTGCACTAAAAATCAACGTTATCGACTTGCGCTACAATCCACCCCGACCGACCTTATGAGATGCTATTAGTCAGTCTGAGCCCAAACTCACGCAAGTCGGTGGCACCCAAAAGTAGCGCAAAAGCATTTCGCACTAAAAATGAACCTCTCCGACTTGTGCTAGAATTACATTGCACCGACTTTTAGTCGGTAGACCTCAAAATCCCTGCTAGGTCAGTAAACCCCAAAATCAACGCTTTTAGATATTTTGGCTTGAAATTGAGTTTTTCAAGGAGCAAATTAGATTTTCTTGATGGATTTGAATTGCATATCTATTTGTCACATCATGATGAACATTTTATCAAGTTTGTGTAGATTTTTGGCACGTTTTACGAATTAATGCTACAACACATGAAAAGTCCGTGACCCCCAAAAATCTCGCTTTTTGTAGAAAATGGTAGAAAAACATGAAATAAAAGTTCCCAAATGGATCCTAATGACCACAAAACTTCCCTAATCATCATATTGGCCAAATGGGTACTTGAAAATGGTAAAAAATGCAGAAAATCATGCAAAAATTACTAGATTTATGAAGTTGTCTATAAGCAACATTGACAATGAGCTATTTTTGACTGATCCATGACTGCAAATGGATATGTTTTGATCCACATTGATGAAAAATGATTTGTTAAGATGAAACTGATGCTTTGCATTGTGAATTGTAGGTCTTGGAGAGCATAGGAGCTTCTTGGAGCCATCTTGGAATGATGTACACACAGATATGTAGTGTTGACCTAGAAATGCATAAACTTTATTTTATTAACCAAATTGCTACTGCACTTGCAAGAGGATGTTAGTATAACATTCGGAATGATGGAAATAAGTCCTTGGAGCTTGAATACACTAAAGATCATGCCTACATCATTGTTGTTCCTACAGATCTAGTCTGGGGGTCATAACTCCTAGCTATTTTATCAGAATTCAAACTTCTTGGACTTGTTCGAAAGATAAACTAATTATCTAGTTTGAGCTACCCAGCTACTAGGGCTTAATGCCAAGAAACCAAGAAGTTTTGAGGTCCAGTTCCGCTCTGAAGGCCTCCGAAAATGCAATTTACTACGATGTAAAAAATACCAAAAATTATATTTTTGATATTTTCTCAAAAACACCACTCAAATGATTATGGACTGGATCACCAAGACATGCATATATCTGTCCCAGTAGTCCAGTCATCAAGAATTAGTCCAGCAAGCATCTAGTTGCATATACCTTCACCAAAATACTCCTTTTCATCCAGTCAGCACTTGGAATCCCGTGAATCCACATCAGCTCAAGTTTTCAAGCATCATGTGACTCTATTTTGGCTTTATTAAGCCTTGAAAATTGACTTTTCATCATGTACAACCAAATGGGTATCCATTTTGTCTAGATTCAATGTATTTGCAAGCTATATTTTATCTTTTTCCTATAGGACAAATGTAAATCTGAAAATGTAACTAAATGATGTATCTCATTAAATGCCATATAATCTAGACCATTGGTGTCGAGTTAATCTCCACTGTCCATTGAAAAACTTGGTATGGTGCCTTGTCTATAAAAGGGCCATCATTCTCTTATTGTAACAAGGAAGATTAGATACTAAATTGCTAAGACTGCCAAATTGTGATCAATACAAAGTAAGTTTTGTAGGTTGCTGGGAATTTGTGTTCTTGTGTTATCCTCTTTGGTTTTCATGGTTCATATCAATCTGAATTTAATTAGTTGTACTTTTGCAATAATAGGTAAATGTTAAGATATCTGATGAATGCTTTGGTCCATACTATTAGTGCTTGCCGATGGTAAGTTGCTATGTATAGTTAGCCTGGGCCCTGCCATTGAATATAGTTTGATTACATTCCACTAGTTAAGTTGCGCCATTGTCTAGGTGTTTAATGAGTGAATGCAATTTGAAAATCATAAGGATCCTTTGAAGATTGCATCATTTCTTGCAACATTATGGGTTTCCTATCCTGATGAAATAGGGAATGGTTTATTGAAAGTATTTATCTATCTGCAGCATTTTACCCCGTTGTGACTGTCACTTAGGATCTCTTATCCCGTCTCTCTCTCCTTTTCCTTTTGCATTTTATTTATATCAAGTTTGTTAGGTTAGATTATAAGCAACATCTACATTACAAATCTGCTAAAAGTATGATAGGGTTTATGCATACATTGCTGTCATATTCTATAAACCTTGCATTTCGTGTAAGACCCCTTGTTGGTACAGCTAGAACATTCCACTGAGATATTCCAAGTAAGCTAAGACCTAGCTGTATTATCCTTGGGGCAGTCCTATCTTGGATAGGATACCTTTTTTCAAGAGAGGTGTGATACCAGCAATCACACCTACGTTGTTGTGTGCTAAAACCACCATCAACAGAATTGGTGCTAGAAGGAGGGCTGGACAAAGATGTTATGCAGGTTTTTAGTTTACTAGTTCACTGTACATGCTGAAATGAAATGAATGTGTAGAAAATTTTGATCCAATAGGTACACATAAGGGTTTCAGTCATGAAATCCCTTCATTCTTAAGAGGGCCATCTCAGCTGTCATATCATGAAGAGAACTTCCAAGTTGATATCCCACTTTTTAAAGAAGTGTTAGATAGGTAGAAAAGAGTGAAGTATCCTCCATTTACATTGCTTGATTTTTGTTCACCTTAGGTCTGCATTGTACATCCCAGAGAGCTGCATGGCAAAATAGATTGTTTGACCTTCCTCCAAAGGTTGGATCTACATTTAATTGCTCCCTATCTTTGAGATTTACAAGAATGAAGTATGATATAGGCATAACAAACATATTCATATTCAGATAAATACCTTGCGAGGAGCTACAAATCTTCCATTCATAAATGATCACGGTCAACAGAGCAATCTGCACATTGGAGAAATTGAAGTCCCTGAAGTTGTTCATCAAAATACATGTCGGGATGATGAGAGCAGGCAATGCATGTGGTCTGCAGGTCACCCAACTAATGAAGATGAGGTCCCTGCCTAGATAAAGCTTGGTTTTCAACCACTGGATCCAGACTATTCAGTCACAGAATATGCTGTCCCAGCATGGAAAAAATCTGATTTTCAGTCACAAGACAACGAACAGAACAATGTACAAGATCAAATTTCTACTACTGAAGATGTGGACAAAGTAGATGATAAATCAGATTTAATGAACAATCATGTTGGGGAAGAGGATCAACAATCAAGTGCTTCAAAAATATCAAGTTCTAAGACTAAATTTTCTACTGTAGAGGTGGAGAATAGTAGTCTATTTCAGATTGCTGATAGTTCAGAGTTAGAACAATAGGTTGTTCAAATCAGAAATATGCAAGAACAAGAAGAAATCAATCCTCTAGATGAAGAACAGTCATGGATAGCAACACAGGAAGTCATTCCAGTTGACATATTTGAGCCACAATCATATTGTCCAAAGAACAATGATCAAGTTCTTGACTGTATCAGCCCAGTAAATCATCATGATCAGCCATATTAGGTTGATATAATGGCTGCAGAAGGGTCTTAAGTTGAGTCAAATGAAGAAAAGTAGGAAAATGCACCACTCTAAGATAACATTAACATCATAAATCCAACTATGTAAGAAGAAAGAGACCTTGTTGCTGTTGCAGACAGTGAATTGCCAACCCTTAATCCAAATAGGAAGGTTGCTGATTGATACAGAGGAAGTTTTTCTAGAGCATGTAACTGATATGGACGAAGTAGATTGGAGTTTGTCATTTGTTACCCATGCTAATCCTGTTTTTACTTGCATTGAAGAAGATCTCCACATAGTTGATGCTGATCCAATGATAAGCAATGAAGAGAAGGTCCACAATCTAAGAATAAAAATCAAACTGCCATGCAAAGTGATGGCTTGGAAGCTTTTTCATGTCAATCACTTGATCACGTCATTGAGTTGGTGTCAACAATGAGCAAAGATATGCTACTTCATGGGAATTCGCCACACATAACAGACTTTGCTTTAGCCAACTCATGTTGAATTCATCCAGATGATCCACATTCTAAAGAAGGTTCTCTAGACTTCCTATTTGCTTGGGAGATTGCTGCAACATTCAATGATCCAGAACTATCCAATGCACATGATATGGCCCTGCATGAGTTAAAACCTCTTGAAGGTGCACAAGTCAGTAGTACAATGCAACAAGGTGAAGAACTTGATATCTCTGACTGATGGTACTACAAATCAGGTTGTATCTTCCCTCTTCTCACTTAGTTTCAGCAGTTATCAATTTGATTACGGTGATTTAGGTAAGACAAATTGCATATGGATTGATCATGGCCCTAATGAGCTACCCCAATTACTGATACTACATAATTGGTACTCTGAACATGAACCTAGCATGCCTCTACCCCACTTTTTAGAGTACAAAGATGAATTTGCCAGACTTAGGACATTGGCCTGCACCTTGTTACTTCTGCATGTCCTAAGAAATAAGTCATGGGGTAGTGTAAATATCTGTTGTCCAAGATCTTTGTACCTAGTCTTGCTTGTTTCTAGTTAGGTTTTAGTTAGTTTCTTGTTGTTTAGTTTAGTTTCTGCTTTCTATTTTTCCTTAGTTGTTAGCTGTTGGTAGTTGTTAGTTGTTAGTTGTTCTTTCTGTTTTCTATTTGCTTTGGTTAGAGTAGTTTTCTTTGCTTTTCGCTTCTGCACTTGCTTTGCTTGGATTCTCCATTTCTCAAATGTGGTGGTAGTTGTGCAGACCTGTAAGTGCTTCTTTGTTGGGTAAGTAATTTGGAATATTTCTTTAAGAAGCCAAGGTTTCCACTTAGGTCTTACTATGGGTTCCGCTGTTATATCGGGGAGTATGATGTCTATTCATTGGAAAGGAGTCATTAGTTGGTGCACCTAAAGTATTTTCTAACCATATATCTCTCACTTTAAACAATCCTGAGGTAGCTAAGTGAGTCTAGGTGATCTTGTGTTAAGTGAAAAAAGTTTAGATTCTTATTTTACCACCCACACCAGTACTATGGATCCAAATGAGAGTGGCAGACGATACTAAGTACTGCTAGCCTATACTGGGTAAAAATAAAAGGTGCTTTTCAACGCCAGACCTATTACAAAGTATCAATATAAAGATTATCATTTGAATACTCTCACATGAAGACTATTATTTGAAGATTATTAGTATCAGAGATCATCAAAGGCATTATCAAGAAAGGTATCACGACAGAAGGATTACTACTTGAAGGTTCATCATATCTCAACATTAGAGCATTCTTTTGGTGGTAGAATGATTCCAACTTCATAGCTTACCACAAAGGATCTTGGGTGAACTTAGTTGCCAAGGGATGGGAATGAATGCAATTGCACACACTCAGGTTTTTAGGATATGGATGGTTGCACTGGTTAGTGGTATTTAATTCTCTAATAAGATATCATGCTTTCTCATCTAATGTGTGGGAAACACAGAGATTCTGGATTTGAAACTTAAGTTTATCATTGAAATGCTCAGGAGCATTTCCCAACAGAGTCACCATTTGTTGTGGCTTGCACACATGCCCCATTTTGCCAAATAGAGACCCCCTCTTTTGCTTTGACTTGGAGTCTCAACCTTTTTGCCTTATGATGATGAGAAAGTGAATTTGTGCTTAGAGTATAGGATTTGTTCCAGATTTGAGTATTTTGCATGTTTGGAGTCATTTGATGTTGTGCATGGTTGATTTGGAGGTGTCTTGGGTGGTCTTGTGCTTAAAAGATAGTCATTTGTTGCCTTTTGCGCTAAAATTGGGTGTTACTGCACTTTGCTCTAAAATATTGTGTCACTAGATGTTACCCTTGAAAGTGCTTCTACAGGATGTTTCATGTTGAAATTCCTAATTTCCAGGTCTTAGAGTTGCAAAATCATGTCAAATTCCACAAGATTTCACTAAGGGGTTCACATACTGACATTCTGACACATAGTTCTGAAGCCCTGATTTGGCTAAGTCTGAAACCCTGAAAACCCTAAAAATGGCTAAGTCTGAAATGTAGTAGAACCTCAAAATTCTAGAATCCGCATATGAAATCCTATGGATCTAGATCCTATCTCAAACATCTTGAAAGTATATTTAAAAATATTTAAAGTATAAGAAATTATTATACTTAAATATATTTTTAAATATACTTTCACCTTGGCCAATTCAAAATCTAGCGCTAAAAATAGCCTCTATCGACCTTTGCGCTAAAAATTCGCTTCTCATACTTGCACTGAAATGGCCTTCCACCAACTTAAGTCACACAGGTCGGTTGGTGCTAAAACCCATGCTAGTTGGTTGCATTGAAAATCCCCGTCGACTAAGCCTTTTATGTTTTGCGCTAAAAATCGACCTTACCGACTTGCGCTACAACACCCCGACCGAGCTTATGAGATGCTATTAGTTGGTCCGAGCCCAAACTCGCGCAAGTCGGTGGCACCCAAAAGTAGCACAAAAAAATTTTGTGCTAAAAATGAACCTCTCCGACCTACGCTAGAATTGCATTGCACTGACTTTTAGTCGGTAGACCCCAAAATCCCCGCTAGGTCAGTAAACCCCCAAATCAACACTTTTTGGTATTTTGGCCTGAAATTGAGTTTTTTAAGGAGCAAATTAGATTTTATTGATCGATTTGAATTGCATATCTATTTTTCACATCACGATGAACATTTTACCAAGTTTATGTGGATTTTTGGCATGTTTTACGATAATTAATGCTATTGCACATGAAAAGTCTCTGACCCCCAAAAATCTCGCTTTTTACAAAAAATGGTAGAAAAACATGAAATAAAAGTTCCCAAATGGATCCTAATGACCACGAAACTTCCCTAATCATCATATTGGCCAAATGGGTACTTGAAAATGGTAAAAAATGTAGAAAATCATTCAAAAATCACTAGATCTATGAAGTTGTCTATAAGGAAGCAACATTGACTAATCCATGATTGCAAATGGACATGTTTTGATCCAAATTGATAAAAAATGACTTGATAAGATGAAATTGATGCTTTGTATTGTGAATTGTAAGTCTTGGAGAGCATAGGATCTTGTTGGAGCCATCTTGGAAGGATGTACACACATATATACAGTGTTGACCTAGAAATGCAGAAACTTTATTTTATCAACCAAATTGCTGCTGCACCTGCAAGAGGATGTTAGTGATGTCTGGGATGATGGAAATAAGTCCTCAGAGCTTGAAGACACTAAAGATCATGCTTACATCACTGTTGTTCTTGTAGATCCAGTCCAATGTCTAAGTGATTCAGTCTGGGGGTCATAACTCCTAGCTATTTTATCAGAATTCAAACTTCTTGGACTCGTTCGAAAGAGAAACTAATTATCTAGTTTGAGATACCTAACTACTAAGGCTTAATGCCAAGAAACTAAGAAGTTTTGAGCCCCCATTCCGCTCTAAAGGCCTCTGAAAATGCAATTTACTACGATTTAGAAAATACCAAAAATTATATTTTTGATATTTTCTCAAAAAATACCACTCAAATGACCATGGACTGGATCACCAAGACATGCATACATCTGTCCCAATAGTCCAGTCATCAAGAATCAGTCCAGCAAGTATCTAGTTGCATATACCTTCACCAAAATACTCCTTTTCATCCAGTCGGCACTTGGAATCTCGTGAATCCACATCAGCTCAAGTTTTCAAGCATCATGTGACTCTATTTTGGCTTTATTAAGCCTTGAAAATTGACTTTTCATCATATACAACCAAATGGGTATCTATTTTGTCTAGATTTAATGTATTTGGAAGCTGTATTTTGTCTTTTTCCTACAAGACGAATGCAAATCAAAAAATGTAACTAACTGATGTATCTCATTAAATGCCATGCAATCTGGACCATTGGTGTCGAGTTAATCTCCACTGTCCATTGAAAAACTCAGTATGGTGCCTTGTCTATAAAAGGGCCATCATTCTCTCATTGTAACAAGGAAGATTAGATATTTAATTGCTAAGACTCTACCAAATTGTGATCAATACAAAGCAAGTTTTGCAGGTTGCTGGGAATTTGTGTTCTTGTGTTATCCTCTTTGGTTTTCATGGTTCCTATCAATCTGAATTTAATTAGTTGTGCTTTTGCAATGATGGGTAAATGTTAAGATATCTGATGAATGCTTTGGTCCATACTATTAGTGCTTGCCGATGGTAAGTTGCTTTAGGCCTTGTCATTGAATATAGTTCGGTTACATTCCACTAGTTAAGCTGTGCCATTGTCCGGGTGGTTAATGAGTGAATGTAATTTGAAAATCATAAGGATCTTTTGAAGATTGCATCATTTCTTGCAACATTGTGGGTTTCCTATCTTGGTGAAATAGGGAATGGTTTATTGAAAGTATTTGTCTATTTATAGCATTTTACCCCGTTGTGACTATCACTTAGGATCCCTTATCCCATCTCTCTCTCCTTTTCCTTTTGCATTTTATTTATATCAAGTTTGTTAGGTTAGGTTATAAGTAGCATCTACATTACAAATCTGCTAAAAGTATGATAGGGTTTATGTATACACTGCTGTCATATTCTATAAACCCTGCATTTCGTGTAAGACCCCTTGTCGATATAGCTAGAACATTCCACTGAGATATTCCAAGAAAGCTAAGACCTAGCTGTATTATCCTTGGGGCAGTCCTATCTTGGATAGCATACTTTTTTTCAAGAGAGGTGTGATACCAACAATCACACCTATATTGTTGTGTGCTAAAACCACCATCAACACCTAGTCCGATTAGGCCTAAAACCCTAATTATGCAAAATCGTAAACAAACAGATGAAACCCGACAAATGCTCGCATAAGAAGGCACTAAATGCAAATTAGAAACATACCATAATTTGAATTTCAGGAAGTGGAAACTTTAGGGATGAAAGAGTGGGCACCAGTGTCTAATGTAGTACTTTTTCTGAGGGCTTGGAACCAAAAGTTGCTTCAAACTGTAACCTGTTTAGAGATTTCTGACAATGCCAAACTGGAGGACAAGCCAAACTGTAGGACAAAAGAGGGGTTGCCTATGTCCAATTAGGGTTATTTTATACTATTTTCTTCAGATTTGGAATCTTTATGCTCTTCTCTAATCTCCTACAACTCCTTGAGTTGTAAGATCTGACACCTATAACCCGCAATCACAAGAGAGGGGTTGGGGTTGTGGTGTTTAGGAGCTTGCCTTGATCAAGCCCCAAAATGGCATTCAAGCCTTCCAACACCATTGTTAGAGAGAGTTTGTGCCCTTGGTGGACATAGGCAAAATAAATTGATATGATAAATTGATTAAAACACAAAATAGATGTCACCTCGGAGGTGAAGATCTTTCACGCCATGAGGAGATGGAATGATGAAGATAAATCTGCAACAAACAAGTACAAACACAACACAATACTACTCTGCAACACAATAAAAGCCTTGAATATCCTTAGCACAAGATCACAAGTTCACATTATCCATCTAGGTGTAAAATGAAGTCCTAAACATGTTTATTTATGCATTCCCTCTAAACGTTCATAATTCAAATTGAATAGGCCGACAAAGGGAAACCTTTTAACGGTCACTTTGCCAACATTTAAAATTTGGGTCCCAACAAAATAGGCTGCACTAGGGTGTGGGCACCCAAGTCTAGGGTCCTATTTTGGGACTTGATTAAGATTTAGAATACACCCCTAGGCCCCATTTTACATGGGTTTCGGGGGATTTTGCTCTGGGATTCATTTTTAACATGCATGATTAAAACTAAGGGACCTAGGAGCTAAACTTAGGAGGTAAAAGTCCTAGGGGGACATTTTACGACATAACAGTTGCATAGAAATAAAATGCATAAAGCAAGCACACAAGACACCCCCCCTTTTCACTAGATTATAAATCACCTCCAACAAAAATAATTTGGTGCTTTATAATTTAGTGAGATTACAAGATGGAGTTGTCTTCCAGAGTTATAACAAGATCCTTAAAAGGATGAGAAAATTTAAAGTATAGAATAAGAACTTCAAACTAACACCAAAGTGTAGATCTCAAAAAATATTCACTTTGAAAAAAGCGGCACTCAAATCTAAGTCTATTTGTGAAAGTTATAACGGTTTGAAGTTCAAAATACTATGACTGTTAGTGTAATCTGATGAAAAAACTAATATTCTAAAAACAAGAGATTCTTGATAAAAAAATATTATACCACAACATGGAGTGAAAAATTTTACCAAAAAAAAAAATCATCAAAAATACCTCTGTAGGCCCAAGATATAGTTGTTTGAAGTTGTACTCCTTCACTTGCTATGGCCAATGGTGAGGGGGGCAGATTTGTGTCTGCTTGGGCTAAAAACAAATCAACTAGTCCCATAATGGGACACCCTATCCAGAAATTTGGTTGACTTAGGCCTATATGTTTGGGTCACCATGAATTCGATTTTTAAATTTTTTTGAAATATTTTTCCTTGGACTATGCACTGGGGAGGCTGTATGACCTACTTGGCAAAACATTTTTGCCTCAAAAACACCTGGCACTAAAATTGGGTAAATTTTATATCAAAATAGGGGTTTTTAGGCATTCTAGATGCAATTGTGAGGTCCTCTTGGCCTAAATCTACCCCAAAAATAGTTGTTCACCATATTTGAGCGTTAAACCCTTGTTTGCAACTATGTCAAATGAGTTCCAAATCAGATGAAATGAAAGCCAATCCTGACTTTTTGAGCCTGCTTGACATATTAGAACAACTAAAAATACTATTAGTATAACTAGAATAGTTGCAATCACCCAGATCTCACAAAACACATATGTAAAATATAGAGGTTATTGGATTTTCATAAATCCTTTCAAATTCTCCAGATTATTAAAAAATGAAAGATAAGAGAATGTGAGGTTTTACAAGATCTCACAAAAATAAACTCAATCTCTTAATTAGGAATCCTAGAACTCAAAATTCTCAAAACAAAATCTCTGATACCATATTAGAAATATGAAACAAATGTATAACCTAGGAACTTTTTAATAGAGATTTTAAACTACAAAAGCTATAAATGCATAAACAAAAATAGACTAACAATTTCAAGAGATAGACAAATGTTAAGCTGATATAATTGCATTACGAGCTCACAATGAGAAGTTGCTAAATAATATTGGCAAAAGATTACCAAATACAAGCTAGGTAGTGAGTTTATATAGACCAAGGAGAGGGGTGGAGGTGGAAAAACCAACCAATAAGGAGAGACCACCAAGCAATCTAAACATATTAAATGTAACTCTTTCATAGGATGACAACACCTTAAACTACTCACTTTATTAACCTAATCAAGCTTAATAAAAGTGTAAGAAAAACCTTAGGAAAATAAAATAAAAACCTACACACGTAAATATCCAAATCAAGCAATCCCTCAAAATGTGGAGCCACATCACAAGTCACACGTTGCATATATTAGGTGTCCACTGCCTTCAAAATTATCTTCACTTCTAGCACATAAGGTGTAAAAGAATCTTGGTCCTAATAACCATCCTAATCCAACACCCAAACTCCATAACCAAGCGTCCCTAGTATGGTGAGTCAAGAATCCTCCAAACCAATCTAAATCATGAACCTGTTGGCAAGAGACACTGCTCAGGTATAGATTTGTATGTTGTCATTGATGGCAAAAATGATTATAAGTTTCATCAGCATGAAAAGAAGACATTTCTTTAAAAGGACATATTGGATTTCAGGTCTGGTTGACAGAAAATGGCTAAGTATGGGTATACATAGAGTAGAGCACAGTAAATGGGTCAGTATGCCTCCGCATATAATGATCTTGGAATGCAGTTCCAGAATGATGTTTGTAATTGGTTGATGGTTCTATGCTCCAGAGATTAAGTCCTGACTTCCTCCAAAAGTCATTTGGAAGAATTATCTAAGTCCGGATGAATAGAGGCATAGTAGAGACAGCGAACATGGCACATTATAATGGTCCGCATTCCTCCACAGGTGAATATTTTGTTATGTAGTTTTAAGGTGTTGTAAACACTTGTATGAAGTGTTTAATTCTAGAGCTATGAGATCTGAAGTCCATCGAAAAGATAGTTGCAAGCCATTGAGTATTGGCATAGTGTTTGATAGAGTCGACTGAGATAGAGTCTGAGCTCTGATGGTTTGCAATTCTCTGCAAGATGATATCATGCCTTGTAGTTCTGAGGGTAAGTTTGGGAATGTGTGAAGAATCCTTGATATGATTTTGGAAGTGTTTTGTGATCTGCAGTAAAAGATCTAAGTTGACAGATGAACCTGATAAGTATGCTCTTAATGAAGAGGCCGACTGGTATGATAAATTATTGTGCAAAGAAGAGATAATGTGTGAAGGATCTATTTAAGTGATTAAATGATTAGAGTTGACCTATTTGAACACGTTTGGGCAAAGTTTTGGGTCTGCATAATATATAGTGCATTGGATAGAGCCAACAAGCTACACCTTTCTATGTACACGTTTCACTTCTTGGATGCTGACCTATTTATGGATCAAATCATGATGCGTATATATAAGAGTGATGAATTTCAGTTGAGATAGTGTGTGAGTGTGTGTGGTTAGATGCGAATGTGTGAATAGTAGAGTAGTGACATAGATTAGTGTTGATGAAGACTTGGGATTCATAATTCAGTTGCTAAATGACTGCACCCTGGCATAGTGATAGATGCTTATGCAATATTCAATTTTCATGTGCAATTTGCTTTCTACTTGGTAGCAAGCCTTCTTCATCAAGGCAATGAGCCATTAGGGTTTAATAGCCCTTAGGGTTTAACAACCCTTATTGTAATCTTGCTAGGTTTAGGGTTGAGGCAGTGAGCTTGCTAGACCTAGTTGTACTTCATGTCAGTGAGCTAGCATGTTCTAGGCCCATGGAGTGACCAAGCCTAAACATCATTATTTGTAAAGATTGTAATATATATTTGAGAGCTAATCCTCTTCGTGTTTTTTCCCATTTTGGGTTTTCCATGTAAAAATCTTGGTGTCCATGTGTCATGTTTTTATGGTTGAAAGCTAAAGTGCATCAAAAGATTTTTAGAACATTGATTCACCCCTCCTCTCACTATTCCTAACATTCAACAATTGGTATCAGAGCAAGGTTCCTTGGAAAAAGTCTAATGGCTTAAGGAAGATCTGGGATAGTGTGATCGTGGCAATAAGAAGACTTGGAAATTATGAAAGCAACAAGCAACTAGAAGCAGCTCTTACAGATCTTGAAAAATTCTGAAGCAGAAGTTAGGGATTTGAAAGAAAATTTGCAACAAGCTGATGAATACATCTCAAAGCTAAAAGAGCAAGTCAAGAAATTCAAAGACAAATACAAAGAAGTTAATGATCAACTAATATCAACAAATGAAGCCCTGAATGAATTGGAAGCAAAAGTTATAGAAAGAACAAGAGAAGAAGATGATCTGAATCTAATTGTGAAGAACAAATCAGAAGATTGTGTATAACTTGAAAAATAAATTGTAAGTCTAAAAATAAATCTGGAAAAGGCTAGAAGCTTTGAAGAAAAATTTAAGATAAGTACTGTAAAGCTTGATGAAATGATTGCTAGTCGGAAGAGTGCCGATGATAAGCAAGGATTGGGATTTGAGAAATGGGAGAGTTCAAAATCTAGTCAAGCAAACACTGAATTAAAAAAAAATAGAGGAAACCAGTTCAGAAATCAGAGAAGAAGACCTAGAAGATCTCCAGTTAGACAAGAAAATGCTCAAAGGTACCCATCTTTCAATGGTTATTGTAATTCACGTAATAAGTTTGGTCATAAAGCTACTTAGTGTAGGAGCAAAATAAATCAAAAGGTTCAATAATTCTCTGGTCAATGTTTCAATTGCACGAACATTGGTCATAAAGCAAATGAATGCAGAATTAGATCAAAAAAAATTTCAACAATGGATTCTTCAAAGGTAAATGCTTCACTTGCAATAAAATTGGTCATAGAGCAGTTGTGTACAGAAGTAAAGTGGGTCAAAATTCTGTTAGGTGCAATGCATGCTATAAAATGGGACATAGATCAAATGAATGCATAAGTTGGTAAGAGATGTTTTTTAAAATATAAGGAACAATCAATCATTCAATGGAAAGTGTTTTGCATGCAACAGATTTGGACATATGGCTAATCAATGCAGATCAAATCCAATCAATAAAAGGAATCAAGGTCAAAAGAATGTGGTGTGCTTCAATTGCAACAAATCTGGACATATTGCAAGATTTTACAGAAGCAAGAATGTGAAGAGAAATTACTATTCTGAAGAAAGGAAAACAAAGCAGAGAAATGATAAGGGAAAAGAGAAAGTTGATCCAGATGAAACCAAGAAAGAAATGGACAAAGTATGGATCAAGAAAGAAGTAATTGAAGTCAGGGATTGATCCGCACTAGTAACTGGTGCAGATACTTCCTCCAGGAAATAAGTTGAGAGCCCTGACTCAGGGGGAGCAATGTTGAAAATCCAAATCCCCCAGCCAAAAAGTGGGTGCTAGAATCTGGCACGAAGGTGTATTATGAAATCTGATGCAACACATCTCTCAAAAGAAAAACTGGAATGAAATGGGTTAGTGTGGCATATTGTGGAGCAATCCCAATTGACTGTATTCTATAGTAAAAGGGTTTTAACAGATTTTTAAGAGTAAGCATTTATAATGACTTAGGTTAAGTCATGCAAAGGATAAAAGTGAACTTGTTTGGTTTCAAAATCACTTTGTACTCAAAGCTATCAAGTATTTAGAGAGAGATTGGAGTAGACTTTGAGTAATGACAACCAAGATTTGAAGAGCTTGTAGAATTCTGAAAAAAGGAAACCCTAATTCGATGAAACAAGGTACTTTCATTCAAACCCTACTTGTGAATCTATTAAAATTCTGAGATGGTGTCACTGCAAGTTGTTGATATTATAGAGTGATCTCAACCAAAGTTTAAGAAACACCCATTCAAATCAACCAAAGTCGATTAGTTGGGAGCATTCTTAAATATTCCTCATGGAGTCATGCATGCAGAGGATGTTAGGGCATATATTCATGTTGCCCTAGAGGAATTTGGTGACAATAGGTTTACTGATCTCTACATGAAACACTTGAGTAATGAGAATCTCGATCTGAAGAATGAATATCAAACATTGGAAGAAAATAAATTTATTTAGTACTTGGATTTCTCAACATTTATGGAAGATGAATGGGTCTGGTATGTGTTAAGTAGGGTTCATGATGAGTTCATATGGCTTGAGAGACCTTTCAAGATTACAAAAGATACTATTAGGGCATTCACTAGATTATGTTCTTCTGGATTAGTACCACTATTGAAAGCCATGAAGAATGATACAGTAATAGTGGCTACCAGAGAAAAAATTGATAAGAGAGCCTTGACAATAAATGATATGGAGGATCATACTATGAGATTTGCCTCAATGGTGTTGGGATACAAAGTTTATTTCACCAACTGGGAAAACTCTGTTTCAGGCACGGCCATATACATAGCCTATCAAATGATTAAGGAAAATACTGACTATGACATCTATGAATTGCTCCAATAGCAAGTAATGGATAACCTGAAGAAGACAAAAGAAGGTAAATATCCCTTCAAATTTGGTACACTGATCATGTGTTTATTTTTCTATTTTATGCAAGAGTTGCTTGGTATGAAGAACCTATTTTGGACCAATGATAAACCTGTTGCTGTCCAAATTAGAAATTTGTTGAGTAGCATAGGCACAATTGATGCATAGAATATAGCCCTATGGGGTTATTTAAAGAATTTCCAAAGATCAATGCAAGCTAGAGAAAGAATCCCCAAAACAGTTGTTGAAAAATACAAGGATACAATCTGCTTCATTGTGACAAAAGATCAGTGTTTGATGGAGGCTGTTGAGCCCAGAATGCTCTAGGTTATGCCTATGGGATATGAGGTAGATGGAGTTGTACTAGAAAATTATGCCAAATATATGCTAAGTAAACCCAGAGATCCCAAGGAAGAAAGATTTGGGAATTACAAGGAATTGCATGCTAAAATTCATGTTGAGGTAAGAAAACCTAAAATCTCTAGGAAAATGAGGAAAGTGGCAGAAGAAATTGCCATAAAACATGGATTCATAAAAGAAGAAGTGGAAAAGGCAAGGGAAAAGGCATAGACTTTTAGGAAACAGAAGAAAAGAGAAAAGGTGAATCATCTGGAGCTTCAAAAGAACCCAAAAGTGAGCCAAAAAGACTAGAAAAGTAAAAAAGAAAAACTAGAGCCTCCACCTCTGCAGAAGCCACATCCACTCCCTCTAGTTCCACACCATCTGTAAATGTGGAAACACTTGCCACCAGTTCCAAAAGAAAGAAGACTAAGGCCAAGAGAATGCATGTAAGTATAGCTGTTGATGAAGAAGCAACTGAGTCAGATGAGGAAGTAAAGAAGATGAAGATTGAGGCCACAGGAACTAGCAAAAAGAAACCCTCCGGTAAGAGTAGATCTGGGAAAAGGTTAAAGCAAGATCAACCTCAGATAGAGGAAGCAACTATAAGCCTTGAAGATGTTCTCAAGGCCATAACAGTGGATGGCAATTTGAAACCCATTGCTCAGTTGTATGATGAATACAATGATCCAAATAAGAGGATCATTGAGACTACTGTTGTAGAATATCTAAACATCTACAATAAGGCTCTGATTGAAATTATTACTGATCTTCCACATAGCCTAGGTAACATAATGAGTACAAGAAAAGAAACAACTATGGCAAAAGATGTTGAGCTGAGAGAACACTCATTGATATGATTATGTCTGGGAATCACTCTTGAGGATAAGGCCAAAATCTCAAAATAAATCAAAAATGCTTTCAGAACCAAGAGAAGAATGAACTCATTGATGTTGGGAGAAATTGATAAAGTGGTCAAAGAAACAGAGGAGATCACTTTGGTTGCATTGAAGAAAAAAATATTCCTACCATCTATGACAATGAAGGAACAAATGTTGGAAATGACACATCTATTCTGGAAGTCAGCATGGATCAAGGCTTGGAGAAAACTGATACAAATCCTCCGGTAAAAGACAAAGTATCAGAAGAGAAAAAGGAAGAATCTGATCAAACCCCTACTGCTAATGATCAAGACATAGCTGAAAAGGATAAAACTGAAACAAGTCTAGAAAGCAAGGAGAAAATTGATGAGCATATCAAAGTTGATAATCAAGAACTTGATCAATCTAAGAAAAGCTCTACACTGGAGAAAAACTCAGATCAACAAGGAAATATGGACATGAATCCTCTAGAACGGAGTCAAGAAGAAATATCTGAGAAAGCAAGAGACATTGCAGATATCTTAGTTGGTTCTGGCAAACATCAAGTTGCAGATGAGTCTGAACTCCTTCAAGGACCAATCAACTTGGCCTAATTATCACCTGTACAAAAATTCAAGTTAGTATCTATTGTTCAGGCCAAGACAGTAAATTGATCAACGATGCATCCAACGTTCTAGAAAAGATGATGCCATCTGTTCAAAAGGACACCTCACTATCTTCTGTTGATCATCTTAAAGAGCTATTAGACTCTGTAAGTACACATTTTGAGTATTTTGAAAAAA